>OY482674.1:115291781-116491781 GCA_960531455.1 Urophora cardui | reverse complement strand
TGCCGCGCCTCTGCCTACGATAACAAGAGCTGAGCCTTGCCTGGCTAGCTCATCAGCCATTTCGTTTCGCTGGATGTCGCGGTGGCCCGGCACTCGGATCAGTGATACGATATGTCAACTTGCTAAGCCCATGACCCCCCAATTCCTACACTGCCCGATCAGGCTTGATGAAACCGTTGCAGATTCCAGAGCTTTCAGAGCCGCCTGACTATCCAAGAAAATTCCTATCTTCTTTCCGACACCGGAACTTTCCGTTGCAACTAGAACCTTGAGGGCCTCCTGCACATTGAAAAACGCTCGCCGTACCCGGGAGCCTGATTGTTATGGAACTGTTACGACTGAGTTGCGAAGATACCCGCTCCCGGTACCACTCCGCATGCCGTCTTTGACCCGTCCGTGAGAACTGAAACATCGAATCTCTGGGCTATTTTACCTCAGATCCCCAGTGCTTCCTGGATGGAAAGAATATATACCTACTTCTACATATCCTTAAGCTTTACTTGGCTTGCTGTGTTGCTATGAATTTAAAAAATAAAGCAATTTTTAAAGATTTCTTATGACATCCTATTTTTTATTTAAAATGTTTTGTAAGCTAATATCGATTTCATACTTTCATGTATTGCTATAAAATGCAGTTTAAGTCCACTTGAGCATACACAAATATATCCTTACAGCATCCAGTTTATTATGCCAACATATTATATTCAAATGCTTAGCTGTTTTTGTAAAAAAAAAAACTTAAAAGTATAAAATGTATTTTTTCCTTATGTCTTAGTAACTTAACTTTCATATGGAAATTTCACTCTGTACATACATAGTTAAGAGTGCTTAGCATTTACCGCTTCGCTGCTTTCAAAAGCAGTAACAATGAGATGCTCAGCGAATTAAGTTGCCATGCCAACCCACCACCCCTCACTTTTCTGGACATTAACCAAGCAGCTTCTGGGGGTTTCGGTGGCTGCTGGAGAATAGTGTGTTTTTTTGGTCAATGTTTGGTAAGCGCTGCGAGTATTGTCCGGTGTTTTCGTTTAGTCATTGCTGGGCAAGCGTCATTTTGTTGCTAAAGCGCCTGATGTTAGCAGGAAGGGAGTGGAAGAAGGAGTGCGCTAGAAAAGTTTAAAATTATATGTACATATGTCCACTCTGTACCTCAATTTTTGTTGTTACAGCTAAAGTTACAAAGTACACACATACTCTTCTTCATTTCCATATGAGCACTAGAGCTGTTTGGAATCTGTGTTGCGAGTTTAACCAACCAGCCACAAATGTACATAAGTATTTTTATAATGTAACTTTTTCTTCAGAAGTCCCTGGATATTTAAGATGACTATTTTCTTCCTTACAAAAAAAAAATAGTAATTGGTTTTGCTGTCTTAATTTTTTTTTTATTTATTCTCCACTCAACATTATAAACTGTTTTTTGTATTTCTTGAATGAATGTCCAAGATTATTTTTGCTTTTAAGAATTCTTTCAAGAAATGCTGAGGCACTCAAACTCATTACTATTTTTGCTTTCGAACGTTGTAAGAACTCTCATTTTTTCACACCATTTATTGCCAGAAAATAATAGTACAATAAGATCTCCAGAGAAAATCGAATGTTCTAGCAATTGACTTGCCCAAACTCAGAGAAGTGTGTATAGTGTTACCTCGAGACTGTAGATGATTGCTGATAGTCTTCCAAAGAGGTGACGAATCTCCATGTATCAATAGCAATAGTGTCAGGTGTCTGCATCGTACCGGACAGTGAAATGGTAGAGGAGCGTAAATTAAAAGAAGAATCGGTACCACATTCTTACTCTTTTGAAGGGTTTCGTAATGAGACTATGGATGATTTTGGAAGTAAGGCAGGCATCGTGAAACTGCTTCCTCTGTAATTGGTCAACCAAGAGGAGGCTATGAACACGATATACGAACAAAACTCCTTCGGGTTGTGGCGCGACGATTGGAGCTCAGGGCATGGGGAGTTGCTTAGCACGCTGCCAGAACAATACACATTGTTTCTGGCCCCCAAATGACAAGCTGGTACTCCGAGTATCCTTTGGTAGACGATACTCTGTCGATTTTCCCGCAAGAGATCAGTGGAGAGATCCTCAAACTCTGCTGGGAGTATGCCAGAAAATCATCTACACAGACGGATCAAAAACAGAATATGGTCCAGGATCCATACCGGAAGGCCGACTTCAGATGTTCAAGCTAACGAACTGACTGATCAATTGGCAAAAAGCGGATCGGCGGAACACCCAACTGAACCGCAGCCAATCATAGGACCTTGTATAGCGGACACTATGAAGAACATCAGGGATTTCATGAGGGAAAAACACGGGAGACGCAGGAACTCTACAGCTTATTGTAAAATTACAAAGTGTTTTCTGAAAAAACCTAACAGAGAGATAGCAAACTTCCTTCTCAAGCGGAGAAGGAGGGAGCTTTGCGTTTGGGTTTGATTATAGGACACAATGCATGGCCACCATAGGCATCATCGAGAGCTCATTATGCCTATACTGTCTGGAGGAGGAGGGGGAGGAGGACGATGGCACAGAGAATTTTCTCTGCACATGTTCGGCTTTCGCTAGACAACGAATGCTCATTCTCGGGTCAAATGTACTGAGAATGGCGAATGCACATACTCTATTTATCACTCGACCAAATTCTCAGATTTATTAAAGAATTTGGGAAGTTTGCAGAGGAACTCTGATTGCACTATCCGAACTTTTCCCCACATCTTGATCCTTTCTAAAGGCTTTAAATACCATGGGCAAATATGGCTGAGTCCTATGGAAAGACGCAGTTTTCCCGGCCTACCATAATTGTATTCCATTCCAAGGCAGGCATCGGTTGTTTGATCGGTTGTTGAAGGGCACATACGTCACGAATTCGTTGTCTTGGAAGGCTTGCGGATCGCAATTTTCTACCTATAATCTCATTCTGGAAGACTTATTTGATTTAAAACGGAGATTTACATCCAAATTTCTTCGAGCAGAGTCTCTTACAGTGGATATTATCCAGAGGGCAGCCCCTCACAAAGAACACTTTCTAATTTTTTTTTTCATTTTACATATGTAAAATAAATCTTCACAAACCATGAGGTAACTTCCGTCCAACCTAAACCAACCTAAGCATCGTATGATTCCCTCATGTGTAGAACTTTGCGCTCAGCAAGTCCGCTGAACAATCCCTTAACGCAACTTTGGTTGTGAAAGTTAAAGCAAAGGTCTCAGTTAGCTCTTCGGCCATTACTTAATTAGCATAAAAACCCAAGTGGTGCACATATGCAAATGAATTGTACATGCCAAATGGCTAATGCTACTACTAAATGCTTAAGTAGTACGCAAAGCACATACAGACATACACGCAAGTATGCAAGGATATGTTGTGCATTTGCTGCTAACTAGTACACCTGTTTAACATCAGGCATCAGGACAGTCACAACAGCAACAACAACAACAACAACAACATCTGCCATTACACTTGACTTATTCCGCCACATGAGTCACACATCAACTGCTCGTACTAGATATGGCCAAGCAGAAAAAAAGACAGCTTTGCGCGCCAAAACGTGAAGCTTAAAAAAAGTAGCAGTTTAGGGAATTGGCAACACTAATTTATAAGCACAAATGCCTGACGTTGGCACGTATGCCACAAAAATACATACATACATACATGCATTGCATTGCATTCAGCCTATGGCGCTCTCTTTTTACAGCCACCAACGGCGCTGACGCTGAAGCTGATGTTGATGGCGCTTTTGTGCTTTTGCTGTCTTTACGCTTCGGAAAGCACGAAAAAACTGCCACCGACGCGCAGCAACAACGGTGCTGCTGTTAGTCCCTTGAGATGCAGCTCTGCTTTCGTTGGTTGGTTGTTTGCTGTTAGATGAGCTCATGTTTTGTTTAGCCGCCGCGACTAAAAACAGTGTTGCTTAGAGCTGCTTAACATATTTCATACAAGTGATAAGAGCAGGAAGTAGAGAAATGGTAGAAAATAAAGCGCTCACTCCTTTTTTAACCAAGAGCAAACAAAAAAAAAACCTTTTCGTACTACGATTATAATGCAAAAATCACAGTCGTAAACATTGAAGTGATAAACAAAAAATTATACACACATTAAGCAGACACTTTTTCGTAATGCTTAACGTGTAACAGGAATGCATTTTTTTGTACGTAAATAAAATGAAATTTTTCACAATGACAAATGATGATCCAGAGGGTAATATGTAGTATATTCTTTGCTTTTTGCCAGACTAAATAGGTATGAAGGAATGATGGAGTTTTGCTCGAAGCATATGAAAAATAAAGGATAGAAGAGTGAATAAGCACAATGCTTACAAGAAAACTATCGAGCTTAGATACACAGAGTCCGAAAGGAAATTATTCAAATATTGCATGGAGATTTCTGTATATTTTAGATGTAAAACAATCACAAGGAATCCTCTTTCAATGCAATGTCTGTAGAGTCCAAAATTATGTGTACGATCTGAAGCTAACTAAATGGTTACTATCACTGAGGAGAGATCAGAGTAGACTGATTATTAGATTCCTCACAGGACACTGCATTTTAGTATTCTTCTTCTTCTTCTTAATTGGCGCATAACCGTCTAGACGATTTTCGCTAGTCTATTGCGTACTACTTGATGCCAATTGGAAATACCAAGGGAGGACGAGTCAGACTTCGCCAGATCCTCCTAACACAATGGAGGTCTCCCTATTCATCTGCTGCCTTTAGCGGGTTTCGATAGAAATACTTTCTTAGCCGGAGCACCTTCATCCATTCTCACCACATGACCTGGCAAACGTACCCGCTGGCTTTTTATTCGCTGAACAATGTCGATATCTGCGTAAAGCTCGTAGAGCTCATCATTAAATCTCCGTTCATACTCGCCGTCGCAGACGCTCAAATATCCATACATCTTACGAAGAACTTTTCTCACGAATACTTCAAGTGCCCCCCCATTTTGACATCGTCATTGGCAAGAGTGATTGTTCATTGGAGCTTTTAACATTACATCATCCCAAATGAGTCTAGTTGACGACAATGGATATCCCGTGGATTGCATGAAGAAACGGTAGGGCACGTGATCTGTTCGTATTCTGCATTGTCTAGACTACGGTTTCTGCTACTAAGAACAGTTTTATTCAGTGATTACGAATCAGTCACCAAAATAGCTGTAAACATGCTCTTGGTATTTGCCAAATGCACGGGGTTGTTTTTTCAGTTTGGGTCGAGGCGCTTAATTTAGTTCACGAAGTGTTCTGGTAATACTATGGACTTTCTTAGTTTATATGAGGCCATAACTGGCTTAACCTAACCTACTTCTATACTGAGCAATGTTAACTATGCTTCTAGAGCTCTGCTAAGACAACTATTTTCCTTTATATGAATCTGATAGACAAGTTGAGTACTAATTGTTGAGACAGTAGAGTTAATCGTGGCTATAAATACATGTTCCATGTACATATATATGTCGTTTTTTTTTTTTCAGCCATACTTTATCAGACAGCGTTGCAATAAGTGAAGATTTAGCCTCAAAATGAAGATTTTTACAGCTATTTTTGGTAAGAAATCTTCAAATTAACATTTTAGTCCTTTAGAAGATTTTTTGTTTGCAAAAACATGAAGATTTTTAAGCCACTTCCTCTGGCAACACTGATAACAGATATTGAAGGCTCGTTGAATTTTCCACCGAAAGTCTCCATAAAATATTTTGGTCTAATAAAACTGTTTGTGCTGAATAAACTGAACGAAATAAAGCACTATTTGTACTAAATAATATAGAATAACATCTTTGTTATATTTTCTTTAGTATAACAGTAATCCAAGACACGAACCTATTGACTGGAAATGGAGCATAGAGGTAACGAAAGCGCATGCGTTCGTAATATAAGAGTTCCATAAAGCAACACTGTACTAAATACCACACAGCTTTTCAACAATTGTGCCGCTCTTTCATTTTAGAATTCTTTGGAGCTTTCATGCGAGCAGCGCGTGGATAAAAAGCTCTGGTTTATTAGCAAACAAAGCACAGGACGAAACTTAGTGACGCGAAAAAGCTATAAAGGAAAATAAAGCTGCTAAGGATAAGTGTTATATGTAGGTATATTACAAAAGCTTATAATACGTTCTATACACTATACTACTATAATTATAGCACTGTAAATACGATATTATTTGCTATAAAATTTGTTCACTCATAGGAAATTATTTTGTTTTGTTTTTAATCCGCTATTTGACGCTTCTATTTTGGTTGGGACACAAGTAATTGAAGGAGAAACATTGTTAATCTTATTATTTCTGTGGTCTTATTTGCTGTGAGGTGGGTTTTGTCAAAGACTGAGGTAACGCTCAGTACGTTCAAGGTTAGGTAGAAGTCCCACAAACTTCTACTGAATAAAGAACACAGTATTTTTGTGTTAATATCGAACACACACGGCCTGAGATATGGATGGGGCAGCAGCTTACTGTCACGTGAGAGTGAGAACGGTGAATGGAGAGAGAGATAGAGAGACTGGGGCGGGCCGACTGAGTATACCAATAGCAGCAGTCGTGCGACAGAGGGGTGTCAGGAGTGCAGACGTTCTGAAGTTCGAATGCGGTCGGCTACGTGAGTCCTATTATATCTGTTTAGCAGCAACTTGGTTGGCTTCGGAGACTTAATGTGGAAACCTACAAGCAAACTACGGAGACTCGGGGCAGTACTGGGTTATTTGGTTCCCCTAAGAAAGGTTTCGAATGGACGCTTTTGTAGAAGAATTAATTGATAAAATGTTCCAAAAATGTATTCCCCATGAGAATTTACAATACATCCGAGCTTCATATTTCGCTTCGATAATCATTTGAATCCTTTCCTTCACTTTTTGCCGAAAATGGTCATAAAAAACTTTAATAGTATACACCTGCATTCCTCCTGTTTATGTTATTTTTCTGCCCACTTGTAGAAGGCAAAACTCAGAGAAAAGTTGCATACTAAAAACAAGCTGTGTCGTACTTGAATTAAGAATTACAGAAATTGAGGGAAAATAAATCAAATTTAAGTTTCTCCAATATTGAATCAAGAACGGTACTCTTGAAACAGGATAAAAATATGAAAAGATCTTCGTTTAAGAATGGAATTCTTAATTTAAAAATATTATAAGCAGTGATTTTAAAAAATACATATACATATACACAAATGTATGTAATTTTCGAATGTTGTTATTTTTTTGTGAAAATGGAAAATTATTTATTAAAAAAAAATTACAAAGCAAGATGGAAAAAGTATATCATAAATATATATACATAATGCATATGTTCCATTGGACGAGTGCCAGGCGTATGCACGTATTGACGAATCAGGATGGAACTCGTCGATGAGTACTTATATACATAGTATGTATGTAAAAACGCTGCGCTTAAATTCGGACCAAATAGTTCACAAAGCGGAGGTCGACGAAAGCCTGAGAAAAATTTGGGGGCCGTTTTCTCATATTTAAAGGTCGAGTTATGTGCCCGATCCATTTGAGTGGTTAGACCCATTTTTTATATAAATTTAGGTGATTTATCAACTAAGTTGACTTAGCGCAATTACTCGCGAGTAATTTTTATTTTTTTCCTAAAAAAGTTACTCATACGGCTCGTCATACGAATGTTTTGTATGTGGTTTGTACGGAAATATAACAAAACTAGCCGGACCCGTGCGCATCTTGCGCAAAAAATAACAAAACATACGTGGCGCCAGTCGGTATGGTTTGTGCTGTCACGCCCATTTTAAAAAACTTATTATTTATTTGGTTTGGTGGACCTTATGGAACTTTCAATGAATTACCTAGATATATGTTTGACAAAGATATCGCATAAAATGTTTTTATTATTCCTATATAGGTATGTGCAATATATTTTTATATATTTTATATATCGCCCGTTTTATGCAATAGGAATTTAACTCGAAATTTTCGATTTCTGGGATTTTTCCATATATGTCAATAACTGGTTAGTGCCTTTGAGTCTAGTCTTATAAAATACTAAAAAAGATAAAAATGGCGGAAATAGAAGTGATTTTGTAGTTAGCCGCAGAAGGAAACTATTTGAAATTATAAAACTTTATTTGCGTTTTCCCAAAAAAAAATTTTTTTGAGTTAAATCCCTATTGCATAAAACGTGCGATATATTTTTATGTGCGTATGTGGTTCTTGCCGACTTGGGTAATTTTTTTCCACACGTTTGCCTTGGCTTAATCGATTTATCTGCTACAGTTCCTGAGTTTTGACTTATAAATCTTTGAAAATTTGCTCCTCTTGCCCCATTTTTCAAAATTTCAGCACGTTTCCTCATAACTGCATAACGTAATTTCATCACTCGGGCTTTATTAGTGATTGAATTATCATGTTTTACGTGCTTTTCGAAATACACACATATGCCTTATTTTCAACCCCAATTTTCTCTGTTCCCATTAGAATCTATGTACCAAATTTCATTAAAATATTTCTATTTTTGCGCAAGTTAGAGTGTATACGGCCGGACGGACGGACATGGTTCAATCATTTTTTTCATCCTGATCGTTTTGATATACTCTTATATGTATTATTAAGGTGGAGTGAAAATTTTTTTTTGGAAATTCAATTTGTTCCAAAGCCAGAACGGCACCTTTCTAGCCCAGTAATAAGCCTTTAAAATTTTATTGACCTACTCGCATGTTTAGAGGTGCCCTCAGCCCCACAAAGTTCAAAAAATAGCACGATCTGGTACAAATGTGAAATTTCTACAATTATGAAATAAAACAAAACCAAGTATGAGGATTGATAAACAGGCTAAGTTGAGTATAAAAGTGAATTTTTTTTTTGGAAACAACAACAACCAAAGTTTCTAAAGGTCAAAGTTTATATTATGCATTTTTTAAATTGCAATTACTTAAAAACTACTGAACCGATGTCAAACATTTTTATACCATTCGATAGGTATTTTGAATCCCTTTAGGTTGATATACATTTTATGTGGGTTCCATAACACTCCCCGCTGCGGGGGTAAACCCCCCTTTTACCCCCCTTACTTTTCATATAAAGTACCACGCCCAATAAAACTCCGTGTCGCATACATAGCTAATTAATACCTTTAAAACGATGCCTTACTTATTAATTTTGGTAAATGTGAGTGAGCAGAAAAAGGGATATTTATAAAACACCAATTAGAAATAATATATATGATTTATTTGTAAAAACAATATATGTAATTGCGCTTAGGAATCCTATTAGATATGTAAGTAATCCTCTTATGATGGATGTAAAAATAGGTGTTTATACAGTTGGATCTCGGACTAGTATAACTACATAAATATGCGCTTGTTAACATATAATCGGCAATCGATTATAATTTAAGTTTTTATAATAATTTTTAATTTTTATCTTTTATTTCAGATTCTCAAGATTATTTATCAATCGTAATATTCAACGCATTTCGTTTCTGAAATAACTCTGGGAAGCTGAATTGTTGATTTAAAATCTTTTATTACAATTAAATATCTGTAATAGTTATAGTTGTAATTATAGTTATGTATAACAATATCTGAATATATACTTAAATATTTTTGGGTTTATAATATACAATTTTGTATGTAATGACTGAATTATATATTATATATATTACTATATATGTATGTATGTAAATATCTGAAAAAATCTGAAAATAAAATACAATACACAAAAATAACGTTTTATTTTTGTTAGGTGGGTAAAAAATTCGAATTTTGAATTTCGAAAAAGTGGAAAATCAAGAATAAGTATTCTTAAAACGAAGTTGAAAATTCTACGCATAAAGCTGATTCCACATAAAACTTTTTCCGCTTTGCGTTACGCCGCTTTCTATGTAACACAACGCAAAACTGAAAAACTATGCCACAATGAACGCTGCAACATCACTCAAAAAATATTTGTTTTCTGAAAAATCTTTCATTCTCCGTTTTATTTACAAAAAAGTAAATAAGAAAATAAAAATCTATTAAATTATTTTTCAATTGTGTAAAATTTAAATTTGTTTATTTACATTTGAATTAAAGTGAAACTGAAAAAAAATTTCAACGCCCCCAAAAGTTGAGATTTGGGCAACTTTGTGCTTTACGTAACTTCGGCGTTGCGTTACTTTTTGTTATGTGAGAAACCTCATATAGATACATGTATTTTAATCTCAGCTGTCACGCAGAAAGTGTCACGTAGCGCAACTCAAAGTTCTATGTGGAATCAGCTTAAGAATGAACACTCTGAAATCAATCATGGGCAATGCTGAATATGAGTTTATATAAGCTTATTTCAAAACAGAAAATTCTTAATATAAGCGTTTTAAAAATGAGAATATATTCTTGATTTTAGCATTTTCAAGCTTAACAGACTTTCATAACGGTTTCGGCTTGACTCAATCCCGCTATACTTAAATTTAGGTTGCTTTTTCTCTGAGTGAATCAATGCATTTTAAATCCAATTATTTTTGCTTTTGAAGAGTATTACACTTTTGATTGTTGACTTTCTTTTATGAAATTAAATTTTACTTTAACAAACCCAAAAAATGGCATGGAAAGAGACAAAATTTTCAAGAGAAAAAGATGAAAGGATTGAAAAATTCAAACTTTTGAAAACTCGAGCACAAGTACAATTGAACAAAAGAATAGCGAATACATAAATATTATCGTACCCTAGCCAAACACTTAAGTACATACGCACTCAAAACTTACATAATAGTCCTAGCGAGCAACCAATAGCATCTCTGCTGTTGCTGCTGCTGCTGCTGCTGCCATTTTCCAATTGTTGCTTGACCCAGAAAACTAGCAACGAGCAACGGACGGGAAATAAAAAATAAACAAAACAACAAGAAACCAACACAAAAAGATTATTTTCGCCGATTTCAAACAACAAACAACCAACTAAGTGAAGTGAAGAGTGCGGAATAGAAAAACATTTTTTTTTTAATGTGTGAATGAAAAATGAAGATAAAACTTGCTGGCCGCACACAATGCAACAACTGAATGAATGAATACATACAAACATGCATACCAATATTCACTCAAACTGACATATTCAAGTACAAACATCTTCTTCACTTTTCACTTTTGCTTTTCAACTTTTAAATGCGAAACTATAAGAACTATTTGCTGAACTTGGCGTTGCCGCAGATGCTGTTGCTGTTGTTTTAGTTGTTGTTGTTGTTGTTGCTTTAGCGAAACTAATTGAGTTGATGCCATTTTGTGAAAACTTTGACAAGGACATACATATGAATGGAAACTGAATGGAAGGAATGGAAGGAGGAAGTAAATCTGAAGGAAAAGTCTTAGTAAAGTACTATGGAATAATGTGAAAGGGTTAATGGTAGAAGGTGATGCAAAATTTGCGCAAATTGGCCATTTGCTATACAAATGCTGAGATACTAATATGAACTGATATCTACTTGATATTTTTTCTGAGAGGAGAGGTAGCGTGTTGTGCATTTTGTGTTAGAAAATCATGTGATGTGGCGTGATGAGGTTTATGTAACCATAGTACGTGGTGGATGTGATGTTATTGACATATCGTCGGCTGAGTATAAGATCGCCCTATTTCAAAAATTGTTTCAAACACGCCCTATTCCAAAAATTGTTTGAATAACGTCCTATTTCAGATTTTGCTTCAAAAATGCCCTATTTCAGAATTTGTTTCAACAACGTCCTATTTCAGACATTTATTCAAAAACGCCCTATTTCAGAGAAATACATATATATAGAATTTTCTCTGAAATATGGCGTCTTTTAAGCAAAATCCGAAATAGGACGTTATTCAAACCATTTTTGGAATAGGCCGATCATATTTTCAGCCGTCGATATGTAGTGTCACATGTGTTATTTTATAGGATGGCATGTTATGGCCAATGCTGAAAGAGGTGATGTGATGATGTATTCAAAATATGCTAAGTATGATTTGTTGTGATGTGTTTTGATGTGTGTATCTTAATGCGATGTGAATGTTGGTTTTCGGTCATTTGATTTTGCGATTTGATGTTTTGTGATTTAATATGATATGATGTGATCTGATGTTTTTATGATTAGATGTGGTGTGATGTGATTTGATGTTTTATGATTTCATGTGATGTGATGTTTATGATTTGATGATCAAATGTGATGTCATTTGATGTGCTTTTGTGTTTAGATGTGAAGTGATGTGATGTTTTATGACTTGATGTTTTTAGGATCAGATGTGATGTGATTTGATGTGTTATTGTAATTATATGTGATATGATTTGATGTTTTTGTGATTAGATGTAATGTGATTTCATGTGATTTGATGTGAAGTTATCTGTTCTATGATATTTTATGATCTAATTCACAAACGTGATGAAATTGGATGTGATCTAGTATAAAATCGATGTCATATGAAATTGCTGCAATGGCGAAAAGGGCTGCGATTTTCTATACTATTATATGATGATATAAATATCCCAAAGAATCACATGATATGATAGGTGGTAATTAAAAGTGTTGAAAAAAGCTAGATTAACTGCGGAAAGTCTTTTGATACAATGACGCCATATGATGTTATAAACAATCACGTAATATTATGTGATTGAACTATGTAATAATGCCAGCTAGGTACGATATGATGTCATGCGAAGTGTTAAATGTAATGAAATTAGCAACGGATGTATCATCATCATCATCATCATGATAAGTATAAGATGATTGAAGATCTTCTACCTTCAATCATTAAAAATGTTGTTTCTAGAGGCATCTTCCCCTGGTGGAACTCATGATATCGCACAGTTCTAACACAACACATTTCACCATTCATCGTTGCAGATCACATGACACAGCAACTGCATTTAATTTAGAGCTCTAGATATCCGGTTATCGAGCAATACGAACAGATTGTGTTTGTTTGAAGCGCGTTTGTTGTTCAAATGTGCTGAAAGTTTAAAATTATAATTTTTAGAATGGATCACTTTGGCTGTCCATTTTGCCATGGGGGGTGTAACAAATGTGCGCGTGAAAGCAGAAGTGTCATAAAAATATATTGGAAATTTTGAAAAACTTAAATCAAAAGTTTGCAGAGAAAACACACTCACAGATACACAAAACTAAGCGAAACAAGCGCACAAACTTCACTCAGCACTACAGCAATTTCCATTAATTTTCACTGCTGCTTCTTTGGTGTGTGTGCGTGTTGCCTTCTCTGCTCTATTCACTTAAAATACTTTGCTTCTGCATCATTTCTTCTGCATTTTTCTTCATAATTTTTTTAGAAGTTTATCAGCACAAACACACAGACATACCTACTCATTTACCACAATGACCAAGTAGTTCTCTTTCTTCTTCTTCTCTGTCTCCGTCTCCCAGTGACAGTTTAGTTGTGCTGTCACATATTCTATAAGTAATGCAATTACCCATAGACCATTGCCATGGCGCAGTTGCATTCTTTTTCCCACACGGCTGGAGCGCTGACCAGTGCGCTGGTGAGCTGAAGTGGCGGTTATAGCGAAGCAAAAAAGTGTACCAAAGAGGCAAGAGACAAAATAGTAGAGTACACTCAGAAAAAAAATCAACAACACGATTCATGTAAAATTAACACGATCGATTTTTACACATAGAACAGCAACAATTTTTTTCAAATTACACGATGTTTGAAACATGATTTTGGCTTTGTAACTGTCATCTGAAAATTTGGTAAATTCAACCAAATTTTATTGTTGCACAGTAAAAAATGATAGTTTATTTCTAATATCATTTGGTACTTCATTTAATCATTCTTGGAATTAAATTTGAATTTTAATGCCAAAAAGTCTTATTTTTAAACTATGAGAAGTTTTAAAATTTTATTTAATCCAAAATAGTTTTGAAATAAAACATTAAAAAGTATTAAAAATCCCTCGAAATATGAAAAAGTGTCAAAATAAATTAATAATAAAATTAAATACGATGGAGAAAAAAATTTGTTTAAATAAATAACCCGAAAGCCTGATGAAACAATTGTGTCAAGTAAGCAAAACGGGTGATTAATTAAATATTATGATGGTAAATTTTGTTTTATTCTTTCAGTCATAAGGCATGGTATCTCCAGATATCTACATACATACATAAATAAAATATGTACATAAATATCACTGGTTGGTTGGTTGCCGTGCCGCCCGGTTGAACAATCCCGGGTCCAATTAGCGCACGAAGCGCCATTTTGATGCACATAACTCATGGAAACTATGTGGTTGTTGGTTGTTGGAGTTCGCCGGTGTGTTCAAACCATTTCGATTTATCAATTAATCTACTTAGGCTAGCTACTGTGCAGTCGGCTATTGCGCTTAAAATGGAAAGTACAAAATTGCCGAATGTGTTGTCTGATGTGAGTTAGAGCCGGGCATTCGCATAGAAAGTGTTGGATAGATTCCTCACTGTCCGCTTGATTGCAGCTTCTACATATGCTATTGAACAGGATCCCTAGTCGTTCGGCGTGTTTACCGAATGGCCAGTGTCCTGTAATCGTTGATGCTTTTGCCAGTTCGTCATACTTCTCATTACCATCGATGTACCTGCGACCAGGAAATATCACTGAATCAACGAACTTTTTACGTCAACATTGTTGCAACTATCCAAAGCGTGCAGAAAAAATTGTATGCTAATGCCAATACATATTTTTCCAGTTTTTAAAGTTAAAGTAATTGTAAATTTTAATTTTTTAATGCTGCTTTCTTGCATGTGAAGTGAAAATTCTCTTATTTGGTACTCTGAAAAAAATACCCGTAGTTAAACCAACAACTTTCGGCTGTTGAATCTTCGTCTTTGATTCAACAGCAAAAGTATTTGTTTTTACAGAAAAGTTTTTGATCCAACAATTTATACAAAAACGGGCGTTGTTGATTCAAAAACTTGCTTGCCTTTAAAAATTTTTTTGTGAGAAAATATTTTTTTGTGAGAAAACCAACAAAAAAAAATAATGATGGAGAGAAGATGAAGAGAAAAATCCAAAAAAAGGTTTATTTTTAGCAACAATTTTCTCCCCGTTGTTGATTTAACGGCAAAAGTATTTGACCCAACAGTTTCCGTTGTAAACAAAACTAATGAGAACAAATTTTTTTAAATTTTGTTTTTACAATTATTCAAATAATTCATGGATTCCTTTTTAGGAAATGGAAGTATAAATAGGTTACTACAATTCAATATAATGTTTAATGTTCCACTATGTGATGATTGGATAGAATTTCAGGTTGATGTCATGGTTCGAATTCGGAGGAGAATATAAAATAAAGAAGAAAAATCAGAATAAGAAATAAAGATAGCAACCAGTGAATGATAAGAAGGAGAGAAGAATAGGAGAACAAGCGGAGGCTACATATTTGCAGTTGGGAACCGGGCGGAGAGAAGATGAAGAGTAAAATGCAAACAAAAATTTATTTTTAGGTGAAAATTTTTTCCAACAATCTCCGTTATTGACTCAAATCAACAACGCTCGCACCTTTGAAACAACAACGGAGCGTTGTTGGGCACATTTCAACTGCGGAAAGTAGTTGATTTAACAGCAAAAGTCTTTAGATTTACAACATTTTTTTTTCAGAGTAGGCTAACGCGGTAATTCTAGTTTATTTAAGTGAAATTTTAATTTGTGTTTGCTTCCGCGTGCATAACTTTTATAGCTTAAGAAATGTTAGACGATTTGAAACACATTTTATTAACTCTAAAATGTATTTGGTAGTATCGTGTGAACTGACTATAATTAACATCTATTGTAATATTATATTATCTCAAATAAAATGAACGTTCCTACATATTTCTCATTAATCTTTTGGATAGAGGATTATTTGGGGGATTGTAAACTTGTTGAGCAGTGTATCCATTGGAAATCATATAAGGGTTTATTTTTAAATCCAGAAAAGTATAAAATTTGTTCCAATTTTGGGATAGATTTTATACTATTTGAACTATTTTTATTACCAAAAATATTCTAAACATAACCAAAATTTGGTTTTGATTTAATTCCAAGAAAGTATTAATTTGACACCAAGAATTATTTCTGTCTCTCAATATTCTCTTAATTTTTTTAAACCAGAATGGTTTTCATTTTATACTTTTTGGCATTGTTATACATAAATACCAAAATGGTATTAAAATTAAACTAAAATTTTTACTGTGTGATACAACATGAAGAAATTTTAAAATATCCAAGATGAATCAAATATAAAATTTTATTCCTAAATGTCAGTTGGAATTTGGTTTATTTAACATGATGATAGTGTCAATATAAACTAAAAAAAATGTTAGAAAAATGACGTCCCAATTTTAGTGTTAATACAACATGAAAACAAATGTGAAAACAACAAGAACCACAATTAACAATAAAATTTGGTTGATATAACACGAAACAATGTTCAAACATAAACGTCATTTGTAATTTTGGTTTATTCAACACGATCATAGTGTCAATGTAATCTAAAAAAAAGTGTTAAAAAAGAACGTCAAAACTATTTTGAAACATACATAATTTTTTTGATCATTTGAAGTCTGATTTTCGTGCAAAAGGCAAATTATAATTAAAAAAAAAAAAAGGAAAATTTTGTGCCGTGACAGTGATGCGAGTTTAGCATCTTTGTCAGTTCGTGATAGTGGGTTTTCGATTTATATTTTCAGTTTGCAGGTGAGTTAAAAGAGGATTACATTTTTGTTTCTAAAAGTATTTAATGTTCAATATTTAATTTTTCCTCTTCATAGGTTGCAATATCACGAGGAGGTTTTTTAGCGAATGGGGGTTTGCGTGCAGCATGCGATTGTTGCATTAGCGGCCAAACATTACTCGGTGCAAGTGATAGTACTATCGCCCATGTATAAACTATCGCCGGTACATTCGTGTTCGTATGAGAAGGACGCCTTCAATTTGGTCAGTTGTGCGGGTGATGTACGAATGTGCTTAATTGAAGTGATGATTATATATTTTATGTTTTATATGTTTTTTTATTTAAAAAAATAAATTGTGCAATCAACAAGACTTTCTAGTTAAATTAACAATAAATTTAATGTAAAATTAAAAAGATGTTATTGTTAATTCAACAGGACCATTTCGTGTTAATTTAACTAGCTTTTATTGTAACATTAACTAGTTAAAATTGTAAAATAAACAGGAAGACTCAATACTTTTTAGTGTTAATTCTACAGTTGTCATCCTGTTAAACTAACACTTGGCAGTAGTGTTAAATTTACACGATTACATGATGGCATATATTAAGCATCGTGTTGAAAAAAATTAACCACAAAATTTGTTGATTTTTGGTTGATTTCACACTATTTTTTTTTTCTGGGTGTAGAGAAGTGAAGTAAAGTGTACGCGGCGGTGGCAAAAGATCGATGAAATATGATGAAGAAAGCTCCCTTTTCTTCTTCCATTCAACTACTAACTTGTTGGACTAACAAAACTTTTGGTCGTACTTCAAAAAGT
The DNA here is from genome assembly GCA_960531455.1 of Urophora cardui. Classification (NCBI taxonomy): domain Eukaryota; kingdom Metazoa; phylum Arthropoda; class Insecta; order Diptera; family Tephritidae; genus Urophora; species Urophora cardui. Next base: position 116,474,383 of record OY482674.1, on the reverse strand, counting down.
TTACGAAGCATTAAAGTAATCAAGTGAGTCGTGCCATGGCAATATTGAAAAGAAATTCTTGAGGCGACTAATGGTTTTTTTGTGGGGTGTGATTGGGTTGGGTTGGGGTAGGTTTAGTAATGAGAAGTATTTTTTTTTTTTGTTGTTTTTGTTCTTCGTTTTTGTTTCATTGTAATGAGAAATTGATTAAAAGCATTGGAAAATTGCTGTGACTGCAATCATTATTTATAAGCAATGCGCATGTGTCCAGCATTTGGCTCATGAAATTTCATTAATTTGTTGGAGAAATGCTTTGAATATGAATATTTTTCAGCTACATACGTATGTATCTTAGAAAGAAATTAGCGTATCTGTCAAACGAAGTAGGAAAGTCGAGTTTATGGAGGGAAATGACGCTTGAATTGAAAAATCAGACCGAAATTCTAAGCTTAAGTCAGACACGACAGTTCAAAACTTAGAAATCAAATTTAAAATTGAGAGTCACTTTTCTTTTCTTAAGAGACTCATCACAAGGTTTAAAAAAAAACACAATTTAAGAAGTTTTCGAACATTTGCCCACTCTCCTTCAGAGCTCAACAGTTAACTCTTTACCCAATCACCAAAGATCAGAGCTCAACAGTTAAGTAACTCTTTAGCCAATCACCAAAAGAGCTGAGTCTTTTTCAAAGTGGTCAAAGTGTAACTCTTTCATCATCTTGGAAGGGTTTTGGAATGCCGTTCGCCATATGCAAGCTCACTCTTAAGGGATTTTTCCTTGCAAAAGCGGGTACTAGATCGAAATGCCTCAGTACCTGCCTTCACTCAAGACTCGGGTGGCCGGACTGGGGTAGGAGATGTACTGAGGGGCTACTCATTCTAAGTCGAAGAGACATCTTTCTTGTTGTATGCCTGATTACTAGCCATATTACTATCGGCAGACATGCTGAAAAACTAGGCGCTTCTTTTAATAACTTATGTAGGAGCTGTAGGGACGAGGAGGAGCCTGAGACTCTAAAACTTTACTGTGTGAATGTCCCACAATATGGTTTAAGAGGCTGAAATATCCGGGACCACCCCCCCGCCCCGCCAACTTTTCTGAACTCGGTGACTCGGCTAAAATGGAGCCTAAAAAGATCCTTAGATTCGCTGAATCCACTTTTTGGTTTGAGTAGGCGTTTAGATCCTCGTGCGATCACAATAGGACAAATTGAGTCTAAAAAGATCCTCAGATTCGCTGAATCCACTTTTCAGTTTGAATAGGCGTTTAGATCCTCGTGCGGCCACAATAGGACCTTTTGGGCCTAAGTATCTTGGCGCTTGCACCAACAGCCACTACTACCTGACCTAACCTAATTACATAGAAGCGATCTTGGAGCGACCTGGGATCTATTTATCAACTTGCAGCCTTGTGCCTGCTTCCTCAACAGTCTTCTCGTTTCCATCTATTTTCTCGCCCTAAATCCATGAAAAATTACTAAGAGAATGGCTCAAGAGCCAAGCAAGTTCAAAGCGTTGTTCCAGCATTTAGGATGCCTATAGTGTGTGAGATTTTGCATTCTTTAATATAAAGCGATGACATTCCAGTGCGATCCTATTTTGAAACAGTATTTAAACTAGGAATCAATGAGATATCTAAACTTCGTGCATTTAAAGATTACGCTCTCGAATCTCTTGCCAGTTATTTCCATTTCAAGTAAGAGGCTCATTAATTAAAAAGAGTGGCTGCTATGATTTCCTAAAACTTTAGGCATTTGATACGCTTGACTATTTAAGAAAGCAAATTGTAACAATTCTCAGAAACTTAAGCCTCACATATTCGCATGTAAGACACATTAGAGTAGCAAGTGCGCATAAATGAATATTTAATAATAATCCGATTATTGTCAAACAAGAAAAAAAGTGGCACAAACAAGACAAAAATGATAAAAAGCAAGAAGAAAAAGTTCTGTTTATGCTTAACTTAAAGCCCAGCAAGCAAAGTATTTCAATTTAAGCGTTGACAAAAAACAAATAAGCAACCAAACGCATAGAATAAGAAGTCGTATAAAAAATTGAATTGAAGATGAAAATAGCATAAATAGAAAAAAGTAGCACAGTGTCATCATAAATCGGCTTAAAGACGCGCAATCATTTACAATGGGCCGAATGTGAACAAATGTATATAAGGAGACTATAAAATAATGATGCATGATGCGAGTACAGGTGTATGAAGACTTATTTGAGAGCTACAAAAGAAGTCCAATTGATAAGTATTTGCTTTCATGTTTAGATACACTTTACATTTAACAAATTGTATTTGATAAGCACATTATAAAAATTATATACATATCTACGGCTGAGAATAAGATCGCCCTATTTCAAAAATTGTTTTAAAAACGCCCTATTTGAAAAATTGTTTCAATAACGTCCTATTTCAGACAATTATTCAAAAACGCCCTATTTCAGAGAAATATATATGGAATTTTCCCTGAAATAGGGCGTTCTTGAAGCAAAATCTGAAATAAGACGTTATTGAAACAATTTTTGAAATAGGGCGTTTTTGAAACAATTTTTGAAATAGGGCGATCTTATTCTCAGCCGTCGATATGTAGATATCTACACCCTTTTCAGTTTAAATTCAGAAAGTTCCAATTGAAATTCAGAATTTCCATTTAAAATTCAGAAAATTGCATTTGAAATTCAGAAAATTACAATTGAAATTCAGAAAGTTACATTTGAAATTCAGAAAATTACAATTGAAATTCAGAAAATTTCTTGAGTACTGTGAGGAGGTTTCTGAATTTCAAATGTAATTTTCCGAATTTCAAATGGAATTTTCTGATATATTGTGGAACGATCTTCCGTCAACCCTTGTCAAGTTTGGTTTGGAGACAAACCGGTTCGGCTAATATGCGCCATTTTCAGTGTCTTTTTTCGTTCGAACGAAATTCGAATTTTCTGAATTTAAAATGGAAATTCTGAATATCAATTGGAACTTTCTGAATTTCAACTGAAAAAGGTGTAGTTAGTCTCTCTACGCATTTCTAATCGACCTCAATTATCGCAATTGGGCGCCATGTTGGATGTTATGGGCTGTTCGACCAAAATCGTCTTTCTTATCTACCAAGAAGAAGATCTTAGTGCCCTGCCCAGCAAACACAGTCTCTAACGTTAGAAATTTTGTCGAGATTACCTTAGATAACTAGTGTAATTCTCTATATATTCTCAAATCGATAACTAGGGTTGAAAACTACACTAGAATTCGATTAGCGAGTGATTAGAGAAGGAGCCAAATCTCAGGCCTTTTGTCAATTCTCAATATATTTCTCTGATATTTTGAATATACATACATATATTGAAATTAGATACTAAAAAATGGTAAAGTTAATATTACCGTAGTACAATGTTTTCCATTAAAAAGTACAAGAAGTACCTTTAATTTAAATAATAAGACTGAGTTTTGTTTAAATTTCAGTTCTTATAAATGTGGTAAACATATACATGTCAATATATATAATCATATGCAATTTAGGCACATATTGCGTTAATAAAATCTAAACAATGAAAAAATCATGTAAAAGGAGACAAAGCTTTGTTTTTCATTTCAATGGGAAGTATTTGCAAATTCTGATTAGAATCTCATTAGAGAACTACATTAGAATTCGATTGGAGAACTATAATTTTCTCGATTTGAGAATTAGGTACCCTTTTGTTTGAGAACGCTATGATTCTCGATAGATTTTCGAGTCGTCCTCTAACGTTAGAGGTTTGAGAATGAGGCTAGTTCTCGAGTCATTCTCAAATCGATAACTAACCTCAGTGTTTGTTGGGTGACCACCACAACAGCAATCACAAAAAAGAAGAAAAAGAACAGCCTATAACAGATCAAGAAGGCTAAATGTCAGAGGGAGCTCTTTATGCTGAAGAAAATAAATAATGGCGACGCTCCAAGCACTTCTAAAGTTGCATCCGTCTAAAAAGGATAGTGGAAGAGTTTGAAGCCTTCCAAAGAGAGCACCGAACTCCAAACCATCTTACAAAACAAACAAACAAAAATGCCGAGGAAAATTCTCATAAGAGAAATAGATCTGGCAACAACAACCTGGACGGGACTACGAAGAAGCGCAAACGAGCTAAAACGAAGCAAACAAACGAACGCCACTTCAGCGATGTTGTCAGGGACTACCTGCAAGTGGCCACAGTGGATGCTAACAGCAGATCATCAGTAAGCATCCAGAGTCACTGGTTGCAGAACGAGGTCAGTTTATCGAAACTCGCGATGCGTCACGTACGCGACAACCAGGCAGCTCCCTGTTCCAGCGTTTGACTCTTCAGAGACGCGCAGATCTTACAGGGTAATCAAATAGGAGAACCAGTTCTCTTTTGGAGTTTCTGTCTAGTTCAGTCGCTAGGTTCAGCCATGAGCTTAAAAACCTCAAGTTGAAACTAATCCCTGCGAGCGAGATTTCAAAGAGACCTCGAACGCGTAGTTGGTGACTTCCGATGGAGGACCCTGGAGAGAAGCTGCTGTTAGGTAACGAGGAACATCTATGCAAAGCATCCTATATAGTATTCCGCATATCAAAAGATTGGCTTTGGCAGAAAGACTGCATTTTTGTTACATTGATCGCCGCTCTGAATATCAGCGTGTGTCCCTATGAATACCAGCCTTCTGCTCCAAAGCGCAGTACCTACTTTTGTAAGTTTTCTGGCTGCTCTTCGTACCCACAATTCCTAGATAAGCTTTGTTTTTTTTAGATTCTCGAGGTCAGGGACTCATAACTCGCGTTAGATCTCTACTGCTGAGAAAAGTTATGCATTTTTAAGCTGCTCACATTCTACTGCGGAAAATATGTGTCTTTCGTGGGTGTATATAAATGCTATTGTAAATTAGAGACTGCCCTCAAAGCTTGTAGTACAAAGTTTTTGAAGTCAAGAGAAAAAATTATAAATTGATTATATTATTGAGCATATTTTCTGCTATTAAAATTTTGGTTAAAAAAAATTATAAATTGATTATATTATTGAGCATATTTTCTGCTATTAAAATTTTGTCTAAAAAAAGCGAAAAAAAGTTTCCCCAAAAACCTTTATATTAAAATCAACGAACCAAATTATAACTAATTTAAAAGTAAGCATAAAATTTGTTAAACAAAAACGCTGCTAAGTATCAATTTTTGTCAAGGTATCAAACACACTCCCGCCTGGCATCGCCAGTAGCCGGCAGGCAGCGTATATTAGACAGCAACCAACAATGTCCCACCTGCCCCTGCCAACGCCATCAATGACTAGCCAACCAAGCAACTAACCAACCAAGCAACTAACCAACCAAGCAACTAACCAACCAAGCAATGGACGACCTTCAAAACGTTTTACTTACTTTACTTAAACTTTATATTTCGTATACGTGTTCATGCATAAAATATTAATTGTAATTAAGTGCAGGTAATTTGTATTAAAATTGTTCTCATTCGCGTACTTTACAAGCTTAAATAATTTGACTAACCAAGTGGTGAGTAGCGTTAGTGGGTAGTTGGTTAGAGTGACAGAGCTTTGGAAAAATGTTACGAAGCATTTCATGAAGTCGCTGCCGCGCGTGTGGTGGGGAAGGGAGAGCGCTGCAAATGGCCGAATGGTGGTGTAAGCGTATCAACTCATAATATCTACTTATTATACATATACAGAGCAGTGACATTAATAGGAATTTAAGTGATGGCATTTTATGTAATAATTAGATCGTGAAATTGTTATAAAATGAAATTTAGAGAGCTTTTGGTTTTTTCTGACATTCATCATCTTTTTTAACACGCTTTTATTAGTTTCACCTGAATGTATACATATATGTTAACAAGTTACGTAAACGCACTGTGGTTTACTGTAACTTTGCTTGTACGCTTGTACTATGCGACCGACTCCATTTTGCATTGCATACTTCCAGGCGAAGGCGCGTGTATTCATACACTGAATGAGTTTTTCAGTGTGATATACGCTCATTTATTGAGTAATCTTTAAATAAATGAAAATAAGGTTTAAAATTCACATCGAATAGGAATATGTTTTTAGATTTAATTTCCTAGAATAATTTAAACATTCAACATCCCCACGGAGAGGTCAAGAAAATTATTCGCCATAAAATTTTACTAGGGGGACAAAATTGAAACAAAAAAAAATAGAATTTTGAAGGTCGCTGGAGGGTTAAATTTAACTAAAAATAGAATTTTGAAGGTCTCTGGACGGTTAAAATGTTCTAGAAAATTATTCGCCATAAAATTTTACAAGGGGTCTCTTCAGACAAAATTGAAAAAAAAAAAAAATATAGAATTTTGAAGGTCGCTGGAGGGTTAAATTTAACTAAAAATAGAATTTTGTAGGTCTCTGGAGGGTTAAAATGTTCTAGAAAATTATTCGCCATAAAATTTTACAAGGGGTCTCTTCAGACAAAATTGAAAAAAAATATAGAATTTTGAAGGTCGCTGGAGGGTTAAAATGTTCTAGAAAATTATTCGCCATACAATTTTACTACGGGCCTTTTCAGACAAAACCTAAAAATAGTATTTTGAAGGTCACTAGAGGGTTAAATTTAACTAAGGGTTTCTTCACACAAAATCTTTCTAAAAGACCAAACATTTTCTGCTTCCGACTACTCTTCGTTCTCACAAGCCTTGTAGTACTCATTATAGGGAGATCGTTGATCCTTTCTGCATACTTCCCGAAGAGTATCCACATATACATACATATGACCTCATAATAGGACCATTATAAGAGCAAAGTAGCTGGGATCCTGCGAGTAAACTGTTTGACGGTATGGTATTCTATCTTGGCCATATAAGTTTTTAATGCTGGCATGTGCTCAGATCTCGCCATCTCATACTTGCCTGATTAAGGTATAACTCCTGCAGCAAGAGCTCGCTAGTAGTGAGCGTCATACGTAGACTTTCCAAGACGGCGAAAGTGGAGCATATGCGGCCCCTCGAAGCAATTTCGTTTACCATCTCATTACCCGGTATGTTACAGTATCCAGCCACCCATATCAGCTGAATGGGAAAGTACTTAGACAGTTGTTTTAGCGATTTTCGGCTATTTTCCATAAATTCTGCATTCACATGTGATCGCCTCTAGCATTTTCAGTATAGCTTGACTGTCTGAGAAGATATAAGCTTGTTGTTGTTTCTTTTGCTTTCAAGCATTCAACTGCCTCTTGTATCAGGCAAACGAAATGAGATTTTTAGCTCCCATTTTGCTGCATAAGTAAACTCCAATTATACTTAAACCAAAATCATAACATCTTCATCCTCTTCTTCTTAATTGGCGCGTAACCGTCTAGACGATTTTGACCGAGTCCAATAAAGCACGCCAGTCGTTTCTGTTTCGTGCTGTCTGGCGCTAAATGGAAATACCAAGGGAGGACGAGTCAGTCTTCACCTGATCTTTCCAACGCAGTGTATGTCTCCCTTTTCTTCTGCCTTTAGCGGGTTTCGATAGATATACTTTCTTGGCCGGAGCTTGTTCCTCCATTTTCACAACATGATCTGCCCAACGCAGCCGCTGGATTTTTAATCGCTGAACCTCCTTTTACATCAAACAAAGTGCTCCGCGCTTAGCGCCAAACCTGAAAACCCCGCATACGCCATTTAGATTGACCAAGTAAAAAAAAAAAAAAAATAAACAAACAAAAAACCCCGGCAACGCTGACTATAAAATTGCAGTTAAAATTGCAAACTTCACACAGCGCAAGCCAAGCGGCCAACCGAAAATCAACAACCAATAAATAACGAAAAGCACTACCTAAAACAACAACCGATCACCCACGGTCCAGTTGAACGACCGGCCGACCAACCAATGGACCACCCACGGACAACTCCACCCTAGCGCAAACGCAAACGCAAACGCTGTGCAACCGACCACTAATTCAATCAACGCCAAAATTGATGGAAGGCTAATTGTGCATTGAGGCATTTAAAGTCTGTTTGTGTGTTGTAGTTGTTTTTATTGCTGCACTTACTTACTGTATTTATAGGTCAATTAAGCAACAACTGGCGACAAATGTTGTCGGTGAGGCATAAAGCAGTAGCAGCAGCAACAAAGCACACTCACATCACATCACACAGTCGCGCCAACCAAAGTAAGTATTTTCCAGTAATTCATTAATTTTTGTGTGGCATGCCACACACGCAAGTTAAATTCATTAGCAACAAAAACAACAACAACAACAACTATAAATGAACAAAAATAACAACAAAAGCAATCAGCACCCCCATGCGGCAACAGCAGCAGCAGCAGCTGAAGCAACAACAACCCTTCTACAGACACACAGCCCCCACAACATCACATCAGCACATCACATGCTAAATACATTGTGCGTATGTGCATTAGAGCGTATCGGGAAAAAAAAGTTCGCCGTACGCCCCCATATGATTTATTTTTCGAAAACATTTCTGCAAAAAATTTTTATTTTTTTTTTTTGATACCGCTAGATGTCGCTAGAATTCATTTTTTTCATATCTTCGGTTTTTATGGTCCGATCTTTAAGCTTGATACACCAATCTCGTTGGCTTGAGAGGAGGGTTTCTACTTTATAATTGTATTAACCCTATGTGAGCCATTCGGGTAACTTCCACCCAGTACTTAGTTTATACCACCTTAATGTAACTTTTTTTTTGCCGGAACGTTAAACGTCGTCAAAAAACAATAATCTTTTGCAAAAGAAGTATTTCGATCGCCTCAGTAAAACTGGAAATAAAACAGATTTAACATTCAGAGGAATATAAGTTTTCCGCTTCCTGGGTCTTTTTGGTCTTTTAGGTTCATTTTACAAAGATGTTTTCTGAAGAGTTTCCTACTAAAATTTTATGCCGAATAATTTTCTAAAACATTTTAACCATCTTTTTTTTTGGTCCATATATGTATGCAGGGCCGTAGCCAGGAATTTTTTTCGTGGGGGATTTTATCGTTGTGAAGAATTTTTTTTTTTTTTGAGAAAAATATATCGTCCTCTCAATATAACAATAGCGTATGTGCTCATACGCCATTATTTTTTTTATTGCATATTTAGAATCTCCATCATTGATTCTATGTCTGGTAAAAATTTCGTCAAATTCTACTTCCACAAAGTGGGTCAAAATGTCATTGGAAACAAGTAAGGAAGCCTAAGTTCGAGTGGAATCGAACATTAGATACTCAGCTGTATGTTTTCATTGTTTGTTTGCGTTTGATGGAAACACCGTGTAAGTATTTTATATAAAGCGAGTGCTGCATAAATTGGGCGTAGCCACGCCCATTTTCAAAATTTTTATCAATCATCCAACTAAGCATATGAATATTATTCTTTGTGCAACATTTCATTCCTTTATGACTTCTAGTTACAAAGATGTCACGTTACAAATGCCCAAAGGGTGTTCCAGAAATATCTTTGTTAAAAAGTAGGCGTGGTCATAAACCGATTTGAATAAATTTTTGCGAGTCTATTAACACAAGTTATAAAAGTGTATAAACCAGGTTTCGTCATAATATCTCAGTTATTTGTCGAGTTATAGGCTCAGAAATCTCGTATATTCCTGCTTCTAAAAAGAGGCGGTGCCACGCCCATTTTCCAAAATTTTTGTGTTTTTTGCTTTATGTCCGTAGTTGAACTCCTGCCATAAAATTTCAATGATATATGACAGAGATATAGCTTAAAATGTTTTTATTATGCCATATATAAAAGTGGGCATGGCCGTCAACCGATTTTAACTATTTTCCGTCCAAACGTTTGCCTAAGTAAGTAAATCACGCGTACCAAATTTCATCGATATATCTTCAATGGTTTCTGAGTTATGACATATAAAAATTTCCATGTTTGACCCTTAATAAGTGGGCGTGGCACCGCCCATTTTCCAAAATTTCATCAAATTTCTTCCTAGGGGCCTGAGCTCAACACATGGGTAAAATTTCATCGCTCCAGCTGTATTAGTGCCTGAGATACCAAATTTCCGATTTTTTCTATATAGGAAAAGTGGGCGTGGTCATGGTCCGATTTCGCCCATTTTCAATACCAACCGTCCCAGTCTCGATACCAACTTGCATTTCAAATTTCATCAAAATATCTCAATTTTTGCGCGAGTTAGAGTGTTTACAGACGGACAGACGGACGGACGGACATGGCTCAATCGATTTCTCTTTCCACCCTGATCATTTTGATATATATAAGTCTATATCTATCTCGATTATTTCATTCTGTTACAATCCACCGTTATGTGATTAAAACTATAATACTCTGTGTACTAGTACAGCTGAGTATAAAAATGGTGTATAATTTCTTGTTCAAAAATTTAATAGATATCTGATTTGACAAAAACTTTAAACTCGATTTTCTCAAAACCCAAAAAAAATTATACGCTATTGTTATATTTAGGGGACGATATAACCTATTTCGTGCACTAAATAAAAATAATAAAAAAAAAACTGGTTGCTAAAGTGCTATTTAGAAGAAACATTTTTTACAAAACTTTTGATTTTCAAATTAGGGTTTTTATAAGAAGTTTTAAAAATCAGGAAACTTTTATTCATTTAAAAATTAGAATTTTTTATTGCAAACACGATGAATACTTTATTTTTTGTGATTTTATCCAAGTGAAAAAAAATAATATTTTATGGACGAAAAACTCGGTTATATTACCCAGCTGTTTTCAGCTGTAAAAGTCCGCCCCAAGATTTTTAGCTTATGTTGGACTCTAACTTGTTTTTTTTGCAACTTTGTTATTTGATATCCGATTTTTTAAATTGATAGATATGTCATTATTTTAGTCTTTTGAGCAGGGTTTGAAATTATTTTCAACTTTTTTTTTTCATTTCCATTGAATTTCATTTTCATTTGAAAATTAAAAAAATAACAGCGCAGCAGAAGTATAAAAAATAAAAAGTTCTACTGTACTGCAACTGCGCACACGGTAGGCAGGAAGCGACGATAGGTTGCATGAAAATGTCGAGAAAAAAGGAAAGTGGGGTTGTGTTATGTGATGTTTATAGATGAAACATCCGTTGAAATTAAAATCCGAGCTGCTCCTTTTTCAAGGATATCCACATTTTTTGTTTTTTTTGAAAGGATCAAATATTGAGGAAATCGAATATTCGCCACCGTCCAAATTTTTCCGATTTCAATACATTATTTGGTCGCTAAGGGATACAAAAAAAGGTATTAAAAAGAAAAATGGACACCTGTAGTGGAAAAATCCAATGTGAACAGGACCTAAAGGATAACCACTGAAATATAAAATAACACAAAAAGTACCCACTTTAATTTGCGTATAACTCCTAAAATGTTAACTCTACGTGAAAATTTCTTATTATATGTTTCATTCAGAATAAATAAAGAAATATTTCTTTAATATACAATTTTGATGTACCTGCAGTGCTTAATGTACTTTTGTGCATCTAAAGTGAAAATTTCAAAAAAAGTACGTTTTTTTTATGGTGCTATTTTAAGTTCAAATATTTTTCTAGTTTATGTAAATATTTTAATCTAATGATCCAACTCTCATTCCTACACATCTCTACGTTAATACTAAAAAAGAGTTAGAGCTGAGATACGCGCTAGCTGTGCACGGTGGGCGGGAAGCAACAATAGGTTGCATGGGAATATCGTAAAAACGATGGCCCAACGAATATGTGCCTAGCTGTGTGCTGGTACTAATTTTCGTTTAAAAAAAATGTTGGAGATTTTATTCACGCTTGCTGTGTGTTTATGAAGTATATTAGAATATCAGTTTACGTAAGTGTTTAGCCGGCGATCGTTTTTTCGATATTTTCATGCAACCTATTGTTGCTTACCGCCCACCGTGCACAGCTAGCGCGTATTTCAGCTCCAATTCTTTTTAATATTAACGTATAGATATGTAAGAATGAGAATTGGATCATTAGATTAAAATATTTACATAAACTAGAAAAATATTTGAACTTAAAATAGCACCATAAAAAAAACGTACTTTTTTTGAAATTTTTCACTTTAGATGGACCAAAGTGCATTAACCTGGCCGCTGTGGTGCAGTGGGTAGAGTGCTCGCCTGCTGTGTCAGAGGTCTCGGGTTCAAACCACGGTCCGAGCCAAACACCAAAACAATTTTTCAATTAGTAAAAATCCAATTATTGGGTTTTTTAAGAGCAGCGGTCACCTCTCGGCAGTGGGCGGCATACCCTCCGAGAGTATTTCTGCCATGAAAAAGCTTCTCACAAAAAATTAGTAGGAAAAACAAAAAGGAGCACACCTCGAATTGGGAGAGAAGCTCGGCCATAAAACTCGTCAGAGTTATAATAGCGCCATTGTATTATTATAAAGTGCATTAACCACTGCAGGTACATCAAAATTGTATATCAAAGAAATATTCCTTTATTTATTCTGAATGAAACATATTATAAGGAATTTTCACGTAGAGTTAACATGTTAGGAGTTATACGCAAATTAAAGTGGGTACTTTTTGTGTTATTTTATATTTCAGTGGTTATCCTTTAGGTCCTGTTCACATTGGATTTTTCCACTACAGGTGTCCATTTTTCTTTTTAATACCTTTTTTTGTATCCCTTAGCGACCAAATAATGTATTGAAATCGGAAAAATTTGGACGGTGGCGAATTTTCGATTTTCTCAATATTTGATCCTTTCAAAAAAAACAAAAAATGTGGATATCCTTGAAAAAGGAGCAGCTCGGATTTTAATTTCAACGGATGTTCCATCTATAAACATCACATAACACAACCCCACTTTCCTTTTTTCTCGACATTTTCATGCAACCTATCGTCGCTTCCTGCCTACCGTGCGCAGCCTTAAGTTTCAAAAAATTATAGTCGACTGTTGCTGTATTGTGGAAATTTGTACAGCACAGCAAAGGGCAAACATAATTTCGAGTTTTTACAGCACTGTTGTTATTGGTTTTTTTTTTTTAATTTATGGGAACACAATCGAAATTGTAATGTACAAAAAAAACCAATTTCAAAAAGCCGCACTTAAAACTAAAATTCTGTTTATCTGTGTTTTACTGTCGACTGATCTGTTTGAAATTACACAGTAAAGCAACAGCACAAATAAACAAACAAATATATTCGACTGTTCTGTGCTTCGACTACAGATATTTTCAAAGGAAATCGAAATTCAAAAGTTCTCAAAAAATTATGATAACTTTCGCAGAACAGCAACAGCTTATTTTTTGAGACTGTTGGTGTTAAGCTGGCAAACGGTGCTTGGAAAGCTTTATATTTCCTTCTAATGTCCTTTGATCTGTGTTTTTTCGACCATAAAACATCCTTTTTGTTTCACTTGGAAAAAATCGCCAAAAATAAAGTATTCATCGAATCTTTTTAATATTACGCTTAAAATGTTTGCAATAAAACAGAATAATTTTAAGAAGAATAAAACTTTACTGATTTTTACAACTTCTTATAAAAACCCCAATAAAAACCAAATTTTTTCAATAACTTTGAAAAGTTAGTAGTGAAAATAGGTGAAATCGGACTATAACAACGCGAACATCCCATATATGGGATCTGACGAAAAACACACAAAATGTTTTAATTCAGACACTAATATGCATTATAAGGAAAACTCTTCTTTCAATTCTTAACAAATAACAATTTGTCTACTAGATATAGTTTCCTTCTACTAATTTAGGATAATATGTATTTTATTGTTAACTAAGTAATTGCTTCTAAGTGTATATATAAACTTAAGTATCTGTAATCAGCTGATGAATTTATATTCTGTAGCTGAGCAGCATAAGAACTCGACGTTTAACAAACTCCAGCCACTCAACACCTTGGCAAAATTGAAAAAAAAAAAAAAAAAAAAAAAAAAAAAAAAAAAATATAACCCGAGTAATGAATTTTCAGCCATGCAATGACTTTATGCAGTTATAAGGAAATATGCTAAAATTTTAGAAAATGTATGTAACATAATTTAATTTATAAGTGGTATGTCGTTAGAAGCGTACTTTAATTATCTTTCGAACGGAGTAGATACGGTTGCGGGTATTTGTAACATCAGCGAAAAGAATTTTTGATTGAAGTTGTAACCAAAAAACCCAAAATTAAGTTATCTCAAAACCCTAACCATAAAAAAAATGGTTTTGACCTCAGCAAGTTCATACCAGCCCTCCCTATACCTGAAATTGTTGGTATTTTCTCAAATTAATTATTTGTAAACTAGTGTTTTGAACATATAGCTTTGAATATGATAGAAGTAAAATTTATCTACCAGAATTTCGTGGGGGGTTCAAACACCCAAACCCACCCCCCCCCCTAAATACGGCCTTGTATGTATGTAAGGCGAGGTGGCCTAATGTGCATATGTAAGTGGCAAGTGGCAAGCGTAGTAAGTGTGGCAAGTAAACAATTTTCGCAAAACATTTCACTTCATTCATTTCCATTTTTGAAATTTCAATTTGCAATTCGCAATTTGCAATGCGATTTATGAGGCGGTAATAGCGGTTAAATGGAAAATTCTCTCTCGGCAAATTGTGCGCAGTGCGTGGGTGGGGTGTAGGGTTGCGTGGTAGAATACATATGCATATATGTAGGTCTGCATGACATGCATGCTGATTGTTGCATGGAATTCATCAAATATTTACGCACATAAAAATTGCATGGGAAAATTATGTAAAAATTATGCGAGAGAAAAGACATGGGTATATGGGAAATTCGAGAGAAAGTAGTGGTGCAATATTTCCCAGTAGGGAAGCGGATTGAGCTGTTATGAGCGATTGCAGAGCGCTATCTAGGGAATGCCAAGATTTTCTGTTTGCTTAGCGATAACTAAGTGGGCAGTAATAAGGCCAACTGGAGCTGATAGGTCTTTTTTATAGCAGAGGGAAACATCGAAATATGCGAGACTTCAACCCGATAAATCTAACCTCCTCCCGCCGGAGGCTACCCCTGCGGGACAGCTAGATAAGTATTTCCTCGTAGGACGGTGGAATTGACTAAGTCTTCTTTCAATGGACAGTCCTACAAATATGTGCCTTTGTCTGTCAGCGTATCTCAGTTAGGCTAATATTAACGCTGACGCGTCGCTAAGTGCCTTCCACATGACATAGGACTGACACGCATTTAAGTGCAGTCAAGTTTTCCACCATAATTCTAGTTCCCGCGGTCTCATTCAGCCGTGATTGCACAGCCGAGAGCACACGAGGGTAGTGCTCTACAACGTCATGATACACTAAAAATAAAATTTCGTAAAAAAACTACGAAAGACTTTCGTAGTCTAGAGTTTCGTAAAATGTACGAAAGTTTCGTATATATTACGAAAGCATTTTTCTCAACAAAATCTAATTTTACGAATCTTTCGTAAATATTACGAAAGGGCTTTCGTAAACCATTTTCTAATATTTTTTTCGTATATATTACGAAATATTTCGTAAATATTACGAAACACTTTCGTAAATTTTCTTTACGAATAATTTCGTACATTGTACGAATGTTTTCGTAACATTATCAAAGGATTAAAAGATTTACGAAATACTTTCGTAACATTATCAAAGGTTTAAATGATTTAAGAAATACTTTCGTAATATATACGAAATACTTTCGTACAACAATATTTTACCGTACAAGTCTTCTTTCATTGTAAAGTGTTGAGTCGGTGCAATAATATCAAAAATTATTTTAAGTAGTAAGTGCGTAATGAAATAATGTATAAAACAATAATGTTGTATATAAAAAGACAATATTGATATATAAAATAAACTGTGATATTTTCCAACTTGATTAAACTTAAGGGTGAGTACATTAGTTGCATTTACTTTTTCCTTTTTTCGGTCTTATCTATTTTCCAAAATAAATACTTAATAAAATAATATAAAGAGATATTTCTACACTCAGAGAAAAAATTTTAAAAACATATGAAAACGTGCTTAAAATTGGCAAACACGTATTTAAAAGTGATGTAGATACGACCATTTTTATTTTAAAAAGGTTCATTGTAAAATCAAGAAAAAACATTTAAATTTAAAAATGTTTATTTTTGATTCAAGCGCTTTTATTCCTTTCATTTTAATTTTTAATTTAAAAATGATTCTTTTTAATCCAAAATACATTTTTATTTCAAAAGTTCCATTTTAAATTTAGAAATTTTCATTTTTAAAATAAAAACGATCTGGTTTAAAACGTGCATTATAAAAATAAAATTTTTTTTATTTTTTTTTCTCCGAGTGTAGCTGCTTTAATTTTAAGGTTTTAAGTAGTTTCCCTTTATCTTTATCTTTATCTTTATCTTTATCTTTATCTTTGTCTTTATCTTTATCTTTATCTTTATCTTTATCTTTATCTTTATCTTTATCTTTATCTTTATCTTTATCTTTATCTTTATCTTTATCTTTATCTTTATCTTTATCTTTATCTTTATCTTTATCTTTATCTTTATCTTTATCTTTATCTTTATCTTTATCTTTATCTTTATCTTTATCTTTATCTTTATCTTTATCTTTATCTTTATCTTTATCTTTATCTTTATCTTTATCTTTATCTTTATCTTTATCTTTATCTTTATCTTTATCTTTATCTTTATCTTTATCTTTATCTTTATCTTTATCTTTATCTTTATCTTTATCTTATTCTTAGTCTTAATTTTTCATTTTTATTTTTCTTTTTTTTTCTTTTTCTTTTTTTTTCTTTTTCTTTTTTTTCTTTTTTTTTCACAGGGTTATCTATTTAAGGGGATCGGCACGACGTCCACATTTGCAAATTGCGATTTTCAAAGTTTCCTATGTTTGTCAGAACACGTATAAGCAATAAGTACCTCTTATTTTATTAGTTACTAAAATTAATATTAATATAACTGTAAAATATTAAAATAAATAAAAAACTTTTAAATTAATTGAATAAATTAATTTTAGTAGATATTTAAAACTAAAATGAAATTATCTAAATTTATTTCTTATGCACATATAAAACATCTTTCTCTTAGCATTATTTTATTGATATACATATTTCGAAAAAGTTTTCAAATTTCGTTGAAATATACATCATATGTACATATATATATGTATGTAATAATTAGGGTTTTTTTAACTTTAAGCTAAAAAATAATTTGGTCAATTGTACAACAATTTAACAGCTCTAACAGCCTTCGTAAATGTACGAAAGCGGTTTCGTAATATTTACGAAATCTTTCATTGCTCAAACGTACGAAAGTATTTCGTAAATAGTACGAAAGCCTTTGTAAATACTACGAAAGTATTTCGTAAATAGTACGAAAGCCTTCGTAAATATACGAAAGCATTTCGTAAATACTACGAAAGTATTTCGTAAATACTACGAAAGTATTTCGTAAATACTACGAAAGTATTTTGTAAATAGTACGAAACCTACGAAAGTATTTCGTAAATAGTACGAAAGCCTTCGTAAATATACGAAAGTATTTCGTAAATACTACGAAAGTATTTCGTAAATAGTACGAAATAGCTTTCGTACTATTTACGAAACCATTCGTTGCTCAATTTTACGAAAGAATTTCGTAATATGTACGAAAGATTTCGTAATATTTACGAAATATTATTTTGAGTGTACAGAGGACAGAAAAGACTATAGTTCTGCTTGAATTATTTAAGATACGTCCTAAAGCATCCATGTCCGCTAAGCAACTGAGTAAGGTGGAAGTGAGTGGTCTGGTATCGAATGATTGCTCTTCCGTTAAGGTGATCAAGTTCCATCCGATTTGTACCCTATGGCAAGTTCGTCCACTATCTTATTAAACTGTATGTCACATCAACTAAGCACCCAGTAGCAGTTTAAGAAAGCGTAGCTTTTTCATAGTTTTGAGGATGCCTTCTACTATCCTTGATTCCTATCCAAGATAAAGCCCTAAGTGCCTTCAATGCAGCCAAATTTTCAGAATAAATTACTAAATATATATATCACTTATTATATATGAAAAATCCTTTCTACATGTGATCCATGACTTCTAAAATAGCCACCATTTACAGCTAGAAGATGATAGATTAAAGTTTAAGTTAGTTCAATCTGAGCCACAAAAAAAAAAACACCACCCTCTACCTTTCCAATCAGCTCAATGTCATCAGTGTAGCTGTGAGAAACTTTCAGTTTCATTAGCACCTCGGATGAGGAATGAACTTCCACTTATGTGGAAACGCAGACCCTGCGGTGTTCAAGGTAAAGAACTGGCCGATGAATTGACAAATTGTAGATCACCACCAACTGAACCGCAGTCAATCATAGGACCAAACATAGCGGGCACTGTGAAGTACATCAGGGATTCCATGAGGGGAAACTCATGGGATACGCTGGAACTCTATAATAATAATAATAATAATAATAATAATAATAATAATACAATAGCGCTATTATAACTCTGACGAGTTTTATGGCCGAGCTTCTCTCCCAATTCGAGGTGTGCTCCTTTTTGTTTTTGTAATTGGGTGGACCTACAGTTTTATGCCGGCTCCGAATGGCGAATGCACAATGAAAACATTCAGCAAACGTTGCCACCGAAAGCAAGATATACACTTTCGCAGGAAACAATTTTGTTGTTGGCGACGAATACATATCTATACATTGCGCAGAACGGCATTAGTGTGGGTCAGCTGGAGGCATTTGTTGCTTGAAAAAAAAAAATGAAATAATTAAATTAACAACTCGAGTGCATTTCCACCCTTTCAGAAGCGGTGGTATGTAGAGGGTCCTACGGACTAGCTCTCAACTTCTGTTAATCCACACCGAAACCCAAAAGACCGAAAAACACACCCTTTCCGCATATTTGGCGTAATTATGTCGGTTATTGCATACATTTCTTCGCAACTCTTTTAGCGCCTAAAAATTACACATTGCATGAAAACGACTAACGTGTCCTTGGTTGGTTTTGCTAATTTTCAAAATTTGCAACTGCCGCTGCCGCTGCTTTGTATTGTTCACTTACGCACCGCTACAAGGCCATTTGTGGAATTTTCCAAGCCATGTCCCAAAAATATATCTGAAGGGCGCTTGGCAATAATTTGACAACGCACGAATTTTAATTACGACATACTTATATTTTTTGTGTTTATATTTTTTTTATACTCAGCTGTACTAGTACACAGAGTATTATAGTTTTGATTTCCTAACGGTGGATTGTAACAGAACGAAATAATCGAGATGGATATAGACTTATACTCACTGAGCGACCAGGGGTTCAGAAAAGATAACGAATATAAAGTGAAAGACATACTCAAAAAAAACGGATACCCCGCCAAAACTATTGAAAGGTTGATAGCAACAACAAAATACAGACAAACAGTACACATAAGAAATGGAAAAACAGCTGAGAAAAACCAAAACAAAACGTTTAGAGGAGTTACATATATACAAGGATTGACAGACAACAAAACTTTACAAAAATGTATACAAAACGAAAAATTAACTTTTGCCCATAAGCCACACCAAACACTTCGGAAAATATTCAGTAAGACAAAAGACAAAATTAACAAAGAAGAACAACATGACTTAGTTTACGAAATTAAATGCAAGGCAACAAAACCTACATAGGCACTGCCAAACGAGCCCTGAACGTAAGAATAGGAGAGCATAAAAATGATGTAAAAAATAAAAAACTAACAACAGGACTAGCGCAACACTTGACAGATACTGGGCATTCAGCAGACTTCGAAAACACAACAATATTAGATATAGAAAAACGAACAAAAACAAGACTAACGCTAGAAAGCCTGCGCATACAACAAAGAATACAAGACGCAGTAAATTTCAAAGAAGACGTAGACAGCATAAGCTGCGCTTACAAAGCAACAATAACAAGGCCAACAAAAAGATACGAATGACAGTAGGAAACAGAATATGTGAATATATGTATGTTTGTATAGTTTATTATGTTTGTTTAGTTAGTTAGTTGAGTAGAGATGTAGCGATATATTGTTAAGCTGACAATTTTTCAGCACAACATACAGATAAAATTAAATTCTAAAAGTAAGTCTCAATACAGTGTAGGCAGTGTCAGATATTTAATGTAAAGTGTAATTGTTAACTAATTGTATAATCATGTACTGTTTTGTGTTTTTTATAAATAAATTAGACTCCCTGAAGAAGGCGCAAATATACGCCGAAACGCGTAGGAGGATCAAAGGAAACTTGTTTTCGCTTTAAACTTCGCCGGCCACAAAGCTCTCAATAGCATTTATGTCTAAAGATAATTCATTGAAATTTTGTGGCATGAGTTCTACAATAGACCGGAAACAAAAAATAGAAAAATTTTGGAAAATGGGCGTGGCACCGCCCTTTTTTAGACAAAGGAATCTACGAGATTTCGGAGCCCATAACTCGACAAATAATTGAGATATTATGACGAAACTTGGTTTATACACTTTTATAGCTTGTGTCAATAGACACGCAAAAATTTATTGAAATCGGTTATGACCACCAAATATTGAAAATGGGCGTGGCTACGCCCACTTTATGCAGCACTGGCTTTATTTAAAATACACCGTGATTCTATCAGACGCAAACAAACAATGAAAGCATACAGCTGAGTATCTAATGTTCGATTCCACTCGAACTTAGGCTTCCTTACTTGTTTATTATTATTTTGTTGTAGAATTAAGGGCTTTAATTTACAAACAGCGCAGCATGACTTTCAAGGGTGAATTTAAGGAAAAACGAGTTGAGCATTGTAAAATAATATTTTAATTGAGGGATAATTTGTATTATTATTTTAATTATTAGAGCGAGTAGAGCTTAATGCTTACTTATGTATATGTGAGTACCTTAAAATTTGGAGGCATTTGCGTATCAGTTGAATTGAAGTAGAGTTGAAATAATTTATGATTATTTACCTGTAAATGAAAAGAAAATATTTTTAGTAAGTCTACGGGTAAACAGGTTTTTATTATAAAAGTATTTTAAATAATCAATTAAATAGTTAAGTATAATTCGACCAAAATGGTTAGTCTATCAAAATGTCTGATTATTAGTATGTATTTTTTAAGTATGATTATTTTTTAACCCTTAAAGACGATTAACCCTACAGTTAATGACCAGAAATATATATGTATACATATATACGACCAGGGTGTGTGACCAGGCCCCAGCTAGTTTTTGTATATGTTGATTCGATGTTCGAGAGAAAAGTTCTTCGTAAGATTTATGGACCTTTGCGCGTTGGCGTGGGCGAGTATCGACGGAGATTTAACGATGAGCTGTACGAGCTTTACACAGACATCGACATTGTTCAGCGAATAAAGATCCAGCGGCTGCGTTGGGCAGGTCATGTCGTGAGAATGGACGAAGGCGCTCCGGCCAAGAAAGCATTTCTATCGAAACCCGCTGAACGCAAAAGAAAAGGGAGACCTCCACTGCGTTGGGAAAATCAGGTGGACAGCGATGCTGCCTCCCTAGGTGTTCCCAAGTGGCGCCATGCTGCACGAAACAGAAGCAATTGGCGCGCGCTGTTGGACTCGGCCAGAATCGTCTAGACGGTTAAGCGCCAATCAAGAAGAAGAGAAGAAGATTCGATGTTCTAGCACAGATATATACTTCTTTTTAATGGTACTTATTTGTAGGGTTGCCAGAAGCTCTGATTTGATCAGTACAATACTGATTTTTCGTGCTCCGTACTGATGGTTTTAAAAACCTTAAGAAATACTGATTTTTTGGTTTTTGTACTGATTTGTACTGGTTTTTAGCTGACACTAAAAAAATCATTTTTGTCACCCTGCACTGTTTTTAATTTTCCAACTGTTTTCATTTGAAGCTTGTAATGCCGTGGTTATGCTTACGATAATAGTCGACGAGCAACGTGTAATTGTTGTTGTGCACTCCGACGAGTGATAGAATTTTCGGACTCTCACATCGATCAACAAACAAACACCCAGCACGCCGAGGTTTCGGGGTAATAATGTGTTATGTTGTGTATGTGCCGTCTAACAATCGATTTAAGCGTAACCACCTCTCACCGATGACGAAAATGTGTCCGAAATTCATCGGTGTTTTGCTCGTAAGCATAACCACGGCATAACCATGAAACAATTGGGAAGGAGGAAGCAACGCGAACGTTAAATGTTATAGAAACATGATTGACAGTTAACGATACAGTAACAAAAACGAAATGCCAGTAATAAAGACGGGTTGCTCCGCATATATTGTTTTTTTTTTTTTTTGTTTTTTTTTTTTGAAGGCAATGATTTTTTCGGGAAAGGTATCTGGCAACCCTACTTATTTGTAATAAATAATAGGTCAAAAAGATTAAAAAAAAAACATTCAAAAAGCCAAGCTGTACAAACTGAATCAGAATCAGCAAGTTCAAGTATGCTCCATTGAAATCGTCGCGATAGGGAACTAAATCTTTTTTCATGGCTCAATTTACGATGGATGCAGACAACAGAGCATTATATCAAACTAAGAGAAAGCAGTAGGTTAGGTCAGGGTACGTTGACAGAGATCCCGCTGAGATCCCTCCCATATACCACATATGGTGCCTAGTGTTGCCAGAAGCAGGCTGGAGGCGCTATATTAATTTTGGGATGCAATTTTCGCATATTTCATAATCCGCAATGCCTTCTAGCAAAAAAAAATTTGCGGAAACAAGCAGCTAAGGCGTAGTCCGACAAAAGCTGGACATTTACAGGGAAGATGTTCCAGAGTGCCAACAACACATCGGATTCGTTAGATGCCGTGCACGCTTGACTCTGCACCAGTGCCATTTTGAAAGCATAAGACGGTGTGAGACAGTGCCTTGTTACTATGCCGACCGCCAGTCTGCAGTCTGCTCCAGGAAGTGTAGTAGATAGTTTGCAGTGTTTACCGCGTATGGCCGAAGCATGATCTTTGGCTATCTTCCAAGATGACAGGGTCTCCCACTGTGAATCGCCTTTGTGTATCAGTGCCTGAACTATTTGAGCTTTTTAATAATATAGCGATCGGAAAACATTTTCCACATTTACTTGCGCTAGTAATGCCAGTTCTGTCGCTTTTGAGGCAGCTAAACCTCAGCCTGAAAGATACTGCAATAGTTCGGAAGTCTAAAGGATTTTTGTATCCCAAGTCCCCACCTTTACGTTCATCTTTGATTCGTCTGTAAATAAATTGAACATATGGCGATTTGTTGCTAGTCCTTTCTTCCATCCCTAGTGTTCTATTAATATGCTTGGTCCCCCGTTGAGATCGATTTGGGTAGTAGCTAACCAGGTCCACGGAATACAGCCAATAGCGTGCGGAGTCAGCGACTGTCACCGAGTTTGCCAGTATTGCTAAGTTAATCGGCACACCAATTGAGGGCACGTCCAACAGCACCACTTATGTATTCATCTCCCATCTCTATCTACTTTGTCGAACTCCGGCTCCACCAAAGAACATTCAACAGCGGCGCTATTTCACCGCATTCGACGGTTGTGTCCTGCTCACCGGCTTCGCCGTTTTAGCAAACATCTAACAACGACACTTATGAGCTCATCCACCACCGGTTCCACCAATTGCGATAATACACCGGTATTATGGCCTTTTTTTGGATTCACCTGTTTCACCAATTACAATATTTCACCGTTTTCATAGATTTTGTTGCATTCACCGGTTCCACCAATTATTAGCACTTCGACCAATTGCTACAACTCACTAGTTTCGTTCGTCCAGTCCCACCACCAATTATGAGTACTTCCAACAATTGCGTAAATTCACCGCTTTCATCAATTTTCTTGCATTGTCTGGTTCCAGTTGCGGCAATTTACTTCCACCAATTGCTATAATTCACCGAGTTCATAGATTTTGTTACAGTCACCAGTTCCACCAATTATGAGTACTTCCACCAATTGCAATAATTCAACGGTTTCATGTAATTACTTTGCATTCGTATTCGGTATTGGTATTCGGTACTAATATTCGGTATTCTTAATCTTATTCGGTATTCGTATTCCTCACCTTAAGTACGCACTTTCCCAGAATTTTCGAGACCTCGACACCATATACCAAATAATATTGTTATACTTATGTTAAATGAATTCAGACTTATTACAATTTAAAGCAGAACCCCGTTAAGAAGTAAGAGGGGTTGGAGGGTTGCTGAGGGTGTACGTAACTGCCTACATTTATAAAGTAGTATAGACCTCTATCTGTATGGCACATATAGCAAACTAGAGGTTACCCGCGGGTTTCACACCACGTGCTTTTAAAAATATTAGCATATTGAGTTAGTCCAAAAAAGTTACATAGAAAAATATCATTCTTGACGTCAAAGATAGTTTTCTTATCTTTTTTTTGTCCGTTGAGTACGTAATTATCTCATATGCCCAACACCAATTTTCAGTACCCTACTATAAATATTTCAAGAGATTTTCGCTGTAAAAAATTCAGTCTGTATGGGAGGTGCCCATCCCTGCTTTACCAAGACCTAGCGTTTTTACCCGTTTAATACATAGTTATCTCACATGCCCTCATACCAATTTTCAGTACCCTACTACAAATATTTCCAGAGATATTCGATGTGAAAATTTCAGTTGGTATGGGAGGTGCCCATCCCTGCTTTACCAAGACCTAGCGTTTTTACCCGTTTAATACATAGTTATCTCACATGCCCTCACACCAGTTTTCAGTACCCTACTACAAATATTTCCAGAGATATTCGCTGTGAAAGTTTCAGTTTGTATGGGAGGTGCCCATCCCTGCTTTACCAAGACCTAGCGTTTTTACCCGTTTAATACATAGTTATCTCACATGCCCTCACACCAGTTTTCAGAACCCTACTACAAATATTTCCAGAGATATTCGCTGTGAAAATTTCAGTTTGTATGCGAGGTGCCCATCCCTGCTTTACCAAGACCTAGTGTTTTTCCCGTTTAATATATAGTTATCTCACATGCCCTCACACCAGTTTTCAGTACCCTACTACAAATATTTCCAGAGATATTCGCTGTGATAGTTTCAGTTTGTATGGGAGGTGCCCATCCCTGCTTTACCAAGACCTAGCGTTTTTACCCGTTTAATACATAGTTATCTCACATGCCCTCACACCAGTTTTCAGTACCCTACTACAAATATTTCCAGAAATATTCGCTGTGAAAGTTTCAGTTTGTATGGGAGGTGCCCATCCCTGCTTTGCCAAGACCTAAATTGTTTATCCGTTGAGTATATATTTTTGTATTATTCCTTCATAAAAATTTTCATTATTCTAGTACAAATATTTCAAGAGATATTACGAAAAAAAGGAAAATTTTGTATGGGAGGTGCCCATCCCTGACTTTTAATCAGATTAAAAATATGCCTATAGCAATTACCGGGTGAAAATACCTAGGTGTGCAAAGTTTCGTGAGGATCCGTTGAGCGGGTTTCTCGCCAATTGAGTTTAAACACAATTTCCATTTCACATTTATAATATAAGATAAGATAGCATTGTGCTAGGCCGCTTTGGTGAAATACAACCTCCGCCATTTACATTTATGTATATATGTATACATAGTTCATCTCGAAATTCAAAGTGAGATAAGCGAGCCAGTGCCGTACAATCCTTCTGTATGCGCAAAGTATTAAATTTACTTGGTGTTTAATTGCATTTTCATTAGCTTATGTATTTTACTTTCAACTTATACGTATGTATGTGTTCTCGTTTGCTTGAGACTGCTGCAAACTGCTCTTCTTACTTTAACAGCAATCAGCGCGTCTCTTGCACTTCATTAAGCCGCCATTGTGTTTTTCGCATGTAAACATTACAGCTTATTATGCATAAATCTTATGCAGCAATCCAGCAAGTACTCGGTATTTATTTACTTAGATTGCGCGCCATTTATTCGCAATTGCCTTCGCTTTAATCTTTAACCCGAATTTTCCCAGAACTTTTTTTGTTTCAGATTTTCATAAAAGTATGTACACCAATAAATTTCGATCTCCTGAGCATGAAAATGCAGTCCGTTTTCCAATACCTTGTCGCATTTTTCCGGAAAATGTGAAAAACTAGCGTTACCATATGGTAACCGTGGGTCGCCTAGGGTACAGGTTTTTGTTTAAAGGGTACTTAAATGATATTTGGAAACATTTTTTTTTTAGTTTCACAAAAAAAAAAACACATTTTTAATTCATTTTATTGAGATTTAAGTAGGATTTAAGTAAAGTAATGCAAATAACATATTTTTTTTTAAATACTTCCATATGTAGGGTTGGCCTATTCTGGCCAATAGCATATACTGCACTTTGTACGCAAATGTGCTTAATAAATAATAACAATAATTAAAAAACTTCTCAAATTGAACATGACGGAGTATATTACGACAATCTTCGTATTCTCCAGTGGAAAAATTGGAAGAGGAAATGGTGCAATATTCTTCACCCATTCATCTTCTTGTACAAAATGGGGTAATGTCGAGCTACCAGCCATTGCAACTTCTTAGTCGTCTTTTAGTTGGGCCGTACAAACATCATCTGGTTCACCCGCACATTCCTCTTCAGTATTATCTTCTTCAAAAACGTTGTAATATTGATGAGGCTCCATGTATGTACCTAAATGACAGTTGGTATGTCATTTAGTCCACCTTCGTCGAATACCTCATGTTGATCTTGAATGAAATCAAGCATTTGTTGTAACGTTAAACCTCTAAAAGCAGAAAAATTATTAAATTCCAACAAATTAATAATATTACACTAGTTCAATTTACACAACGGCAGAGAAAATCACGCAAAGCCCAATAAAAAAAACCTGTACCCTAGGCGACCCACGGCTACCATATGGTAACGCCTTTAGAAAAATGTAAAAAAATGTTGGAAAGAAGAATTTTTTCTTTAAAAACTAATTTACATTAGATAGATAATTTCATTAGCTTTCAAAAGGTGTAATTATTTGAACAATTTATTCTAAAAGTTATACAATATACATACTTATATTTACCGACATGCCATTTCTGAAAACCGGAATTTTCAGTACTAATTTTTGTCACTCCATTTTCACACGCCATAGCTTCGACATTTGAGTACAGAATAACACGATATTTACCTTTTTGCAAAGCTACATTAATTTTTTATTGCAAATCGGCATTTTTGTGGTGTTTTTTCTTTTCCTTTTGTTTATTTTCTTGTAATTGTAAGGGAATGTTTTGCGTTATCATATGGTGCTGGCCGCTGTGGTGCAGTGGGTAGAGTGCTCGCCTGCTATGCCAGAGGTCTCGGGTTCAAACCACGGTCCGAGCAAAACACCAAAACAATTTTTCTAATTAGTAAAATCCAATTATTGGGTTTTTTAAGAGCAGCGGTCACCTCTCGGCAGTCGTAGGCATACCCTCCGAGAGTATTTCTGCCATGGAAAAGCTTCTCACAAAAAATGCATTCGCCGTTCGGAGCCGGCATAAAACTGTAGGTCCACTCAATTAGTAGGAAAAACAAAAAAGGAGCACACCTCGAATTGGGAGAGAAGCTCGGCCATAAAACTCGCCAGAGTTATAATAGCGCCATTGTATTATTATTATTATTATTATATGGTGCTCGTGGGTTGATTCGGGTTAAACACGATACAGCAGCCTCGGCCGCATTGGCCATAATAACTGCAGCAGCACATTCTTTGCTGGGCTTATCTTTAGGGTTAATTTGTCGCCGCATCGCTACACACACATACACGCTTTACTTAATAATAATTTACTTATGTTTATTTCGTCGCGTGTAAAATTAAAAGCGCTGCAGTTGCCTTTTTTATTTAACTTTTTTCCCACTTTGCGCGTCTTTTTAAAGTTAAAATGTAATTATTTTCATTTTATATTGTGCTCCTATAAATATGCTTCAAATTTAATAAGCTTTTGCTTTATTCATTTTGACATGAAAACGAGTTACTGCTAAAGCTTTAAAATAATCCAACCAAAAGCACAAAACACAAATATTTTCATTTTGGTTTATCTGATTATTTTTAATCCCTTAAGTCAAGCCGAATTCTCAAGAAATTTGTAATGCTTTGTGTTAAACATAAAACAAAACCAATTCCCAAAATGTGTTGCTAAACAAAACTAAAATGTGTAAATCTGATAAAGCAAAAGGAAAGAAAATATGTAAACAAAACCACTGGAGAAAAATAAAAAGCAACAAAATTGTTTATGGAAATTTTACAAAATATTTTAAAATACGTACGTACATACATACATAATTTCATTTTTAGTGGTCGATCATGTACAAAATGCTTGCATAGCTACGAAAATCTGTAATGAATGCTGTTGCATGAATAAAATTTTGTGTTTTCGTTTGTTGTTACTATTTTTCTTTTTGTTTTTGTCGTTGTTGTATTTTTGTTGTTGTTGTGTTTTCGTTCGTTGTTGCTTTTTTTGTTTTTGTTTTTATCTTTGGTGTGTTTTTGTTGTTGTTATTTTTTGTTTTTCTGTTGCTGTTATATTTTGTTCTTTTTTTTTTTTTTGTTTTTGCTTTTTGTTCCTGCTGTTACTTGTTTCATTGTTATCTATTTGTTTTAACAAGGCCACAAAATATTATGCAACTGATAGCAAACTAATAAAAGAACAAATTAAATTTATATAAAAATAGGTAAAAAAACTTTTTAAGTTAACGGTTTTATGTTATACATACAGTGCAATGTTTAAGATAAATGTACTAAAAACCAAAAAATAATAAAATAGATACAGTCGTGGGAATTATAAACATTTGCATAGACTAGACTAAAATAAAACCGTGGGGCACGTCAATTGTCTACAATCGTTGATTAAAATGTTTGTTTTGTAATGTTACACTATAATTAGGCAGTTGTTCAACCGACAACGATGGACGTGTGATAAGTAGGGCTAGAATGTGGAAAAAAGCTAGCAAGCTCGATTATAAGCGAGTTTTAGGGTTTCATAGTGGTGAGCGAGTAGTACTTTTATCATATGTTTTGTCGATTAAAGACAAACTACGAGCAGTGAAACGATTCCTCGTGTGAATGTCCTACGATAAACTAGTTGAAACATCTCTTTTATTAACATGGAGTGTATAACTATTGGAATTTCCATGAGCAAGAAAATAGTAAGTATTTTCCTCACCGTCTGCGGGCCAACTGCCTAACGACGAATTAAACGATTCTTCTATCGCACATTAAGTCGATAATTTGTAGACAATTGACGTGCCCCCCGGTTTTATTTTAGTCTAGTCTATGCAAATGTTTATAATTCCCACGACTGTATCTATTTTATTATTTTTTGGTTTTTAGTACATTTATCTTAAACATTGCACTGTATGTATAACATAAAACCGTTAACTTAAAAAGTTTTTTTACCTATTTTTATTTTCTAGTTTTTAGTTTTTATTTCGCATTCTGTTTAATTCATTTAGTGCTTCATTATTGCAAGGTTTCTTGCCCGTTAGTTTATTGCAGTCCAACGCTTCTATAGCGACCCACGCGCCACCTATCGGAAGTTTTTTTTAGGAAAATATTTCCTTTCAAGGTAGTAATACATGTTCCGAATTTCAGCCAAATCGGACCATAAATGCGATTTTTGTAAATATAGCGACCCACGCGCCACCTACCGGAATTTTTTTTTTAAGAAAATATTTCTTTTCAAGGTAGTAATACATGTTCCGAATTTCAGCCAAATCGGACCATAAATGCGATTTTTGTAAATATAGCGACCCACGCGCCACCTAGCGGAATTTTTTTTTAAGAAAATATTTCTTTTCAAGGTAGTAATACATGTTCCGAATTTCAGCCAAATCGGACCATAAATGCGATTTTTGTAAATATAGCGACCCACGCGCCACCTAGCGGAATTTTTTTTTTAAGAAAATATTTCTTTTCAAGGTAGTAATACATGTTCCGAATTTCAGCCAAATAGGACCATAAATGCGATTTTTGTAAATATAGCGACCCACGCGCCACCTATCGGAATTTTTTTTTCATAATATTGCATTGTCATCGGGGTTATATATGCGTGCAAAATTTCAGATTAATCGGTTGACAGGAAGAGGGTGAAATTTGAATTACTAAATTTGACCCAACAATAAAACAAACGGGGTGAGCTAAATAAAACCGTTTAAAAATGACCAGCTGACCCGACAGACCTTGTTCTGCTTCAAATTTATTCTTATAAAGCCTTAGAGTCCATCTTAACGACTGTGAATAATAAAAATAAGGATTCGCCGCGACAAACCCTATCTTTATCTTTATCTCTACCTCTTTTTCTATTTCTCTCTCTATGCCTATCCATACTTCTATCACTACCTCTTCTATATCTATACCCATCTCTATTACTCTCGCAATCCCTATCTCTTTTTCTTTTTCTTTCCCTATCTCTATCTCAATCTCTATCTATTTCTCTACCTGTATCTCTATCTCTATCTTGATATCTATCTCTATCTCTATCTCTATTCCCATCTCTATTTGTGAGCTTGGCATCTTGTTAGTATATCTTACCAAGTTCCAAACCTTTACAGCGAATAGTTCCAGAGATATAGAGTATGAAAGATTTTGCTTGCATGGGAGGTGCCACGCCCTTTTAACCTGTTTTAAATATTTTTCCATTAGAACCTTCTCCAGACAATACTAAACACAAAGAAGAATTATAGAAATCGTTCCATCCGTTCAGGCGTTATGCGATGGCCAAGGAAATAGCGATTAATTTTTATATATATAAATTTAAGCTTAACGTATGGAAATTGAAGTATGTTCATTAATACCAAAAATTCGATATTCCAATTTTCATGCAAAATCCATAAATGCGGGATGCGAAAAACGAAAAACCTCATTCTCAATCAGGACGTTAAATCACGAGGAGAACTTAAAAATACAATTCCTATGGAGGAGATTTGAGCCGGCAAAGAAAAAAGAGTGTTTCTTGACTTTACTAAAACTAAGAGGCAAATAGTTCACACTGACTTAATGCGATAACTGGGCTTCACGGAACTTGAATTTAAATTGATGTCCAGATAAAAGTTGTTGCATACTTCAAGGCGTGGTAGTTGATTATTATTTTCCGTGGTCTTTAAGGTTATTTATACAAAGATTTTGTCTGAGAAGACCCCTAGTGTAATTTTTTGGCGAATGATTTTCTAAAAGATTTTAATCCTCTGGCGAACTTCGAAGTACTATTTTTTCGGACTTTCTAAAAAGGGGTCAAACAACATCTTCGTGGTGGTGTTAGAGAGTTAAAGTATGCTACGAATTTCATGCTCGTGCAATTTTACTACATACATACATATATGTTTCCTAACAACATATTTCTTTACGATATGCATTTTAACTCTTTTTTCCATTTATTTAAAATTCACTCAGACGAAATTTCGCAAATTTAAAAAGGCAATAAAACAAAGTTTCGTTAGGGATAAAAATGAAACAGAAATTATTTTGTGCAGCTGAGTCGCTTCAACATTTCGTTTATCGTTAATATCAATGTTGCGTTGCATTCTCATTTTGTTATTTGCCCTTCAAATGTGTGCTTTTAGTGTAAACTACAACCTCCTCAAAAAATAAGAAGCGCCAAACATGGCACGAAAATTTATATATGTACATACATAGGTATATAATATTTATACAGTGTGTCACACTAAATAAACACACAAAACATTAGTGACTTACTTACATAGTTAGTTAGTTACTGCCCGCCCCAAATTTTATTTACTTGCAGTAAAAATAAAAATGCTAAAACGTATGCAATTTAAGTCTCAACGCAAGTCATCGCTTATACAAAAAAGTAAAAAACATAGAAAGGAGAATCGTAGAGGAAAATGTTATAATTTCAATACTCATAAAAAAATAAAACAACAACAAACATTAAGCAAACTCGCTATAACATTTTGGCCAGCAAAAAAAAAAAAAAAGAAAACAAGTAAGGAAGCCTAAGTTCGAGTGGAATCGAACATTAGATACTCAGCTGTATGCTTTCATTGTTTGTTTGCGTTTGATGGAAACACGGTGTACTTTATATAAAGCGAGTGCTACATAAAGTGGGCGTAGCCACGCCCATTTTCAACATTTTTATCAGTCATCCAACTAAGCATATGAATATTATTCTTTGTGCAAAATTTCATTCCTTTATGACTTCTAGTTACAAAGATGTCACGTTGAAAATTCCCAAAGGGTGTTCCAGGAATATCTTTGTTAAAAAGTAGGCGTGGTCATAAACCGATTTCAATAAATTTTTGCGTGTCTATTAACACAAGTTATAAAAGTGTATAAACCAAGTTTCGTCATAATATCTCAATTATTTGTCGAGCTATGGGCTCCGAAATCTCGTAGATTCCTTTGTCTAAAAAGGGGCGATGCCACGCCCATTTTCCAATATTTTTCTATTTTTTGTTTCCGGTCTATCGTAGAACTCATGCCACAAAATTTCAATGAATTATCTTTATATTTGACAGAGATATGGCTTAAAATGTTTTTATTAGGTCACTTTATAAGACCCATATATAAAAGTGGGCGTGGTCGTCAACCGATTTCGACAATTTTTCGTCCAAACATTTGCCTGAGTAAGTAAATCACGCTTACCAAATTTCATCTATATATCTGCTACGGTTTCTGAGTTATGGCTTATACAACTTTCAATGTTTGGCCCTTAATAAGTGGGCGTGGCACCGCCCATTTTTCAGAATTTCACCAAATTTCTTCATAAGGGCCTGAGCTCTACACGTGGGTGAAATTTTGTCATCGCAGCTCCATTAGTGACTGAGATACCAAATTTCCGATTTTTACTATATAGGGGAGGTGGACGTGGTCATGGTCCGATTTCACCCATTTTCAATACCATCCGTTCCTGTCTTGATACTAACTTGCATTCCAAATTTCATCAAAATATTTCAATTTTTGCGCGAGTTATCGTGTGTACAGACGGACAGACGGACGGACAGACGGACGGACGGACATGGCTCAATCGATTTCTCTTTTCACCCTGATCAGTTTGATATATATAAGTGTATATCTATCTCGATTATTTCGTTCTGTTACAATCCACCGTTAGGAAATCGAAACTATAATACTCTGTGTACTAGTACAGCTGAGTATAACAAGCAAAAAACAAAAAAAAAAAAACGAAAAAAAAACAGAAAGCATGAATGAAATGAATACAACTTAAACCAACCCATTTAGAAAAGGGAGAGATAACTCGTTTATGAGTGGAAATAAACTTAAAAGCAATGTAGTAAAGTTGACGATAAAAAAAGAAAGAAAGAAGGATAATAACGAAAGTAAATGCAGCAACAAGCAGTTATGTATGTATGTATGTCAGTTACATTATATAGAGTTACTATGAAGGACAGTGGAGAGGGGTTAATAGTTGAAAGTGGAAGGTTATACATAAATTTAGTCAAATGTATATTTTTTCTATACCCAATTGTTGAAATTTATTACATACATATTGGAACCTCAAAAGCAAATGGCGCATAACCCTATTTCGGAATGAAAAAAATTTCAAATTTGTTAAGCACCCGTTTGCATTTTTTCAAATAAGTAAGTATCTATCTATATATATAAAAATGGTGTAAAAAATGTTACTAACCTCATCAGATGAGAACGGCTGGGCCGATTTCTGTAAAATTTTTTGTCAGTTGTTCGTATTCTCGAGGAGATGGTTCGTACGGAAGAAAATTTTGGAAAATCCCTCCGGAAAAGTCCGAAAATTGGAAAAATCGGTGTGTATGTGTGTATGTGTGCATCTGTGGATGTGTGTCCTTTATAAACTCCCAAAGTAACCATCCGTTCTTTATGAAATATTCACAGTAGATTCATGTGGTGTTAGTGCACATAATAGGGTATATAGAATTTCGAAAAAAAGGAAGCTTCTCGGAATACAGGCCTAAATGAAGACCCAGATCGATCCAGCAAGTCTTCGAGCAATATTGGTATCAAATGAAAGGTGTTGAACAGGCCTTCAACATAAAGTTATTTTCATTGCGATACCTAGGCCGGGTTCCCAGATATGGGTTAAAACGTGGGACCGAGTGACCCTGGAAAGTTTCTGAGCGATATTGATATCAAATGAAAGCTGTTGAGGAGGACTTCAACAAATAGCTTTTTAAATATTGATGCCTAGACCGGGTTCCATGATTTGGGTCAAAGCGTGGACCAGGATAACCCCTGAATGTTTCCGAGCAATATTGGTAGCAAATGAAAAGCGTTGAGCAGGCTTCCACATACAGCTATTGTCATTGTGATTTCTAAGGCTGTTTCCCAGAGATGGCTAAAGTAGTGAGTCCTGATTGTGATGGACGGTCCCAGTAAGGTAAAGGTAGGTAGCTATAGGGATAGGGGTAGGGATAGGGATAGGGATAGATATAGGGATAAGGATAAGGATAGGGATGGTGATAGGGATAGGGATGGGGATAGGGATAGGGATAGGGATGGGGATAGGGATAGGGATAGGGATAGGGATAGGGATAGGGATAGGGATAGGGATAGGGATAGGGATAGGGATAGGGATAGGGATAGGGATAGGGATGGGGATAAGGATAAGGATAGGGATAGGGATGGGGATAGGGATGGGGATGGGGATGGGGATGGGGATAGGGATAGGGATAGGGATAGGGATAGGGATAGGGATAGGGATAGGGATAGGGATAGGGATAGGGATAGGGATAGGGATAGGGATAGGGATAGGGATAGGGATAGGGATAGGGATAGGGATAGGGATAGGGATAGGGATAGGGATAGGGATAGGGATAGGGATAGGGATAGGGATAGGGATAGGGATAGGGATAGGGATAGGGATAGGGATAGGGATAGGGATAGGGATAGGGATAGGGATAGGGATAGGGATAGGGATAGGGATAGGGATAGGGAAAGGGATAGGGATAGGGATAGGGATAGGGATAGGGATAGGGAAAGGGTAGGGATAGAGATAGAGATAGAGATAGAGATAGAGATAGAGATAGAGATAGAGATAGAGACAGAGATAGAGATAGAGATAGAGATAGAGATAGAGATAGAGATAGAGATAGAGATAGAGATAGAGATAGGGATAGGGATAGGGATAAGGATAACGATAGGGATAGGGATGGTGATAGGGATAAAGATTGAGATTGAGATTAAGATTGAGACCGAAATAGAGATAGGGATTGAGATAGAGATAGGGATCGGGGGAAGTGGGTTTGTCGCGGCGAATATAACTATAACTTTTATTCAGAGAATAGACAATTTTTTGTTATTCGCAGTCATTAAGATGGACTCTAAGATAATGGTTAGCAATACGGTAATCAAAGACTTTTCTTTAGGCTTCATAGGCATAAATTTTAGCAGAACGTCTGCCGGGTCAGCTAGTTAAGTATAGTTTTGTAGTCTATGGAATTATATTCTAACAAAGTGGAAATTTCTAGCTGCTAAAAAATTGTCTTGATTTTTAATATTTTTTTTATGAACTCAAATTTTCCAAAGACCCGTTGGCATGCTTTTAAATATACAGTTTTGTGGCCCCTGTAATTCTATTTCATTTACAAAGTTTCAATTTAGTTCCATTGAGTTTTAAAACTTTTTTTTCCGAATTCAAAAATTTCAAATTTGTTAAATACCTGTTTGCATGCCTTCAAGTAAATATTACAGTTTTGTAGCCCATGTAATTTTATTCCATCGAAGTGTTTTTCTAACTACTACCGTTGACTTTTAGTAATTTTCTTTCCAGATTTTCCTGATATCAATTCTTTCAAAGACCCTTAAGTAATTTTCTAAGCATACAATTTTGTTGTCAATAGAATTTCATTCTAACAAAGTGTTAGTTTCCAATTTCTAACTACTATCGTTGATTTTTAATAATTTTCTTTCCAGATTTTCCTGATATCAATTCTTTCAAAGAACCTTAAGCTTTTTTCTAAGCAAACAGTTTTGTTACCAATACAATTTCATTCTAACAAAGCGTTATTTTCGAATTTCTAACTAATACCGTTGATTTTTAAAAATTTTGTTTCCATATTTTCCTGATTTCAAATTTTGAAAAGAGTGAAGCAATTTTCTAAGCATACAGTTTTGTTGCCTATGGAATTTTATTCTAAGTTTTAGCTTCAAGGTTCTTTCTAAGCAGATCCATTGATTTTTAAAAATCCTTTTATTCTGAATTCACGAATTTCACAATTTTTGGGGGACACTTAAGCAATTTACTAAGAATACAATTTTTTAGCCAATGAAATTTTATTTTATTTACAAAGCTTTTGCAATTCCGTTGATTTTTAATAACTTTTTCTTTGAACTAAAAAAAAATCAAAATTTTTAAGACCCGTTAGCAAATTTTAAGTTTTGGGGCACTTTTAATTACGCTTAGCAAATTTCTAATTTGATACAATTTTGTAGTCCTTGGATATTCCTAAGCATGCAGTTTTGTAGCTCTTGGATATTTCTAAGTTACAGTTTTGTAACTCTTGAACATTTCTATAAATACAGATTTTTTGCCCATGCCGAGCTGATAACCGAGGAAGAATTTTTCGTTTTACTGAACGAGAATATTGAAAGTATCGATGGAGAAGATGAAGAACTCGAGTGCCCAACCAAATCAAATCATATTGGGTAGCCTTGAAGTAATTGAGAGTACCTAAATTACTTGAGGATTTATGTTGTTTTATTGTCTCTGATAGCGAATTTCGATTTAAACATCATGAATGTGGTAATGGAGATATGATAGACGAAAGGTCTGGGCATTGTAACTAACAATTGGGTATATATACATTTCGAATAGATACATATACCTCTACATATATTACACGTTACCACCTGCTCGACGCTTCTCTCGCTCCCTTGAATGTACTATATGTACATATAAGTATTTGTGAGTGCTTATTGCCTTTAGAAACTGTAAAATATCCATTTGAGTCTCAAAAGGACTTTATGAACTAAGCGCGACAGCAGCGACAGGATATTATGACTATACGAGTGCTAATCTGGCAAATTCAGTCAATGAAAAGCACACATAACACAAACAAAAACAAAATATACACATGAAAGCCAAAGCCTTTCCCTGCAAAAAAATGTGCGATTAATCCCGAAAGAGATTTGTCCCGGATTGATCTCTTTCGAGAACAATCGGTCCACAATTAGTCCCCGATTGTTCCCGTACGGGTATAAATGTAGACTAATTGTAGACCAGTTGTTTTCGAACGGGTATAAATGTAGATTAATCGCTTTCATCCCGAACGGGTATAAATGTAGATTAATCACTTTCATTCCGAACGGGTAAAAATCTAGATTCCTTAAATGTAGAAATTTTATTAAAATATGCAATGTATTTAAAAAATTGTAGAACAACCGGTAAAACGAATTGAACACTCTTTCTTTTGATAACAATGATTCATAATAATTTTAACAAAATGTTGCATAAAATATCCTATGAAAAAATCCTTTACATTACGCTCATATAATGCATACTCAAAACTTGCAATTTTTTTATTTATTTATTGAGATTTTTTTACAAAAGTAAAACATTATATAATCTTTATTTAAATATGTATGAACACTTCCAATTTTTTAAAGATTGTTATTAAAAATTGCCTTGGCTAACAACTTGGAAAAATCTACATTTGTACCTGTTCGTGCTGAAAGCGATTGATCTACATTTGTACCCGTTGGGGATGAAAGCGATTAATCTACATTTGTACCCATGCGGGATGAAAGCGATTAATCTACATTTGTACCCATGCGGGATGTGAGCGATTGATCTACATTTGTACCCGTTCGGGATGAAAGCGATTGATCTACATTTGTACCCGTTCGGGATGAAAGCGATTGATCTACATTTGTACCCGTTCGGGATGAAAGCGATTAATCTACATTGGTACCCGTTCGGGTATACAAGTTGAACAATTAGTCTCTTCATAGGACATGCTCGAACAAATGCCATCAATTCACTCCATATAAAGGGATGTAAAATTGTGTTAGTCGCATGCTCCCTTGCGATTGATCCCGGACACGTCCCGGATTAATCGCATTTTTTGCAGGGTTCGTACATAAATGCATACATACATACATTGTATGCAAGCAAACATGCTCGGTTGGTGTGTTGGTATTGAAAAGGAAGCAATTAAAGTCAAATGCAAACTTAATTGAAAAGCTTGAATTGTTGCCTATTTACATAGAAATGCCTATATACATAAGTATATGTGCATATGCATGAAAATAGGTAAGCACATAAGTAAAGTACAAGTCGTTTGCATGCACAAGGTGTTAATAATGAAAAGTCAGTTATGTTTGAATGTATGTATGTATTTACATACTTAACACACAAGTTCATGTGCTTACATGAACATTCATGCTTTCATGTGTGTATGTAAGTAAGTGTGTTTGAAAGTGCATGATTTTTTAAAGGTCGAGCATTTGTTAAGTACTAAGTACTCTGCTCTGCATATTTAGGCATAAATGTTTAGTAGGTATATGTATTTATGTATGTGTGCGCGTGTGTGTAATTCATTTCCTTTCAGTTGATTATTTATAAATTTTTGTGTAAAGCTAGAAAGGTTATAAGCTACTTAGCGTCAACACACAAGTAGCGCAAGTACTTATGCCATACACTTGAATGCATGTATGTACTTAGGTGGATTTGTAGGTCAGTTAAGAGCAAGAGTTTTGCAAAAAAAAAAGCAGAATTCTTAGAACTTTTTTTGGTTCATTTCTCAAAATGCTCTGATTTTTATTTTTATGGGCTAAATGCTTCAAATTTTAATAGGAATCCGCTTTTTAGTGAATTCTGTCTCTCTCTCTCACACACTCACTGAGAAATCACTAAAATACTGGTTAGTTAGAGGGTGGCGTAAAATTGTTATTGAGATTGTATTGGTGAGTACAAAGGCATTTACGCTACATTAGTTACCTTCCAAATAATCGTTAAGGAATAAGATAGGTAAGGTTAAGGAAAGGTAGCTGCACAGCTTGCCATTAACCGCTTATTCGCTCTGACTCAAACATTTTAAAACAACTCTTAAGAGGCAAAACTGCCACTGTCACCTAAATGGTGCCAAAAAATGAGTTTCAGAGCTCAAAATGGCCTTAGAAGGAAATATAGTGCTTCCCAAGACTAAAGCGTATCGCCGTTTAAACTTCATAACCGCCTAACCAAATCTCAAGTTTGGCGTAGGTTATGAAAGTTTCACTTAGGCGGCTATGAAGTTCAAATGGCGATAGATATAAGTACAGATTTACGTATAGATTTGGTTAGTTTAATCTATGATTCATGACTCACTACTGATAATTCTTAAGAGGTGTCGGGTTCAAACCCCAGTCCGGACAAACACCAAAAAAATTTTTCTAATTAATTAAAATCCAATTATTGAATTTTTAGAAATAGCGGTCACCTCTCGACAGTGGGCGGCATACCATCCGAGTGTATTTCTGCCATGAAAAAGCATTTGCCGTTCGGAGCCGGCATAAAACTGTAGGTCCACCTAATTAGTAAGAAAAAGAAAAGGAGCACACCTAAAACTCGTCAGAGTTATAATAGCGCCAGTGTATTATTAGTAAAGATCTCGAATTGACTTTAATGGAAAAAATTTACTCGTTACTCATAATTCGCCAATTTTTACTCATGACTCACTTTTCATGATTCTAAATCACGACTCATGGCACAAAAGTTATAACCGATAAACCAAAATTTTCAGTAGTAGACAATTTTAAGCATTAATCATAATTCTTGAGCTTTAAATTATGACTCACTGCTCATGACTATGACTCATGAGTTATGATTCAGATTAATAACTCAGTTTTCATAGCTAATTACCAGATATGGCATTAACGCAAAAAAATTCATGACACTTTACCCGTGACTCTTCACCCATGACTCATTGCTCATGACTCTGTTTTCATAGCGAGTTAGCCAGACTTGGTATTTAAAATAATAATAAATACAAAAATTTTACGCAAATATAACTTTAACGATTTTTTTTTGGACTGAAAATTGCAATTATTATCTTTGGACGTTAAAATGCCTAAAAGTATGCTATAATTTCAAAATAGCAAACAAATCACTATTTAAGGTGCTTAATATTAATTTACTTATAGGCACCTATCATAAAAATAAAATCACATTTTTTCTTTTGTTTCCTTTAACCAACTACAGCGATGAGCTTCTTTTAAACCGCTTACAAATTTCACCCCAAAGGTATGCAACATTTTGTAAAACTTGAACCAAATTTCTTGAATCTTTATGCATATTGAATTCCTCAATTAGCAAAAGTGTGCATTGCATACTTTCAAACAACATTTATGTATTCATTTAAATATTTATAAATATGTACATATGTATGTATTTTTTATCTAAATAACTTTGCAAAACTTTACAACACTCACTTCTTTGCTGTCCCTACCCAACTCTGGTCGGCAAAACGTTTTGTTACCCTACTTCTCATTATACAAGCAGCCCTATTATGACCTAAGAAGAAAAAGGTTTTGCTTTTTAATGCTCATTTCAAATTTGTTCAGCTTGTTTACACACTTTTCACTTCTTTTTCTTTTACTTCGTTTGAACTTCGACAGCATTGCCGTGTCAACGACGAGCACAACGAGCGACGTCTTTTCAAAAGTCTGTGCGTCTTTGTGTCTGTCTGTTTTGGCTGTCTGTCTTCCCACACTTAACCTCACTCAGCAAAATAGTTGTGATTTTAGTTTGAATAGCCCAAAAAGAATTCGCTTAATATTTATTTAGGAAATGCAGCAGAAGCAAGAAGTAAGCAAGTAAGCGCGCCAGGTTAAGCGGAAGGATCTGCTAAGTAGAGTAGCCAAAGGCCAAACGAATGAACGACTTCTTAGTAAATGCGAAAAGGAAAATTGTAGCATAACGTAAGGCGCACAAATGGTAAATGGCAAAGAAATTGAGGGCGTTTTTGTTGTTTTTTCTTTGATTATTTTACGGGTTTTCGCTATGCAAATTGTAAGTATTTAATTTGAAAATTAAAATAGAATTTACATTGAAATTGAAATAGAAATGGAAAAAGGAAAAAATGTTGATAAGTAAATGTTAAAAAATAAATGGAACTGAAAGCGGTAGGAAGGAAGAGTTATAAAGCAGTTAGTGATGAAGAAACAACAAGTTACGTGTTAAAGAAATAAAGCAATTTACAATAAATTAAATATTGCAATTACAATAAAGATCATAAAAATTCCAATAAAAGTAGCAAAAAATGCCTATTCTACCTTAAGCGTGAAGTAAAGAAAGCCTTGATGGCAGGTAGGGCTAAAGTAAGGCAAAGCGGAGAATGACAGAAAAGAGCTGAAAAATATGAGTTTATAAGATTCCTACACGCCTCAAGTGCAGTGGAAAAGTAGAGCAAAAAAATGCGTTCAAAGCTAGACTTTACCATGAATAAAAGGCAATCAATGTTGCATAGTTTTAGGCGCTTACGCACAAAAGTATTAAAGCCCATACTTCTGCACAGAAATGCTAACAAGAACACAAAGCAGACGCCTAAGGGCTTGTACCTTAAGTTTTTTTAGGAAATAATTGCTTGATTTTAAGCTGCTTATACAATTATTTTCTTGAAGTGTGTTTTATAAAAAGAAGCTATTAAAACAAGTGATTCACATGCCTAACATGCCAGTGTGTATAAAATGCAATTCTTGGAATCTAATTGTGGTAGGCCGGCAAAACCATGTCTTTCTCAAGCACTCATATTTACCAATTGTAATTAAGGCTTTGAAAAGGATCAGGATGTAGGGAAAAGGTGGAATGGTGGAATCAGGGTTCCTCTGCAAACTTCCCAGATTGCTTAATAAATCTGAGAAGCTTGCTGAGTGGCAGATAAAGTGCATCCGCCATTCTCAATACATCTGATGCGAGAATGAGCATTCTTAGTGTAGCGAATGCCGGACAGCTGCAGAAAAAATGCTCTGTGCCCTCGTCCTTCTCCTCCAGGCAGGATAAGCATAATGAGCGCTCGATGATGCCTATGGTGGTCATGTGCTGTTCACATGGACTGTATCTTGTAATCAACCCCAAAAGGGCCCGAAGCTTCCTGCTTATCTGCTTGAGGAGGAAGTTTGCCACTTCCCTGTTAGGTTTTTTTTTTTCAGAAAGCATTTTGTAATTTTACAGAAATCTGTAGAGTTCCAGCGTTTCCCGTGAATGTCCCTCATGGAGTCCCCAATGTAATTCACAGTGCCCGCTATACTTGGTCCTATGATTGGCTGCGGTCCAGTTGGTTGTTCTGCTGATCCACAATTTTCCAATTCGTCGGCCAGTTCATTACCTTGAACACCGCAGTGTCCGGTTACCCACATAAATTCAAATTTATTCCATTCTGCTACAGAGCCCAAGCTTAAATTTCCATTAGTGAACAATTCTTGAAGAAGTTCGCGCAGTATCCAGTGTTTTCAATGCAGCCTGGCTGTCACTGCAGATACAAAGTTGCTGTCCACGCCACTTCTCACCAATTATCCTCTCTGTGCTTTTCAGTATGCCATAAATTTCCGTTTGAAAATCCGCCGCCATTGTACCTAAAACATAATGGCACCTGAAGTCGGCCTTCAAGTGCCAAACGGATACAGTATCATATTCTGTTTTTGATCCGTCTTTGTAGATGATTTTCTGGGATCCTCCCAGCAGTTTCAGGATCTCTCCATTGATCTCTTGTTGGCAAAATCAACAGTCTAACGTCTACGAAAGGATACTCGGATTACCAGCTTGTAATTTGGAGCCAGAAACAAGGGGTATTGCTCTGGCAGCCTGCTAAGCAACTTCCCGTGTGCCGAGCTGCAATCGTCGTGCCACAAACCGAAAGAGTTTATTCGGCACATCGTTTTCATAGCCTCCTATTGGATCACAGAGGAAGCACGTTCAACATAGCATTAAGGGCAGTACCTGAATCCAACATAGCGCGCCAGCCATTTCTGTTTCGTGCAGCGTGGCGCCATTTGGGAATACCTAGGGAGCCAGCATCACTGTCCACCTGATCTTCCCAACGCAGTGGAGGTCTCCCCTTTCTTCTGCGCTCAGCGAGTTTCAACAGAAATACTTTGTTGGCCGGAGCATCTTCTTCAATTCTCTAGATATGACCTGCCCAGCGGAGCCGCTGGATCTTTATTCGCTGAACAATGTCGATGTCTGCGTACAGCTCCTACAGCTCATTGTTAAATCTCCGACGATACTCGCCCTCGCCAACGCGCAAAGGTCCATAAATCCTCCGAAGAAATTTCCTCTGGAATACTCCAAGCGCCATCTCATCTGCTTTTGATATAGTCCATGCTTCTGCACCGTACTGGAACGATGAGTGTCCTGTAGAGTGTGATTTTGGTTCGTCGAGAGAGGGCTTTACTTTTACTTAGTCCAAAGTAGCATTTATTGGCAAGAGTGATTCTTCGTTGAATTTCTGTGCTGACATTATTTTTGGTGTTAATGTTCGTTCCCAAATAGACGAAGTCCTTAACAGTTTCGAATTTGCAGCTATCAACATTGACGTGGCTGCCAAGGCGTGCTGTTTCTTTGTGTGATGACAGGAGGTACTTCGTCTTGTCCTCGTTAACCGCCAAACCCATTTTCTTAGTCTCTTTATCCAGCTTGTGAGTCATTTGGCATAGCCGTATAAGTTTTGCAGGGAAACCAAATTCAGACATTGCGGCAAATAGGCAATTGCTATCAAAAGCGGCTTTAAAATCGACAAAAAGATGGTGTGTTCGGTTCCTTTTTCATGAGTTTTTCCAGGATTTGACGTATTGTGAAAATCTGGTCGATGGTAGACTTACCAGGTCTGAAGCCACACTCATAAGGTCCAATCAGCTTGCTGACGGTGGGCTTCAGTCTTTCGCACAATACACTTGCTAAGACCTTATATGCGATATTCAGAAGGCTTATCCCACGATAATTGGCGCGTACTGTGGAGTCTCCTTTTTTATTAAAGATTCTTCTACACTGTCCGAAAAGGCGGGTTTTACTATACGGATTGAGGTCCTTCATTCTATGTGGGAATTATCGCGCCGCCAAAAGTGGTGTTGCACAGTGTAATATAACTAGATTATATATTTCAAGATAAAGCCATGTGCTTCATTTTATGACACCTCTAGACTAATACATGTTCGCAAAGAAAAAAAAACAACAAACTAAAAAAAACCCGCGTGTAGCACAGTACACGTGATAGAAGTTAACTTCTTACATCAATTTATATTCGCTCGAAAGCAACAAGTAACAAGTTTCATATATCATATGAGAAACGAATTTGCAAATATATCCCTGCAAAAAATGCGTTTAATCCGGGACGTGTCCAGGATTAATCGCAAGGGAGAATGCGACTAATACAATTTATATCTCTTTATATGTAGCGAATTGATCGCATTTGTTCGAGAATGTCCTATGAAGAGGCTTTCACCCAATTCTGAAAATGTCTAAAAATTATAAATCGTTTTATATATTAGAAGAGTTTATTCTATTAGATTTCATTTTGTAAATTAAAAAAAAAAAATAAGTATTTCCTCCAAATATTTAAAGTTTTGAGAATGCATTATGCGAGTGTAAAAGATATGTGAGGAATTTTTCAAAGTTGTTAGCCAAGGCTATTTTTTATAACAATCTTTAAAAATTATAAATGTTCATGCCTATTTAAGTAAGGATTATACAATAAGTTTTACTTTTGTAAAAAAATCTATTCAATAAATTAAAATATTTTAAATAGTCAGTTTTGAGTTTATAATCGTAATTGATTTTTCAATGGATATTTTTGGTAAAATTTTGTCAAAATTATTATTCATCATTGTTATTAAAAGAAAGTGTGTTCAATTGTTTTTTTAATACATACATACATTGAATTTTTTTGTAAAATTTCTACATATAATCAACCTAGATTTATACCTGTTCGGGAACAATTGGTCTACAATTAGTCTAC
This sequence comes from Urophora cardui, assembly GCA_960531455.1. NCBI lineage: Eukaryota > Metazoa > Arthropoda > Insecta > Diptera > Tephritidae > Urophora > Urophora cardui. The sequence continues at coordinate 116,429,765 of OY482674.1, read as the reverse complement.
ATTTATACTCGTTCGGGAACAATCGGGCACTAATGGTGGACCGATTGTTCCGGAAAGAAATCAATCCGGGACAAATCTATATATGTATACCGGTATTAATCGCACATTTTTTTGCAGGGATATTACAATGAAAACTATCGCATGTACATATGTACATGTGGTTGTGTGTTTTTGTTTGTACAAATTCTATTTATAGAAAAGGCGAAGCTTGTTCTTGTTATTAGATTTTGTTTATCGGCAAACTCATCCGATTGTTTTTTATATTGGTTGTTTGATCGTTTTTATTTTAATAATTAACTAGTATGTAATACCCGATATTCGGGTGGCACTTTTATTTAAAAAAAAATGACAAAGAAAATTGTTTAATAAAAAAAAAGCAACAAAAAAACTGACTCGACCTGGACTTGAACCAGATTCATTTGAATTGGAAGCCTAGCATCGACCGCGCTAGTTACGTGAGTTGTGTCAAACGGTGTACTCTAATTTCTTCTTGTGTTATTAACATTCTCACCTCGCTTGTTTCATCACAGCGCTGTCCTGGTTAGAATTTCTTATGTACTTACACGTATACATATGTACATGCATACATGTACATACAAATCTCCAAAAGAATTTAAAATAAAAATATGTATTAGTAAAAAATACCGATTTTAAATTTTTTTTTGACATACTGAGCACCTAATGCTTTTCCTTAAATAGGTACTTATATTTTCGTTCATCGTTTTGTTTTTATATTAAATTATTTCTCAATTTTTAGTGCGATTTTAAGATTAAAGCGTGCTTTTTAGTTTTTTTTAAGCTATTATTTATTATTAAAATAAAAAAAAATAAAAAAAAAAAATTCAGTCGCCTGGCTTGATTCGAACCCACCTCCTCTCGCTTCCAGACCAGACGCAAAACCTCTGCGCCAGCACACCACTTGCGTGGGCTATGTCAAACGCTGCACTTAAACTGACCTAACAAAACGGGTGGTTGCTTTCATTGTAATATGTACATATGTATTTGCAAATATCAAACTTGTTACTTGTTGCTTTCAATAGGTGAGTGAGTAGTACTTGTTAGTTCAATTTAAGTACAGCATTTGACATACTCAACGCAAGTGGTGTGGTGGCGCAGAGGTTTTGCGTCTGGTCTGGAAGCGAGAGGTTGTGAGTTCGAACCGCGTGAGATATCAAGGTTGATTTTTTTAAAAATTAAAAATCAACTAAAATGGCTACTATTTCCGGGGGCAACTTCCGTTGCATCAAATTTCAAATTTCACTCTCCATAAAAACTCTGTATCGCCGCCTAAGAAGTTAACTTCAAAAATCACCTATCACCTTTCTAATTATCAGTACCCCGCGAGCGTTGTCGCATGACAGCCCACAATATAAATTTAATTTACAAATTTAATTAAATACTACTTAGAGCGCAATTAAAATGATGTTTGATAACAAATATCAACAACAACAACACCATATAACATGCAAATGAAATCGATTTGAATACACGCCTACGGCGACAATTTACATGACAATATTTAGCACCAAATGCGTATTACTTAATCACATGCCGCACTGTTGCCGCCCAGCCCGCAAACTTTCCCAGCGGAGCTCTGTTGATGGAGCAAACAGCGTTTACAACTAAATAAATGTTAAATCTGTTGTAAATGGGTGTCTCTTTATTAATGTGTGTATATGCGTTTGTGTTTTTATCTATAAATGCCGCAAGCCGCATTAATATTATCACAAATAGTACAATAGTTCATTAAATGCCGATGACCAGCTAATTTGAACTCTATTAAAATTGTAAGCGTTTGCTGATGATTTTCTAACTTCCACCCAGCCCCCCAAAAAAACCCACCAATTGTCCTCTTTTCACTTCATTTCAATTTAATAAATTAAGCTTAGCAAAGCGAAAATATTATGTATGTATATGTTGATGGTAAATTATTTGCCGGCGGTGCTTTTTGAAGCGCGTTAATGCGCTTAAAAGTAGACAACTAAATGCTTAACTACTTACGCGGCGTACAAATAATTGCTTATGCGCATTTTAACTCGCTTACTCAGCCACAATAACCGCAGTAAAAATGGCAACAAAAAGTATTAACTTGAGTGGAGTTGGAATTGTATAAGCAGTTAAGGCTGGGGTGATATATAAACTACTGCAAATATGTATTATCTAAGTTTTTTAAATCAATAAATTAGATATTTAGATAAAGGAATGTGATAAACAAATTGCTTAAGACGCAGAAGTTATGCTCGTCATGCAGGGACTACTGGAAATTTCTCTTCACCAACCACATTTCCATCATCCCTTGTTAAGTTTGAGTTAGGTTAAAACCGGTTTCGACGATCTTCGCCATCTTCTACTAAGAACGAAAAAATACTAAAGACGACACATAGCCGAAACCGGTTTATTACCAAATCAAACTTGACAAGGGATGAAGGAAATTTTTTCCACAAATATATCGCATTCCTACGCTGTCGGAAAAACTTATAACAAGGAATTCTGCTAAGATCACGGACCCATAATAATCATTATTCGTTATATTTTCAGTGGAAAAAATCAAATACTTGCAAACATCGTAGAAGAGTATTGAATTTGTGTGTGTACATGTCTGAAAGAGCACTATCCGAATCCACTATGATCGAAAAATTTTGAGCGATATCCATAAAAATCAAAAATAATGATTATTTTTTGAGTTTTATTTTCTTGATCAAAAATAAAACTTATTCCTTGAGTGATATATTTATCGCTCAGAAATAATCATTATTTTTTATACTCAGCTGTACTGGTACACAGAGTATTATAGTTTTAATCACATAACGGTGGTTTGTAACAGAGTGAAATAATCGAGATAGATATAGACTTATATATATCAAAATGATCAGGGTGAAAAGAGAAATCGATTGAGCCATGTCCGTCCGTCTGTAAACACTCTAACTCGCGCAAAAATTGAGATATTTTGATGAAATTTGAAATGCAAGTTGGTATCGAGACTGGGACGGTTGGTATTGAAAATGGGCGAAATCGGACCATGACCACGCCCACTTTTCCTATATAGAAATAACACTGCTCTACAGCCAAAAAATATTCTGAACGCGACCATCCTATATATATGTAAAATCGGTCGCTGATTCCGAAAATCGGGTTCATTTTTAATTCTATGGGAAGGTTTTTGAGATATCGGCAATTTACCGTTATTTGGCCAATGGCTTCACTTAATCCTGAATGTCTCTTTATCGCAGTAAGCTATCTTCCTTGAGGTAACACCAAACGAAAGAAAATTAAATTTCCTTTTTATGGCTCCTATAACATTTTTATCTAACTCTTATAGTTTTCGAAATATTGACGATTAAATTTGAATTTTTTCGATTTTTTACGATTTTTTGAAGAAAAAATTGACTTTGTCAGGCAATATCTTTAAAACCAATGTTTTCACCTTCGGTTTTACTCCTTTGTGTGAAGCTCCGTTCCATTACCAAAAAAATAAGCTATCAACGAAGAAAATCCATGGTAAAATGGAAAAGTTATAGGCGATCAAGTAAATACAGGCACGTCGCGCAATGCCTCTGCACGGGTATATTCTATGCATGTTATACCCGTAAATGGGCTTGTATCTACTGCGCTGCCAACGTGCTGCTACTGCAGATGTGTAGGCATTGGTACAACATGCATAGAATATACCCGTGCAGAGGCATTGCGCGACGTGCCTGTATTTACTTGATCGCCTATAACTTTTCCATTTTACCATGGATTTTCTTCGTTGATAGCTTATTTTTTTGGTAATGGAACGGAGCTTCACACAAAGGAGTAAAACCGAAGGTGAAAACATTGGTTTTAAAGATATTGCCTGACAAAGTCAATTTTTTCTTCAAAAAATCGTAAAAAATCGAAAAAATTCAAATTTAATCGTCAATATTTCAGAAACTATAAGAGTTAGAGAAAAATGTTATAGGAGCTATGAAAAGAAAATTTAATTTTCTTTCGTTTGGTGTTACCTCAAGGAAGATAGCTCACTGCGTTAAAGAGACATTCAGGATTAAGTGAAGCCATTGGCCAAATAACGGTAAATTGCCGATATCTCAAAAACCTTCCCATAGAATTAAAAATGAACCCGATTTTCGGAATCAGCGACCGATTTTACATATATATAGGGTAGTCACGTCCAAAGTACAGACAACAAATTTCATTTTGTGATCCAGTGTAATCGGAAATTTGGTATCTCAGTCACTAATATAGCTGGAGCGATGAAATTTTACCCACGTGTTGAGCTCAGGCCCCTAGGAAGAAATTTGATGAAATTTTGGAAAATGGGCGGTGCCACGCCCACTTATTAAGGGTCAAACCTTGAAAGTTTTATATGTCATAACTCAGAAACCATTGAAGATATATCAACAAAATTTGGTACGCGTGATTTACTTACTTAGGCATACGTTTGGACGGAAAATAGTTAAAATCGGTTGACGGCCACGCCCACTTTTATATATGTATATTACAAAGTGACCTAATAAAAACATTTTAAGCGATATCTCTGTCAAATATAAAGATCTCATTGAAATTTTGTCGCGTAAGTCCAACTGCGGACATAAAACGAAAAACACAAAAATTTTGGAAAATGGGCGGTGCCACGCCCACTTATTAAGGGGCAAACATTGAAAGTTTTATGAGTCATAAATCAGAAACCGTTGAAGATATATCGATGAAATTTGGTACGCGTGATATACTTACTTAGTCAAATATTTGGACGAAAAATTTCCGAAATCGGTTGAGGGCCACGCCCACTTTTATATATGGGTCTTATAAAGTGACCTAATAAAAACATTTTAAGCGATATCTCTGTCAAATATAAAGATATATCATTGAAATTTTATAGCAGGAGTCCAACTGTGGATATAAAACGAAAAACACAAAAATTTTGGAAAATGGGCGTGGCACCGCCTCTTTTTATAAACAGGAATATACGAGATTTCTGAGCCCATAACTCGACAAATAATTTATATATAATGACGAAACTTGGTGTGTACACTTTCATCACTTGTGGTAATACACGCTCAAAATTTTAGCGAAATCGGTTGACGACCACGCCCACTTTTATATATGAGAACTATAAAGGGGCCTAATAAAAATATTTTAAGCGATATCTTTGTCAAATATAAAGATAATTCATTTAAATTTTGTGGTATGTTTTCTACAATAGACCGAAAACAACAAATAGAAAAATTTTGGAAAATGGGCGTGGCACCGCCTCTTTTTACGCAAAGGGATATACGAGATTTCTTAGCCCATAACTCGACAAATAATTGAGATATTATGACGAAACTTGGTTTATACACTTTTATAACATGTGTTAATAGCTACGCAAAAATGTATTGAAATCGGTTTATGACCACGCCTACTTTTTAAGAAAGATATTTCTGGAACACTCTTTGGGAATTTGTAACGTGACATCTTTATAACTAGAAGTCATAAAGGAATGAAATTTTGCACAAAGAATAATATTCATATGCTTAGTTGGATGACTGATAAAAATTTAGAAAATGGGCGTGGCTACGCCCACTTTATGCGGCACACGCTTTATATAAAGTACACCGTGTTTCCATCAAACGCAAACAAACAATGAAAGCATACAGCTGAGTATCTAATGTTCGATTCCACTCGAACTTAGGCTTCCTTACTAGTTTAGTTTTATTTTTTTGATCGAAAATAACACTTATTCCTTGAGTGATATATTTATCGCTCAGAAATCTCTATATATATTACGCTAAGCGATTTTTTGTAAACACCATAACTTTTACACCGTTATACCGATTTTCGAAAATGGGGTGTCATATGAAGGGGCTTGGCCTGTAGATGTGCAGGAAGTTTTAATTTTTTTGAAAAGGGTTACCAGCTGTTTAAAAATTTAATTGTCCTGTATAGTTTGCTTGATTTATAAATTTCAGGTACCATATGAAAGGGATTGAGCTGGAAATTAGTAATTAATTACAATTTTTGCAACAAGGATTGCCACCTGTTCAAAAATTCAGTTTTACTCTATAGTTTGTGTGATTTTTAAATTTCAGGTGTCATATGAAAGGGATCTGTGTTAACATAAATAATTTATTATAATTTTTATAAAAAGGGTTGCCACCTCTTCACAATTTAATTTTTACGCTATAGTCTTTTTGAGTTTTAGATTTAAGGTGCCATATGAAAGTTCTTTGCCTCAAAATGAGTAATTTATCATAATTTTTACAAAGAGAGTTGCCACCTGTTCCAAAATTTATTTTTACTCCACAGCTTGATTTTTAAATTTAAAGTGTCATATGAAATCGCTTTGCCGAGCATATGAAAATGCTTGGCCTGAAAATGAGTAATTTATTAAAATTTTTACAAAAAGGGTTGCCACCTGCTCAAAAATTCAGTTTTACGCCATAGTTTGTTTTATTTTTAAATTTGAGGTGTCATATGAAAGGGCCCTGCATGAAAATAAGTAACTTATTGTAATTTTTATAAAAAGGGTTGCCACCTGTTCAAAATTTAATTTTTATGCTTTAGTCTGTTTGAATTTTAGATTTGAGGTGTCAGATGAAAGTGCTTTGCCTCAAAATTAGTAATTTATCATAATTTTTACAAACCTGTTCCAAAACTTATTTTTACTCCACAGTTTGATTTTTAAATTTAAAGTGTCATATGAAATGGCTTTGCCGGGCAATGCTTGGCCTGAAAATTAGTAATTTATTACGATTTTTACAAAACGAATTGCCACCTGTTCAAAAATTAATTTTTACGCTACAGATTGTCCGGTTTTCAAATTTTAAGTGTCATGAAAGGTCTTGCCCTGTAATAAAAAGAAAGGGAAGGGGAAAATGAAAGGAACAGAAATGGCGAAGGAAAGGAAGCTAAAGACGGAAGAGTACGCAAAATAAAATGGATAAAGGGAAGAAGAAGCGCAAATAAAAGGGAAAGGGGAAGAGAAAGAAAAGTAAGACAAATGACCTTTTGGAGGTAGCTATATGGATAAAATATTGTAGAAAATTATTCGCATTAAAACTTCAATATGGGACTCCTCGGACAAAATCATTGCATACAAAATCTAGGTCGACGGAAAATAAAAATAACCAGTAATTATGTATATGCTTAATTTTATATTTTAATAATAAGAATCTATGGGCTTAAAAATGGCAGAATATATATCGGCGTTAAAGGGAAGTCAAATTTAAAATGGCAATCAAAAAAATTGTTAAATGTAGCAATAAGTGCTCTTCCTCCCTCAAATTGTCGCACAGTGTAATTGAAAGCCACAACATCACGTGGCCGGGTTTACTAGTAATCATTATTCTTTGAATTTTTTTTTTTTTTGCTTATATTTCTGCGTATCCTATCAACACACGTTTGACGTCGTTAAAAAGGCGACATTCCACCGCTTCTATCGGTATATGAATTATTAATGTATCTTGATAAATGTAAGAGAAACTGTAAAAACAATCTCAAAAATTAAATTTTTTCAATTATTTCAGTATAATCTCCTCTTTAGAAAGATTTTTTCTGAAGAGGTCCCTACTAAAATTTTATGGCGCATAATTTTCTAGACACTAAAAATGTAAGTCTTCTATGGCAATGTGAACTCTGACCCCTGTGAAAACCACTAAACCTTCATCATTCGGGACCAAAATTTATATCTGTTATCCTTGGGTATAAAAGTTTTAATTTTGGGTATTAGATAATTAAAAAAAATATATATTTTGATTTTTTAACCCTTCATAGTTTTCTGAAATTTGAGCCCAATAGGCCACGCCTTAACCGTCATCAATCGGCACCAAAATCTATGTGTGAGATCTTTGACCATGTTACTACCGACTGAGGGGCGACACAGTAAAATATCGTTAATTTTAATTTTAAACGCACTCTACACAGTGTGCTAGAAGCGAATTATTTTGGTGGAAAAATCACGACGAAAACGGTCTTTGGGGAAGTTTTAAGGACATTTTAAGTAACATTTTCCTGTTGTAACGAAAATCCTAGCTGATTCCCTTTCCGAGAAAAATCGAGTTTTCCATTTTTTATGGGCATTTTTTTTATTTACCCACTGAATTTTTTTATTAATCCTGAAAACTCACATAATTTTTAAAATACTGTGCTGGGAAAGGAGAAAAATCACTCTCTAGATGTCGGTCAACTTGAACATTAACAAATTATATCACCTATATATGAGAATTTCCAAAAAAAATTAATCGCGTGTATCTAATCTCTTTTAAATGAACTTATTAATTCGTTTATTCAGCAACTATGAATTAAAAGATACCAAAATATTTTTTACAAGTTATTAGAAGAAAATTCAATGACAGCTCTTCTTATTTATACTGAATAGAAGGAATCTTCAATCAGATTAATTCTATACTTATTCCAGTATTTCAGGAACTCACGATGAATTGCTTCTCCTGCTTGTTCGGACGTCATGCCTAAGCCATTTCCATTTATAAATTCGATACAATGTTCAATATGATCCAATATCACATGGACTTTGAGGGTTTGTTGGAGCTCTGTCGCCCGAAAATTTTTTCTTAAATCAACGATTAGCTCGTTTAGTTTCAAATGATCTCACTATAATTTTCGGTTTATTTATTTCAATTGATTATGTTTTCAGGTAAAAACAAAATTGACGCTAAACAATGTTGTAGTACTGCTAATCCACAAGTATTTAATGACGATGATGAAATTCGTGTTCTCGAAAAGTGTATACTTCCAGAATTACAGTTGCTGCAGGGGTATGTGAATTATTTATTTTGGCAAGGACTGGTTCCATTAGTTGGAAGAGAACAAGCTCTTATTTGGCCCAAAAAATTTAAACTGGTGGCAAAAAATTATCAAGGAGATACCTTCGAGGGGAATGCTTGCCGACAATTGTTAAAGCAAGCGGATGGATTAGATGATGTTGCTATCTACAAAGGAGTAGGTCTTTTGCGATTAGTACCCTTCATTTCGGCATTAAAAGCCATGGATCTCGTCGTCAATTGTTGTTTCGGAACTTCGAAAGTTGAGAAGGTGAAACTAAACGAGCTAATTGTTGATTTAAGAAAAAAGTTTCGGGCGACAGAGCTCCAACAAACCCTCAAAATCCATGTAATATTGGATCATATTGAAGATTGTATCGAATTTATAAATGGAAAAGGCTTAGGCATGACGTCCGAACAAGCAGGAGAAGCAATTCATCGTGAGTTCCTGAAATACTGGAATAAGTATAGAATTAATCTGATTGAAGATTTCTTCTATTCAGTACAACTAAGAAGAGCTGTCATTGAATTTTCTTCTAATAACTTGTAAAAAATATTTTGGTATCTTTTAATTCATAGTTGCTGAATAAACGAATTAATAAGTTCATTTAAAAGACATTAGATACAGGCGATTCATTTTTTTTTTGGAAATTCTCATATATAGGTGATATAATTTGTTAGTGTTCAAGTTGACCGATATCTAGAGAGTGATTTTTCTCCTTTCCCAGCACAGTATTTTAAAAATTATGTGAGTTTTCAGGATTAATAAAAAAATTCAGTGGGTAAATAAAAAAAATGCCCATAAAAAATGGAAAACTCGATTTTTCTCGGAAAGGGAATCAGCTAGGATTTTCGTTACAACAGGAAAATGTTACTTAAAATGTTCTTAAAACTTCCCCAAAGACCGTTTTCGTCGTGATTTTTCCACCAAAATAATTCGCTTTAAGCACACTGTGTCTAATGTACATATATACATACATACATATAAAAGTTGTTGCATATTTCATGCAGTTTTTTTCATTCACAAAATGTGATGATGAATTAATGAAAAGTGAATACTAAATATGTTTTTTTCTTGTTTTTTTTGAGCTGATTTTTTAGCACCTTTTTTATTCGCTGTTGTATTTTTTTCTGCAATTTGCGGTTGTTGAAATTACACGCTGGTTTTTTTTTCAATCAAATGTTTTTCAACTTTACTACAATCAATTATTGTGGTTGCGCAATTTTATGACTTTCGTACTCGAATTTATTAATTTGGTAAGTATGTGTTTATAAAAATAATTGCAAATAAATGCTATTAATAAAGACCAAATTGATGGCGCTTTACATGATGAATAAAGCAAATATGTTTTTTTCAAGGATTAAGTACATACATAAGTAACTATTGTTGTGTAAACTTTTTTATAGAACTGAATTAAGTCACTTTTTTCGTGGACGGCTTTTACATAATTCTCAACCACTTAATGGCATGTGCTTTGTGCTAAAAACAAAAAAAAAGGTATTTTTCAATCAGTGAGTGACAGATCGAGCCATTTTGTGTGGAAAATAAGTTTAATCTAAGCGTTTACTTTTTTAAGAGTGTAAGGCATATTATTTTTTCAAATTCACTTTTCTACATCTACCAATATAGCTATAACATCCCTGTGTATCCTTTGCCTCTCAAAAAAAGAGCAAACAATTAGCCGCTTACACAATGTTGACTAAGCTTGAATATTCACGCAATATGCTCGCGCTAATCTAATTGGCCTATGAAATGCTTTCGCCGATATTTTAGCGCTTTAGCTTTTTGAGTTATGGTTTTAAAACACTTGCAACACTGGAGACAAGAAAACAAAAACAAAATTGCTTCACTAGGCTAGTCGTAAAATGTATGTGTTAAGAGCAACGGAAACGTTTTGTTTTTACTCGGATTGTACGCTTGCTTTCCATTTAATTTTATGATTTCATGACTACTGTGTTGCAGTAATTTGGTTTTACAAAGTTGTAACTTGTAAGCAGTTTCTTTTCCCCTCTTACGAGTTAATTCGGGGTTAGTAAAAAAGTAGTAAAATCAACTTTAATTTAGCTGAAACTCAAGGCCAAATTGTTGCACAGTATTATGCGTAGGCAAAAGTACAAGTAATTTGTAATTTTATTTGGTGACGAAAAATATACAACAAAATCTTTGATTACTTGCTTTTGTATTGATTAAGCGTTAGTGTAAATACACGGAAGCCCTTATTATCCGATTGATAAGATGCAAAATAGGTATAATATCAATGACGAATAATAGTTTTTTGTCATAATGAGTTTCTCTCTAAATTTCCCCTTCTCTTTATCATTCTTTTTCTCTTTCTTTTTCTTTCTCATTTTTTTCCTTTTTCTCTTTCTTTCTCTATGTATTTGTCTTTCAATTCTACTTTCACTATCTCTTTATTATTTTCTTTCTATTCCCATTCTTTCTCCAACTCCCAACTCCTCTCTCCTTCCTTCTCCCTTTCATTATTTTCGCTTACCCCAGTGCATACGGTTGAGCATTATGCTTTCTTCATTCGGATGTATTTGTTTATATAAAAGTTGTTGCATATTTCATGGCGTGATATTTGATTATTTGTTTCTGTGTTTTTTTTAGGTTCTTTCTACAAAGATTTTGTCTGTGTAGATCCCTGGTGAAATTTTATGGCGAATTATTTTCTAGAACAATTCAACCTTCCAGCGGCCTTCAAAATACTATTTTTTCGGACTTTCTAAAGAAGGGGTCATAGCGACAACTTCGTAGCGGTGTTAGAGGGTTAAATTGTTCTACGAAATTACAGCTCGTGCAATTTTACAATATACTAGAGTGCTGCCTACTGTCGAAACTCGACAGTTTTTGTACATCATTTCCAGATGGATTTTAGAAAGCGTCAACTGGATTTTAGAAAGGGAAAATTGGATTTTAGAAATGCCAATTGGATTTTAGAAAAGGGAAATTGGACATTAGAAACTGTAAATTCTATTTTCGAAAATTTATATAATTACGTATATGTACATTATACTTTCATACGCAATAAAGAATTTCTATTCGAAAAATTCTATGTAAAATTTATTTTACACGCACATTCTGAAATCCAATTCACGCTTTCGAAAATCCAACTTACGTTTTCTAAAATCCTTTCAACGCTTTCTAAAATCCAATTGACATTTCTAAAATCCAATTCTCTCTTTCTGAAATCCAATTGTCGTTTCTAAAATCCAGTTAACGCTTTCTAAAATCCATCTGGAAATGGTGTAGAAAATTTCAACCCTCTAGCGACCCTTAAAATACTAGTTTTTCGGACTTTCTAAAGAAGGGCTCATAACGACTAATTCGTGGTGGTGTTAAGAGGGTTAAAGTGTTCTACGAAGCTAAAGCTTGTGCAATTTCACTATATGTTTACTAACAACATATTTCTATACGATATGTATTTTAACTCTTATTTTCATTTAGGAAATTCCTACACACTACATGAGTGTCCTTAGCAACATTCCAGCGTATTTTTATGACACATCGCACCTCTCACTTGACATACGGAAAATAATTTTAAATTTACAAAAACTAGAAAAAATTTAATTGCATCAAAATTATGCGCTGCTTACCACGTGTAATGTAATTTCCTCTCTTCATTGCATTGGTTACAAATTTCTACGACACACATACACATGCAACATACCATATAAAAAACTACCCAGTTGGAAAACGCGTAATGCATTACCTTTTTTTAAGCATGAATTCACCAACGAATATCAGTGCACGAAAACATGCATGTCAATGTAAGCGAAGGGGTAAGGTATATTAGAACAAAATCACTAGAAATATATATAAAACTATTTTTTATTCTCCTTCCACCAATCAGCTGTCAGCATCTCTTTTTGATTCTCTCTGTTCTTTTTAACACGCTTTTATTAGCTTCACCTGTATGTATGTATGTATGTACGTATGTATGTATGTATGTAACTCCATCCCATCCTAAAAGTTGTAACATTTAACTAAATAATTATATCTTTCAAACATTCACTTTTTTGTGTTCTCTCTATTATTCCTCCGGATTCGAAACATGACATCAACAGCCCAACGGCATCATATAGTAGGACATTCAACATTATACTTTATGCTTCATTGTGGCTTTTATGTTTCCTTTCTTCAAAATAGCCTATATGAATTTCAATTCACTCCCGTATATAAGCCAATAAGTAACAAGCTTTCAGGGTACGGAAAAACTCACTCACGAACGTTCAAAAATACATTCTACTCAAATCACAAACAAATGTTCAAAGAAAAACGTATAACCACTCAAATAGCGAGCGAACTAACGCACAACAGCCAGCCATCACTCATAGCGATGGCGATAAACTCAATGCATAAATTGACTCAAAAATAAAGCTTGAAGCTTTCTGTTTTGGGTTTGTTGTATTTGCAATGAAATCAGCCACATGTACACACATACGTATGCAAAGCAAGAACTGGTTTTGTTTGTAATTCATTTAATAGTAAGTGCTGAATCAACGAAAAGGAACCCTAATTCTATAATTGCATTTCACGTTTGGAAAGCAATTTTTATACAATGTTTTGTAAACGTGAGGTGAAAAAAATTTCTCTAAAAATAAAAAAATGAAAAAAAAAAAAAAAAAAAAAAATGCGCCACTCGGGACTCGAACCTGAGCCGCTTGGTCCGTAGGCAGCATACCTCACCATTACGCTACAAACGTATTCGGAACTTTGTTGTCTAAATTCGAATTTATTCAATCAGGTTTCTTTTTTTTTTTGTTCTTTTCAAATGCTTCACCTCAACTTCTCTTCACTTTCTGATTGTAAAATATAACAAAACGTTTGGGAAATTTTGTATTTCCAAACTAGTTTGGAAAACCTTGAATAAAAGGGTTTGGAAATTATTGCATAATAAGCTCGTTTACTTCACTGCATATTGGGATTTTTGGTAGAAGTTATAAATACATATGTATGTAGATCTATTTCGGAGAACACCACATCCCATCAGACTTCTTTTTAACACGCTTTTATTAGCTTCACCTGTATGTATGTATGTATGTATGTGTATGTATGTATGTATGTAACTTCATCCCATCCTAAAAGTTGTAACATTTAACTAAATTATTATTTTATTCTTGCGTCCGCATAAAACATCCTTTAATGAAAAATTTCACTAAAAAGTTAAAAATAAATAATAGGTTAAAAAAACTAAAAAACACGCTTTAATCTTAAAAATCGTACTAAAAATTGAGAAATAATTTAATTAGAAACAAAATGATGAACGAAAATATAAGTATTTAAGGAAAAGCGTGGGGGTGCTCAATAATATTTGAACATGAAAATATTCGATTCGTACAACTAGTACAAAAATATACCTAGTTGCGAAATTAAAGAGTACGATATATGAAATCTCAAAAAAGTCAAAATAAAATTATTAGTAAAAAAACACCGATTTTAAATATTTTTTGACATACTGAGCACCCCACGCTTTTCCTTAAATACTTATATTTTCGTTCATCATTTTTTAAATTATTTCTCAATTTTTAGTACGATTTTTAAGATTAAAGCGTGTTTTTTAGTTTTTTTAACCTATTATTTATTTCTATGAATTGGTTGACGCAATTGACGCGTATATTTAGTGTTTGTTTTGCTGTGCAAGGTTCGTGAAATTTAATTAGTAATAAGTGTAGTAAATGTAATTAACAAAAAGGGTAAATATCTATTTTAATATAAAATAAAATGAAATAATTAAAAACTGTGGTCAAAATGCCACTGGCGCCGTTTAATAAAAAAAGAATGTGAATATATTTCAAGCAGTGCAACAGTGACTGAAATAAATTGTGGAACAGTTCGACTTTTGGATAGTGAAAACTCAAGTGTTAATATTTTTGGCAGAATTTGCAGTTGAATAAGCCAACCCCTATTCCTGTGACTTTTACAATGTTAACAAATATAATTTATTATTTTTTACATATTCATCTGTTATATATACCGAATTTATATATATTTTTCGCGAAAATTATACAATTATCGCGTAAAATTCACTTTTATCAAAAATACGAAAATATTTCTAGAAGCGAGTTCATGGAATAGCGAATACAAATGCACAACTGAAATAAACATACATCTTTAATCGATAAGTTTTCATACATGAAATAAAACAATATTTGGAATGTATCATTTCGTTTAGCTTTTACAATACATCTTTTCTTACATGAAAGGTAATGCAAGGGGCCATGAAGCAAGCGATACATTACTTTCCTAGGACATGGACTATTGTACGACTCATTGAAGAAGTAATGTATAGTATACGGGGCATATACATGAAACTATACATTACCATACATTACCTTTTCCAACTGGGTAAATATACATACATACATACATATACATATGTATACACTCTAGACACACCATAATTTTTTGGGTTAGACCTGTTAGAGCCAATTAACATTTTCTGCAAATTTTCATCGCTTGTTGTTGTAAATTTCGTTACTCTTTTTGTTCAAAGAACACTTTACGTTGAAGCTATTGCCTTTTTACCTTGTTGCTTTCCCCGTTCATTGTTGTTGTTTTTTCTTGTTATCGTTGTTGCTGTTTTGGTATGTATTTGAGACTATTAAACACCATAAAACATGAAGCGTCAATTGTTGTTGCTTTTATTGGTGGCGGTTGCCGTGCCACATGCAAAGTGCCAGTGCCACTTGATGAAGTGGCAGGAAAAACATTTACACACACGCGCACAGGTATATGTACAATTCTATGTAGACATAAACAGGCAGGTGGGTTTGTTTGTGTGTAGGTGTATCACGGACCTGCCGACAATGTGTCAAATAAACGAATCACACTGTGTAGAAAGCCGAAATGAATCGTTTGCATGAAGCGCTACTGGTAAGTCTGTTGTTGTTGTTTGATGGTGATGCCGGCAGGTTATATGAGGAGTGAATTTCGGCATATTAATATATATCTTAACACATGTGTGTAATTTATATAAATACTAGCTGTACCCGGCCAAGCTTTGCTTTGGCACACTTCCTATTATAGGTGCTTGAAGCGAAAAACGGCACACTTTAAAATATGTTGGAAGTATCTAGAAACCGTAATTAGCTCGGGCTGCAGAGCTCAGAACAATTCATATAAGTTTAAAAAAGTGAAGGAAAAAATTGATATTTTCAAAAGTTTGCCCTCTTCATGTTCTTATCCCATTTTTCTTCGTATTAGTCTCCAACTGCCTTTCCCTCTACTTTTCTATTTCTCTTTCCCTTTTCATTTATCTTTCCTTTCATTTCCGTTTCCTTTTTCCTTTCCCATCGCATTTCCGCTTCCCTTTCTCTACCGCTCTTCCTTACCTCTCCTTTTCTGTCTATCTCCTTTTTATTCCCCTATAGGGTATCGGGACAATTTTTGTTTTTTTTTTATCACGCGAAATACCGCCGAAATAGTTTTTTTATTGTAACTCTGTTATCTTACATCCGATTTTTAAAATTGATATGTCATTATTTTAGTCTTGTGGTGCTCTATATTTCCCCCAAAGGTGCTTTTGAGCTGTAAAGTAGAAAAAAAATAAAAATATAAAAAAAATGATTTTAACCCTCAACCGGCCTTCACTAAAAACGTTGTAACTTTTTTTTGGTACGGAGTTACCAAAATTTCTTTTCTGCAAAATGAAGCCTGATATTAAGCGCATAGACTGCTGATTGGTATTTTTTCCTAAACATATGAGAACGTGAAAAAAAACGGGGAAGAAGCGCGATTACTTTCAAAAAATTAACTTTTGAGTTATGCCACTTTTGACATTTCAAAAACTGACCACTAGATCTTGTTGCTAAATAAGTTTCCTAAATAATGCCGAAAAAATCAATAGAATCGAAGCATTGGTTACCGAGTTATTCAAAAACCGTTAAGAAAACTTTGACCGCGAATAACTCGCTGAAAAATCAAAACTAGCAAAAACGCTTTTGCGATCATATTACAATGTTTGTTAGCTTTCAAAATTGATCCATAAACCATACAATATCGAAATATCGATTTTAGGTGGCCCACTAGAGAAAACTTGACTCATTGCTATCGACCCACAATAATGGCAGCAGAGAAAGAGGACAGGGCCTCCAACGATTTGGAAGGCTCAGATAAGGAATAGTTTCGCCTCATTCCGGTTTCTAATTGGCGACAGTTATCACGAAACAGAAACGACTGACTGGACTGGCGCTTTATTAGACTCGGTCAGAAGCGTTTAGACTTCATGAAGTAGTCTATATGTATGTAGATGCCCTCGATATATCTATGCTGTTATAAACCAACGTTTAGCTAACAAAGTTTTTATACGCTATATTCCACTTTCACTGCATATAAAACTCTGCACCTTTGTGGAACTCAGAAGATGACTGAAAGCATGTGCTAAGCAGCAATAAACATTTTACGCCAAAAAATAGGCTACAATTTTAAGTGCTTTTAAGTTTGATTCAAATTTAGCACACAAAACTTACTTCCCTCTGCTATCAAAGCAACTAATAGCACATGCATGAAAGCGACTTAAGCATTCATACAACACTCAGTATCTCACTACAGTTTATTGTCATTTAAAATATTACCATTGCATACTTTTAGGCGTCACACAGCTCACAGCAACTCGCAGTGAAATTAAAAATATACAAATACAAAAATCTGCTGGCAGTCAATTGTGTGATAATATTTGATGATTAAAAACTGCCACAAAAGCCAAACCAGAAAGCACTAACGCCTGTGTTTGCCTGCTTGCGTGTGTGTGAATAATGTAAATACAATTTTGTGCTGCCTACTTATAGGCGTTGGTAGTCACTTGTGTGCGAATGAACACCTCAAGCGTGCTAAGTTTTATTTTATTTTCTTTTCTTTCATTTATTTGCTCATACGTTTGGCGCCACAAAAGGCGCACACGGAGTTTACCACTAGTATTTCTAATGGATTTTCTCAAAACTTGCCCACTGATGTTATATACACGGACTTCAGCAAAGCATTTGATAAAGTCAATCACTCCTTGCTGATTCTTAAACTTGATCTTCTTGGCTTTCAGCCCAGCCTCTTGCAATGGATATCTTCATATCTTTTAAATAGAACACAAAGGGTGATTTTCAAAAATGCTTACTCGTCTATTATTAATGTTACTTCAGGAGTTCCTCAAGGCAGTCACCTTGGCCCGATTCTGTTTTTGCTATTTATTAACGATATAACTACTACAATTAAACACTCAAAAATTTCATTGTATGCGGACGACGTAAAGCTTTTTAGATCAATCTCTTCATTTGATGATAGAACTTTGCTTCAGGAAGATTTAAATTCCTTAGTTTCTTGGTGTGACACTAACTTAATGCCACTTAACCTCAATAAATGTAAATTCATGCGCTTTTCCCGGAAAACCGTACAGCCAGCTTCTTATGCAATAAATGGCTTTGGCCTCGAACAAGTAAATGAGTTTGTGGATTTAGGTGTAATAATGGACTGCAAACTTAGTTTTAACATTCATATTAATGCTACAGCAAATAAGGCAAGAGGTGTCTTAGCGTTTGTAAAACGTTGGTCAAAGGAATTCAGCGACCCATACATAACTAAAACACTCTTTACAACTTTAGTAAGACCTATATTGGAATATGGTTCCATAGTTTGGAATCCATACTATCAGATTCACTCTGATCGCTTAGAGTCAGTCCAAAAACAGTTTTTGCTTTTTGCTTTAAGAAATTTGCCTTGGGATTCTGGTTACAATCTTCCACCGTATACTAGCCGTTTAAAACTCCTTAATCTTCCGACTCTTGAAAGTCGACGAGAAATGTTAGGGGTAATATTTATCGTTAAGCTCTTGAATGGCTTAATTCTTTCTCCTTTCTTGCTAGCTGAAATAAACTTTAACATTCCTTCTCGTTCAACAAGACACTTCAACCCTATCTACTTAAAGCAGTGTAAATCAAACTTTGAATTAAATGAACCTTTCCGGGGTTTATGTAAGAGCTTTAATTCCTATTCCAGCTTTTTAGATATTTCGGACTCACTTTTCATTATAAGGGAAAAAATACTGTCTTATCTTAACACATAGTAGCGATTATTCTTTTATAATTCTCAAGACTAACTTCAATTGTACTATACTCAGCTGATGATTATATTTCTCTGTAGCTGAGCAGTTTAAGATCTCGACGCTTAACAAACTCCTGCCACTCAACACCTCGGCATTTTATGTAAATAAAAAATATCCGTACGTCATGCGGGTGCGCCTCTCGTGCGGTCGGGCGGGATTGGAGGGCGTGGGTTATTATTATTATTATTATTAATGCGTGTTTCATTTGTCTTTCTGCCAAAGCCAATTGTTTAAAATGGCAACTTTTTTGTGGAAGAAAGAAAGAAGTTAAGTTATATGACGCTTTTAGCTGTAACGCCTGCGGATATGCAAGCAAAAAAAGGAAAAGCAAGAAGAACTCAAACAAAAGTGTGCGTTATGTGTTGTACTCTTCGCTCTCTTCGTGACAAGAAAAAGTAACAATAAAAAATGTTCAAAAGACGCAGCTTCACGTACAAAAGGCAGCAAAGTTTTAAAAACTTTATTGCAAAGGGAAATGAAAAAAAATAATAATAATGTTTGCAAAGATTTAAAAAAGCCCACAGCGAAAGGTAACTTTTTAATTTTTCCCGCTTTCCCCCTTTTCGGTTTTGTTTTTTCTTCTTTTTTCTTTCTCCTAACTGTTTCTGTTTTTTCTTTCCCTTTATGCCATCAAATACATAATAAAGAGCTCAAAAAATTATTACGCGTGTGTGTTTAGCATATTTACAGGCGTTTAATGTGAGTCCCACTTTTTTTTTAACATTTCCTGCCACATTGCAAACATTTAAAAAAGTTAGTTTGTCAGTAGCAAATGCTGGCAGTTGGCATGTGCGGAGTTATCTAGTGTTATTAAACTGAGTTTTCAACATATTACTTTGCATGCGTTGATTATTCTTTGCTTTGATGCGCCTAAAAGTTTATTAGAGCTCAGGAATATATATCGTCGGTCTCCTGCCAGAAACACGAATGTGAATTTTTTTGTAAGTGCGATGTCTGCTCTTTATCGGGTACATATTGATATAATAACAATTAATATTTGTATATATGCTTATGTATATACAAGTACATATTATGCATGTATGTTTACACAAGAATTCATTATTATCTGAGTTTTATTTCTTGAGTTATGTTGAAGATGAAAATGAAAATGTTGTTAATGTTGAAGATGAAAATGAAAATGATGTTGATTACAATGACGAAGGATTATGTCCAAATATTCACAGATTCTCAACTAAAACGAAAAGGGATGTGTTAAGCACATGAAGGGGAGCTTAAAGGGGGTTAAATAGTGGCAAAGGGAAGCCATCGAAAAACACTTCAACGCTCAAATTGTTGCAAGTAGAAGTATGTATGTTCGATAGCTACAAATTCAAAATGCTTTCAAGCATTAGGCAAATGCGCCCTAATGTATGCAAGGCTTCTTGGATTTTTGGATAACATTTTAGCTGTGGAGCGACGGGAACGTTAAACAAACATTCAATCCACAAGCACTTTAGCACTAATGTAAAACGGCAAGATTTAATTCGTTATCAAAAAAGCAAAAACGAGCAGAGAAAAAGAGCGAAACGGAAATGGTGACAGAAGTCGATGGTTAATGGCATCACGTTTGTATGGGAGATCCACATATGACTGCATATATGTACATTAGCGATAAGTGCTGATATGTATACGAACATTTAGTTGGAGGACATTTGTTCAAATTTGTGCGGAAACACCAAACCCAACCTAAAATGCCATACGCACTCTAATACACCCTACGCCACTTTCCTTCCGCCACAGGCTAAACGCTAAATGGTTGGAAAAAAACAAATATTGTGCTGAAAATTAGCGAGCAGATAAGCCTAATGACCGCCAAAAAAGGATTTTACACACTAAAGATTATTTTCCCTGCTCTGTAAATCGTTTATGCTAATTGCCCATATTTGTAATAAAAAGAGATTTTCTTTTTTGCGAAATGGTAGGATGGCATTTTAGTGAGCGTAATGGTTTCAAATGACATTAGGACGGGCCAAGAAATCCGCTAAGTACATTCTCTATATCTGAATAAGATCAGATAATAACACAAAGTGGGAGCGGGTTTCCTCACAGCTCAGTCAGAAACGTCCATATAAATAAGGCTTCCGGGCACGGCGAGCATTTTTCGAGCTGAAGGCCTGGAAGTTTCTACTTGCAATCGAAATTCCCGATGTCGGCAAGAGGATAGAAATTTTCTCAGATAGTCAGGCGGCTCTGGGATCTGCAACAGTTCCATCAAGCCTGATCAGGCAGTGTACAGAATAAGGGGTCATGGGCTTAGCAAGTCGACATGGCGTCTCTCTGATCTGGGTGCCGGGACATCGCGACATCCAGAGAAACTAAATGCCTGATGAGCTAGCCAGGCAAGACTCGGCTCGTGATATCGCAGAGGTTCTTGAGCACCTGAGTTTCCTCAAGGGCCAACTATCTTCGCACTGGTTCGAGGAGGCTAAAACCAGATGGAAACGGGGTTGAGGGCCTGGAGGGTCCGCAGTAGTCTGTGGTCTGTGGAACAAGATGCGTTGCTCAGCCATGCTGAAGATGGATAGGAGGCACATTTTCCGCATAACTCCGGTATTCACGGCATATAGGGCTATTTGTATTCACGCGGTCCGATTGCGATTGGATTATAATACTCTGTGTCGCAGCTGTAATCTTGCCCGTGCAGAGGAGATGGTGAAGCTATTGCTACCTATGCGAGTGTGCTTCGCACTGCCTAGGCAGAAGCAAGCGTTTCTTCGATTACCTCTCGCAACTCAAGGACGTTGGGCCTGTGGGGCTTCTTAGATGCCTAAACTCAACAAGATGGATACATATAAGGCATAGGACCTGCTAGGTTTCCGAATTGATATAGTCTTTTAATCTACTCTTCTGGTTCTGGTTCTTTAGTCACGAGTCGTGTTATCAAAACGGCGTTTCGGCGCTAATTGGACTCTGTGGGACACGCCACTGAAACCAGCCAACCAACCAACACTGGTGAGATAACTGATGTCAGAAAGCGCTAAACAAAAAAAGAAAATTATATCTCCCATTTCCTAATCTTAACCGGCAATTCCAAGGGGTTTGTTCCTGATTTTCTGAGTTCTGAACAAAATTTCTTCGAAAAGTTTTCCACCCGCAAAGAATTCCTGTAACATAGCATATCTTTTAAAGAAATTTTAAATTATGATTGCCGCCAGAAAGAAAATGGCACTTCGAAACCAAAAGAACATGCCTTTAATACAGGGATTATCACACTAACACTCTCACATATTGTGCATGTGTTAAAAGCACAAAAAGCTCTTGCCTACACCCAAAAGAAACTCAATCACGGTCGAAGACCAAAATTTTGAACTTGGAAATGGATATTACTATTATTATTAACTTCACAAAAAAACACAAACAAAATAAGAGCAAGAAAACGAAGCCTAATAAAGATATTACGTAAAAAAATTAGATAAAAAAAACCACCCCCAACGCACAATCATTTACAAGCATTCATAGATTGCGCGAGCAGCACAACCTTCTAGCTCAACAGCCTAACGCTGACTAGAAATCGTTGAACAAAAATTTGCAAACAAAATTTCTTTTCGTGCACGAAGAGCTCTGTAGTGTCCGTGTGAGGCTGTCGGTGTGAAAGCTACAAAAAGCTTTTGCACGCGTGCATAGCAAAAGCAAATCTCTGCTTTAATAAGATCTAAACTTTCAAAAAGGTTGTCCCCTGTAAAAGCTCCCTGGTATCCTCTTGCTTGCATTTTTTTTTTAGTTTATTTATGAGAAAGCTTTCAATCAAGATTATTGGCAGTTTTTAGGAAGTGTGCCCCTAGGGCAGCCACATCAACCTAACCTAACCTAGAAAGGGAAAATTTGTTAATTACGATTAAGAATAATTTTCAAAGTATGATCTGCCAACCACTTCTAATTTTGTCATTCGATTCAACACAAAAGTCAAATAAAGCATTGCGCCCGATTAGCAAACAAAAGCTACTACCAAAAAATGCTAATTTTTGTCAGTTTTGCCAACTGCCTTAAAATTAAAAATCTTTCATGCGCCAAAACGTAAGACTTCTTTTTCGTAAATTTTTGCTTGTGTAAACTAATTTCAATATGCGGCACTTACTAAGTTCTCAAATTTGCATACAATGCCGACAGACATGGCAAACAGGAATTACAATATTTTTTGTCAAAAAAAAAAAAGAAAATCAAATCTTCGTTTAACTATTGTAAGCGGATATGTAAGTAAGTAGTTAAAATTCAATTTCCATTTGTTTGCTCGAAAAAATGTGTTCGAATGCATTTGCATATTTACAAATACAATAACTGCAGAGCGATTATTTGCAAAGAATATCTCACACGACTCTGCAATGATTTGTGTAATTAAGTGCATAAGATAAATGTAAGTATTTGATAATCGCACTTAACCAATTATGGCTGCAAACATCACATGTGTGGCTAAATGATAAAGCAGAAAATGGGCGGAATGATTTTTAAGTAGATACATATAGGATGTGCTTTAACCAGCTAATACCTCCACGAAGAGGTCTTTTTGACCTCATTTTTATAAAGTCCGAAAAATATAGTATTTTGCAGATCGATAGATGGTTAAAATGTTCTAGAAAATTATTCGCCATAAAATAAGGGTCTTCTCAGACAAAATCATTGTACAAGGAATATAAAAGTAACTAGCACTTGCCTAAGAAACCCTAAAGCCAGTTTCTCAGTGATACGTATATATAATAATACAATGGCGCTTTATAACTCTGACGAGTTTTATGGCCGAGCTTCTCTCCCAATTCGAGGTGTGCTCCATTTATGTTTTTCCTACTAATTGGATGGACCTACAGTTTTATGCCGGCTCCGAACGGCGAATGTATTTTCTGTGAGAAGCTTTTTCATGGCAGAAATACACTCGGAGGGTATGCCGCCCAATGCCGAGAGGTGACCGCTGCTCTTAAAAAACCCAATAATTGGATTTTTAATAATTAGAAAATTTGTTTGGTGTATGCTCGGAATGAGGTTTGAACCCGAGACCTCTGGCATAGCAGGCGAGCACTCTACCCACTGCACCAGAGCGGCCACATATATAGAGAGGCATAGACTGTCATTTGCAAGATAATAAGTAGAGGCTGAACCGCAATTAGCCGTATTTATGTGGTTGTAGTGACGGCGACTCCAGTTCTAGCTGTTGAAATTCCCGGCGGAACATACTTGGAATACTTGAGGAGAAAATACGAAGGAGAAAATGCTAAGATCATCTATAACATATATAAGTTTTAAAATTTTATAATGATTGAGGTTATAAGCCCTTGAAAGGTAATTCGTCCCCTAAAGCATCGTTTCCAAGGTTGATCCATAAGGTTACCGGAGTGCGGAAAAGCAATCCTGCAATACATTTTGTTGTTGCTCGTTTTGCTATCTCAATTGTCAAACGCCCATTTTCAATTTGCCAAGCAACACATGCATACATGTTATCAACTACATCTGGCAGCACTGGGAATAATCGCAACCATGTTGACGTAAAATGAAACTATCGAAATTGGGACCATCATCGTGGCCATTTTTAGAAGTTTTAGCGACACCGGCGAAGGCATATCAAATTTTAGTTTCTTTCTTACCTTTTTTCTACACATATTTCTTTCATATAATTGCCTTACTTTTATTTGTTTTACTTTGTCACACCAATTTATTGTTCGTCATATAAATTGAAGTTTGCTACAACTAAGCGTTCATTGTTAATAAATAAATCGCCATCAGCATTCCAATATTTCGAGTGTACATTTTTTAATAAGTCGCCGCCTCAACAATACAAGAAAAGCAACACAAACATACAAGAAAAGCAACAAACGCATAAAGTTTGACAACTGAGATAATGAAAAAAAATAGTCAGCTGTTTCTACCAATACAACATTATGTATCAACCTTGCTCGTTTCTATTCCTAAGGAATTTTAAAAATTCCAGGTGGTTTTCAGCTTGGAGACAGATTTATTTTCGTCTTCATTCTAAGCATTTTCTGTCAACTGAAAGTTTGCTAGGTACTCACTCTTTAGATTTCATTCAATATACCTTTATTTATTCTGGCCTTCCTCTAAACCAGGCCCTGGCATTTTGACTCATGTGAGTAAATGCGAAACGTCACACACATTTTCCGGGGTCTGCTCTAAACTGATTTAATTTTGTCTCCATTTTTAAAGATACTTATTCCTCAAACATCGTCAGCTTGTCTCTGCCCATCTATGGAATCAACTCAATTATCGTTTCCAGTCTTATCGATTTTTTTTCAAACTGCATTTGATCGCCTCACTTCAAAGCGATTTATATTCTCATCTTAATTCTAACCAATTTTCTTCAAAATTTCGTACTAGTTCGCGACTACCCTTCCTTAAAGTACAATATTCTTCGAATCCGTTCCTAACGACTTTCCTAACAATAGCATTATTGCGAAGGAAATTATTCGAGGACCCATTAGTCATGTAAGAAATTAAACCTGCATTTTTGTGTTTTTTGTTGTACTCTCATGTTACTTAAACACTTTTACTCATGATTCCAGTTGCTATGAAACTGTAGTGCCTCTTATCTTTACCCACACAGTTTAACCAAATATTTTCAGAAGTCAATTAACAACTACTTTGTATTTAAGTTAATATAATGTTACCTTATTTGAGCAAAGTTTCATGCATAAAATCCCTCCACTAAATCGTCTTAACTACTTACATATCCAACTAATTTAATCTATTTACCTTTCAAGTGTGACGAACACATTGTAAATTATGCGCACATAATCGAAAATAAATATTGTGTAAATGCAAATTTTGTAGTGTGATAATTCCACTAAATAATCACATGCCACAAGTAAGTACAAGTTGGACATGCACACACGCAAACTTCGAAGAAAAGCACGCAAGCACCACATGAATTTCGTTGTATTCAAAATTTGCCGTGCAATATTGACAATCGATACAATATAAATTAGTTAGTTACAAGTTTTGTTTGACAATACTTTGATGAAGAGGCATGTGCGACTATAAACGAATTTGTACACAAGCATTTGTATTTAATTAAGTGGCATGTTTTGGTTCCATTGTCATTTCCACTAACTAAGCACATGATCATGTGCATATGAATTTAGAAAGGCATTTAACGAATATTAAGTAGTAGTAGCTAATAACTATGTTAAGCTTTTACACTGTTGTTGTTGTTAAAGGGTTAAGACTTATATGTGAGTGTGTAATGTGGCAGAATTGTATGGTGAAATGTTTTAACACTTTCGTTTTCCGCGAATGTGTAGAAATGGTAATTTTAATCCCCCTTGGAAGTAAAAATAATACGACTTAAGGTTATTTGAGTGTTAAGATGTTTCAAGGACGAAATTATAAATATATTTAAGCGTATACTAGTAGGTAAAAAAATTTTAAACATTTTCAAGAGATATTATAATAAAGTGAAATTATGACGTTGGTCAGTTAAGGATTAAATTATTCTAAGTGCTATTTTATATAGATATATCATTGAGAAACATTTTTTTTAAAACACTGTAAAACATAATTTATATTAAAGAAATATTATGTTCAGCACTTTTCTCGGAAAAAGCTATAAAACTATGTAAGTTTTGACACAAAAATGGTTAAAATTGTGACAAAAGGTTTAAAATTGGCACAAAAAGGGTTAAAATTGTTACAAAGCGAATTAAACTTGGCACAAAAGGATTAAAATGGTATAAAAGGGTTAAAATTGCCACAAAAGGTTTAAAATTGGCACAAAAATGGTTAAAATTGTTACAAAGCGGGTTAAAATTGGCATAAAAGGGATAAAATTTCCACAAAATGGTTAAAATTAGCACAAAAGGGTTAAAATTACAACAAAAAGGGTTTAAGTAGCCACAGAAAGTCTGAACTTGGCACAAAAAGGTTAAAATTTCAACAAAAAGGGATAAAATTGCAACAAAAATGGTTAAAATTGCCACATAAAATGTCAAAGTCGGTACAAAAATGGTTAAAATTTTCACAAAAAGGTTTAAAGTTGGCACAAAAAGGGTTAAAATTAACATTAAAAGGGTTAAATTTGGCATAATAGGGTTAGAGTTGCTACAAAAGGGATTAAATTGTCACAAAAAGTTTTAAAGTTGGCACAAAAAGGATTAAAATTGACATTGAAACGGTTAAATTTGGCATTATAGGGTTAGAATTGCCACAAAAGGGATTAAGTTGGCACAAAGAGGGTTAAAATTGACCAATAAGGGTTAAAGAGCCACAATAAGAGTTAAATTGGTACAAGAAGGGTTAAAATTGGCACAAAAAGTGTAAAAGTTTTCATAAAAAGGGTTAAAACTAGCACAAAATGGGTCAAAATTCATATCCGACCGAAAAAAGGTAGTGCATACAATAAAATTACACAAATAATAATTTTGCTAAATACATACTTTAAAACCTTTAACTTTTCGCTTAGACGGTCCTTCTGACCCGTTAAATTTCACTAGCGGTTTCTTCGCTCTGAAACTTTATATCAAGCACGCAGAGGATCACAGAAGGAAAAACTAAGGCTATGCCCCTTGAAGTATGCAACAAACTTAAAAGCTATTATCTAAACGAGTGCAATAATCAAATAAATAGCATTTACTTTTTTCCTACAAACAAATTTATTAACATAATTTCCATATTTACTCATAATCAGATAAATACGCTTCACATTTGTTGCAATTTTTCACACACGCTACATTTCACTTAATTTGCCACATTTATTTTCTTTTGATGTTGTACAGTTGTATGCCTTTATGTATGTATTTACCATTTACGCATTCATATAGTACATTTATTTTTTTCCTGTTTTTGCTTCTGCTTTTTCCTTGTCGCTTGCGTTACGGCCTACGCTGTCCTTTTTGTTTCGTCATTAAGCACATGTGTTCTGTTGCCAATTGTTTCAACACTAAATGAGCTGCTGATTTTCATTTCTCTGCTGTGTCCTTTAGTCGGCTGTATGCCGTTGTTGGTCCGCTGATTATGTGCCCATTTATGTATTATAATGCCATCATTAGTCGCGAATATTCGCTATATGTTTCATTGAGCATTTTAGTGCAAGTAAGAAATACATATTTTCAACTCTGGCGCGTCAAACAAATGTTCTGTTGATACGTATTGGCGGTACTACGCAAGTAAATATTCATTTGTTGTATTGTATATCTTTTATGCGACCAATATTCGTGGAATAAGCTTCATGTACTTTTGTATCGACTGGCAGCATATAATTGCAGAGACTTGATCTGAATGTTTTTTTAGGCGACTCAAAATCATCTTACGTATGTATCTATATTCGAATATTTTGAAGCTTTAAATCCGTGTGTTTAAGACTGAGTCGGGACTCCCTTTCTTATGGAACATGCCTAGAGATGGTCTATGCATTTTCAAAACAATATAGGTTGAGCCTCAGACGGCCACCTCTAGCCCTACTTGTTGAATTTTCCATCAGAAGATCATTGAGCGAACAAGAAAATTCTAAGATAATTTATAACATAAATAATTTCTAATCTTTTATAATGGTTGAGGTCATAAGCCCCCATTAAAAGTAATCACTTCTCCAGCTCAAAGTTTAGTTCGTCCCCTAAGGCTTCGTTTCTATTCCTAACGATTTTTAAAAACTTCTGTTCTATGCTATTTTCAGCTTTCAGACAGATTTATTCTCGTCTCCATTCTAAGCGATTTCCGTCAATTGAATGGGTATAAGCAATACTTGGCTATTATTCGGACCAAATGCCTAGGCAGAATAAAATTCCTTGGCAAGCCTTTCTTCGATCACCTATCGAAACTCAAAGACGTTAGGCTTGAAGGGCTTCTTAGATACCTAAAATCAACGGGACGGATATAGCGCGTAGGATCTGCCGTGGTTTCTAAACTGGTTATTCTTTTTTACTCTATTCTTCTCTTTCTGGTTATTTAGTCACGATTCGTGGTATCAAACCAACCAACCCAACAACCAGACCCATTTAGTTTAGCCTTTCTCCAAACCTATTTACCCTTGTATCCGTTATTACAGATATTCCTCAAACCTCATCAGCTTGATTCTGTCGATCTATGATATCATTCAATTTCGTTTCCATTCCGATTTTCTTTTTCAAACTACATCGGTTGAGAATGGTTACCCTCCCTTGAAAACAATATATTCTGATCTTGGTTCTACCTGAGTTTCGTGAAAATCTTTGAGTTCGCGACTACTCTTGCTTAGAGTCGATTATTTTGCGTCTTCGTTCTTAACGATATTCGCCAGTAGCCGTTCTTAATGATTTTCCTAGAAACTCATCTTGACAATTTAACTGATTTATTCTCGTCTCCATTCTAAGCGATTTGCGTCATTTAGCCCCTTCAAATCGTCTACATTCTTAACAATACTCTTCAAACTTCGTCAGTTCAAGGCAGTCGATTTCTGAAACCGATTTATTCTCGTTTTTTTTTTAATTTTATTTACCAGACACCATCAGAGTTTTGAGCTTTAATTTCATCACCCTTAAAACCTATTTATCGAAACCTTAACCTTAATTGCCTTTAACTTGGCGAACTTTTGTCAACGAATCGCAGCTAAAAAACGCTTTGTAAGTGGTGGTAAGCATTCAGTGAAGGTTCATTTACATATTCCCTTCGGCTTGTTTCTCAATATGATTTCTATGTACAACTTTTTTAATGTTTTCCTACAAAATTCGCTGAGGTACCGAGTTTTGCGAATAGTATTGTTCTACTAAGAACAATGTACATAACTACATACATAAGTAAGTGCTTATTTTATGCTTGTTGTGAGCTTGTGCGCTTGTGTATGAATGGACACGTTGTGGTAAAAGTAGTTGTAACAAGTAAGGAAGGCTAAGTTCGAGTGGAATCGAACATTAGATACTCAGCTGTATGCTTTCATTGTTTGTTTGCGTTTGATGGAAACACGGTGTCGGTCCTTTATATAAAGCGAGTGCCATATAAAGTGGGCGTAGCCACGCCCATTTTCAAAATTTTTATCAGTCATCCAACTAAGCATATGAATATTATTCTTTGTGCAAAATTTCATTCCTTTTTGACTTCTGACAAAAAGATGTCACGTTACAAATTCCCAAAGGGTGTTCCAGAAATATCTTTGTTAAAAAGTAGGCGTGGTCATAAACCGATTATTAGCACAAGTTATAAAAGTGTATAAATCAAGTTTCGTCTTAATGTCTGAATTATTTATCGAGTTATGGGCTCCGAAATTTCGTATATTCCTTTGTCTAAAAAGAGGCGTGCCACGCCCATTTTCCAAATTTTTCTATTTTTTGTTTCCGGTCTATTGTGGAACTCATGCCACAAAATTTGAGAGAATTATCTTTATATTTGACAAAGATATCGCTTAAAATATTTTTATTAGGCCCCTTTATAGTTCCCATATATAAAAGTGGGCTTGGCGCCAACCGATTTCGCTAAAATTTTGAACATGTATTACCACAACTAATAAAAGTGTACACTGTGTCATTATATTTAAATTATTTGTCGAGTTAAGAGCTCAGAAATTTCGTATATTCCTGCTTCTAGAAAGAGGCGATGCCGCGCCCATTTTCCAAAATTTTTGTGCTTTTCGTTTTATATCCGCAGTTGGACTCCTGCCATAAAATTTCAATGATATACCTTTATATTTGACAGAGATATCGCTTAAAATGTTTTTATTAGGCCCCTTTATAGTTCCCATATATAAAAGTGGGCGTGGCCGTCAACCGATTTTGACAATTTTCCGTCAAGACATTTGTCTAAGTGAGTAAATCACGCATACCAAATTTCATCGATATATCTTCAACGGTTTCTGAGTTATGACATATAAAACTTTCAATATTTGACCCTTAATAAGTGGGCGTGGCACCGCCCATTTTCTAAAATTTCACCAAATTTCTTCATAGGGGCCTGAGCTCAACACGTGGGTAAAATTTCATCGCTCTAGCTATATTAGTGGCTGAGATACCAAATTTCCGATTTTTTCTATATAGGAAAAGTGGGCGTGGTCATGGTCCGATTTCGCCCATTTTCAATACCATCCGTTCCAGTCTTGATACCAACTTGCATTCCAAATTTCATCAAAATATTTCAATTTTTGCGCTAGTTATCGTGCGTACAGACAGGCAGACGGACGGACATGGCTCAATCGATTTCTTTTTTCACCCTGATCAATTTGATATATATAAGTCAATATCTATCTCGATTATTTTATGGTGTTACAATCCACCGTTATGTGATTAAAACTATAATACTCTGTGTACTAGTACAGCTGAGTATAAAAAGTAAACGACTTTTTGTAGTTGTTGTTTTTTTTTTTTTGTTTGTATTCTTGTCCATTCATCACTCTACTTTTATACTTTGTTGCATAATATTTTAGCTTTTATACCTTGTTACATAAGTACATACATATCTATGCATGTAGTTATGCTCTATAAAAGTTGACAGAGTCCATTAGCGTTCCATAAAAGGTGCATAATAGTAGTGCATGGCTGAGTGATCGACACAATGGAATGGTTTCTTTCTTTCACTACTATTGCTTAAGTGTTGTACTTTACATCGGTTTTTAATGGACTTGTTTTTTATTTGGGTTTTTCTTCGTACTTAATATGAAAAATAAATAATGCCAGAAGAATAAGCTTAATTATTTAGCCTGTAAACGCTTTGGAGGAAGAAAGACTCTTCGGGAGAAGAGGCATTATTTGTAGAAAAATATCAGCCTTGATAAAGGAGGCAAACTTGACAGCAAAGGTACGATGAAAGCAAGGAAGACCGCCGAAAGGGAACACAGGAAACACAATTTGGTAGAAGAGACACGGTTTAAGGTAAATATATTTCGAACCGCTTTGAATTTAGAGATCCAATTTGAAACAGTGGAACACATTTTGAGACAAAATACACGATTCGGTATTTTGGCAGAAGGAGGACACTTTAGATGATGAAAAAGACTTCGGTAAGGACGGCATGATTTGGGATGAGATATCAGCTTTAAGAAGAAACGCTTCGAAAACAAAGACAAATTTAGTATAAAGAACCGATCTCTTTTGGCATAACAAACCTACAACTAGTATTGGAAGAAGAAACATTTGATGTTGCGGTAGGCGCTCAATTAAGCTGAATTGCTTTTCCTTTTGTTCTGTAACACTTAGCGGCACTTTTGACTTCCTCTATATTAAGTAAGGGGGAAGGAACTCATCTGAAGACAACGATGGCCACCAGCTGTGCGGCTTCTCCTCTAAACACATGTAAAAACTATCTACGATCGTACTTTATAAAACAAGCAAATGTCGGATGAGCTGGAGAGTCCACTTGCTTGATTTCCAAGCAAATCTGGCCAAGATTGGACCAGGAAAGGTTAAAATCAGTGACTCCTCAGTCGGCCTTACATTGACCCTGTAGTTCGTATAAAAACGGGCCACTGCCTTATGGGAATCCATCGACTCGCATGGGTCTCCTTACAATCGACTTCTATCGCAGCTGCAGGAATGATGAGAAGGTAGAAAGGGTAGAACACCACCTATGCTCTTGCCTCGCGCTGTCTAACTCCAGGAACGCTTGCCTCCACAGACATACCTTTTGATGTCTGAAGGAGTTTGAAGACGCAAAGTTATCCGACATCTTTCACTATATGAAACGAACCAGCTGGTTCAGTTTTATAGGCATCTACTCTTTCTCTACAGGGGAAAAATTTAGAGCTCCACGTGGTCCGTCAGGCCTATGTGTGCCTGCGAATTGGACGAATGGGGGCAGCCACTTTTACCTACCCACCTATGGGGTCTGTCATTGACCATTGACACTAACTCGCAGTAAGTATCTAGTATATAACTGCTACTGTTCATGCTTCGTCTTAAGATCACTGAAGTTCAGCGAGTAACATTCTTCAGCAGAAATATTGACTCAAATAAGAGCTTGGGCACTGGACTTAGATCTTAAATTCTTTAACTAGGTCCTCCTATCAACAGCCACCATTTACTCACCTCTAGTCGCAGAGGCAACCAGTTACATTTAACAAAGTACTCGCTCCATGCCCAACCCTTTGAGAACCCAAAAGAGTAATCGCTCATCATGCTAACACAATGTTCACTCCCCAATAAAGTTTTTTATCAACAAAAACAAATTACTTCCATTTCAATTACATGAACTAGTCAATTCGGTATTAAAAAATAAGAAAAGAAAAAAATGTAAAAATAACAGAGCAACTTAACTTGGTCGCATGCCAAACGATTTTTATCTTTCTGTCGAATTTTCGGTTGTTCGGTATTTGAACTAAAAAAAAAAAATGGTCAGAAGCAATAAAACCAAAACAAAAAGCACAAAGTGCCTGCAATTGCATAAAGTGCAAAAGCTGTAAGCGAAAAATGACGACAACAAAAGAGGAAAACAGTTAAATATAAACAACAAGTTGAGTAAAATAAATAAACAAGCATATTTTAAAAAGAGAAATAAACAAAAAAAAAAAAACAATAAAGAAATACCAACTAAAATATTGTGGGATCAATGAAATTGGCAAAAAAAAAAATAAGCAAAAGCAAAGAGCTTTTATTGAAAAGCTTAAAAGCTTTAAAAAAAAAATATTATAATATACAGTTGCTAATTCTAGGAAGATTGACACAAGGTTTGCCACAAGTGTCTGAAAGTTGATATAGTATGTACTCTCGAGAAATTTTAAGCAATAAAACTAGTTTTCAAAACGGTTTGTAGAGTGTGAGAGACAGAGACCGCGAAAGGATCCTCACTACACCAAAGTTTGGTTAGGTTAGGTTAAGCTAAGGTGGCTGCCGCAGCAATTGCGAAAGCGAGAGCACACTGAGGTCGAAAAGGCCCATTGTGATACCACATCGGAGCTTTAGTTTCCTAGATCCTTTTAGAAACCTCTCCGGAACATAAAATTTAAAAAATAGCTTGAGATTAGATGCATGTGAAGCTAAGCCAGCGCGGTTGCTTAATGAAGCGCAGAAAATCTAATATTATTTCATTTTCCAGCTCTGCCAGACACTCGAAGCAGTTTTTTGTGGAAGGAGCGATATCTGGCCTTCGATAAGGCAGCACAATGACATAGATAGTGCTCAATACTTTAAATTTCTTCCACGTCTCTGCAGCTGCAACAAAAATCGTTTTTGTATAGGTCCTTACGAGAGGCATGAATGCCCATGAGATAGTGGCCTGTCAGAAGTTCCAGCAGCGGAGCTATGGATAACAGGTTCAGATGCAGATCTCCCCTTAGCCAGTTTAGGCCATATTTATCTGAAAATCTCACAAGTTAACAACCTGGCCTAACTTCTTAAAATACTTTAATTTTTAATTTCTATACAATTATAACACCCTGTAAATGAATTTAAAATTCAACATGCATACATTTTTTGCACTCTACAAGTACTGTATATAGAAAGAACTTATTTCTCTTTGATAAGATGGGCAATGCTGAATGTTTTCTCTCCCCCTTTTCCCTGCTCCAGCAATTTCGCTAGCAAAATAAATGACGGAGATTATGTTCGGATTGCTTTATCGAACTGTTTCACATTAAGTAATGGGTGCTTAATGCTGTACATCAGGCCTGCTCACCTCATAGGCACTCAAAGCACAATTGTTTTTGTTTTGTTCCGAATCATAGGCACAGATACATATTTTCACTTCAAATATGAAAATAAAATTTTCTTTGCACTCCCATAAGCACTCAGATATAAAAAAAATTTTATATGAATGTGCCTATGATTCATATTGAATGTGCAGAGCAAAGGCACTTTGTATAGGAGCTCGAGCACTGCCGTAAGAAATCGAAATTTACAATAACAAATTTGTAATGAAAAAAATTCAAAAAATGAAAGCACTGTAAAAAATTTGTATTCAAAAAATTTTCATATAAAAAATAAAAAAAATTTATATGTATTTGATACTACCATTTGAAAATAAATTCTAAAATAATATTTTATTGGAATTCATAAAAAAAATTAAATGAGCAAAATAATTTTTCAGTGCATATACAAAATTTGTAGATGTATTGAGTTTTGTACTTTCAATACGAGAGCGTTGAGCAGCCCTGCTGTACATCAAGTGAGCAAGAAGCAGCTGAAAAAAAGAAAATATGCACAGCGGTGCCAGATTGAGGGAAATTTCCCTTTTTGAGGGATATTTCACTGCAAAATTTTTAAAGAGGGAAAAAAGGGACATTTTGTTGTCGTCCATATAAAAAAAGGGATTTTTTGGTTGCAGAACTGTTTACATACCTACATATGTATAATTTACAGTATAACTTAAATTAAGCACCTCTCACACTGAAAAACCCCCATTCAGTGTATGATCACACACGCCTTCGCGTTAACTTATGCAATGCAAAAAGGAGTCGGTTACATACATGCGTACAAGTAAACATACAGTGAACTACACTGCGTATACGTAACTTGTTTATATAAATACATATATACAGGTGAAACTAATAAAAGCGTGGTAATAATCGCAACTCTTAGGTAATTTATTTTTCATTGTGCACATTCGTACTGTATTTTTAATAATCGAAAGAATTTGGAGAATTGGGAGCCACTTAAAAGCTATTTTCGCCTGGCCTCATTTGAAGATAAGCGTAAAAGAACAGAAACTATTTATGAAGAATTGGAAAGAACGAAACAAGGCTCATTTTAGATTTTTGAAGTACGTTGTTTTAAAATTTTTCAATGAATTTAACGCATTGTTCCAAAGCCGAAATGTACTTATACACCGACTAGGGGAAGAAGCTGAGACACTTGTGTTGAAAATTGCAAGAAATTCCTTAAAAACTGACTCTTTTACAATTCCGTGGGAATTACAGCTAAAAGTTTTGGAACTTCCAACTCCATATTTACTTGAAATTGTACTCACGTTACCCCATTTAAAAGCTGAATCAGAAAGAATATTTTCAATTGTAACGGATGTTAAATGTAAAAAGCGAAAAAAAACTTTCTAGTGATATGTTAAATAGTATAAGTAAAGTAAGAGTTGCCTTTCAATCTAAAAAATAAAAATATCAATTTCTTCAACTTTAAAATCAACAAAAATCATATCGACTTGCACAATGCAAATAATTTGCACAACCGACACTTTTAGCTATTAAAACAACTGTATTTGCCTGTTATATATTCTTATATTACTTAAATAAATGCTGTAAATTCGGTGGGAATTTTGTGGGATTTTTTTTATTTAAAATGTGGGAAATTAGGGATTTTTTCCTATTTCTGTGGGAATTTTAGCGGAGATTATCTGGCATCACTGAATATGCACACCAAAAGAGAGAGAGAGAAAAGCAAAAATCGCATTCAAATGCTTTCTGAATCTGAAAATGCTTTTGTAGCAAAATAAATAAAGAGCAAATAGCAAGCAATGGTCATAAAAGAGTACAGTTGTGTTTAATAGCTTAACAATTGCTAACGAGAAGACCAAAAGAGTGATTAATACGTTTGTCGCATGTGGCAAAGTTTATAGGTTCAAAACCAAGAATGAACAGTTTTGCCAGCTTGCGATAATACAAAAGTGCAAGCTTCCTAGTTAAGGCGATGTGGAAGACTTCGGCAAAGAAGGGGTGTCGCTAATCCTTTCACATAAGCTCGGTCTAAAACACGCAAGGAAAATTGTGCTACTAGAAATAAGTAATTGCCAGGAAATGAACGAATTAAGCGCTTGAAATCCGATTTAAGTACCTATTGTTTGATGCATTGTGGAACGGTTTTCCATTTTTTTTTATTGATGAGACTAAATTGGCGATTATTTTGAAATTTCAAGCATTTAAAATATTATCTTTTTCATTTGGTGATTTGCTAAGCGGATTTTTCGGCTAAAGTGATGGATTATTTTTTTTTAACGCTGCATTTTTTGCAAGTGGGAAATCAAGGGTGGGTTTACGGTAAGTTTGAGTTTGAGGAAGATCATAAGTAAGGTCAGGTTAGGTGAGGTTGGCCGGATACACTGATCCTGCATATTGAACATATTTAGTGTTACCAACATCGTACTGGAGGGCGTTATACTAAACTTGAAATGCAAAACTTCGCAAGTTTTAGTATTTTGTGTATTTTCCGAAGAGTATTTTGTGTATTTATAAAGATTACATCGAATCATGACTGAGGCCGTCGCGCACCTCCCTCCCTGTGTCGCGCCTTGAGTGGACCTACTCGACCGGACAACAGCCTTTGCTTGCCGTCCGTGCGCACCCCCCGGCGTAATCTGCCCTGGCCCAAGCACCAGAAACAGGCATCGGGGAGGAGAGACAGAGATCCATTGCCAAGGCAGGAGGTTTCAGCTGAGGATTTTTGCCGCCCGACCAGAAGTAAGTCTCGTTAACATATCTATCCACAACGTACGCCCTGAAAGAATTCAGGAAAGGCTGCCTTACATGCTGCAGTTAGCGATTTTTCTTTTCTACAAAACCACTAACTAGTCTTTACTTCTTTAGTGATAGTTAAGTTCTCTGGCCTTAAAGCATGTATTTTGTGTATTAGAAATATGTAGAACAACATCCAAGGAACTATTTGCGACAAGAGCTAAACACAAAGTTATACCTTAACTACTAACATTGTCGGTACTCGGTATATTACATTGTTCATTTTCCATGAAGAATTACCCAGCTTTCAACATTCAGCGCTAGGTTAGGTTAGACTGGATGACCGTTAAGGGCCTTTCATATGCTGAGTGAGTCCGTAGTGTTACCAGAAAAGTTCTCGAACATGAACACCTCTACACTAAACGCCTTGGCTCAGACTGAAGAACAACCACGTCCCTTTGGCTAATACATCGAGTTTCTTTACCCCTACTTAAATACAGAATCTCTCGAATCTTCCCGATAGAATTCCATGTATTTGGGTAGGCGTAAGGACCAAATCAGCTTAAGTTAGAATGTCCATAAAATATAGATGCTTGGAACAGTTGGTTTAACCAATATTGATTTCGATTCCGTTTTAAGAGCTGCTTCCCGCAAAATGCCAGTTTTAGTTTTGAGATAGAGATGAATTGCTTCTATAGGAGTGTTTTCTTTAATATCGTATAAGATAGTAGTAGAGAGTACCACTGAAAGCTATACTTTCACGTACAAATATTTTATAGCTTTGAAATCTATTTCTACATCTTGTGGCCATCAAAAGATTCGTAGCCTCGCCTCGTGCATAGTCAAGATTTCAATGGATATGTAGTATATACCAAAAAAGAATATAAGTACTTATTGATAGGTATTCCTTTAAGATCTTAAGCTCATGATAAACGTGCGAGAACCTGATCGACTCCAGCAAATTATCGAGTGTGCATAAAATAGCTACCATAAATATGTAGATTTTCCAGCAAATGTCTCTAAATCTGAGTTACTAGTTTTCATTCACATGTGAACTCGGTGGCACTGCCAAAACAAACTCATAGCTATTCTACTATACCGAAGATTCTTGCTGTTATAACTTACTTACTCTTCTCGCTAACTTTCTCTTCATTTTGCTAAACAACTATTTACTACCACTAACTGCAACATGAGCAGTAAATGCGTGGCAAATTAAAATGTAATTTCATCATTTAGACAATTTTTAATTAAAAAAGACGACGATGACGACGGCCAAAGTCAACCTGCCAAGTCATGCCTGGAAAATGAGAAAATTGCAATTGCAAAAACATTACATAGTATTTTGTTAAAGCAAAATAAAATGCAAGTACAGTGGCGGAGTGAGCGAGATAAGCAAACCATAAATAGACGAAAAGTAAATAAGAACAAGAGAAAATGAAGAATAAAAAATAAAAAAATAAGGAAAAAGCAAATGAGAAAACTTAAAAAATAAAAATAAAAAGAGGAAAGAAGGAAAAATAATAAAACATTTTAAGCAAAATAAGCCAAAGAAAGTTTGAGCAAACAGTGTCAAGAAAAAAGGAAGACGGATATAAGACGAGGAGTGCGCAATAAATTCGGGACGAAGGGAACTTTAGAAGGCCACTTGAGGAATTCCCGAGAAATTCTCTGACATAAGTACTCGTATTACTCTTTTTTTTAGCTAATTAAGGAGAATAAATTTTCAAAAAATTATGGTATAAAAGTGGATGAAAGAGCCACTTAAGGTTCCTTAAAGCAATCCTCTGATATAACATATAATTTGTTATACTTGTAATAGGTTATCTTCTAATCATTTATCTTACCTAACGCACAGCATATAGTGCTGTATACGACCCAGCAATCAGAAAGGATGTTAGTACTACTAAGAACCCGGTGGCTGAACCTGGTAACTAAGGCATTATTGGGCAATTGAAATATATTTTCTAAAGCATAGTACAGAATCAGATGGCTGTGAGTCTGGGAACTATCGAAGTTTCGAACTTTCTAGAGTAGGTACTTATATAGGCTCGTACTTTTTATAAAACCTGCATACATTTTTAGGATCACTACAGAATTTGAGAATACTTTTGGTATAATGAAAGGTTAACTTCTTCAACCATCTGTCCATACCACATAAATGAGAAGGACAAATCATGGTCTCCTTCAATCAGGAAGTAAATTATCGATTTCCCAACAGATTTATAGACTCCGATGTTTCGGATGCCCATTAGAAATAATGTATATTAAAATGTGCGAACCTTTTCAAAAATTGTTGAAGCTTGGCTTCGTAGCATGAAATGGCATAAACTTCAACTTTTGTGGGTACCCAGACATTACGGTGTTCTAGGTAACGAACTGGCCGATTAATTGGCAAATTGCAGATCAGCGGAACAACCAACTGGACCGCAGCCAATCATAGGACCAAGTACTTATAACGGGCACTGTGAAGTACTACATGAGGAAGACACACGGGAGACGCGGGAACTCCACAGATTCCTGTAAAATTACAAAGTGCTTTCTGAAAAAGCATAACAGAGAGGTAGCAAACTTCCTGCTCAAGCAGAGGACGGAACTTCGGTTGTTGTAGCGGTAATTACAGGACACAATCCATGAGCACAGCACATGGCTACCATAGGCAACATCGAGAGCTCATAATGCCTATCGCGTCTGGAGGAGGAGGAGGAGGAGGAGGAGGAGGAGGAGGAGGAGGAGGAGGAGGAGGACGATGACGCTGTCCGGCTTTTATCAGACCAAGATTGCGCACATGTTCGAGTCAGATGTGCTGAGAATGGCGGATGCACATTATCCACCACTCGACAAACTTCTCAGATTTATAAATTAAGCTGGGAAGTTTGCAACGGAGATTTGGTTCCACTATGGCACCTTTTCCCTACATCCTAATGCTTTATAGAGGTCTTAAGTACAATGGCCAAATATGCGCCTTAGTGCTTGCGAAAGACTTATGGCGTTTCTACGAAGAAATGTTGCCCTCCTATATCCCAATTATCGAATTACGAATCCTGACTTTCAATAAAATGGCTGAATTTGTAGATAAGGCTGCGCTCTTACTTAGTTAGAGGTCAATATTTGGTGAAATGACCAGACAAACTTACAAAATGGCTAAGAAAATCAAACAGGGCAACATTATTTCGAGAAAAGAAAACGCCATTAGTTTTCCGGGCCTACCGTAATTACATTCCATTTAAGTAATTCCATTCTATTGCTCGATTTATGAGTTCTTTAATGTGAACGAAAAGCTACAAATCTTTCCATCAAGCCTCGTAAAATTGCAAAATAAATTGCGCGGCAATACAAGTACTAAAAGTACTAAGAAAAAAATACTTTTTACTGATCTCTAATATGGAAATAAATGAACAAGCAGTCAGAGATATCCAATAGCTTGCTGAAAGATAAGAAGAAAACGCAATGAGGCAGCTAAAAATGAGCAGACAAGTAAAGCAAAAAGTATTTACGAGGACACGGAAGCTGTTAGCTGCAGAAGAAGTGCATGGGGGAAAAGCAAGCATGTACAACAGCAACAAAGTAACAGCGTAAAAATTGGTAGGTACGGCATACGAGGCTTTTTTTTATTTTTATTTTTTTTCTTGGCACAATAAACACGCAACGCGGCTTTAATTTGAAAGCTAACGGGCAGACAAACTGACATTGTTGCACGCCGCCTAACTAAGTAAAGCTGTGCTACTACTATCATGTCGTCGTTACGCCTTATTAAGCAAACACACGCACATGGACCACACAGGCGTGTAAATGTGACGGCTGCAATGCGCCCAAAAGGCGACTATGCGACTTGAGGTTGGCTGCTACTGCTTGGCGTTAGCTGCTACTGCTTGACGTTGGCTGCTGTTGCTTGACGTTGGCTGCTGTTGCTGCTTGTGCTAGCGGCTGCTACCTAAGATATATGGCAAACGGAAGTGTAGCAAAGCAAGTAGCCAAAAATAAACAAAGATGTGGAAAAACGTATGTCAGTCGTGCTTTTAATGTACGATTGTGTGTGAAATTACACAGAAAGAAATGTAACACGCGCGCCTGTAAGTATGCAATTGAGATAAATGAATTGAGATAACATGAATGAGACACGCAGCAGCAAACGCAGAGGGAAGACGACAAGAACGACTTCGACGATGAGAGGAAGATGCAGGAAGAACAGGAAGTGAAACAGAGTAGAGGATATACGAGACGAG
The DNA here is from genome assembly GCA_960531455.1 of Urophora cardui. Taxonomy (NCBI): domain Eukaryota; kingdom Metazoa; phylum Arthropoda; class Insecta; order Diptera; family Tephritidae; genus Urophora; species Urophora cardui. The sequence continues at coordinate 116,388,484 of OY482674.1, read as the reverse complement.
GTAGGAGTCCAGCTCTATACTAAAAACAAAATCAACGCCACGCCAAACCAATTCAACCAACCAAAAACAACGACGAAGAAGTGGTTAAGCGCTTAACTATACTTATAGATACATACATAACTGTGTCAGTGCGATTGAGGTGACTATGGTTTGGACTGTGGAGGTTGTGGTCACAACGCCGATAGCGCGCTTTGTGGCTTTAAATCTAACATCACTGTCCAAAGTAGTGCCTTAACTTGACAGCTGGATAATAAAGTCAAATAGAATGTACGAATACGCCCCGGAATCGTAATAGCGAGCACAAAGTGGAAGACAGAAAATAAGAAAAGCAAGAAGTTGAACAATAGTTAGGAAAAGAGAAGAAAGGAGGGCAAGAGAGGGAAGCAAAAAGAAAAGGGAAAAGTAAGTAAGGCGGCAATGGGCACAAAAGCGTTCCACAGCCAGTTTACGCATTGTTTTGACAATAGAAATGAATTGAAAGGCAAAACTGTGGGAAAATGAGGAGGCACAAAAAAATTCGCAAGCCGCAAATTTTCAAAAAATTTCTACTCAGTGAAAACAATAAAGCACTAACAAATGAAAGACCAGCACTAAGATGCAGTTGTAGTGGCGATAAACTCGTCAACCACCTTCATCATCAACATCACCACCACAACCACTCCACACTCACTGCCGCTTTACTTTGACATGACAATGAAGAGGCGCACAATAAAAATGCGCGGCAGATCCGAAAAAGCTGCTTTTTAAAAGAAAAAAAAATCATTTAAGCCAAATAATTTACTTTTTCGGTCATTATGTTGGCTCTTCTTTTCATTCTTTCCTTTACTTTCATCAACACTCTTTTTGTTTTTTGCATTGTGTACCATTCACAGCAACGCTGCGATGTTTTTTTGGTTGCTTGTTCTATGAGCAGTGTGGGCTCTCTTTCTTTCATTTTTTTTAATAAAAGATTACAAATGCCATTAGCCTTGTCTTTTGCGGTTACAACATGAAATTAGGCGTGTAGTTTGAATAGTTTATTGTTGGTCTTGGTACAAGAACTGTGAAGATTAGAGATGTTATGCGCAGCAGAAGAAAGAAGTTAGTGTGGGAGGGAAAAGTCACACACTTATGACCATGGAAATATTTTTAAGCGCGCGCAACGCGAAGCGTATGGGAGCGTTATTGAACGGCAAGGAGGGATGAGAGGCGCCCTTTTCGAAAGAAGAAAAGGGAAGCTGAAAGGCGTGAGTTTTAACAGCATGACATGCTGGCGGGTAGGAGTGATGCTCGAAAATTTTATCAAAAAAAGCCAGACGGATGACTGAGGGCTTCAAGACCGGGACAAATTCCTGCCGGAATGATAACGGCGATCTGGTAACTGACGTCCTGAGTGTACTTAAGTTCTGGAGTGACCACTTCTCCTCCTTGTTAAATAACGGCAACAGTGAAATTGCGGAAGGAAAAGATGTACGAACCGAATCCCCAACAGCAGATGATGGTAGGCATGTTCCACCACCCGATCGTGACGAATTGCGAATAGCAATATCTCGGCTTAAGAATAACAAAGCACCGGGCACTGACGGCTTGCCAGGCGAGCTATTCAAATATGGTGGCGAAGAGTTGATAAGGAGCATGCATCAACTCATATGCAGAATATGGTCAGACGAGCCTATGCGCAGACGTTTGGAACTTAAGTGTGTGAAACGAGACTCCACAGTACGCGCTAATTATCGTGATATAAGCCTCCTTAATATCGCATATAAAGTCTTAGCAAGTGTATTTTATGAGATTGATGCTAGAAAAGATAAGTAATTCGAGCTGCAGACAAGACGAAGTACCTCCAGTCATCACAAAAAGAAACAGCGCGTCTTGGCAGCTACAAATTCGAAACCGTTAAGTACTTCGTCTACTTGGGAACCAGCATTAACACCAAAACTAATATCAGCACGGAAATCCAACGAAGAATCAATAAGTGCTACTTTGGACTAATTAGGCAATTGAAAAGTAAGGTTCGCTCTCCACGAAAAAAAAACGCTCTATAGGACGCTCATCGATCTAGTCCTCATGTACGACGCAAAAGCATGGATGATCTCAAAATCAGATGAGTTGGCACTTGAAGTATTCGCGAGAAAAGTTCTTCTGAAGATTTATGGACCTTTCCGCGTCAACGAGGACGGGTATCGACGGGGATTTAATGATGAGCTGTACGAGCTTTACGCAGACATCGAAATTGTTCAGCGAATAAAGATCCAGCGGCTTCGTTGAGCAGGTCATATCGTGAGAAAAGTAAAGTATTTCTATCGAAAACTACTAAAGGCGGCAGAAAAGGGAGACCTCCACTGCGTTGGGAAGATCAGTTGGAGAGTTACTCGTCCTCCATTGGTACTTGCAATTGGCGCCAAGCAGCACGAAACAGAAGCGACTGGTAAGCTTTATTGTACTTGGTTAAAATCGTCTAGACGGTTGCGCGTCAATTAAGAAGAAGAAAAATTGGAGCCCCATAAGCAAAACTCGGAAAAAATGATCAATTGGTGACAGTTGATCTGAGAAAAAAATGCATGCTGGTTTTGAGTTTCGGTACAGAGTTTATGCTGGAAATATGTAAACTGACCGAAGCTTACATTATTTTAAAATATTCTACTTATTGAGTTTGCAGGCTATATATACGAGTACATTTGTTCCAAGTAGATATTATTCCTATATTTTCTTTTTCTTTTTTATACTCAGCTGTACTAGTACACAGAGTATTATAGTTTTAATCACATAACGGTGGATTGTAACAGAATGAAATAATCGAGATAGATATAGACTTATATATATCAAAATGATCAGGGTGAAAAGAGAAATCGATTGGGCCATGTCCGTCCGCCCGTCCGTCCGTCTGTCCGTCCGTCTGTAAACACTCTAACTCGCTCAAAAATTGAGATATTTTGATGAAATTTGAAATGCAAGTTGGTATCGAGACTGGGACGGTTGGTATTGAAAATGGGCGAAATCGAACAATGACCACGCCCTCTTTTCCTATATAGAAAAAATCGGAAATTTGGTATCTCAGTCACTAATATAGCTGGACCGATGAAATTTTACCCACGTGTTGAGCTCAGGCCCCTAGGAAGAAATTTGATGAAATTTTGGAAAATGGGCGGTGCCACGCCCACTTATTAAGGGTCAAACATGGGAAGTTTTATATGTCATAACTCAGAAACCATTGAAGATATATCGATGAAATTTGGTACGCGTGATATACTTACTTAGGCAAACGTTTGGAAGAAAAATAGTTAAAATCGGTTGACGTCCACGCCCACTTTTATATATGTATATTACAAAGTGACCTAATAAAAACATTTTTAGTCATATCTCTGTCAAATATAAAGATCTATCATTGAAATTTTGTCGCATGAGTCCAACTATGGACATAAAACAAAAAACACAAAAATTTTGGAAAATGGGCGGTGCCACGCCCACTTATTAAGGGGCAAACATTGAAAGTTTTATGAGTCATAACTCAGAAACCGTTGAAGATATATCGATGAAATTCCGTACACGTGATATACTTACTTAGGCAAATGTTTGGCCGAAAAATTTCCAAAATCGGTTGACGGCCACGCCCACTTTTATATATGTGTATTATAAAGTGGTCTAATAAAAACATTTTAAGCGATATCGATTCATAGAAATTTTGTGGCATGAGTTCCACAATAGACCGGAAGCAAAAAATAGAAAAATTTCGGAAAATGGGCGTGGCACCGCCTCTTTTTAGACAAAGGAATATACGAGATTTCTTAGCCTATAACTCGACAAATAATTGAGATATTATAACGAAACTTGGTTTATACACTTTTCTAACTTGTGTTAATAGACACGCAAAAATTTATTGAAATCGGTTATGACCACGCCTACTTTTTAACAAAGATATTTCTGGAACACCCTTTGGGAATTTGTAACGTGACATCTTTGTAACTAGAAGTCAAAAAGGAATGAAATTTTGCACAAAGAATAATATTCATATGCTTAGTTGGATGACTGATAAAAATGTTGAAAATGGGCGTGGCTACGCCCACTTTATGCGGCACTCGCTTTATATAAAATACGCCGTGTTTCCATCAAACGCAAACAAACAATGAAAACATACAGCTGAGTAGCTAATGTTCGATTCCACTCGAACTTAGGCTTCCTTACTTGTTTCTTTCTGTACCTTTACACTCCACTTTGGTCTCGCCAACCGGAAGCTTGACATGACATGCCGTCTCAGACTCTCAATGACATTTAAGTACTTTCATATTTACATGGGCTACTTCAAGACTTTCAAATTTTCAAACAACAATGCATGTTTCAAGAAAAAAAAAGAGCGACTTCAGAGAGCAAGCAAGAAATAAAAGCATTATAAAGAAAAAAAAATGCACAAAGCTGACACACACATTATAATCTATCAACAATGCTTGCTTTGCTATTACTTTCGTCCTTTTTATTCAGACAAGATGCAAAAGTACGAAATGCATCAAACAAACAAACAAAAAAAGCGGTTGAAAGGTGAGAAAAGTCAGCGAACAAACAACTGGATTTTCATTCTTTTCTACAACTTCTCAGCTCATCCCTAGTACGAAGTTTGTTGCTTATAGCTTTTGTGCGGGCGGTTGGAGTGCGGCACACAGGGTCGTATTCGTTGGTAGTAGGTAACTACACATTGTTAGAGCAGCATTTTTGCCATTATTATGCAACCATCATGAATCAGTGATTTGCTGTGAGTGAACTTGAGGCGGCAGCGGCGAGGCCATTGCACTTTGACTATGCAAGCCGTTAAACAGCTGCAGAGGTTAGCATTAGTAGGTACTTTTTTTTTGGCAGGAAAGGTAAAGGGAAGAGCGGAAAAAGCGCAAAGAAAAAGCATTTTCCATGGACACGAAAATTTTGCTTTGCGTTTAGCTAACTCCGACAAAGCAGAACGTCTTTGAGTCAAGAAGAAAAGAGTTTTTCTGCTTTCCTAAGAAAGACTAACATTTAGAAAATGAAAAAAAAAATATGAATGCGAAGGCTAAGTACTTTTTTAATATCTTAAAATAGCTCGTTTGCTTGTTGGATATTTAAAAGTTCAGGGTTTTGTTTGGCTGTTTACTTTGAGTGCTTTAATTTTTTTTATACTGAAAATGCGACTCGTTTGCCAACAAGTTGCTATTGTTGTAAGTAGTTCCTTTTTTTGTTGTGGAAAAATTGGCGCTTCCTTGCACAAAAAAAAACTGCTTTTTCATTTCACATATGTATGAACATCTCGAACCCCTCACGCTGCTGTCTGTCTGCGCTTTTTTCTCCTGCTCGTCGTACATTGTGGGTTCATCCTGCAAATGAGTTCATATGCCTTTTATCATTTGCTGCTTTTGGTTTGTTTGTTTGCTTGTTTGTTCATATTTTGGCTCGGCCTTTTCATTGTGTGCGGCTGCTGCTGTGATCTATGATCTGTTATGATATGTGTGAAAATTATGATGGAGTCAGAGGTCATGTGTTTATTGTTTCGCCATTTTTTTTTTTTTTTTTTGCTCTTTTGTGCATTTTTTTTTCGTTGGCGGGCAGACAGCAAAATTAATGGAACGCTGAGCAGGAAGAAGGCATGAGTAGATATACTTATGTACATATTTTTTTCGGTTCGGTAGTTTTTTTGATTCGTAGCTAAAATGCCAGACTTAATTCTCATAAAGCGTACATGCATACATATGTATGAAAAAAGAAACTGCTTAATGCAAATGTAGTTGCGTCTGAGTTTTCAATTTGAAAATGCGCAGCGACGCATATTTTTTGTGATTTTTATTTTTTTCTTTGAAGTTTTGAATCTACATTTTAATTAAGTATACATAAGTCACGACGACTAGGACTAATTACTTAATTTTGCAGATTGCCCACTTATTACTTAATCTAATGGGTGACATAAATACACTGAAAAAACAACTTACTCAGATTATGGAAAAGTGGGAATGATTCGGCGCTAAAGACATATTTCCATATTTTGATGTACGATTTTCTTCAAATCAAGGAATAAAAACCACGTTTTAAAGAAAATTGTACATCAAAATATGGAAATATGTCTTTAGCGCCGAATCATTCCCATTTTTCCATAATCTGCGTAATTTTTTTTTTGAGTGTACATACATACATAAAAATATATTAGATCGGAGCAATTTTGTGCTAAAAGAAAAAAACTCAGTTCTAAGAGAGATACGCTGGGGCGACGCGCGGGCAGAACGTAGTAGCCATGGGTAATGGCGCAATTTTTTTGGCGCTGATACAATAACTCCAGCGCCACTCGTGGCGTCAACTCACGGTACTGGCGCAATAACACCTTTAGCGCAATTGTCATGGAATAATCGATAAATAACATTTTTTCGCTTGTTACTGTTCACCATCCTCGTTTTATTTCTTTTGGCGCATTTCTGCTTACATATACGAGGGCACAATTAGTTTTAATTTTCATAATCATTTGGAAAAATATTCCGTATATATGTGAAAATATGCTGGAAATTAGAGTCACTTGGATCACTATCAAGCACACATAATTGTGACGTTGTCATACGTATACATATACTATGATGCTGTTATTGGCGTTGTGGTTGCGCCATTTTACACTAGCGCTATATTGGAGCTGGTGTTAGCGCACGAAATTGAGTCAGTGTTATATTGCAATAGCCCATCATTGAGTTGGCGCTACATTGAGTTGGCGCTACATTGAGTTGGCGCTACATTGAGTTGGCGCTATATTGAGTTGGCGCATTTCCCAAATCGGAGTTAGCGCAATAACACCAGGGTTGGTGTCAGCGCAATTGCGCCGCGCAGCGCAGTGTTACCCATGCCTAGAACGTAGCATATGCGGATGAGCTCACTATAGCATACAGAGCGAAATTCCCACAGACCTTGTGTGATCTAATGGAGCTAGCACTGTGAGATCTCAGCATGGTCCTCCCGCTGCGGGTTCAGTGTCAACTCGAACCAGGTTGGAACTTGTTCTCTACACAAGATAGTACAAAATAGCATCATTAAATCTACCTCCCACAACCCACAACCTACCTGAGCCTTTCCGACAAGTCTAAGTTTCTAACGGTGTTTCTGGATAAAAAGCTGAACTGGAAAGACAGCATCGGCAAGACGTCAAGCCTTAATCTACTGAGCAAGGTCCACACGAGCTTTATGCAGATATCGACAATGTTAAACGAATAAAAATCCAGCGGCTGCGTTGGGCAGGTCATATCGTGAGAATGGATGAAGGTGCTCCGGCCCAGAAAGTATTTCTATCCAAACTCGCTAGAAGCAGAAGTAAAGGAAAGCCTCCTCTGCATTGAGAAGATCAGGTGAAGACAGACTCATCCTGCTTTGGTATTTATATTTGGCTCTAGGCAGCACGAAACAGAAACGACTGGCAGGCCTTATTGGCCTCTGCCAAAATCGTCTAGACGGTTACGAGCCAATTACTGGAGGAAGAAGAAGAAGAAAAAGAATACAATACATCAAGAAAAAGAAGAATATGAAGAAAAAATCGCGTCAGAAGGGACTAATACCCGAGCGTACCGAATTTATACGGCAAAGGACTGTCACTTCCCCTACACTCCCCAAAACCTTCGGGGAGTGTCTTGGTGGCTACAACAACGACAACAACAACAAAATATAATCCATACTTCCGCATATATCATAATGCATTGTTTGCTACTTGCCGGTGCCGAAAACAGGATAGGAATTTTCTGGGATATTCAGGAGACTCTGAGTGCTCTGGATCTGCAACGATGTCATCAAGCCTAGTCAGACAGTGCAGAGAGTGGATCATGGGCTTGGCAAATCGACATAGCGTATCCCTGATCTGAGTGCCGAGGCATCGCGATATTCAGGGAAACGAAATGGCTGATGAACTGGCCAGGCAGGACCACAACACACAGATATCACACATGCCGAAGAGGTTCTTGCGCCTCTGGGTTTCATCAAGTGCCGAATCTCTCGGAACTGACGCGTGGAGGCTAAATGCAGATGGAAACAGATGCAAGCGTGCAGGGTGTGCAGAAGTCTGCGGCCTTTATACAATGAGATGCGATGCTCAGCCATTCTAAAGATGGACAGAAGGGAAATTTCTCTCTTAACTACGGTACTCACAGGACATTGGGGTATTGGAAGGAAACTAAAATTAAATGGAGACGGTTGCAGAGTCTGCAGAAATGTGTGGCCTTCATACAATGAGATGCGATGCTCAGTTATTCTAACGATGGACAGGAGGTATATTTCCCACTTAATTGCGGTATTCACAGGACATTGCAACATAGGTACACACGCCGTCCGATTGGGATTGAACCATAACACCATGTATCACAGCTGCAGTCTTCCTGGAGCGGAGAAGACGGTGGAGCACCTGTTATGCGAATGGCCTTCGCACTGCCAAGGCAGAATGAAGTTCCTTGACAACCTTTCTTCTATCTACAGCCTGTTGAAGCTCAGGGACGTCAGGACAGAGGAGTTGCTTAGATATTTTTTAACTCAATATGATGGATATAGGGCGCCTGATCTGCTCTGGTTTCCGAACTGCTTATTCTCTCTCTCTCTCTCTCTCTCTCTCTCTTTACTTTTCGCTGTTTTAGTCACGAGTCGTGGTAACAAAACGGCGCTGCGGCGCAAATTGGAGTCAGTGGGACGCGCCACTCAGAAACCAACCGACGCAGCCAATGCATTGTTTGATATTCTAAATCACCTTAAAAATGATGAAAGGTGATTAAAGAGGAGTATTACACTCAAAATAATATTTCGTAAATATTACGAAATCTTTCGTACATATTACGAAATACTTTCGTAAAATTGAGCAACGAATGGTTTCGTAAATAGTACGAAAGCCATTTCGTACTATTTACGAAATACTTTCGTATATTTACGAAGGCTTTCGTACTATTTACGAAATACTTTCGTAGTATTTACGAAGGCTTTCGTACTATTTACGAAATACTTTCGTAGTATTTACGAAAGGTTTCGTACTATTTACGAAATACTTTCGTAGTATTAATGAAATACTTTCGTATATTTACGAAGGCTTTCGTACTATTTACAAAATACTTTCGTAGTATTTACGAAGGCTTTCGTACTATTTACAAGGTACTTTCGTACTTTTGAGCAACGAAAGATTTCGTAAATATTACGAAACCGCTTTCGTAAATCTACGAAGGCTGTTAGAGCTATCAAATTGTTGTACAATTGACCAAATTATTTTTTAGCTTAAAGCTAAAAAAACCCTAATTATTACATACATATATATATGTATATATGATGTATATTTCAACGAAATTTGAAAACTTTTTCGAAATATGTATATCAATAAAATAATGCTAAGAGAAAAATGTTTTATATATGCATAAGAAATAAGTTTAGATAATTTCATTTTAGTTTTAAATATCTACTATAATAAATTTATTCAATTAATTAAAAGTTCTTTATTAATTTAATATTTTACATTTATATTTATATTAATTTTAATAACTAAGGGCACTGCCAGACTATGCAAGAAATTACTTTCAGAAAGGCAACAAATACAAAAATTTGAATTTTTCACTTACTTAATTTCTTGCATCGTCTGGCTGTGCCCTAATAAAATAAGAGGTACATATTGCTTATACGTCTGACAACCATAGGAAACTTTGGGAATCGCAATTTTCAAATGTGGACGTCGTTCCGATCTACTTAAATAGATAACCCTGTCAAAAAGAAAGAAAAAGAAAAGAAAAAGAAAAAGGAAAAGAAAAAAAAGAAAAATAAAAATAAAAATTAAAAATTAAGACTAAGATAAAGATAAAGATAAAGATAAAGATAAAGATAAAGATAAAGATAAAGATAAAGATAAAGATAAAGTTAAAGATAAAGATAAAGATAAAGATAAAGATAAAGATAAAGATAAAGATAAAGATAAAGATAAAGATAAAGATAAAGATAAAGATAAAGATAAAGATAAAGATAAAGATAAAGATAAAGATAAAGATAAAGATAAAGATAAAGATAAAGTTAAAGGGAAACTACTTAAAACCTTAAAATTCAAGCAGCACGTTTTAAACCAGATCGTTTTTATTTTAAAAATGAAAATTTGTAAATTTAAAATGAAAGTTTTGAAATAAAAATGTATTTTGGATTAAATAGAATCATTTTTAAATGAAAAATTAAAATGAAGGGAAAAAAAGCGTAACTTTTAGGTTCGAAATCTCATAGGGCTTGAATTAAAATAAACACTTTTAAATTTAAATGTTTTTTCTTGTTTTACAATGAACATTTTTAAAATAAAAATGGACGTATCTACATCACTTTTAAATACGTTTTTGTCCATTTTAAGCACGTTTTCACATGTTTTTAAAATGTTTTTCTCTGAGTGTAGAAATATCTCTTTATATTATTTTATTAAGTATTTATTTATGAAAATAGATAAGACCGAAAAAAAGTAAAGTAAATGCAACCAATGTACTCACCCTTAAGTTGAATCAAGTTGGAAAATATCACAGTTTATTTTATATATCAATATTGTCTTTTTATATACAATGCATTATTTTTTTATACATTATTTCATTACGCACTTACTACTTAAAATAATTTTTGATATTATTGCACCGACCCAACACTTCACAATGAAAGAAAACTTGTACGGTAAAATATTGTTGTACGAAAGTATTTCGTATATATTACGAAAGTATTTCGTAAATCTTTTAATCCTTTGATAATATTACGAAATTATTTCGTATATATTACGAATGTATTTCGTAAATCTTTTAATCCTTTGATAATGTTACGAAAACTTTCGTACAATATACGAAATTATTCGTAAAAACAATTTTAAGAAAATTTACGAAAGTGTTTCGTAATATTTACGAAATATTTCGTAATATATACGAAAAAAATATTAGAAAATGGTTTACGAAAGCCCTTTCGTAATATTTACGAAAGATTCGTAAAATTAGATTTTGTTGAGAAAAATTCTTTCGTAATATATACGAAACTTTCGTACATTTTACGAAACTCTAGACTACGAAAGTCTTTCGTAGTTTTTTTACGAAATTTTATTTTTAGTGTATACAAATAACAACTGGTATCATTTAAGAGTCCTAGAGAAAATATGAATGTTAAATAAATCTTCGCCATTCTACAAAAAAATGCTGATTGAAATACTTCAGAACACAATATCCCGAAAAAAAAACAATCAACTCAACTTTAAGCCACTAAATTTTCAATTTGCAAACGACACATATATGTATACACATCTCGTTATGGACTCTTTAAAACTAATCTGCCGCAACTTAGTTAGTTGTCAACTCCTTCAACTCGCGCAGACTTTATCGCAGCCAACGCGCGTCACACAAGTCTCATTTTTCATGCTAAAGCCGCCTTACACACATACATGCATACAATCCTATTTTCACCGGCTGGCCTAAAATTAAAGAAGCAAAAAAAGCACGAGAAAAGAGTGAAAAGAAGAAAGAAATGAAAAGGAACTAAAATAGAACGAGTAAAAGTAACGAAATTGCCTACGCCACAAACGAATACGATGCCGACTAACGGAAAAAAACTAACTGCCGACTTTATCGCCGGCAATACAGTTAGTTATTTTAGTAAGCACACATACAAGTTCATAGACGAAAAGAGACGCGGTGAATTACATATAGCGGCGGTGCACATACAAAATGGCAAAGGTGATTAGAAGAAAAAAGAGCGGCAACAGCGGCGTCAAATTTGCAGACATTTTGCGCTGATTTTGCATGTTTCAAAGGAGCAGAGGGGCAAAGAGTGTAGCGTATGTGCGGAGGGTTTGCGTTAAAAATGAAGCATAGTTTAAGGCGCACAAAGCGAGCGGCAGGTAAATATGTATGTATGTAATACGAAAAAGGTAAGGAAAGTTAAGGAGCGCGGAAAATAAGGAAACGTTGCCGGCGCAAAAAAAAAAACAAAAAAAAAAATTGGAAAATGTCGGCTTTCGTGAGCAAATAGTTGAGAATTAAAAATTGCTATGCAAAAGGAAAACAGAGAAAATCGCAAAAAAAAGTAATGCGAAACTTTTTACAAAACAAACAAAACAAAGTGTATGGAATACGTGGCAGCACCAAAAGTGTTTGAAAAAAAATTGTGTTTTCGCTGGCTTTTAAGTAAAGTAAAAGTTAGTATTTTTTTTTTTAGTAAGATGAATTGTGGTTTCACTTTTTTTAGGTTTTTGCCTATTAAATTTCAGCTGCTTCAAAAAAGGATTACCTTTGCACAAAAAAACAAACATACGAAAATGATAAATCTCTTTTAATTAGATTACTTGCTTACATTTTATTGTTTCGTCGTCATTAGCACAAGTGGAAAAGTTTGAGTTGTTTGCGCTGTTGACTTTTTAAATTAGTAGTTAATTAGTGGAATTAGCGAGAATCAGTTGGAATTAACTGAAAACTCATTTGGTAGAGCTTGTTTTATTTTGTTAATACTGCATATATTTAACCAGTGATGCTTGGCAAAAGGGGGACTTGTGATTTATTTGGGAGCAATTTCTGCGCAAAGTCATTGGAAACAAAAATGTCATTGGAACAGAGTAGTATATTGCACGATAGCAAAAATCTCAGCGAACTGAGAATGAGATTTCATCAGAGCAAGCATTCGAGGTTTTCTTACAAGAGTTAGTCGAACACTTAGTACATATTCCCAAAATCATCACAACAATTGTCTCACTTTACAGCCAAGCGACCCGAATCCCCAATAGCAGATGATGGTAGGCATGTTCTACCACCTGATCATGACGAAGTGCAAATAGCAGTATCTAGGCTTAAGAATAACAAGGCCCGGGCGCTGACGGCTTGCCAGCCGAGCTATTCAAATATGGTGGCGAAGAGTTGATAAGGAGCATGCATCAACTCCTATGCAGAATATGGTCGGACGAGCGCATGCCCGACGATTGGAACTTAAGTGTGCTCTGCCCAATCCACAAAAAAGGAGACTCCACAGTACGCGCCAATTATCGTGGGATAAGCCTCCTGAATATCGCATATAAGGTCTTAGCAAGTGTATTGTGCGAAAGACTGAAGCCTATCGTCAACAATCTGATTGGACCTTATCAGTGTGGCTTCAGACCTGGTAAATCTACCATCGACCAGATCTTCACAATACGACAAATACTGGAAAAAACCCATGAAAAAGGAACCGACACACACCATCTCTTTGTCGATTTTAAAGCCGCTTTTGATAGCACGAATAGGAATTGCCTGTATGCCGCAATGTCTGAATTTGGTTTCCCTGCTAAACTTATACGGCTATGCCAAATGACGTTGACTAACACCACCAGCTCCGTCAGAATTGGGAAGGACCTCTCCGAGCCGTTCGAGACCAAACGAGGTTTCAGACAAGGTGACTCTCTTTCGTGCGACTTTTTCAATTTGATGCTGGAAAAGATAATACGAGCTGCAGAACTTAACCATACAGGAAGCATCTTATATCACAAGAGTGTGCAACTGCTGGCGTACGCCGATGACATCGACATCATTGGCACTAACACGCGCGCCGTATGTCCTGCCTTCTCCAAGCTGGATAAAGAGGCTAAGAAAATGGGTTTGGCGGTCAACGAGGACTAGACGAAGTACCTCCTGTCATCACACAAAGAAACAGCACGCCTTGGCAGCCACGTCAATGTTGATAGCTACAAATTCGAAACTGTTAAGGACTTCGTCTATCTGGAAACCAGCATTAACACCAAGAATGATGTCAGCACGGAGATCCAACGAAGAATCACGCTTGCCAATAAATGCTACTTCGGACTAAGTAGGCAACTGAAAAGTAAAGTCCTCTCTCGACAAACAAAAATCACACTCTACAGGACGCTCATCGTTCCAGTCCTCATGTACGGCGCAGAAGCATGGACAATTTGAAAATCAGATGAGATGGCACTTGGAGTATTCGAGAGAAAAGTTCTTCGTAAGATTTATGGACCTTTGCGCGTTGGCGTGGGTGAGTATCGACGGAGATTTAACGATGAGCTGTACGAGCTTTACACAGACATCGACATTGTTCAGCGAATAAAGATCCAGCGGCTGCGTTGGGCAGGTCATGTCGTGAGAATGGACGAAGGCGCTCCGGCCAAGAAAGCATTTCTATCGAAACCCGCTGAACGCAAAAGAAAAGGGAGACCTCCACTGCGTTGGGAAAATCAGGTGGACAGCGATGCTGCCTCCCTAGGTGTTCCCAAGTGGCGCCATGCTGCTCGAAACAGAAGCAATTGGCGCGCTCTGTTGGACTCGGCCAGAATCGTCTAGACGGTTAAGCGCCAATCAAGAAGAAGAAGAGCCGAATAAACTCACAAGAATGACTCAATTTCATTCCAGAAAAAGGAACCGAAGGAAAGTAGGTAGGTTCATATTCCAAAATATCTGCTCTTTAAAAAGTATTAAATTTATTTCAAAATGATCTTAAGTAAAAAACTACGAATTGTGACTAACTCCAAAAGACTCAAAACTAGTCAGAAACTCGTCGCTTAGGAAAAATAATCAGTTTGCCTTCGACTAGCGTGAAAGCAAGTGGTCGCTAGGTGATCGTCGCTTGAAATTCTTTTATTCTATTTGCGGATGCCAAACAACAAGCATATGTATGTGTACACGTACGTTGTTTCATAAATTCGCGAAGCGTGCGCGCATGACCCTGCTCGTTCAACATCTGCATGCAGACTGATTATTTTTAGTAATTTTTCACTTTATCCTACAGTAGGCGCACCAACACACTCATTTTTATACTCAGCTGTACTAGTACACAGAGTATTATAGTTTTGATTTCATAACGGTGGATTGTAACAGAATGAAATAATCGAGATAGATATAGACTTATATATATCAAAATGATCAGGGTGAAAAGAGAAATCGATTGAGCCATGTCCGTCCGCCCGTCCGTCCGTCTGTCCGTCCGTACGCACGACAACTCGCGCAAAAATTGAGATATTTTGATGAAATTTGGAATGCAAGTTGGTATCGAGACTGGGACGGTTGGTATTGAAAATGGGCGAAATCGGACCATGACCACACCCACTTTTCCTATATAGAAAAAATTGGAAATTTGGTATCTCAGTCACTAATAGAGCTGGAGCGATGAAATTTTACCCACGTGTTGAGCTCAGGCCCCTATGAAGAAATCTGATGAAATTTTGGAAAATGGGCGGTGCCACGCCCACTTATTAAGGGCCAAACATGGAAAGTTTTATATGTCATAACTCAGAAACCATTGAAGATATATCGATGAAATTTGGTATGCGTGATTTACTTACTTAGGCAAACATTTTGATAAAAAATTGTTAAAATCGGTTCACGGCCACGCCCACTTTTATATATGTGTATTATAAAGTGACCTAATAAAAACATTTTAAGCGATATCTCTGTCAAATATAAAGATATATCATTGAAATTTTATGGCAGCAGTCCAACTATGGACACAAAACAAAAAACATAAAAATTTTGGAAAATGGGCGGTGCCACGCCCACTTATTAAGGGGCAAACATTGAAAGTTTTACGAGTCATAACTCAGAAACCATTGAAGATATATCGATGAAATTTGGTACGCGTGATATACTTACTTAGGCAAATGTTTGGACTAAAAATTGCCAAAATCGGTTGACGACCACGCCCACTTTTATATATGGGTATAATAAAGTGGCCCAATAAAAACATTTTAAGCTATATCTCTGTCAAATATAGAGATATATCATTGAAATTTTATGGCAGGAGTCCAACTGCGGACATAAAACTAAAAACACAAAAATTTTGGAAAATAGGCGTGGCACCGCCTCTTTTTAGAAGCAGGAATATACGAGATTTCTGAGCCCATAACTCGACAAATAAGCGAGATATTATGACGAAACTTGGTGTGTACACTTCTATTACTTGTGGTAATACATGTTCAAAATTTTAGCGAAATCGGTTGACGACCACGCCCACTTTTATATATGGGTATTATAAAGTGGCCTAATAAAAACTTTTTAAGCGATATCTTTGTCAAATATAAAGATAATTCATTGAAATTTTGTGGCATGAGTTCCACAATAGACCGGAAACAAAAAATAGAAAAATTTTGGAAAATGGGCGTCGCACCGCCTCTTTTTAGACAAAGGAATATACGAGATTTCTGAGCCCATAACTCGACAAATAATTGAGATATTATGACGAAACTTGGTTTATACACTTTTATAACCTGTGTTAATAGACACGCAAAAATGTATTGAAATCGGTTTATGACCACGCCTACTTTTTAACAAAGATATTTCTGGATTACCCTTTGGGAATTTGTAATGTGACATCTTTGTAACTAGAAGTCATAAAGGAATGAAATTTTGCACAAAGAATAATATTCATATGCTTAGTTGAATAACTGATAAAAATGTTGAAAATGGGCGTGGCCACGCCCACCTTATACAGCACTCTCTTTATATACCGTGTTTCCTTCAAACGAAAACAAACAATGAAAGCATACAACTGAGTATCTAATGTTCGATTCCACTCGAACTTAGGCTTCCTTACTTGTTTAGTAATGGCTTGAGTGTAGTGGTGCCCAAGGCTGATTACAAACCACGCCCACACGCAGCGAAAAAGCTCACGACATAAGCTCCTATTGATATGAAATGGGTATATGAATGTACCATAAGCCGCAAAGAACCGACGAAAAAATATTTTTAAAAGCATCTCATGTAACCCAATAAGCCGCTAAAAAGTCAAATTTTTAATTAAAAAACAAATATGAAATGCGCCAAACAAAGTCTATACAAATGCGTTAAAATGATTGCGCGCAAATGGACTTGCTGACTTAGTTTTTTTATTGGTTTTTCTTTTTCTTGTTTTTTACTTTTTCGGGAACAATACCGCAAAAAATTTAGTTTCATATTTTTTTTTTATACTTTTCACTCACTACTTTGTTGACGTTTTTGATGCTGGCAAATTTCGCGAAGTGAAAAAAAGGTAAGCAAGATGAAATTGCATAACAACATAAACAAAAACAACTATAGCGATGTGGTCATCTACTAGTAAAAGCGGCTTAAAAATTTTGTGCCCCTAAATGCACGTGACTGAACTATTTTTTTTGTCGCTATAGCAGGATATTAATGAAAAAATGTGGAGCAGTATACTTTTTTTCACCTTTTTTTTATGTAAAGCAAAAGTTGTGAAATAGAAAAATCTTTTTGAAATCCCAAAAATCCTGTTAAACGATTGAATTCTTTTTAAGCTGCATAACGCCGAGTTGTTCTTAAATGCTTAACTGAAACAGCAAACAACGCGTCACTAACATTGGCACACATATTTAAGCACTTCCGCTGCATGAGAGAGAGGTGCTGCTTGTGTTTAGAGTAGCACGTGGTTAGTATGATACGATTCGTACGTGGCGTGCTTGTAATTCTCAGCCAGCTTATGGATATTATCAAATAAGTAATTAACTAAGTTTATTGTAGCTCATTTGCTCGCAGTTGGACAGCGGTGCTTGCCTTTTCTATTCATAACCCGCTAACTTAATACTTTTACTTTACAAAGAGGAGATTGAGCTCAAGTATAAGACAGCGGCAGTTTTAGTCGTTTAAAATGACTGCAGTAGGTATGACACATGCACTATTTATAACTAAATATTTAACTATTACCTTTTCGTATTTTCAATAGCATTTCTTTGTTTTGTAACTGAGTAGTAAACGGGTAGTGGAGAAACATTAGCGGTAAGTTGTATTCGATTTGCTTATAGCTGTCCTCTTTTCAGGTATAAGAAGAATTTCCTCAGGACTCAGTTAATTGAAAAAATTTTAACTAGAAAATATAATTAATTACTTGTGAAACATTTTTAAAACGAGTTAATGGTCAAAAAACTTAAGTGATATTTGCAAATCATCATCTAATGAGCAAATATGTATGACGAACATAAATCAACAAGGCAGAAATTCGAAAGGAAAACCAATTACATAGTACGTATGAAAGAATTAAAAAGGTTTTCATAGCTTACTCAAGCAAAAATAGAACACTTTACTTTAAGTAAGCATGAAGTAACATTTTTTGTAGCTCGAAAATTGCTAAAATTGAATGGAGAGCTTCCCCCCCCCCCCCCCCCCACCAAAAAAAAACCCATTGTGTTTATTGAAAGTTTACTTTAGAAATAAAGCTTCAGAGAGTCCTCCAGCATTTACGATAAACCATAGCGCTGACACTGAAATTTAATTCTACTGTAAGTACTTAAACTAAGTATGTAAGTGTACACAGGATTACAACTTTTTACTAAATATGAAACAGCCAAAGAAGCAAGGGATAGGCTCCAGAGAGCCAAACAGCATTAAAGGTAGTGAGCAATTTCAAGTATTTAACTCATCTTTTTTAGATGCTCTCAAAATAAGTTTACTGAACTTGAGTTTTACAAGGACTGTATATTTAGAAGCCGAAACTAAGAAATACATACCTACATTTAACATTTTCTCATCTCTTATTCCTGATGGTCTTCTCATCGCTCCCAGCATATTCCGTAACTACATAAGTAGCAGAAAGATCCACACTTTTATATAAAAAAAAAAAACACATTCTGTTAAAATTTTTGCATGTGATTTGCCAGCAGCAGAAAAAACAAGAAGTATTTCGAAGGGTGTTATAAAAAGCCCTTAGTTATTAAGAATACTTTTAGATATGTATTTCATTAAGCCGATTACGTAGACCTTGTTACATTTACGCATGTGTTCCACTGAGTCTCTAGATTCGCTTTTCCGAAAAAAAATTGCATACCTTCTCTGTCTTCAAAAGCGTTTGTTTCTCTATGCATATTTCTACGCAAATAAGTACCTAATACACCGTGATTTTGCGGTTTGTTTTGTACTTCCTGTTACCTTATTGTTTATGATTTATTGTGTTTGTTATAGACTTAACATATGAAATACCCATACTGAGTATATTAGCATAGTCATGTTAAGGTACATTGTCCCCTTTACGATGATTCATATAAGATTGTTGCAAAAGGAAGTTGACCCGTAGGCAATGATGTGGATATTTCATTAAGACGTTAGAATATCAATATACATACATATCTACATAAGTAGGTATCGTATATACATGTACCTCTATGTTTTGTTGAGGATATTATGTTCGGCTAGTTTAATGCTATTATGTTGCAATGTACTTCCCTAAAATCATGATTTGCAAGACTTTTGTCTTATTATAAAGAAAATGTAATAATCAACCCAAATCACAACTGTCGGGATAGCTCTTTTGAAGTTTCCGGTGAAATGGCTGGTCTCTGTGAGCTTTTAGAGGTTGGTGTTTTTTTTACGAAGAGGAAGCATCAAAGTGTGGGACTTTAAGCGACTAAACCTTCTACTGCAATCGTATCAAACCCTCCAGTACTACCGTTGATAGGTGGGTTGAGCACCAGGCTTATGTCCTTTTTCTCTTTGGATTCTTATGCTCTTTATGTTCAGTGTTTTACCTTAGTCAGTAAGAAATGAAGCTATGGTAACCAAAAAATACTTATATTGAGATATAAGAAGATATCGGTCATTATGCTTTTCAGTATTAAATGAAGTTCATTCAATAAACTGCTCTACTTCTACAGCGTTGAGGCGATGGTTAATAAAGGCCCTTGAGGTGAGATTTCATCAGTCTCATAAGCACAGAAAATTACTTCTGCTTGATTGAACATCAAGTCGTCATCCAGCCCAGTATTACAATTCCATCATTATTACAGTGTTTTATATCTACATATTTTGTGTTACAGAGCAAGAGAACACAAGATACATATCGTCGGCCTCCTGCCAGAACCACGAATGTGCTAAAATGAAAATGTTGGGAAATCAAGTTTTAAAGTTTATTCTTCTCGCAAAATTTGAAAAATTTGTTTCTAATAAAAAAGTATATCTGCAAATTAGAACCTTGTTTAGCTCGATGCCCTGATATAGTTTTTATGCTTCTATTCCTTCTAATCTTCGATATTTGGCACATTCGTGTTTCTGGCCCAACGAAAACAAAAAAAAATTTCTTGAAAATAAATTTCCAAAAGTAAGTAAAACAAATACATTCAATTCAAATTCATATTTTATTTGTGGAACTATTCCTAATCTTCAAAATCAGAGTCTTCTGAAAGGTCAGGCTCGGGTAGAGCATCGCGAACTCCGCTGTTAGCCTTCAAATTTTTATAAAAATTGTGGTATTCCTTTGGAATCACCAAGGTTTCGCAAATTTTATTTAAATCTTTTGCTTTCGCGTCAGCGATAGGCAATGACTCCGAATAAACGGGCGTGGGTTTTATTACGGAGGGCCACCAATATTCAATGGCAAATAAACTACTAAAAATTTTGTCTCAGAATCATTTTTTTTTTGTAAAAAATGTTGTAGTTAATCTTTTATGTATATACCGTCGTACCATACGAAAACTAGCGCACGATTTTTTGTGGTTGACGAATACAAGCACTTTAATCTTTTGGCTGACGAAAGGTAAAAATTTTGTTTAAACAACAAATATAATTAGTCAAAAGTGCTACTTTTCGTACAGAAGTTTCGTAAGAAATTTTAAATGTGTTTTCGTATGGTACGACGATATGCACGTCGACCAGCTAATATTTCGAGAGGGCAGTTTCTCCTTGGTTGAAATAAATGAAGTTTAAAAAACCGTCGTGTAGTTGCGTATGAACTTGAAATGGTTTTGGAGAGTTACATGCCCCTCTCATGATTTGCGTTATACATCACCATTTTCTATGGTATATACCGCCAGTTTTCGAAGGTAAATATTTGCCCACAAGGTCCTTTTGGCGTATTTAGCACTGATTGCTAATCAAAAATTAGTTTACGGAATAGCTTTGTCTTCATCGCGCAATCTGCGAGCTAATATTTTCCGTTCAAGATGCATTTGATTGCCTTTTTGCACTATTTTTATAACAATTTGAAGATTAGAAGCGAGGTTCGGAAGAGCATAATCCTGAGCCTAACTTTTCAGAAGACTCTGATTTTGAAGATTAGAAATAGTTCCACAAATAAAATATGAATATGAATTGAATGTGTTTGTTTTACTTACTTTAGAAATTTATTTTCAAAGAATTATTTTGATTTTTGTTGGGCCAGAAACACGAATGTGCCCCATATATTTTTGGAAATTTACTTTCAACGATTTTTTTACATTTTTTGTTAGGCCAGAAACACGAATGTGCCCCATATATTTTTTGAAATTTATTTTCAAGGAATTTTTTACATTTTTGTTGGACCAGAAACACGAATGTGCCCCATATATTTTTTGAAATTTTTGTATTTTCAAGGAATTTTTAACATTTTTTGTTGGACCGGAAACACGAATGTGCCACATTCGTTTTTCTGGCTCAACTTTTTATACCTGATCTACACATTCGTGTTACTGGCATTGGAAATTTTGGTGGCTTCCAGTGCACAAAGGTACTGTGGGTTTTACTAAAATGTAGAGCATGCACAGATTGATCAGGAAAACCGCTTAACCCAAAATTGGAAAAATTGCACATTCGTGGTTCTGGCAAGGGGCCGACGATATTTAATTGAAAAGGCTAATGGACTCTCTGAGGTAGCGGTATTTCTACTCCACTTAGGGCCGGTTTCATCATCTCCGGTTAAGTGCTTCAGCAGAGGATTTCTCCCGGTTAAGCAATTTATTTGACAGCTCGCCATACAATTTACATCAAACTAACTACCGGTTAAATTAACCGAAGATGTTGAAAACGGCCCTTAGCTTCCATGTTATAGACTAACTGTAAACGCAGATCAAAGAAACGTTTCTCAAATCAGCATTTGTTAGATGGAGCAAGCTGCAGCAGAAAAAACATTATCCACCTTAAGGTTATCTTATTGGTCCTATAATAATTTGGGTGCTAGACTAGAGGACTGGTTATCGACAATAAAGCCTTTCATAGAATATATGTATAGCAAAGAATAGGAGCCTGGAACATAGAGGCGGTCCAAAAAAAGTTCATTCTTAGATTCGTAAAATCTTTTGGTTTAAGTCTTAGGTTAGGTTGGAGTGGCTGCTGCTATAGCGATTAAGTCCTTTACGACAATATTTGCAGTTTTATGTAAGTCATCCAGAAAGGGGGCTCCTAGAATGCGCTGTACAGCGCCGCTAAACGTCGGGCAGTTGCAAACGCGATGTACAACCTTCTCCTCATCCTCTTTACAACTTCTGCAGCATCTACAATAGGGCGAACATAACCTGTCCGGGAGTTTTCCTATGTGGCATTGTTCGGCGAGTACTGCCACGGGGTAAGAGATGTTTTTCCGTCATAGGGAGCATAGTTTGTGAGATCTTTTGTGATACCATTTCGGCCACATTTGCTTTGAAATCCTACAAACTGGGTTTTTTTTTGCCGTCTATCACTGTAAGTCTTTATTTGGGTAACTTATTGAGACCTATGTGCCGCTGATTTGCTCTCGACAACAAACAGTTCTGAAAAGCACTTGAAATCTCTTATGTCAAAGCAAATTCTTCTCACTGAGACTGTCAATCAAACTTTTAAAATAGAAAACGATTGATTCACATTTAAAATTTTATCATTTTTTCCACTTCAGCTAATGCATGCAAAATATTCTCAGCCAAATAAAAAAGTAAGATTAAATAAATCGCCACTTGACTTTTTTTTCTTACGTTACTGTTTGGCATTAGTTTTCGTGATAAAGAAAGAAAAATTAAAATGTCTGGCCCATTAAGTTCAACGTCTAAAGTCTAGCCAACGATACCAAGTACCCACACAAGCGTAGGTAAATGCCAAGAAAATTATGGCTTAAAAAATGACGTTACGTAATACAGCAAGTGTTTGGTGGAGGAAGAAATAGAACAACTTGAGTTAAGTATCATGCCATTTTAAATGCGTTTTTTATTTGGCAAACCAACCAAAACTGAAGTAATGATAACGACTTGCCTTGACTTTGGCATTCCAAAGCTCTTAAAACTTTTCTTTTTGGCATTCGGCGGCAATGAGATGCTTATTAAAATGAGATGAAAATGAAAATAGAAAACAAAGCCATTAAAGCAAATCATTTACCTACTTAGTTTGTCATTGAAATTTTTTTATCAGCCTCACATTTTGTGCCATGCCGACTCACATTCGTTTAACTATTTCCCAATTTAATAATTCGAAAGCAATGTCTGTATGCTGGTATGCGCGAATAACATTGTCTGACAAATGCAAAAGCAAACAAAGTTTTGTTGGTGTAAATGAGAAAAGTAAATGGAATGACAGCGTGAAATTATCAAAAGAAAATAAAAATGAATTGCAGCGGAAGATATGTATGTATGTATGAGTGTTTGGTTGCTGTTGGGAGTGAAATTGGCATATAGCGAAAGGCAAATAAGATGGGCGATAGGCGAAGGTGTACGCGGAAATTGCTTTATCTGCATGCATAGGCAATATGGAGGTACAGTGACTCTGGGGAGAAATGGTACAAATGAATTTTTTCGCAAAAAAATAGTTCACCGTACGTCACCCCCTCCCCCCACGCCTATGATGTCTTTTTGGAAAACGTTTCCGGTTTTTTAACACCGCTAGATGTCGCTAAAATAAATTTTTCTTCATATCTTTTGTATTTATAACCATTTAGTAGTATAGTTTAATACACCAATGGCTTTGTTTTGAGAGAACGATTCCCACTATGTAATCGTATTAACCCTATGTGCGCCATTGATGTCACTACCGCCCAGTACTTTGCTTATACCACATTAATGTACGTTTTATTGCCTGCGCCTTAAACGTCGTCAAAAATCATTAATCCCGTGCAAAAGAAGTATTTGCATAGCTGAGGTAGAACCCAAAATAAAACGCATTCATCATTTTGAGGAATATATCGCCCGTTTTATGGAATAGGGATTTAACTCGAAATTTTCGATTTCTGGGATTTTGCCATATATTTCACTAACTGGGTCGTGCCTTTGAGTCTAGTCTTATAAAATACTCAAAAAGATAAAAATGGCGGAAATAAAAGTGATTTTGTAGTTAGCCGTAGAAGGAAA
Source organism: Urophora cardui (assembly GCA_960531455.1). Lineage (NCBI taxonomy): Eukaryota > Metazoa > Arthropoda > Insecta > Diptera > Tephritidae > Urophora > Urophora cardui. The sequence goes on along the minus strand of OY482674.1, from coordinate 116,364,546 downwards.
CTATTTGAAATTATAAAAGTTTATTTGAGTTTTCCCAAAAAAAAATTTTTTTTAGTTAAATCCCTATTGCATAAAACGTGCGATATGTATATTTTTTGCCTCCTGTAGGCTTTCAGCTGACGAGACCACCTAGTGAAATTGTATGGCGAATAAGTTTTTAACATCATTTTAACCCGCTAGCCACCTTGAAAATACTATTTTTTCGTACTATCTAAAAAAGGGGTCAAACAACCTCTTCGTGGTGGTGTTAGAGGGTTAAAGTATTCTACGATATTAAACGTTTTAACCGACCTTAAAATTATAATTTTTTTTTCGACTTTCTAAAAGAGGGACCAAAATGCCCACTAAGCGGGGGTGAGAGAAGGTTAAAGAAATTAAAGCTCGTGAAATTTTGGTATATCTTTCCTAAAAAGATATTTCTATATGATATATATTTTAAACGTTTTTTCCCATTTATTTAAAAATCACTCACTCAAAAAATTTACCAAATGAAGCAACAAAGTGTGGGGGCCTTACTATATGGTTAGCGGTCTTTCATTCTATGTGTCAATTATTCGACCCCCAGGCAATAACCTTCATTTTGTGTCACAATGTTATTTATTACGATTTCGAATTTCATTTGGACCCTTTTTAATAGACAGCAAGTGTACATATCTACTCGTGCATATCACATCTGGAATGCGTAGATGTTGTCTTGCCATTTTCTTTGCGTTCGTAATAAAAACGAAATCAGCAATTGCCTATCACTTCCATACATACATAGTTACACTGCTTCAAACGAAAACGTTCCCCTACAGCTACAATACATTCATACATACGTGCCACTAAAGCAAAAGCAATGTCACATTACAATTCACGACAGTCGATATCACAACACAATGCCAATAGCTACTAAGTACTACTGCTATCAGCATACAATTATTTTGGCAACACTTGGTAACCTTGAAGCCAACGAAACGAAAAATCAGCTGGCACGTGTACGACGCACGACGCACGACGCATCAAAGTACATAGACACGCGAAGGACAAGGACGCCTAGCGCAGGGTTCACGCTGCCAGCTAGTCAAATGGTAATTTTCCGCTTTGGTCTGTCGGGTAGCAGCTGTCAACTATTCATTTTTTGAAATGTTGGTAATGGAGAGTATGAGGAGGGAAATGGCAGATGGTAGCAGAGCTTTGCTTGGGGCATAAACAAAAGAATAGGGGGTACAAATCTTTAATTTCGTAATTCTGTTATATTTATTCGATTTGGATCTCAAAAAAAAGAGATAACGTAAAGATTTGTGTGATTATGTGGCGTGAAAATGTCAGTGGAATGAAGAGTGGGGGTGGCCTTTGGGAACAAATAGCTTTGACAGCAAAAATATGCCTCTACTACGACATTGCGCTTTTGATAACAATCCAAAACGAAGTACTTACGTGTGCTATACGCAAACTGAGCTGGCTTGTATAGTCTTTTGGGAATAATGTCAAACTCGCTTTTTGAAATCAAAAAAGAAAATTGGAATAGAAGTTTCTGAACTGAGAACTGTACACACTTAATAGGCACAATAGCCTCCTTATGAGCCTACAACTCTTAAACAGACCCTGAATATCACATATTGGAAAAGATTTGTCTTTGTAAAAATGTATTCAACAAAATTGTATATACAGTGCCGAACTAAAGTATTGGCACAGCAAGATGCTTCAACTTAAACACTGTTTTTTGGCCGCATATGAAGAGATTTCAAAAAAATAAAAAACATCCCTGGATAGAATGATAAATTGTTAACCATTTCCATTTTATTTCATTTAATTATCTCTTTTATTGAATTAACGGCAGCGATTCTAAGAAGAAAAGTACTGTTTTGGGCTGAACAAAAGTATTGGCACAGCTAAATATTACTGGCTATTTTGCGCTGATTTATCGGTCTAGCAACTTTTTTTAATTTGTCATGCTATGAGAACATGTGACTTACGTACGTTTCTCTTAAAATACGAGCCGCGGACGTCGCAGTGTCTTAAATAAGTAAATTTTCCATTAAAGTGAGTAGCAAAAAAGTGAAACCGCGGAATCTCGGCGAAAAATTATGTCGCATTTGCATTATTATGGAAAATCATTCTCTGGGATTGGTGAAATGATGGACAGAAACCGCCACACTATTCGGAGCATTGTTCAACGTTTCAAGAAGGCTTATCTTTGCAAAGTGTACAAAGAAAGGATAGACCTACGGCTTTAAACGACCGTAAACGCAGTCAGATAGTAAGAAGAGTGAAAAAAATCATAGAATATATTCCACCAACATTGCAGATTAGGTTAAGACAGAATTCGGAAGAGATATGCACGCCATAACGATCCGGGGAGCCTTACAGGAAAATAACTATAATTCCCGTATAACTAGATGCAAGCTATTATGGTTTCCCCACACAATTTCCCGGTCATCAAGTTGGAAAATACTAAATTTTTTTTCATCCGAGTAAAGAACATTGTGTCAGCAGTTGCTTGGTTTACTTAATATTCTTTTGCATGAGCTAAACGTTTATTTAGGCTTATTTTTGGGATAAGGGGCTTTCGGTTAGCTATACGAGAATGGTAGTTATTTTCATATACGGCTCCCCGGATCGTTATGGCGTGCATATCTCTTCCTAATTCTGTCTTAACGTCATCTGCAATGTTGGTGGAATATATTCTACAATTTTTTTTCACTCTTCTTACTATCTGACTGCGTTTACGGTCGTTTAAAGCCGTAGGTCTATCCGTTCTTTGTACACTTTGCAAAGATAAGCCTTGTTGAAACGTTGAACAATGCTCCGAATAGTGTGGCGGTTTCTGTCCATCATTTCACCAATCCCAGAGAATGATTTTCCATAATCATGCAAATGCGACATAATTTTTCGCCGAGATTCGGCGGGTTCGCTTTTTTGCTACTCACTTTAATGGAAAATTTACTTATTTATTTTTTTTTGCGACGTCCGCGGCTCGTATTTTAAGAGCAACGTATGAAAGTCACACGTTCTCGTAGCATGACAAATTAAAAAAAGTTGCTAGACCGATAAATCAGCGCAAAATAGCCAGTAATATTTAGCTGTGCCAATACTTTTGTTCAGCCCAAAACAGTACTTTTCTTCTTAGAATCGCTGCCGTTAATTCAATAAAAGAGATAATTAAATGAAATAAAATGGGAATGGTTAACAAGTTATCATTCTATCCAGGGATGCTTTATATTCTTTAGAAATCTCTTCACATGCGGCCAAAAAACAGTGTTAAAGTTGAAGCATCTTGCTGTGCCAATACTTTAGTTCGGCACTGTATGTACAAAGGGTCTTATTACATTAAGTGTTACAAAGACAAAACGCCAAAGAGTCCAGGACAAAGTGAGCAGCATTCAAGCACTTTCATTCTTGGGCACCTGAGGCATTTTGAAAACTCAGCCCCTCCAATTGAGGTCAACGTTTCCCGTATGTTTCCCTCATGGATTCCCTGATGTACTTCACAGTGCCCACTATACTGGGTCCTATAATTGGCTGCGGTCCAGTTGTGTGTTCCACTGATCCGCAATTTGCCAATTCATCGGCCAGTTCGTTATCTTGAACACCGCATACTACGGGTATCCACATAAGCTGAAGTTTATTTCATTTTGCTACGGAGCCAAGCTTCAGCTTACATTCGTAAAAAAAATTTGAAGAGTTTTGCGCAGTTTCCAGTGCCTTCAGTGCAGTCTGGCTGTCACTGCAGATACAAATTTAATGTCCACGCCAACTCTCAACAGTTATCCATTCTGCTGCATTTACTTAGTATGGCATAGAGCTCCCATTGAAAACCCGTCGCCATTGTAACTTAAGCATAATGACACCTGATGTCGGCCTCCTTTTGTCAGCCGGATCCAGTACCTACCGTATTGGATATCATTCGGCATAAGGTACATTATCTATGCCGTTTTCCAGGAAAACCTTCTAGCTGCCTGGGTAACTTAAACAATTTGTCTAACTTTTCTGTTATTGGTTGAATGTTTCCTAAACCTCTGAGGAACTCTTCAACTGAATATATCTATCCGGGTATACCATTTCCCTCCTTTCTTCTTTTTTACAGTTCCCCTTCCAAGCTATGGCAGCGTGCTTGGGGTGGATAGAATTTTCGTTCATCCAAAAGGCTTCTATGTAAGATGAAAATAACTAACTGGCTTGTCGAACAAAAAAATGGCTACAAAATTTCTTTCACTATTTTAATAACGCAACAAACGCCCTCTTGATTTTTTATGATTGTGAAGCATGTTTTTTAATTACCAGCTCTAAAAATACAAAACACAAAGTAATTTCCAAATCATTCCCTTTAAATAAATACGTTTATTTATTTAAATTGTCTGGAAATTATTTAAATTGTTGCACTGGTGCGCTACACAACTCCCACTCCTACTCACTCCCCAACGGCAACACGCAATAATAGAAATGTTTCCTTTTATATCCCTTTTTTCTCTTCCCCTTTTCCCTTCAATTCTATTGTACATACGAAACCTAATCGAATGTGGGGCAAAAGCAAAACATTGTTTGTGGTCGTCAGAGTTGGGTTGATTTGGATGTGATTGTTGTTGCCGCCGCCGGCCGCGACGCATTGCTACTGTAGCAAAAATGTAAATTAATTGCTAAAGTGCTTGGTGTCCCTACCACCGCTTCCGGCCACTGACCGCCCCCAACGTGCCACTTGTGGAGGGAGCAAATTTTGTTGTGGCTGAGCGATGTTGTGTGCGGGGTTTCGTTTTGTTGCTGGCAGTTGATAGTTGAAGCTTTGAAGCCACCAGCAGCCCTCCAGCTGCGCTTGCGGTCTGGCACGCATGTCGTACGCGCATTTTTGATTCCCTTTCGCATATTTCACTTTACTCGCTCGCTTTTACTTTGTGGCACATTTTAAAATGTGTACAATAGCAAACAGCGAAAGTAAAACAGGAAGTGTTCGACGACGACGACGAGGGTCGCAACGGCAACATTTGCTTATCAATTGTTTGTCGTGGGTGGGGTGCGATGGGCATCGGAATCGGCGGCGGTGCTGGTAGATTTGTGGCTTGATGAAATGCTCTCTATTGCTTGACAACTTGATTAAATGCTAGCAATTATGCAGTTGTGTTACTTTAATATGCTTTAATTGTTGCTCGTTTTTAGTCTGTGAACCTGAGCTATTCGCTGTTGCATGAATGTGGTTTAAGTTATGTGGGTCGTTTAGGTATTTAGTACTTAGGCAGCAGTTACTAATTTAAATTTTACTGGTTTGTGTTCTATAAGAAACCGAAAAGCTGAAAGTGGAGCTAGAAAGTCTTAAATTACATTGCATCTTATAGAACTTTCCAGACACAGAAGAGAAGATGCAGCCAGCTAATTTCATGTATGTACATATGTAAATCTTAAGGCACGACTTCTCTGCATCACTTGCTCTGCCTGTCTCGATGCACAAGTTAAGCATGGCCTTGCCTTCCTCTAGTCAGTAATCAGCGAAAAGGGACATCTGTACGAAGCCTGAAAAGCTGAAAAGCTCAAGAGCTGACAGGATCCCACTGACAGAAAAAGGCATTTTAGGGGGAGATATCCCTCAAAACCCTTTCGAATACCTAATTTTTGGGTTAGCAACGTTTTCTCCAGAAAGGACATTTGATCAGTACGATAAGTTAGCATTTGTGCAGATCTAACCGAATTCCAATTAGGCGAGGTTAATGGTCATGGTCTGACCGTTACCTAATATTATAACCGACGTATTTTGCTACCAAATAGAGCAGTAAAGTGGAAGTAAGCATGAAAATAAAAATGGCAATATTTGGTTACACCAGCAAGTAACAGAAAAACAACCTTCATTTGAGTTTCGCAAATGCTTCATAAAAAAATTAAAGAAAAAACGAAACTCCCACCTTGAAAGCAACTCATATGCAAACCTCTTCTAATTATCTTTCCCTGTTGAGCATTTTCAAGACGGTGACTACAAGGAATTCGCAAAAAGTCAAAGAGCATACGCAGACAAGTTAGCAACAAAATCTACGAAAAACCACCACCACAATTCGGCCAAGCGGTTTAAATACCAATGTACGTATGTGCACATGAGTGAGTTGCCGCATTTTAATACACTTGCCTTTGGGGGAGTCCTGCTTTCTTATACACTTGCCTTTGGGAGTCCTGCTTTCTTTTTTCTCCCTTACTGACTTCTTATTTTCCAGCTCATTGTACATTTTTCTACTGTTGTATGCACATACAGGGCTATTGTTATATGTCTGGCGCTACTCACATACAGTATTTACCTATTATGTAACTTTTGCAACTTGGTATCCTTTTTCATATTTTTCCCCTTTCATATTTCATAAATGCAAACGTATCAACCTAGTGATGTTTATATTAAGTATCATTGTATGCCAATTTTATGCTCAATTGATTTTTGCGAACTAAGTAATTGCTGAAGTATCTAATATTGATCCACACAAAAAAATTTTAGGATTAGAGACGAGAGTTCTTTAAATAGCCTCTATATAGTCTTCGAAGAGAAGCGAAATTGCTATTGGAAAATTTGAAAGTCTTGCGAACTCTCTAGTAAGATATTTATCTAGCGAATCAAGACCTGACAGGATTCATTAAATATGTTATTGCTAGACCAAAACGTGTAGTTTTGTCTACATACAGGTGGTATGTCTAAAATGTTGAGCCTTCTAAGTGAATTGCGGAGATTTAATTAACTATTTCTTCGCCTACCTGAGTTCTTGAAGCGCCGAAAACTAGTGATACCTCAGCCCCCAGCGGGTGAGGGGGTTTAGAATATACCCGTGGTAAAGAATGCTTGTCATAAGAGGCGACTAAAATCCACCGACCTACATATAAGGTTATCAGAATGGGCTAGTACCCGAGCGTCGCGTATTTATCCGGAAAAGGACTGTCACTTCTCCTTCGCTCCCCAAAACCTTCGGGGAGTGTCTTGTTGCTTACAACAACAACAACAGTCAAACCTCACTCTTTATGTTTCCGAATAAAGAAGCTAAGTAATCATTAAATAAAGCTGCTCCGATGGACATTATTGCGTTAGAAGCTTTGATTTCGGCGTTTTCCGTCTTTAATGAACTAATATTTGTGATAGAGTAATAGCTTAAACAGAATCAGCGTCGGGCGAATTTTCGTCGGACGCGGCGTTCTGTCAAACCATTAAAATACACGGCAGTATATGAGAATGAACAGAACGAAAACGCTGGCGAAAATCGCCCGGCGAAAATTCGTCGGAATAGACTTATTTCTAATTTGGACGCTATCGCCTGTCAAATAAATTATTTGGAACTTGATAAAAGCATGTAATAAAACAAAAATATACGTTTTTTGATGTGGAAAAAATTGAAAATATGGACAGAAGAGAAGAGTCAATGGAAGTGGTAAGGAAACATCGTAATTATAAAAATATGCATATGGCAATTTCGCCCTGATTCTGTGTTACTGGGCGATATTCGCAAACAAATGTCATCGCCGCACCACGCGAAAACACGCCCGGCGATTGGTTCTTTTTAAGTTATAAATTATTACATTTCAATTTTTTTTAATACTATACATGGGGTTGGCCAGATATAGTGTTCTTTCGCATAAACCACATATGGTCGTTAGTGTTACCATCGTATTGGAGGCGTTATACTAAACTTGGAATACAAAACTTAGCAAGTTTTAGTATTTTGTGTATTTTCGGAACAGTATTAAATATATATTATTCCCAATATTAGTTTTATTTCATTATTCCACTTCTGAATTATACCATATCTGAAAAAAGATATCCTGAAAAAAAAATTAGCAGTTATATAATTATTGGAAGCGTTAAAAAATTTGACTACTTCTACTTAACTACTAACTACTTACACATTTTTCATCAACGCCTCTACACAAGTAAGTACATCTTCATATTCTAATAAACTAATTAATTATCACTTTATATACATATTTACTTGTTTATTTATTTTTTTACAAAGCTAATGTATCAATTTCACAGCATTAAATAAAGTTTGTAACAGTTTTGTTTATTGAATTATGCACACATTAATATAACACAAAGCATATAACAACTGCTCATTTTATGAATTTTATTTGTAAACAAGCTATCCGACCACAAAAATGTAATTCAATTGGAAACAATTTATTTTTCTGTATATTAAATTTAATGTAAATGATTTAAAAAACTGAATTTAATTGATTGCAAATGTGTAGTTGCATTTTACTATTTACTGTAAACCGTAACCAATGCGGTTGGCTTTTAAATAATTTTAAGCTTTATTGAAATTTGACAGCATTGTTTGACTGCGAATGCAAATAAGGTACTTAGTAAATCTAAAAAAATTTTTTGTAAATTAATACTTACTTACTATGTTAAATATGCACAAGTCTCACGCACGATTTAATTTTCATTTTTATTTAATGAATTTTGTGAATAAGTACGTAATGATTTTTATATTTAGAAAAAGTGTCGATTGAAGTTTTTAGCCAATATTTTTTTTATCCAAATGTGTGTACGATATAAATTGCATAGAAATATATTATAATAAAAAGGAAAGTACATAAAATCAATGGTCTTATTAGAGTAAATAACCAGATCAGTTACAACCACACCAGCGGGTTAGGGGGCCTAGAACATACCCGTGGTAAGGAATGCCTGTCGTAAGTGGCGACTAAAATACACCGGCCTAGAAGGTTGATTATGGCCAAAAAAAAATCGTTCGCACGAGAGTCGGGCTAGTGTCAGAAGGGACTAGTACCCGAGCGTACCGGATTTATCCGGCAAAGGACTGTCACATCCCCTACACTCCCCAAAACCTTCGGGGAGTATCTTGGTGGCTTCAACAACAACAACATCAGTTACAACGAGTATGGCAAGTTTGCTTTATTTGTATAACATTAAGTTACAGATACATTTTGCTTTTTAGTTCGAAAGCAATTTCAAACCTTCCAAGGCGGTGGTTTTTCTACCGCAAATATTTAGTAAACCATCAATAGGTATTTGAGTAAAAAATTAAATACATATGTAATTATATTTCTTTAGCAGACTTCCCTGAACCTTCCCAATGAATTTGATGAACAAATTTCCGGTATTTTGTAGGTATAGAATTTACAATCATGGTTCGGTACAGAAAAGCTTAGCCCAAACGATACCTAGATTGCTCATATGTACTTATGTACATACATATGTACGTATCTACTAATTACTAGAGGACGTACATGTTTTTTGAACAGTGCTGCAAAGAACTGAAATTAATGAATTGGTTGTTTTTGTGGATACATGGGAGATATGTATTTGTTATTACTTATGTATAGTATATGATGACCCCCTCCAAAACTTGTCAAGTGGCATACAAACCTTTTTACTGCAACCAGTACGTTCCCGAGACGTAGATACCACCAATTATCCCAATTAAAACACACACATTTATAACACAGAGGTAAGAACTATTAAAATTTATTAGTAGGTACACTTATGTACATATGTAACTTTTTTTATTTATACATCAAAAAGGCTGTAGCAATTCTTTTCAAGGAATATTTTTATTTCGCAAAAGAAAACAAAGGATTTATATATTTTGTATTAATCATCGATTTCGTTGAATCATCGTTGGACTGCAGTTTCAAAAAGAGAACATCCAGCTACACAAAAGAGCTTCCAATTCGAAAATCTATAGGTACAAAGACAAAAGTGCATGCAACTGGTTTTCTTTTTAAGATTTTAAACTTTTCTTAACTCGTTTTAGTTAGATCTTGCACAACACAACACGATATACACTTTTGTAAGCAGCCGCCCACGCGCAGCTCCAGGGCTTACTAGTAGTCTAACTACTGCCCACTATGCTGGAGTAGTAGTCAATTTTGGGACGACGACGACGACAATGTGGAGCCCAAAAAAAAGCGTTAACATTCCAAATGGCAAGAAAAAAAAACACCAAATAAACTGTTGGTCTGATTGCTGGCAACAGAATTATTATGAATATTGGTACTTTTTAATGATTTTGGTACACAATTTAATTGCACAAACTTTTACTATTTTTATTGCTTTTTTTCAAACGCTCACTGCAATTGCAGCAGCCGCAAACACAAACAAAACACGAAATGCACTGAAGAATGGCTGTTGACGTCGACGCCAACGGCGCTGCGCTGTGGCGCCGTTATGCCGGCAAACCACTGCTCGGCTGCACACAAGTAAAAAACAGGCAAAAGCAAAAGCAACAAAAACACAATGCAATAAAATGCAGAAAAATGCAGCAGCGATTAGACGTCGCAAAGTGCTGCTCACACTTAATTTGACACAAAAACCAACAATCACTTTATGTTTTTATTGCTTCCTGCAGGCTTTTTATTAAGCGTTTAACTGATATACAACTTTTTAAAATACCTTTGTTTAAGAAAACTTGGTTTTTTGATGTGATAATCCGCATGTAAACAAATCGATTTTTGTGTGAAGCTGTCAAACATGGATGCAGGTTCGTTTTATGGCAAGACTCCAATTGGAAAAGCCGCCTCAGACCACTTTGCAAACACAATCAAAGAAAAAGTAGATTTTTTGTGTTTTAAACGCCCTCATGCGCTTTCGTTGCTAGATATTCACTTCAACATACATTAGTTTGCATAAATTTTCATTAAAATCGATTTTCTTTTACATTAATTTTATTATTTAGTAAAAAACTAGAAAATTTACCGCACAAGAAATAAAAGTATATAAAAATTCACGACGCGACACAAAATACTGACAGTTTATTTTATTGAGAACAGTTTGCTTTTCTTGCTTTATATATACACCATGACATTTGTTGTGTTTACTTGCATTGAGTTTGTGCAAGTGCGAGCGAGATGTAGCGAGAATTGAATTGTGTTTCGCTGTCCAGTGTCATTCAAACTGTTGGTGGGAATTGTTTAAATGACAGCTGAGATCAGGGCCACGCAGCAAGAGTTTTTGCTTTGCTCCGCTCCCCAATTTTTTCTTTTTTACTCTGGCTACTACTATTTGGCATATAGGGCGAATATTTTCATATCAAAATAAATGTATTTATATTTACACATACATATATAGATACGTAACCCTGTAAAAATCATTGGATCATATGCTCCATTTGTGGTAGGTTGGAGTACTTTCAAAGTGACCACTAACAAAGCCCAAACGACCGATTCGTGTATCTGCATCGGTTCGTAGTTAGCCGAACATAACAAAAACCAAATGTTTATGGCGACGACGACGATATGTTTATACATACATAACTACATACATACATATGTTTGAATGTACACGTCATTTTCGTCGTCGCGATAATCATGTGGTTTTTGTTTTTATGTTCGGCTAACTGTTAGGTACTCCATCAATTAATCCAATGTAGGTACTCCATGGATTAATTTGATTGTTATGCGGGACTGGAGTATATACTCCATTGCAATGACATGCAATGTTAAATGGACCATATTTTTTGTATGAAATGTGGCAAGTTATTGAGTAATCTGTTGGTCCATAGCGAGCACTCCATGGATTAGCGAATGGAGTACTCGGAATTTTTTCAGGGAAGGAGCTAGTGATTTTTAACTCCAGCTCTACTCCTGATATTGATTTTAGCTACATGTCCTTATAGGGTCTATACAAAGAATACTTTTCTGTCAATCCAGTGGGCCTATTCTAGAACCAATTTGCGACAATTTTCGGATCGGTATCGTAAATTTGCGATCATTTTTGCGATTATGCTATTCTGTACGATTTTTCAGTCGAATTCTGTAGTATATTTTGACAAATGTTTCCGACAATCATCGCAGAGGTATCAAGGGAAATTTTTGAGTATGTAGATTTTGCGATTATCGGTCGCAAAATAAGTTACAGAATTCCAGCACAGCAATCCGTTTAACTGACAATATATGTAGTTCATTAAAGAAGTATATTGTTTATGATCGACACATTCAATATATCAACTTTCCCGTAACGTATTGCAGTACTGAGTTTCTGTAACTGAACTCTATCAATGTTTTCGACGGAGTGACGTCATAATGACGATTTTGGTAGAGAAACTCACTTCAGGAAAAGTATTAATTCTGACAAGCTCATTCGCTCCTTTGCTCCGCTCGGGGGCCCTGGCTCGTATACAAATCAATAGTGCTGCAAAAACATCGTTGTTTGCGAGTAACGGTATTTTCGATAAATATCAGAAAAAACATCGATATTATCATTATTATAATATATCGCCGTGACTCGTTGCGTCGCAATCACTCACATTCACTCACTTTCACCTTCACCTAAAAGTTGGTATTTTATAAGCTTTCACGTTTTCTCGTTCGCTCTGCTGCGTAGTCACGACGATTGTCAAACGCTTTACGTAGCCTATTTACCACTTTTCTGATTTTCTTCATTTCCTTAGTAATTTTTGGTGTGTTTTTTTTTTTATTGAACTGTTTTATTGAGTGGTTAACCCTGGAAAATTGGCAGCTTGCAACCCAATAAACATTTTTCTTCATTTTCAATTTGAGGTTCATTTGAGGCACATTTTTAGTTTGGGATTTCGGGCTGATTCTCAATTTCATAGATTTCATTTTCTCCAATTTCAAAGTTGGTGCGAAAGGGAATGCAATCAATAGATGTATGTATGTATTACATATTTGTACTATAGAGTACAGAAAAATTGAGGGATAGTGAGAGAGTTTGTGTTATGAGCGCAGAAATGGAAAGGAATAAATATGTACTACACCTTTTTCAGTTGAAATTCAGAAAGTTCCAATTGATATTCAGAATTTCCATTTGAAATTCAGAAAATTACAATTGAAATTCAGAATTTCCATTTGAAATTCAGAAAGTTACATTTGAAATTCAGAAATTCCATTTGAAATTCAGAAAATTGCATTTGAAATTCAGAAAATTACAATTGAAATTCAGAAAATTATATTTGAAATTCAGAAAATTCCATTTGAAATTCGGAAAATTACATTTGAAATTCGGAAACCTCCTCACAGTACTCAAGAAGTTTTCTGAATTTCAATTGTAATTTTCTGAATTTCAAATGTAATTTTCTGAATTTCATTTGTAATTTTCTGAATTTCAAATGTGATTTTCCGAATTTCAATTGTAATTTTCTGAATTTCAAATGCAATTTTCTGAATTTCAAATGGAAGTTCTGAATTTCAATTGTAATTTTCTGAATTTCAAATGGAAATTCTGAATTTCAATTGTAATTTTCTGAATATCAATTGGAACTTTCTGAATTTAAACTGAAAATGGTGTAGAGCCCTAGATACCGGGGTATCGAGCAATTCGATCTAATCGTTTTTGTTTGAAGCCCGTTTGTTGTTCAAATGCCCGTACAAACATTCGAGCATTCGAGCTTACAAACAAAAAAAAATGTGTATCGGAAAAACAAAAATAAAAAACTACATATAAAAAAAAAATAATAAACAAAAGAAAAAAAAACAAACTTCAAAATACCCGAATTGTTCAAATGCCCGTACAAACATACGGGTAATAAACAAACAAACAACTGTTCGAGCATTTGAACAACAATTGTTCGGGCTACTCGAAAATGTTCAAAAAAAATCGAGAGCTCTAGTATGTACATATGTATTACATATTTGTACTCTGATGTGATGTTTTTCATTTACCCGTGCGGGTGAGTTTCGCCGGTGCCTTTTGTACAGTCATATGAGTATATTAATACATATCTTTTTTAATATGCATACATACATACATATGAGAAACAGACTATGTTTTTAATAAAGTTTGTGTAACTTCACAAAAAGCAACAAACAAATAAAATAAGAGTAAGAAACACAGAATCATTATTACACACAATCATTTTCAACCATCATCATTTCAACCGCAACTGCTGAAGTAAAACAACGAACGCTGATTGAAATTTTCAAACATACAAAATTTCTTCGTTCCTTGAAACCTTGACATGATGAAATTCGTGAAATGATACAAAATGTGAAACAAGTTTTTTTTTCAAATGTGTTGTAAGTTATTCTAAAATTGATAAACAATGTTTGATGAACACATGAAAATATGTTTATTTTCAACTTATATATATGCTGATTCTCAAATTTAGAAACAATATTTTCTCGTTTGAGAATTTCTTTTTCAGTGTTTAATGGGAATTCAACAAAAATAAAAAAAATTATTTGTTGACATTGGCTGTGTGCCAATCGGTAGAAAAAATGAAATTTTGACATAAGGGAGTAAAATTTTGGCAGTATTCGTGGTGAATTCTAGTGTCATAATTTTACCTAGCTCAATGGGCTAGGTAAAATTTTGACATTTTGTATTTACATACATACACAAGTAACACAAATATTTAAAAACAAAATAACATCAGATCATTACATGGTTACATATCTTCTGTTTCCATAAATATTGCCATCAACAAATATATTTCTTTTACGTTTTAAAATTGTACCGTTGTCCATTTTCGCCCAAAAGTTTATCTTTGTAACTGTCAAAATTTTCTATTCCGTTTGGCACAGCAAAATGTGATTTTTTTTCTCAACATGGTCAAATTTTCTACCTCATTTTCCCATAGAGAAAAATGTTACCGATTGGCACACAGCCATTATGTGTAAATACATATGTACATATGTACGTGTTTTGTTTAGTTTGGTTTTTTGAATAAAATATTTATATGCAACATATTAAAAAAATGTGTGTGTTAATATAAATATACATATGTAGATATGTACGTGTTATTCAATGTTAAAAAATAAGATGCATTTGTGTGTTCGTGTGTGTGTAAAGTTAAAACGTTTTTATTAATAACTGTTTAATTTAAATCAAAGAAAAAATTTGTTCAGCATCATATTCGGGTTCGCGAGATTGAAACGCATCGATTGATACCCCGTTTTTTTAAAATTGGCTAATTTTAGCCGTTGCAAATTAACCAATATCGAATGCTCACTCGAACAAAAGGAAGTGACTCTTTTGACAGTTAAAGTGACCGTTTTCGTCACTTTGCGTTTTATAAAATACCAAAAACGTAACATACTCCCCAAAAAACGTAACACATTCACTTCGAGTCACTTACAGTCACTTTCAGTCACCTAAAGAGATACAAAATACGAACACGACAATAAAGCTGATTCCACATAGAACTTTGTGTTGCGCTACGTGACACTTTCTGCGTGACAGCTGAGATTAAAATACATGTATCTATATGAGGTTTCTCACATAACAAAAAGTAACGCAACGCCGAAGTTACGTAAAGCACAAAGTTGCCCAAATCTCAACTTTTGGGGGCGTTGAAATTTTTTTTCAGTTTCACTTTAATTCAAATGTAAATAAACAAATTTAAATTTCACAAAATTGAAAAATAATTTAATAGATTTTTATTTTCTTATTTACTTTTTTGTAAATAAAACGGAAAATGAGAGATTTTTCAGAAAATAAATATTTTTTGAGTGATGTTGCAGCGTTCATTGTGGCATAGTTTTTCAGTTTTGCGTTGTTTGACATAGAAAGCGGCGTAACGCAAAGCGGAAAAAGTTTTATGTGGAATCAGCTTAAGTGACTCTGGGTGACTCGTTGCGTCGCGTTGCGTTTTGCAAAATAAGGCCCTTAATTTTTCGAAATGACCGAGAGTGACAGCCATTTACATTACTCTAAAAATTAAATTAATTTTGAACTGAATATTTCATTTATTCATAAACATAAATCTTTTTTCAAAATGAATTCAATAAACAAATGCGCTTTTAACAAAAAAAAAATTCTGTTCCAGCCACAAGAGTATCAATTATTTACAATGGTTCACGGAAATATTTCGCATTTCAAAATTATTAACAAAGCTTGTGAATTTTTCCATGTTAAAAACTAAAAGGTTTGAAATAGACAAATTAATAACGCATTCTAAATACCTTTTAGAATATTTCTGTGAGCACCTGCATGGACGAGAAGGTAACTCATACATAGCTAGGATCGAGCAAATTCACAAGGTGGCGACAGCCTTTACTTTCGATAACTGAAAAACGTCGTAAATCTGAACTGATGTAATAAATCAGAGCACTATCAAGACTTTTTCCCCAATTTATTCATATTACGCTCGGTAGTCGTAGGATTTTCGTCGCTATCTGTACAGTTTTTGTTAGTTTTTGTTTGAATTCGTGGCCGCTGTGGTGCAGTGGGTAGAGTGCTCGCCTGCTATGCCAGAGGTCTCGGGTTCAAACCACGGTCCGAGCAAAACACCAAAACAATTTTTCTAATTAGTAAATATCCAATTATTGGGTTTTTTAAGAGCAGCGGTCAGCTCTCGGCAGTGGGCGGCATACCCTCCTAGTGTATTTGTGCCATGTAAAAGCTTCTCACAAAAAATGCATTCGCCGTTCGGAGCCGGCATAAAACTGTAGGTCCACCCAATTAGTAGGAAAAAACAAAAGGAGCACACCTCGAACTGGGAGAGAAGCTCGGCCATAAAACTCGTCAGAGTTATAATAGCGCCATTGTATTATTATTATTGTTTGAATTCCATACGCGTACACGTGTTTCGGCATTGTGTGCTTAAAAGTCAAAGTCGTTCGCTGAAATGCCAAATAAACGTAAGAAAAATACTTTGTCTTTGGAAAGTGAAGATCTTGGAAAAGATTGACCAAGGTATTCAAGGGAAGCGGTTAGCCCTAGAATTTGGTTATGTATTTTTGATAAAAAAAAAAAATATTTATTTACTGTAATTGAAGTGTTTGTTTTTGGACCTTTTTTTTGACTTACATTATGTTTTCTCGTTTTTATGAATAAAATTGAATAAGGCAAAATTTCATTGTAGTTTTTCAATGCAAATTGACTTAAATTTTAAGGTTTTATTGAAACAAAAAAAACGTCCAAGAATTAGAATTTTTCAGAAATTAGAATCATACTAAAAACAAAGTGGTTCTAATTTATGAGCGCCTACTGTATTCCACTTACCTGGTACAATTTTCCAAATTTTATGCATTTGGCACTTTTCCCGTCGTTAGACTTGTTAAAACAGTTCCACACTGTTGATTTCCTATATTTTGTTCGCTTACCATCCGCTTCTTCAGGCTCACGGCCTTATTCCGGTGTGGTAACATAATTTACTTTACTGGTGAAATAAAGAATCTGGTACTTTAAACACTCTTTTCGTATTCTGGCAGCAGAAAATTAAGTTACCTCCTCAATACGTGGTAACATTTTGTTACCATTTTCAGCCCGATTCCATTCTGTTCGTATGGAAATGCTTTGACAGCGTGCCAATTGAAAAGATGGTAACAATTTTCAGCAACATAAACTACCAGTAGAGTAATTTTCCGGTAACGCTCGGAATAGCAGTGTCACTGTCAACTTCAATAGTATTGAGATCTACGTTCAAAAGCACACATACAAATCTACTCATACCAAGAAACTACAACTGAATAATTTGGGTTACTTTTGTCACTACTTAAGCCGCTTTCCATTTCCGCTAGCGCCGAGACCAATAATCTACATAAACAATTTATAATTTGTAAGTTTTATTTGAAAAAGTTTTTCTCCTATGGTTTTGTCGACAATTTTCCCAATTTTGTTATAGAAACTCACTTCAGCTCCTTTCTGCGTTTATCAGTGGATTAAAATATCGAATAGCGGCAAAAAATATCGATGTATCGAAAAAGCATAAACATCGATGAATCGATATTATATCGATATCTCTTCCAGCACTAATAGTGAAGTGATTCGTTAAAATTTTAAGCGGAATATTCAAACGAGTGGTCAGTTTATAGTAAAAAATTAAAAAAAAAGATTATTAATTAATATTTTTCATAACTAATATGTGTGTAAGAACCTTTGCAGTAAGTTTAACATGGTTGACGCTTTGGAACGAAATTTGTAAGTGTTATTATTATTATCAGATAGTATGCGTATAGACTCCTATAGAAATAGCAGTTATAAAAATTCATATTGTTTCTTGGATAATTTATTTCTCATAAATAAAAACACTGGTAAGTAAACTCACTTCTTTATCCACCGCATAAACTGCAAAAATCCTGCAATATAAGAAAAGCGTTTTTCAATGAATCGAATCAATATGTATGAGTTTTGTATGGAATATTATTATTAGTTACTTGGATAGAATACTATGATTATGGGAAAGAATGATCGGTTGCTGTAAATTTTACAATGTAAAACGATACGAAATAAGGTCCAATTTGTTCGTAGGTACCTACATACTTTGTGCAATCTAAACTCACACAAAACTGACGGCCGAAGAATGACATGCATTGCAGAATTAATTATTTTCGTCGTAGGTACTTTGTACAAAAAGACTTTATAAAAAACATCAAATTAATTAGAATATTCACTTGAGCTTCAGAAACAAATGGACTGCATTTTTATTAAAATTAATCTGCAATTAGGACATTACAACAGCATCTACAATTTTATGTACATATGTATGTAGATGTTTATAAATTGCTACACATATACATACATAAGATTCGCTGCCCTTTTTGGGTCTCTCAATTTTATGAAACAAAGAAATTCATTTTAGAAAAGGTTTAAGACTAATTGAGGTGTTGTTGACCAGACACACATACATACATATGTACATACATACCTCCTAATAAATAATAAGTCTAATCTCACTCAGATAGGATTATATATGTACATATATGTGTTTTGTTTGAGATTAATATACGCGTAATTCAAAAGACTTTAACAGCAAAATACAAATTGTTAAAAAATTAGAAAAAAAAAACAACGAATCCAACTTATAAAAAAAAGCCTTTTCTTTTTTATTCGCCCTTATAACAGAATTGCAATTATGTAAGTATTATGTGGTCAAAAATAGCCTAAATATGTAGGTAGGTACTAGACATATACGCCGACAGTGATTCCGGCGGCGGCGGCGTCATTCCAAAAAAAATTTCGGCGGCGGCGGCGACGCCGGCGTGCTTTTTCGCGCCGGCGCGCCTGCCCTCAATCTACAAATCACAATCCTTATTCAAATCTTAATTTTATTTAGTTACCTTAATAGCGCTGGCTGAATGGAATAAATAAACTAATTTCCACCTTAAATTGTTGAAACTTTTTTATTCACAGCAAAAAACAATTGTTACATACATAAACTAAAATCTATTATATAAAAATGAATGTGTGTGTGTATGTGTGTGTGTGTGTGTGTTATTTATGGACTCCCAAAGTAATCAACCGATCTTTATGAAATTTTCACAGTAGATTCATATGGTATATGCGCTGGTGATAGGGTATACAGACTTTCGGAAAAGTGGGAACTTCCCGGAATATAGGCCAAAATGTGGACCCAGAGTGACCCACCAAGCCTTCGAGCAATATTGGTATCAAATGAAAGGAGTTTAACAGGCCTTCAACATAAAGTTATTTTTATTGCGATACCTAGGCCGGGTTCCCAGATATGGGTTAAAACGTGGGACCGAGTGACCCTGGAAAGTTTCTGAGCGATATTGGTATCAAATGAAAGCTGTTGAGGAGGACTTCAGCAAAGAGTTTTTAAATAGTGATGCCTAGGCCGGGTTCCAAGGTTTGGGTCAAAGCGTGGACCCGGATAACCCCTGAATGTTTTCGAGCGATATTGGTAGAAAATGAAAAGCGTTGAGCAGGCTTCCACATACAGCTATTTTCATTGTGATTTCTAAGGCTGTTTCCCAGAGATGGCTAAAGTAGTGGGCCCGGATGGTGATGGACGGTCCCGGTAAGGTAAAGGTAGGTAGCTATAGGGATAGGGGTAGGGATAGGGATAGGGATTGGGATTGGGATAGGGATAGGGATAGAGATAGGGATAGGGATAGGGATAGGGATAGGGATAGGGATAGGGATAGGGATAGGGATAGGGATAGGGATAGGGATAGGGATAGGGATAGGGATAGGCATAGGCATAGGCATAGGCATAGGCATAGGCATAGGCATAGGGATAGGGATAGGGATAGGGATAGGGATAGGGATAGGGATACGGATAGGGATAGGGATAGGGATAGGGATAGGGATAGGGATAGGGATAGGGATAGGGATAGGGATAGAGATAGGGATGGGGATAGGGATAGGGATAGGGATAAGGATAGGGATAGGGATGGGGATAGGGATAGGGATAGGGATAGGGATGGGGATGGGGATAGGGATAGGGATAGGGATAGGGATAGGGATAGGGATAGGGATAGGGATAGGGATAGGGATAGGGATAGGGATAGGGATAGGGATAGGGATAGGGATAGGGATAGGGATAGGGATAGAGATAGGGATAGGGATAGGGATAGGGATAGGGATAGGGATAGGGATAGGGATAGGGATAGGGCTAGGGATAGGGATAGGGATAGGGATAGGGATAGGGATAGGGATAGGGATAGGGATAGGGATAGGGATAGGGATAGGGATAGGGATAGGGATAGGGATAGGGATAGGGATAGGGATAGGGATAGGGATAGGGATAGGGATAGGGATAGGGATAGGGATAGGGATAGGGATAGGGATAGGGATAGGGATAGGGATAGGGATAGGGATTGAGATAGTGATAGGGATCGGGGGAAGGTAGGTTTGTCGCGGCGAATATAACTATAACTTTTATTCAGAGAATAGACAATTTTTTGTTATTCGCAGTCATTAAGATGGACTCTAAGATAATGGTTAGCAATAGGGTAATCAAAGACTTTTCTTTAGGCTTCATAGGAATAAGTTTTAGCAGAACAACGTCTGCCGGGTCAGCTAGTAAGAGAATAAAAATCTATTAAATTATTTTCTAATTGTGTGAAATTTAAATTTGTTTATTTACATTTTAAGTAAAGGGAAACTGAAAAAAAATTTCAACGCGCCAAAAAGTTGAGATTTGGGTAACTTTGTGCTTTACGTAACTTCGGCGTTGCGTTACTTTTTGTTATGTGAGAAACCTCATATAGGTTCATGTATTTTATCCCAGCTGTCACGCAGAAAGTGTCACGTAGCGCAACACAAAGTTCTATGTGGCATCAGCTTTCCGAAGGCATGTTTGGGATCATTTTCATGCATAAATCGCCATCTAATGATATCAAGGAGGGTTTAAATAGTGCAGTTTTGAGTAGAACAATTAGCAACAGACCTCGAGAAGTAGGACTAAATGGAAGAGATCCCAGAAAATTTCCGTATCTGAGAAAAAATTATGTAAGCCAACGAACTGAAATTTTCCAGTAGCTTAAATTCTTTAGGACTGAGGCTAGTAAAGTAGGGAACAGCCAAAGTTTTTGTTAATAACTTTTAACGGGCAAAAAATAAAACATTTCCGCATTCAGCTTCGTGTTCCTGAGGTCAAAACACGTCGATTGGTTCCTTTTTTTTTAATTTTGAAGAACTTTAGCAGTTAGCAAAACTAGGAAAATATGTACACATCTCGCTCCATACGGTATGGCGCGCCAGCGCACGCCGCCGCGCCGATACGCCGATTTCACGGATTATGGCGGCGGCGGCCGATTATGACGGTAATCGGCGCGGCGGCGGCGGCGTCAATCGGCGGCGTATATGTCTAGTAGGTACATACTTAAATTAATTATTTTCTTGTTTTTCTTTTTTTATGTCATGGCTTTTACTTTGTCACAGCTTGATTGACGCATAAAAATAATAATTTTATTTTTTGTTTGTACTTAACTTGTTTTAACTGTCAACCGACTGAACTAACTGTTTATTAACAGCTCTTTAACCACGGAAATCATTTACAACTGTTTGTAGGATCATATACCTATGTAGCAGTGGCGGCCTAGCATAAATTGCCTGGGCAAGCCTATGTGTGAAAAATAACCATTAGCCATTTATGTAATTTCCTTTGCTGTATTATTTAAAGGTCTGATTGCGTTCCGTCATTGACTTTGATTTAGAGTTCTCGATTTCTTTTTAACATTTTCGAGTGGCCCGAATAAATGCTTTTCAATGATCAAACGCTCGTTTGTTTGTTTATTACGCGTATGTTTGTACGGGCATTTGAACAATTCGGGTATTTGAAGATCGTTTTTCTCGTTCATTTTTATTTTTTTTTGTTTTTTTCATATGTATTTTTTATTTTTGTTTTCCTGATACACATTTTTTTTGTTTGTATACTCAGAGAAAAGGAGTCAAAAATAAAATTTTTATTTTTATAATGCACGTTTTAAACCAAGTCATTTTTATTTTATAAATGAAAATTTTTAAATTAAAAATTAAATTTTTTAAATTAAAATGTATTTAGGATTTAAAAAGGAACATGTTTAAATTAAAAATTAAAATTAATGGAATAAAAACCAAAGTTTTTCCTTCAAAATCTCATTGTGCTTAAAATAAAAATAAACATTTTTAAATTAAAATTGTTTTTTCTTGATTTTGCAATTTTACTCTGAACATTTTTAAAATAAAAAATTTCGTATTTACATAATCCTTAAATATAAAAACGTGCGCTAGGGAAATCTTACACGAATGCGCAGAGGTATTTTTAGTTTCCTTATACGGACGGAAATTTCAGCAGTAGCAAGTGTATTTGCTTATTGCCTAAAAATGGGCGCTTTAGTGTTTGAAAAACTGAGGTCCAATTTGATTTCCACCGCTTTTTAAAATTATCTTGATATTGTGCCAATAGTCGCCAAAAATCACAATCAACCCTTTTATAATCTTGTATTTGATATTTATGTTTGCATGCACATGCAGATGTAAGAAATTATGTGCATAAGTATGTACCTACATGCAAACGAAAATCAAATCAAATATGCATATGGCTGTGAATACTGAACTTTTGAAAGCCGAAGCCAGCTTAATATTCGCATACAAATTTGATGTGAAAAATAAAAAAAGTGCTTTGCTAGTTTTTTTTTTTTTCAATTTAAATCTGAAAATAAGCAATTGGTTTCTCCTTAGCGAAAGCGAGAAAACAAGCTATGTTATTCTGTTTTGAAAGCCACGTAAAAGCCAATGTGTGGAAACGTTGAAGCATGCTCACTGTGGTGTGATTGGCTGTACAAACAAAATACACATTGTGAGGTGGATTGGTGGTGTATTTGCGCTATGTTCTTAGCGGGCTTTTAGGGGCATGTTACAGTGGGGGCTATATTATTGAGAACTTAAATAGTAAACACATTTAACCCTAATCCTCTAAAGTGAGCCTCTCAGTCTCACTTTAAAGTTTAAAAGCGAATTATTCCTAAACCAAAAAAGCTTTTTGTCTGAAATTTTGGGTATTCCTCCATTTGTGTTCATAAATTATGAAATAATTATGATCTTTGGGCTATTTATTTGTTTTAACAATTTTTTTTGCAATCGTGTAAAATTGTAACGAAAAACCGAAAGTGAGCCTCAAAGACTCACCTTAAGTATCTTTAACGTAATAAGCTTACATTTCTAGAGTTCAACTAAATTTTGAATCCGTTGTTCACAAGGTTTATCCAGTGAGGTTTTTACATTGTGAACTCACCATACTTCCCCCGGATTTTGGTGAATTCGACGTATTTCACCATGGATCTTAATATAATAGGATGTCATAAAATTAAGGAGACCGGAAAAGTCAACAATTTCAAAACAATTAACATTTTATCATTTTTCTGTTTACCGAGATTCTAAATTACGGAAAAGATGCGTTTAAATAGAGAATCGAACGACGAGCTGCTTTATGCGTAAGTAATTTCACCACGAACGTCGCGTTTTAAAAATTTGGAATTTGGTTGCGAAAAATATATATTAGCGGCGATCATATGAAAAATGTATTCATATTCATTTGATTCATAGCTTTTCTCATTGTGTGCACAAAAACAAATTTATAACAGATGTAATAAAACCATTTGTAATGAACATTCAAACAACTACAAAAATGTGTGAAAATTGTAGTACATTAATGTCTCCTATTTTACGGAATTACGTTTTTTATCTTTATATACTAAAAAAATTGTCATAAACCGTTATAAGAATGTATAAAAATGCTTCTGAATTCATTACTGCATAAATAAAAGTAAAAACCAAATACCAAAATAATGTGTTTCAAAATTTCCCCATAGGTGAGCCTCAGAGTCTCACTTTCGGTTTTACGTAACTTTTCAAAATTCGGTGATTAGGGTTAAAACGTAAAATAACAAGATTTTAAAGAATTTCGTATGAAATGAACGAAAATGTATATGCAAGCCGGGCTTCTCGGCTTGTATGAAGCGACCGCCTCTGCTATGTAGGTATACATAGGTGTCTTTGTTTTGTAACAAGTATCGCTAACGCATTTTACTAAAGCTCTTAATGATAAAAATAAACGTATGGTGTTATGTAGATACGTACACACAGGCATAGATGTGTATGTATGTACAAACATGTGCTTATTTGTTTTGTAAAAAATAGCAAACAAAACCTAAAATGTCAGATATTTATCAGCTTAAATCATTAAACAATTAAAAATTAATTTACTGCACTTTTTGCGAATTATTGTGAGTTACGCAAAGATATGTGGTTGTTTGTATACTGTAAGTAGGTTTTTATAAATGTGTGCATTTTTAATAAATTTTTAAGGGCTGCTGAAAGTAATTTTTTTTTGTAGTTTTTGTAGTCTTTTTTTTAATTTAAACAAATTGTTCATACAACAGTATGTACTTTATGATGCTTAAAGTTGTTGCTGGCATTGCATGTTTTAACTTTTTTCCATATTTCGCACGTTTTATGCAATAGGGATTTAACTCAAAAAAAATTTTTTTTGGGAAAACGCAAATAAACCAGGGACCCATTTTAATCCTTATTTTCATTTCTTCGGATGAAAAAATCATTATGAAAACTTCGTTAACAATAAAATGCAAGTATGCCGATACAATGATTTTAGCACATTCTATCCAAATATGAGTTCATCTTTATTCTAAAGATTTTTATTTTTTAAATTTTTAAATAACCATTATTTACGATTTTTATTTTTTCGATCAAAAATAATTTTTATTATTGGATATAAATTTTTCCGATGAAACTTGATCGATATATTATGATTTTTATTTTTTCGATCAAAAATAATTGTTATAATTGGATTTAAATTTTTCATATCAACTTTAATCAATATTTTTTTATTTTTTCTCCGATCGTAGTGAACTTTTTCAAACGTTAGTGAATCCTATATTTGATGGCTTGAAGTTGACGATTGTGCCAACATTGGCGCAGTTCTATTTGAGAACAAAATTTGCAAAAAAAAAAAAAAGTTTTTAGAGTTTGTTATGATCGGAAAAATTTAAATCCAATAATAAAAATTATTTTTGATCGAAAAAATAAAAATCATAAAATATCGATCAAGTTTCATCGGAAAAATTTAAATCCAGTAATAACAATTATTTTTGATCGAAAAAATAAAAATCATAAAATATTGATCAAATTTCATCGAAAAAATAAAAATCAAATTATAACGATTAAAAATTATTTTTTTTTATAAAAATGATAATCGTTACGGTCCCTGAAATAAACTTTTATAATTTCAAATAGTTTCCTTCTACGGCTAACTACAAAATCACTTTTATTTCCGCCATTTTTATCTTTTTGAGTATTTTATAAGACTAGACTCAAAGGCACGACCCAGTTATTGAAATATATGGCAAAATCCCAGAAATCGAAAATTTCCAGTTAAATCCCTATTGCATAAAACGGGCGATTTGTTTTTCATTTATTGCTGAGTAACATTTATTTAACGTGCCCTGTAGGAAATAAGGTGAATAAAACACGGGTTAAACGCACTTACGCCTAAGGGTAAATTTTATGGTATTTATGAGTGGAGCAATGCAGATTTTACCCAAGTGTGCGAGATCTCTCTCGCTCTCCTTAAATGTTCATAGAACAGCGAATGAGCATATAATAAAAAGAAGCAGCTGCTTATGTACATATTTGAGCCAAACAGAATTACATTCATACACTTATGTACATACGTCGACTTATACATAATATGTACAGATAATGTCTACCAATATACACTTTCAGACATACCTACATACACATGTACATACGTTTTAAATTATGCTCCAACAATTTATTAATAAATTTATTTACATTGGCTTGACTCGAGTTTCACATTGAATTTGATAAATGGAATGAAGTCGCAGTGCTTCAGTTATCATCATTGACCTTGAGCTATTAAATTTCTGTACAGCTAAATATTGAAATGGATGATTCCCATAAAACCTTATGTGGAGGTCCTTGTTAAGTGGAAAATATTCCCAATTTGCCTACAAAATATCTGCACTTTCGATTCAAGGCTTAAGAAGAGTGTTTCCCTTGCCTCTAAAATATAAATACATACATGTGTATCCCATATGTTCTTAAAAATATCCTAACCATAAGTATTTGTAGTCCTTCCTCTATATATCTACCCTGCAAAAAAGTTTTGCTTATTGTTGACAAATCAGGTCTAAAAAAGGAGTACCTACGCTGGCAGCGTTTATTCTGTTATGCACTCACTCTGTCTGCTCCTAACTTTGTAATACTTATCTAGGCCTTATATCGCATGGCGCATATGCCTTTGGAATAAGAGAGAGAGAGAGAGTATTCCTTATGGCCTGATGACATCAACACAGGAAAATCAGCCTTATTTTAAGCCTTACGCCGTACAAATTTGCTACCCTTATAATTTTCAGGCCTAGTTTTCTAAGCCTTTGAATCTGCTGTTTCAATTCCTAAATACCTATGGCTTAGATTTTTTGGTGGGTACATAAATATATACATACATATGTTTAGTTACATATCGTCGGTGATACTGCAATACGTTCCATGTCACTTTTCACTTCTTCCTGAATACACCTAAATAACCTTTTTACACTTTTGTCAATCACATAGATTTTGCTTTTATATATAACTTCGCTTTTATAAATACTATAAAAATGTAAAAAACACCGCGAAAAGTGAAAATATATATAGTTTTTTCTCCTTCTTCAAAAATTTATTCACGGCGACATAGAACGTCTTGCAGTATCACCGACGATATGCAAATTTCACTAAACTACAAACTAAAGGATCATACTAAAGAACGAAGTCATTTCAACTACAGGTAAAAGTACTTCAAATATCATTACAAAATCGTATGCATGCACATACCTATGTACATTAGGGCGGAGTGAATTGGGGCTTTTTTTGAAATCATTATTGCTCTACCTGCAGAAAGTTGTCTTTCTAGTACAGAAGTAAGACTGCAAAATATTATTGGCATATTCCTTTATTTGAAGGTGCCCCAATTCCATTAAAGAATGGACAAAATGCTCCAGATGCATAAAATGAATTTCCTAGATAAAATTAATTTGCGAACGAAGTCATTTCAACTACAGGTAAAAGTACTTCAAATATCATTACAAAATCGTATGCATGCACATACCTATGTACATTAGGGCGGAGTGAATTGGGGCTTTTTTTGAAATCATTATTGCTCTACCTGCAGAAAGTTGTCTTTCTAGTACAGAAGTAAGACTGCAAAATATTATTGGCATATTCCTTTATTTGAAGGTGCCCCAATTCCATTAAAGAATGGACAAAATGCTCCAGATGCATAAAATGAATTTCCTAGATAAAATTAATTTGCTAATTTCTCCTAAAAATATACGTAATTTTCCGAAGAAAAATGTTTAAATCAAAATTTTCTCGAAATTTCAGAATTTTTGTATAAGCTTGGGTACACTGATTTAAACATATTTCATCGGAAAATTTCGTATATTTTTAGGAGAAATTAGCAAATTAATTTTATCTAGGGCTTCCAGTTACCTTTCCTGAAAAAATCAGCACATTGCCTTCCAACAAAAAAAAAAAACAATATATGCGGAGAAAATCGTCTTTATTACTGGCATTTTGTTTTTGTTTCCGTATCGTTAACTGTCAATCATGTTTCTATGACATTTAACGTTCGCGTTGCCTCCTCCTTCCTAATTGTTTCATGGTTATGCCGTGGTTATGCTTACCAGCAAAACACCGATGAAATTCGGACACATTTTCGTCATCGGTGAGAGGTTGTTAAATCGATGATTAGAGCGCACATACACATCATAACACATTATTACCCCGAAACCTCGGTGTTTGTTTCACCAAGCAAATTTGAGCAATGTGAGAGTCCGAAAATTCTCTCACTCGTCGGAGTGCACAACAATAATTACACGTTGCTCTTCTAGTATTGTCGTAAGCATAACCACGGCATTACAAACGTCAAATGAAAACAGTTGGAAAATTAAAAACAGTGCAGGGTGATAAAAATTAATTTTTTTAGTGTCGGCTAAAAATCAGTAAAAATCAGTACAAAATCCAAAAAATCAGTATTTCTTAAGGTTTTTAAAACCATCAGTACGGGGCACGAAAAATCAGTATTGTACTGATCAAATCAGTACGTCTGGCAACCCTAATTTTATCTAGCAAATTTTTTTTTTTTTTTTTTTAGCATCCAATATATTTTGCCAACTGTATAAGGAAAATACATCTAACAATTTTGTGGTTCGTTAAAAGTAATTAGTAATTAATAATA
Source organism: Urophora cardui (assembly GCA_960531455.1). Classification (NCBI taxonomy): domain Eukaryota; kingdom Metazoa; phylum Arthropoda; class Insecta; order Diptera; family Tephritidae; genus Urophora; species Urophora cardui. Next base: position 116,336,203 of record OY482674.1, on the reverse strand, counting down.
ACTTAATAAACATGGTGGGCATGTATGGATTGCTCTCAGTAGCGCATCCATTTATTGCAGTGCATCAATAAAGATCAGTAAATGATTTTCTTTTGAGGCGTACGAAATTAATTGGTCTTGCCGTTAGGGCTAGAACGAGTGGGTTGGGGTGAGCTAATATGTATTCTCATTTTGTAATTCTAGCAAATGAATTTTATGCATCTGGAGCATTTTGTCCATTCTTTAATGGAATTGGGGCACCTCCAAATAAAGGACTAGGCCAATAATATTTTGCAGTCTTACTTCTGTACTAGAAACTCAACCTTCTGCAGATAGAGCAATGTTTTCAAAAAAAAGCTATAATTCACTCCGCCCTAATGTACATGTGTATGTACATTGTACATATGTATGTATGTATATGCCTGCAAGCATATATAATAATAACTACATATATATAAAATCAAATAATGGGAACCCAATTTTTTTATTCCTTGTCCAACAAAGTCCTTAAAAAGCCAGTCCTGCCTCGTGCAAATTTGTTATTGATAACGTTCGACAAGCTGCTGCTGCCGCTGCCAGTTAACCAAGCAACCAAATAACCAACTAAGCCGATCGACGACCTCATGTTGTGACACAAACAGTTTGTGAAAGTATTTTGCGCCAAAGTTAAAAATTTGAATATTTTCAGTTAACAAGTTCTTTACTGTTTGGTGTTTTCGTGAATATCCTTCTCATAAAAATATCAACCAAAAAATGAAAGAACAAAAAAATAAAATTCCTTTGTGCATGAAAACGAATTAAAAAATGAATGGGGAGTTACGCTAGAATGAGAATCAAATACGTGTACATAGGGGTAGGTACATATATGGATTGCAAAGAATATCTGGGGGTTGTCTGAAATAGGGTGGGCCATAAATGTGTCAAGAGATATCTATACGTATTAAATATTGAAAATTCGATAGATATCGTTTCTCGAATTTTTTCTCTAATTTGAAAAAAATGCAGGTCAGTCTTAAGTTTTTTTTTTGAAAGGAACCACTGACAAGATACTTAAAATCCTTAATTTTAAAGAAAATTGCCGAATCAACTCTTTACTTGTTCTAGGGGCTGGTACCTCGCTCTCCAAAAAGTAGAAAAATCTATATATTTTTTTTTAGTATTCACATTTTATGACTTTTTTTTATATTTTCTAGAAAAATATACACATTTGCCTATCTTGCGAAGCTAGCTCCACATACGGAATTGCATTAGAATTTCTCTAAGTACAATGAGGCATATGTAGGTATTTCTCTGAAGCAGTCGAGTGATAGTCCTGTTCGCTGAATATCACTGGATATTAATCCTGTATTTTGTAAATTCTTAGCTGCAGTAATGATTATATAAACTTTCTAAAACAAAGGAAGAATTGGTGCAGTGAAATAACGCCCTTGGAATTAACGCCCGCGGGCGTTATTTCCGAAAAAAAGGAAATAACACCCGCGGGCGTTTTTTCCTTTCTTGAAAAAGAAATAATTCCCGCGGGCGTTATTACGTTTGATCCACGGGCTTTATTTCTCTTTCGGAAGGGCAATTAAGCCCGCAGACGGGCTTTTTTTAAATATGGTGTATTAGGGAAAAAAGCGCCGCAGGCGAAAAATTGGAATAAAATATCGCAAGATTTTTAATTCCAAAAAGGAAATAACGCCCGCGGGCGTTAATTCCACGGGCGTTATTTCACTGCACTGGAAGAATTTGATATCTCAATTTATGCTGTTTTACGGCATTTTATAAGAGTGCGACAGTGTCCGTATCACTATTAAAAAAATATTTTTACACACTACGGAGTGCCCTAATATTTTCATGGTCTTCTTTTTTCTATGCTATCCTTAGCGCAATTTAAAAATTATGAAGAATACAGATGTACAGAGCTACATATGAGAAACTATATATAACTATATATGCATAACAGCACACCTTGGTGAATTCGGGGTAGATAACAAATAACCAATTCGTCTTACTTACTTAGGTATACATACATACATATATACATTTGCTAACTAGAAACATACTACATATGTAGGGTATGTATTACTAACAGTATACCCTGTAGGAAACTCTTGACATTTTTTTTTAGTAGAGTTCGATTGTTTTTAGTGCTGGTAAAGCTGCGTATCCACATCATAAGAAATTACTCAAGAAAAACATAGGCATGTATTTTTGACATTTATTTCTTTCTTGAAGAAATATATACGAACGTATTTATTTGTTGGCAAAATCAGCGTTACCATGCTCATTTTTCTCCAAAAATTATAATAGATTTCCTTGTGAAGTGGATACTGCCTAAAGAAAATTTGACACAAGAACATTTTTTTGACGATTTCTTGGGCCTTTTTTATAAGGAGTTTTGGTAGTTCTTGTGATTTGGATGCCCAGCTTAAAGGCAATTATAGCGGGTAAGCCTATCCATGTATAACATCCAGTGGATTATATGAGTAGTGTGCGGAACGTAATCTAGTATTGGCTTCCGTTCTTAACGGCACTAGTCTCTTAAAAGTGGCCCTTCGAAGAAAATACTTGAAAAAAAATCCATTTGCTTTGAAAATTGCTGTTAGGGTCGTGGAAAAATAGAAATCAAATAAAATTTCCCTGAGAAGGTTTAAAGATAGATGAGGCATTTGAAAGAAAACCGAATAAAATTTGAAATGCGCAGAAATTCTTGAAAAGAAGAAGACTTACTTCATAAATCAAAATTACCTTATATTGACGCTTCCGTGTATTAAGTCTAAAAGCAGTATTGTGCAGGGGAAGTTGCCAAAGTTTAAATTCGACATGAAACTTCAGTTGTATGCTAAGTATATTTTCGCTTGTAATTTCTGTTTGGATTAAATGGCCAATATTAAAGCTTGGTGTCATCTAAGTTAGGGTACACTTTATATAAAACCGCAAGTAAATGTAAAAACTTGCAAATTTGTTTTTCACGGGAGGCTCTCAATGTTTTTATTCTATAAAAATCTCAAATTATATTATAGGTACACTTTTGGCTACAACTTTGGATTGGATTATCCGATAGGTACCACAACAATTTTTTATAGCACTCAAATTAAGATATTCCAAACTTGAAATCCCAAAAAACGGCAAAACGTTATATGTACATAAGTATTGTCGGGAAGCGACGATCTATAGATAAATATCATATTTCCACTACAGTCGATCCTGTCGCAATGTCTAAATGTCCCGGCTTTAGAACCAGTCAAGAACCGTCACATTAGCTGCATTCCTCAGAGCTTCTGGTGGTGGTTATTTTCGCTATTACAACAATACTCAGTCGCCTTAGTGGCATCCATATCAGATCTACATAATTATTCATTTCCTACTGGGTATTAAGTACACATCTGCTGTGTATACTTGCCTGGTTATGCTAGTTTAGTAGTGTGTTAGCCTTTTTATACTCAGCTGTACTAGTACACAGAGTATTATAGTTTTAATCACATAACGGTGGATTGTAACAGAATGAAATAATCGAGATAGATATACACTTATATATATCAAAATGATCAGGGTGAAAAGAGAAATCGATTGAGCCATGTCCATCCGTATCTCAGTCACTAATATAGCTAGAGCGATGAAAGTTTACCCAAGTGTTGAGCCCAGGCCCCTAGGAAGAAATTTGATGAAAGTTTGGAAAATGGGCGTGCCACGCCCACTTATCAAGGGTCAAACATTGAAAGTTTTATATGTCATAACTCAGAAACCATTGAAGATATATCGATAAAATTTGGTACGCGTGATATATTTACTTACGCAAATGTTTGAACGAAAAATTGCCAAAATCGGTTGTATTATAAAGTGGCCTAATAAAAAGATTTTAAGCGATATATTTGTCAAATATAAAGATAATTCATTGAAATTTTGTGGCATGAGTTCCACAATAGACTGGAGACAAAAAATAGAAAAATTTTGGAAAATGGGCGTGGCACCGCCTCTTTTTAAACAAAGGAATATCCGAGATTTCTTAGCCTATAACTAGACAAATAATTGAGATATTATGACGAAACTTGGTTTATACACTTTTATAACTTGTGTTAATAGACACGCAGAAATTTATTGAAATCGGTTTATGACCACGCCTACTTTTTAACAAAGATATTTCTGGAACACCCTTTGGGAATTTGTAACGTGACATCTTTGTAACTAGAAGTCATAAAGGAATGAAATTTTGCACAAAGAATAATATTCATATGCTTAGTTGAATTACTGATGAAAATGTTGAAAATGGGCGTGGCTACTACTAGCATGACACTGTTTTCTATGATAAAATCGTGGCAAATTGTTGCCAAATAAATGTTAAGTAGCTGAAATTAAATAAGTTAAAAATTAAATAGTAAAATAATTGTATAGATATACATAGGTGGAAATGTAGCAAGGTTCTCCTCACGCACTTTATTTGCACCCAATCGTCCTTACATCTGCCACTTAGCAAAACATTTTTATGAAACTATTCTTTCACAGCATGTCCTTAACCCGTTCGAATATCCGGCTTTTCTCATATATCCTTATACTGTTAATGTAAGCGCACATTATTATCATGTAGAATGTTTGTTGTAATGTAAAACTTGTCAAAGCAACTGACAGTTGGTTGGATTGATTAATGATTTGTAAACAATCGCTTTGATTTATTACTTAAACTAAAATTCGACACTAAAGTATAAAACTTAAAAGACTATGTATCATGATGAGATAAAAATAAATACATACATAAATAAAAAAGAAACAAAATTGTGTGTGTATTATAAATAAGTATTTCATTACAAAAGGTTGGCGCGGATAAGCCTTTGGCGCTATTATGAAGACAGACAGATGACTCAGAAGCTAGTAAATGGTAGCTTAAATTACACCTGCATACATATCATTAGGGAAATTAATTATTATTCGAATGACAAAGTAAATTTGCAAATTGGAGGCTAAGCTAAAGCATAGCGCTAAGCCTTTTAAGTACTAATAATATACTAAGAAAATTGATAATAGACAAGCTATAATAATATAATACAATGGCGCTATTATAACTCTGACGAGTTTTATGGCCGAGCTTTTCTCGCAATTCGAGGTGTGCTCCTTTTTGTTTTTCCTACTAATTGGGTGGACCTACAGTTTTATGCCGGCTCCGAACGGCGAATGCATTTTTTGTGAGAAGCTTTTTCATGGCAGAAATATACTCGGAGGGTATGCCGCCCACTGCCGAGAGGTGACCGCTGCTCTTAAAAAACCCAATAATTGGATTTTTAATAATTAGAAAAATTGTTTTGGTGTTTGGCTTGGACCGTGGTTTGAACTCGAGACCTCTGGCATAGCAGGCGAGCACTCTACCCACTGCACCACAGCGGCCCAAGCTAGGCATAAAAAAAATGAGAAATTTGTAAAAGGGCTTATTTAAAGTGTAAAGGAAGATGTTTAGTAGGCTGCTGTGGTATCTGGCTGAGTATGCCAGATCCAATTAGCATACTGGGCGCCATTTTGATGCACTTACCTTGTAGTTACGATTCAAACTCCAAACCTACTGAGATCGGCTAAGGGGCAATTGGATATAATATATATATTATCATATTGGTTTTGTTTTGGAATTCAAAACTTCCAAGGGTTTTGTATCTGATGTCAGAGAGTTCCGCACATTGGCACAGTAAGTTTTTGATCGATTATTTACTGCCGTCCTGCTTGCAGCTTCTGCACATCTAGTGTTAAATGTTATTCTAATGCGTTCAGCTTGTTTTCCGAATGGACAGTTTCCGGTAGGTAATAGTGGAGGTGATTCTAAAGATTTCCTTTCTTGATCTGCTGAGGAGGTCCCTAGTCTTTTTTATTTTGTGTATTCTGGCCAGATTTGCTTCGTGATCTTACATTTTGTTGAGAAGACTAACATCGAAGAGTGGCCAGGATGTTTCAGGAGAGTTAAGCGACATGCGCGCTGGTTGACTGTCTGAGTATATACACAATGTATTACACATGTACCTCTAACTGCACATCTTAACAGAAACTCGCAGGCCGGTTCTGTGCCGTATAACGCCGCTTGGAGTATGCTGGCTGAGTGGAGGAGACAAAAAGAGAGTAAAATATTTGATTGCTTGGAGAAAGCGCCAGATCTGGCACTTTGCACCGTCCGTATTGTTTCCTTTTTAAGCACGCTATACCTTCTTCTTTCCCGTCTTGTCAGGTATCTATTATAACTGTATTATTCTTAAGAAATTCTGCGAATATTCACGTAGCTCTCACTCAAATCCCTACAAAATCCAAACAACAAAATTGGTTTTGAGCAAAGCATAAAGAACAAAATACAATAAACTCGATCAACAAACAACAATAAAATAGCAACAACAATAAAATAGCAACAACAATAAAATAGCAACAACAAAAAACTTTAATCATCACTATAACCACCGCAAAGAATGCAAAATGTTTAACAAAAAAAAAAAAATAGAAGATAAAATAAAATCAGTAAGTTTTTTTTATTGTCACTGCAATTGTTGTTTTATGTTATGTTTTAACGCAACAACTTACCGCATTACACATAAATAATTCAATGGCAAAATTCTTACAATCTTTTATAACCAAAAAAAACATAAAAATAAGAAACAAGAAAAAAGAAAAACAAGAAAAAAGAAAAACAAGAGAAAAAAAGAAAAAAGAAAGAACAAAAACAAGAAAATATGCAAACCAAAAAGAGATGAAAAGGTGACAAAGCTGCAAGACACCGAAAGTGTTGTCGCTGACGCAGCTCAACATCCTTTACCCACACCCTGCCATAGGACATGCAAGTCAGCCAGCTGCAAAGTGCCTTCCTTTCCTGCCTTCTTTGTTGCAAGTCAACTTAGTAGCCCGTCAATATACGAGTACCTATGCATCTGGTGTTGGTGGTAGCCTCCACGTTTGTGTGTTGTGGCTTTGTGTACCTACTCATACGAGACTGACTATGACCATATAAACTTTTCGCATAAAATATTTAAATAACAAAAACAAAAACCGTTCTTATTTTTTTGTTTCTTGTTCTTCTACCTCCTTTGCATACACTTAAGCCTCAAGCCTCAAGCTTTGCACCCCAAATCACCAAGGAGTTGTTGTGTGCGAATACTTTGTGTAAATACTTAAAGCTCAAATGCATTTTTATACAAGGTGACACGGAAATGATAATGGTTTAAGACAACTTTAGATTTCACTACCATCATTATCATCATATCTCATCCTTGATCATGTTCAATTCATCATTAATCATTCTTCTTTCATTATTCGTTACTCATCATTCATTATTCATCATTCAAAATCTATCATTCACCATTCAGCATTTATCATCCGTCATTTATCATTCATCATTCATCAATCATCATTTATTATTCATAATTCATAATTCATCGTTCATCATTCATCATTAATAATTCATAATTCATTATTCATAATTCATTATTCATCACTCATAATTCATCATTCATCATTCATAAAAAATATTTCATTTAGTATTCATTTTTAATTTCCCTTTTTCATTCATAATTCATAATTTCTCATATGTCATTCATTATTCTCATTTTTAATTTTTAATTTTTCATTTTTCATTCATCATAAGACATTCATTACTTATTATTTTCCATCCGTCATTCATCATTCATAATGCATTATGAATTCTTCAATATTTCTCATTCATTATTCATCATTCATTATTCCTCATTCATAATTCTTCATTCAATCATTCACCATTCATAATTCATTATTAATCTTTGATCATTCATCATGCATCACTTATCATTCAATATTCATCGTTTCATCAATCATGTTTCATCAATCATTCATAATTCATCAATATTCATCTAACATTCATCATTTATCACTAATCATACATCATTCATCATATATCATTCATCATTCACCATTCATCATTATCATCAATATTACTGCAGTGCACCACTTTCATGCCACCTTGTAAATTCGCTTACTTGACCTTTCCCATTTTCTTTGTTTTTGTTCAGTTGTGTGGAAAATCTTGCAGTATTCTTCTCGCTGCAAGCAGATCCTTATGGCTACATTCTTTTCCTTTTTCTTCTTCTTTCCTCGCATTTTCTTTCCGCTTTTTAAATATTTCTTGTGGTGCGAAGCATACTTATTTGCATTGGTGTGTAGTGTGCGCCATTAAAAATACCCTGAAAAAAGTGGGACCACGTAATATGCTAGTACAGGACCAGGTTACGTTGTGACAATTACTAGTTACAGAAATGGTCCAAATATATGAAAAAATATGGTTACATTAACATTGCAATGTCATTGGACATAACAAAGGACTATATAAAAAACGACCCCATTTGGGCCACATACTAGTGTGCTTACAGTGGACCACGTTTTAAACTACATCGAATTAGTTGGCGGCGAACGACAATTTACATTCGATGTGATCCCATGCAGCATAACATGTAATCAAGTCTGTAACTAGGCCGCTTCACGCGTGGTACTATGCAGCAAAACATGTAACCAAATCCGTAACCACGTCCCTTCAGATCTACTTTAAAGCCCCGCCCCATTGGACTACCTGGTCCTCAAATTTTTGAAGGATATGCATTCGAAAGGCATTCAGACACACATCTACATACCCATAAGCACATCTACATAAATATTTATATACACCCTGCAGGGAACTCAATAACTAGTGAGCAAAATTTCTAGTTCCGAACTAGCGAAAAGGTGTCAAAAGGGAACTAGATCAATTGTAGTTAGACCCTCACCAGTTCAGGAGGAGTGAATTGAGTGACCATTATAATACACACTTTGATTTGTATGCAATTTCGAAGTGACAAAAATTCTATGAAAATTTTTCGTTCGTTCAATTTCCGTCGGCTTTGTATATTTCTGCAATTCTCAGATGTTTAGTGAAGCGTTTCATATAAAGAGTTTTCTATTTGCATCTTAACTTGTATGAAATGAAATGTTTCCCTAATTATGCTTTTCCGATCCCTCAGGCTTATTTTTAATTTTTTTTATTTTATTACTTTTTAAATATTACTGTAAATTTTATTAAATAAATAAATAAAAAAATATTAGTCAAAAAAAAAAAAATTAAAAAAAAAATTATCATCGACGTTGACACCGACAGGATTAGAACCCGCGCCCCTCAGATTGAAAGGCACATGCGTTAGCCAGTCGGCCATCACGCCACTTGCGTGAAGTGTGTCAAAGCCTGCACTTAAGCGGCAGGTGTAAAACTGTAGACCTAGTTCGGAACTAGAGATTTTCCCTACAGGGCATGCATACATACTTGTATGTTAACAACCTTAATAATACGCACATATGATTTTATAGTCATACCATAAAACTGACAAGTACCTCAGAGGCTCTTTTGCTTAGGCGTAATGCAATAGCAGTAGCACAGCAACAGTACCAGTACCAGTAACAGCATCACAAACAACAGCAATAACAAACAACAATAACGGAAACTCATAGGAATTGGTGCATCATTAAGTCACATTCATTCGCAAGCTTAACCTCTTGGCATATTCGTATGCATACAAACATACGTACATACATAGGATGCATGCAGAAGCAGCTGACTTTGCATGCATGTGTGTATGTGTTATGCGGTGTTGTGTGTGATTTAAACTATTTGTAGGGTTTCACAATTGGTACGAACCAGGGCCGTAGCCAGGAATTTTTTTCGTGGGGGGTTTTCATCGTAGATTTTTTTTTTTGTTTTTTTTTTTTTTTTTTGAGAAAAATATATAACCTGTTTCGTGCACTAAATAAAAATAATAAAAAAATCTGGTCTCTAAAGTGATATTTAGAAGAAAATTTTTTTTTTACAAAACTGGATGTTTTAAAAATCAGGAAACTTTTATTCATTTAAAAATTAGACTGTTCTATTGCAAACACGATGAATACTATATTTTTGGTGATTTTATCCAAGTGAAAAAAAAATATTTTATGGACGAAAAACTCGGTTAGATTACCCAACCATGTGGAAACGAAAACAGATGTGAAAGTCCGCCCCAAGATTTTTAGCTTATGTTGAGACTCTAACTTGTTTTTTTGCAACTTTGTTATTTAACATCCGATTTTTAAAATTGATCGATATATCATTATTTTAGTCTTTTGAGCAGGTTTTGAAATTATTTTCAACTTTTTTTTTTCATTTCCATTGAATTTCATTTTCATTTGAAAATTAAAAAATAAACAGCGTTCTACTGTACTGCAACTGGGCAGGCTTAAGTTTCAAAAAATTATAGTCGACTGTTGCTGTATTGTGGAAATTTTTACAGCACAGCATAGGGCAAACATAATTTCGAGTTTTTACAGCAGCGTTGTTGTTGTTTTTTTTTTTTTTTTTAATGTATGGGAACACAATCGAAATTGTAATGTACAAAAAAAAAAAAAAAATTAAAGCGTGAATAACGGGTATTCATGAATATTGATGTGTAAACTGTTTCGAAATAGGATATTTATTCCCTTTTCCTTATTCCTTTTTTCCTGGTTTTCTATGGATAAAAATGCGACTATCGTTTTTGTAATTTTTTGTTGTCATTGTGACTGCTACTATTTTGTTGTTTTTCTTTGTTTAGGTTTTTGGTTTTTGACTTTTGATTTTTTATGTTGTTTTGTTTTGTATTGATCAGAAACATGCAAGATCATCCGAGTCCACGTTTGACCCATATCTGGAGACCCGGCCTAGGGGTCACAATGAAAAGAGCTTCATATCGAAGTCCTGCTCAAAACCTTTCATTTGATACCAATATTGCTCAGAAACATTCAAGGATCATCCGGGTCCTCCTTTTGACCCATATCTGGAGACCCGGCCTAGGGGTCACAATGAAAAGAGCTTCATATCGAAGTCCTGCTCAAAACCTTTCATTTGATACCAATATTGCTCAGAAACATTCAAGGATCATCCTAGTGGTCACAATGAAAAGAGCTTCATATCGAAGTCCTGCTCAAAACCTTTCATTTGATACCAATATTGCTCAGAAACATTCAAGGATCATCCTAGTGGTCACAATGAAAAGAACTTCATATCGAAGTCCTGCTCAAAACCTTTCATTTGATACCAATATTGCATAGAAAATTAGATAGGTAGATGTAGGTGTGCATATCCATACATTTGCATACATGTTCAAACAGGTTGGTCCTTTTTATTTTGCCTATTTGTCGCATTGTTGCAGAAAACAACAACAACAACAACTTCACTTCGCTTCGTTGCTGTTGTTGTTCATATTTGCATTTGCACGGCTATGCATGCAAGCATTTGTAAGTACATGTCTATCTACCTACCTACCACTGACAATGCCAAGCGATTCACACGGACGCAGCAGCGCACTAACACAAAGGTCATTTACGTTTACGCGTAAACTTTACCTGTTTTTCGAAATCACTCGTAGCTACAGCAAAGATGTTTACACGTCAAAAACAATTTTAAAAAGCCGCACTGAGAACTAAAATTCTGTTTATCTGTGCTTTGCTGTCGTCTGATCAAATAAACAAACAAATATATTCGACTGTTCAGTGCTTCGACTTCAGATACCTATTTTCAAAGGAAATCGAAATTCAAAAGTTCTCAAAAAATTATGATAACTTTCGCAAAACAGCAACAGCTTATTTTTTGAGACTGTTGGTTTTATGCTGGCAAACACTGCTTGGGAAGCTATATATTTCCCTCTAATGTCCTTTGATCTGTGAAGTCGTTTTCATATAGTTGGGTCACCTAGCCGAGTTTTTCGACCATAAAACATCCTTTTTGTTTCACTTGGAAAAAATCGCCAAAAATAAAGTATTTATCGAATCTTTTTAATATTACGCTTAAAATGTTTGCAATAAAACAGAATAATTTTAAAAAGAATAAAACTTTCCTGATTTTTACAACTTCTTATAAAAACCCCAATAAAAACCAAATTTTTTCAATAATCGCACAAAATCAATAAAATGTTGACTTTGAAAGTTAGTATGGAAAATAAATGAAATCGGACTATAACAACGCACACATCCCATATATGAGATCTTTCGAAAAACACACAAAATTTATATAACCCGAGTAATGAATTTTCAGCTATGCATTGATTTTATGCAGTTATAAGGAAATATGCTAAAAGTTTAGAAAATGTATGTAACATAATTTAATGTATAAGTGGTATGTCGTTAGAAGCGTACTTTAATTATCTTTCGAATGGAGTAGATACGGTTTGCGGATATTTGTAACTTCAGCGAAAAGAATTTTTTATTGAAGTTGTAACCAAAATTACGTTATCTCAAAACCCTAACCATAAAAAAATGGTTTTGACCTCAGCAGGTTCATGCCAGCCCTCCCCTATACCTGAAATTGTTGGTATTTTCGCAAATTAATTATTTGTAAACTAGTGTTTTCAACATATAGCTTTAAATATGATAGTAGTAAAATGTATCTTCCAGAATTTCGTGTGGGGTTCAAACACCCAAACCCCCCCCCTAAATACGGCCTTGGTACGAACCGTCCAATGCCAATTGAAGTGCACTTGCAATGGGATGTCAAAAACAGCTGAAAACTATGGAATATAATTTGTTATATTTATATATTTGTTATAACACATTCCATTGGGGCATGCTAACACGAAACAAAGGTGTCTAGATAAGCCTGTTCGATTCAAGGCCTCAAGGCAGGAATCATTTGTCTAATCTAGGAATATAGTGGTAATTGGCAATTTTACTTCAAAGAAAATAGTATAGAAGAAGAAAGTTCAAAATCTAAGCAATACGAGTAGCATACTAGAATAATTTTGATTTTCTAAACGCTTTGTGGAAGAACTGTTTAGAACTTTGACAAACCTCATTATTTAGGAAATCGAGGTTTAGACGTCGAAAAACTTTATTGGTTTTTTGAAGTAGAGAGGGAGATGAAAATATAGCAGAAGAAAGATATACATATAGGAATAGGGAGGGAGAAAGATGCAACGAGAGGGGCAGAAATAGAGACAGCGATAGAGATATAGATAGATAAAGAGATAGAGAAATAGAGATAGAAATAGAGATAGGGATGGAGATAGAAAGCGATACATAAATGGAGAGATACATATAGAGACATAGAGAGATCAATAGAGATAAATATACTGTGTGTAAGAGAGAGATGAAGACAAAATTGTTTAATGAACTTCTCACCATAAACTGCATTGAGCTTCATAGGTTGGACTTCTGTCACAGAACATGACAAGTGCGACGGGTATAAAATTCGGAAAGTAATTTGAGCGCGGCAGTTTATTTTAGACCACAATTCCAAACTACGACAAGAAACATTATGGTCTGTACAGAAACAAAGTTCCCTCAGAACTTCGAGCCCTTGATTTGATCATATGAAATCATAAACGATTTCATACAACAAAGAGCCAGAAACAGAAAAATCCAATGGAAGTTTGTTATATGGCGTTAATGCTTTAAAAGAGTGATAGGTACATATTTTTTCAAGCGAGTTTACAATGATACAAAATAGAAGACGGTCTGTATTAGTCTAAACTCTGATAGAATTTCGCGAGGCTATTTCACAATCGGGTTTCAGAAGCAGAAATCAAGCAATAAAATAGTCAATGGATGGGACCTCAAAATCCAAAATCAGTAATTACTTTGAAAAAAAAAACGAGATTTCACACGTAGAATTCCTACCGTAAAATCCAAGAAGTAATATACTTTAAGCGATGAAGTTTGAAATTATGGACTAAAACTTCAATTTTGAGGAAAAAAATTGCTCTGAAATAGTATAGAGTTTTATAAATTGGAATTAAAAACGTGAGATCCAAGGTGTAAATTGATGTATTGAACCATATCTAAGAACACTGGATGACAGATTACTCGCTTAATGATAGCTTGGCTGATGTATTGTTGAACAAATTTCGGTCATACCTGTCAAGTTTAATATAAAAATGATTTTTATAAAACGGTTTCGGCGATGTGCCATCTTTTTCGTTCTCAGCTTTGATCTTTTTGGTATGTGAAAATCGCTTTAAAGAACTGGATCTCCAAATATATAGACCACAATCACGGTCAAAATTAAGCAGCCAGAACCTACGTATGCCTAGCTGCGTATTATGCGATGGACTTTCATAACTTGCAATAAAATTAATATTATTTATCATTTACCTATACATATCAAAAAGTTATTGATCTATTAGTTTTCTGAGCTTTTTTGTACAAAGATTTAGTCTGCGAATACCGGAGCATATTTCTCTAGAAGATTTTCAGCCTTTAATAGTACTGCCCTTATATTCACACCCTATAAGCTGACACCTCCACGGAATATCCTCGTATATTAACACACATACTTACTTATGTACTTGTATATATATATGTATAGGTATAAGATACATATATAAATATCTTTATTTGAATTTTATTTCGAAAGAAAGATTAAATGTTGCGGTTACCTTGAATGCAACATCGGTGCTTGTAGCAACAGTGGCGTATTAGCAACAACAAGCAACAGCTGCAGCAGCATTAATGGCCGCATTTATGCTTGTTGTCTCAACAACCAACTATAACAACAAACGATGCACAAAGCCGTTAAGTTTCATAGAACACAAGAACTATCTAACTAAACCTTTTTTTTATTGAAACACATTCAATGCCATTTAAGTTGCTTGAACCTTAACAAATATTTAAATCTTAACTTTGCTTATTTGCATACAGTGGGTTGTGGCTTAAATGGAACACTGTAGTGCAGTATAAATGTATGTACATATATGTATACCTATTAATTTTAATGCGTGCGTGTATTTGTCTTTTATGTACATATGGATATTCATGTCAGTGGCATTTTTGCACAATTATACCAATGTTACCATTTTAACAGTTCACTTGTTTGTATGTGCGTATTTAATGCAGAAAAGTAGTTATTAAAATTTATGTAGAATATTAGCTAAGTTAAAAGGTTATTAGTTTTGTTCATGTTCATGTACAAAGTGGCTTGTTTACTCGCAAAGCACTTGAGCTGGAAATATCGGTGTGCATAATAACACATGAGCGAGCAAAGAAAGGGATATTTTAAATAAATAAGCAAGTGTTTTTTCTTTTGCTAGTTTTTAATATTAGATAAGAACTAGTATTGGATTTTCAACAAGGGAAACTGGGTGGCTTAATATTTTTTTTAAATCGTTACAAATCACAATTTCATTATAAGATCTGTGCTTCATTAATTGCTCAGAGCACTATGAGGATCCTTATTCATTTCAACTTTATCTTTTCTATTTTAGTTATAAAGTTGAGGGTAGACTCAAAAGTGGTCAGCATAACTTCCAAGTCTAACGTGACACAAACTCAAGAACAACCCCGTACCTTTGGCAAATACCAAGAGCGTCCTTACCACTATTTTGGATACAGATTTGAGATCACTGAATACAACTTTCAAAATTAGCCGATGCCTTAGCCTGGAAAAGGCAGGACAGGAACAGAGAACATGCTCTACCCTTTCTTCATACAATCCCCTACATTCACTTTCATCAATTACTCTCATTTTGAACGCATGTGATGCTAAAAGACAGGGACAGATTATACATAATTCTTCCTTCTTCTCTTTTCAGGGATAACAACCATTTTGTTAGCTTCGGGTCGTACAATCTACACATAATTTTGGATACCCTACATCCCTGCGATTGTTTCCACGCCTTACCAGCCTGATCCATCATATATGTATAGCACATATGCTTAATTTCACTGGCTGGCATCCGAACCTCCATGGAGTGTTCTGTTGCAAGAACTGCACCCTTCTTTGCCAACTCATCAGCTTTCTCATTACCATCTATCCCACTGTGGCTTCCTTGCAGTTCGGAGGAAGTGCTATGCGACATTATCGACTTTATAGTCGCCTAGCTATCTACATACATATATAAAAGTTAATACGCCCACTTCGTAAGGTAGTTTAGACTAGCATCTCTGCTGACCTCGTTGCAGTTAAGAGTTCTATCTGTAAGACACTACCGTGATCCGGCAGCCTGATACAAGTATTGATATCCAGTTCACTGCATAAAAGCTCATGTTGGCACGAAATGGTTGAATATAAATCAACAAGCGCTCTGAACGAGTTCGCAGCGGAGATCGAAGTATATTATTGTGATATATGTACGCATTACGTTCCATAAGAATAGAATTCGATGTATTGTGGAACGAATTTCCGTCATTCCTTGTCAAGTTTGATTTGGTTATAAACCGCTTTCGGTTATGTGCCATCTTCAGTATCCTGTTTTTTTCCTACCCTGTCGGAAAATTAAACAATATAGAAAGAATAGAATTCCTTTGTCGCACTAGTTTCTAAAGAGATGAAGTGAGTCTAAATAAGTACGACATACTCAGCGGGTCTTATTCATCTTTCCATATGATCTACATACAGAGTTAAGTCCTTAAGACTAAGTATAATTCGTAACCTCCGATCTCTGTCGTGTTTATTAGAAATATTCGATCACCCTGTCAGGCCCCTTTATAATGTTCACTGAGACTTGGTAGAACGACTTCAACTACCGATTTAGGTCATTCGTGAAGTACTTAGTCTTTTATTCGGCCAAGAATCTCATGCTTCTGCCGTAGGTTTTTCGAAAGCTCCAAAATGTCGATATATAGACAGCATGTGATGCTTTTGCGTGGTTTATGAAATTTTATTCGGCCAAAAATCTAATGTTTCGCCCGTAGGTTATCCAAAAGCTCCAAAAGCTCCATATATAGACAACATGTGATGCTTTTGCGTGGTTTATGAAAAATATTAGTTTATATGTAGTGTTCCTCGACAATTCTAACGCCACCGAAATCGTCTCCAAAATGTCTGTTTGGTTTTTTTTTTTTTTTTTGAAAGACGATCTTACGTTTCCGCCTTCGGAAGATTGCTGTATTTACCTCAAAAACAATAGAAGCGCTCATATAACTTCCTTCACGATATGCGCCTCACGTGCCCTAACAACACCAAGTGTTTAAGAACATGCAAATGTTGGTACATAACATCATTTAAACTGCATAAACGCCTAAGTCATACTTTCATGACCGCTTGTGCCACAAATGAGATTTGTCAAACTTTAACTCTTGGTACCCAGCTCTATCCAACCATACCATAAATTTGGTCTTTGGCAAACTCGAGAAGCTCTATATTTCCTTCTTATATACTTTTCAGCTCTGAAGTCGTAGAACTGGGCGTCAGGAATTGCATTAAAATTCTTGGCACAAATGTTCGTTAGGCGGTTATAAAGTTTAAACGGTGATATACATATGTATATGTACCTTAGTAAATACATAAGTAGGTAAGTTTATACCATTTGTATTTGACATTGAAAAACATTTACGTTCATAGTCATGCCAGTCAACATTAACCCTTATTACGACGTACAGATATAGCACACACATACATACCTTCCATCCTACAAGTGCCTAAGTATGTGCCATTACCATCGAAAGAAGGTCAAAACTCGGTAGGTACTTTCGCAAGCAACCAAACGAGTCGAGTAAGCAAGAGCAATTAAACGCCTCGAGCACGTTTTATAGCCATGCCAATCGCTATAATGTTGGCCTGAGCGCAAATGGACTTAATGGTTTGATGGGTTTGGTTGGTGGCTTCAGTGGTATCTGAAATGTTTACGTTGCTTTCCGACTAAGCTGTTGATAGGTGAGCGAGAGTACAAAGGAATGCAGTGATTCATATGCTTACTATGTATGTACATCGAGAGAAAAGATGCTGGTAGATCAACGGGATTACGAGTTAAAAAAACAGATTCCACAGTCAAATCACATCCAAAAGATTGATCTGTTAAATTTACAGACGTTCTTTTGTTTTAACAGTTTTATTGTTGAACTAACTGCTCTGAAAACAAAAAAAACGCTGTGAATCTAAAAAGTTTTGCTGTTAAATCAACAACTTTCCGCAGTTGAAATTTAGTCACTTAAAAATAAATCCCTTTGTGTTTTATATGGCCGTTTATTTCTAATAATTACTTTATAATGTGTATATTTAGATCTTTTCTAAATCTTTTGTTTGCATTTTTCTCTTCATCCTCCCTCCGTTCGGTTTCCAAGTACAAATATGTAGCTTCATCTTCGCTTGCTTTCCATTGCGGCACCTTCTTCGCTTTCACAGCTTGCTATATTGTGTTCTCTGTTTTATTTTCTCCTCCGATTTGAAACCATTACATCAACCTGAAATTAAATCCAGCGGCATTATATATATAGTGCGACATTCAACATTCAACATTATATTAAATATTGAACTTTAGTTATGCTATTTATATTTTTATATTTTTGTTCGAAAAAGCATTCGTGAATTCCAACTCACTCACGTAAGCAAAGCAACAAGTAACAACGGAGAAAGCTGGCAAAATAAACACCTTTTCTTTTGATAGTCAACAGTAATGATTTCTTGAATCAACAAATAAATATAAAGGTTACAGCAACAGATATTAGGGCTAAGTTAACAGTAGATAACTCAGTTATTTCAAAAATTTCTGTTAATAATTGACAGATCAGTTCTGTTGACCTAACAAATAGGTTTTAATAGATATATTTGTTAAATTAAAAGATTTTTTCGTTTATATAACTCTAAATGTGTCTACTTAAACGTATTTCTGTTAATTTAACGAATTTAGGGATTAACAGAAGAAAACTGTTGATACTACTGTGATTATTTTTCTGAGTGTATTTACTATACATATTTACATATATCAAAGTACATATGCACCTGTGTACTGATATGTTAGGTCATGTGCACGAAATACAGACATAGGTACATATTTTTAGGTGCCTGAAGTAAGTGAGTATTTTGAATTAATCGATTCGTTTGTTGAAATTGCTCACGAGCATACGATAATAAATCACTCGGCAGCGGCGAAGTACTTAAGCGTGACTACACGTGAGTTTTCCGTTTGTAGTTTTGTATGTATGTGCCTTGATTGAGATGGTGAAAGGGTGTTAGTGGTGTTAGTAAAAAGTTTTAGCAGACATAAGTTCATACATACTTACATAATAATATAATACATTAAATACAATAACAAAATATAATAATAATAATAATATAATACAATGGCGCTATTATAACTCTGACGAGTTTTATGGCCGAGCTTCTCTCCCAATTCGAGGTGTGCTCCTTTTTGTTTTTCCTACTAATTGGGTGGACCTACAGTTTTATGCCGGCTCCGAACGGCGAATGCATTTTTTGTGAGAAGCTTTTTCATGGCAGAAATACTCTCGGAGGGTATGCCGCCCACTGCCGAGAGGTGGCCGCTGCTCTTAAAAAACCCAATAATGGTATTTTTTACATATAGAAAAAATGTTTTGGTGTTTTGCTCGGACCGTGATTTGAACCCGAGACCTCTGACATAGTAGGCGAGCACTCTACCCACTGCACCACAGCGGCCACAAACACATACATACTTAAATATCGTCGTTTAAATTGCATAGCCGCTTTAGTGCAACTTTCATAACCGCCTAACCGACACTTGTGCCAAACTGAGATTTTAATTATATACTGACGTCCAGCTCTATCGATCCATACCCAAGAATTTAGTCTTGGAAAGCTCTATATTTCCTCCTAAGGTCCTTTTCAGCGCTTAATGACGTCTGAATTCCAGGTTTAGGAAATCTCATTTTTGGCACAAGTGCCGGGTAGGCGGTTATGACAGTTTCACTTAGGCGACTATGAAGTTTAAGCGACATCCGTGTGGTTGAGTAAAGTGGAATTGAGTTCTGCACAATTTGTAATTGACGCGTAACGGTCTAGAAGATTGCGGCCTAATTCAATAAAGCGCGTCATTCATTTCTGTTTCGTACTGCCTTGCGACAATTGGAAATTGCAAGTGAGGACGGGTCAGAATTCACCTGATCTTCCAAACGCAGTGAAGGTCTCTCTTTTCTGCTATCTTTAGCGGGTATTTCTTTCTTAGCCAGAGCAAGTTCATCTATTCCCTCGAAATTACGTGTCCATGGCAGCCGCTGGATTTATATTCTCTGAACTAGTATGCCGTCTCCGTTGTCTCGTAGTCTCCATAAAGCTGTACAGCTCGTACATTAAATCTCTTACCTAACTGATAAACTGATTAGACTTATTAGATAATCTGAACTAGTGTGCCGTCTCCGTAGTCTCCGTAAAGCTCTTACAGCTCGTATATTAAATCTCCTACCTAACAGATAAACTAATCTTATAAGACTTATTAGATAATCTGAGCGCGATCTGACGTTGATACTTTCCGTTCTTAACTTTCTTTCGAGGGCATCGGTCCAAAGTGTCAGAAGATAGGAAACTTTATTACACTCGCTGTAAAGTACAAAGCGAATTGTGCAAGATATTGAATCCTAATAAGGTGTGGTTAAAAAGCCGTACTCAATCTGACCACTTAATAAGTTCACTCACAAGAAAATAATCCGCATAGGTACTTGGGAAAATATAGAAAATGCTACCTTACTCAATTTAAATTAAATAAAAAAAATTAATAAAAAAAAGTTAATAAACCACAATACATCATTAATAAACCTTCTTTTTGTGCAGACAAAAATATTTATTTTACTTTTTATTTATTTTTAAGTTTGTTCATTTTTTTTTCTTTATTCTACTTTACTTAACAAACCTTAACACATTGCCAAAAAAATTTATGTAAATATTTATGCTCTTTTTATTTCAAAAATTCAGCGATGCGTAAGGATTTTATAAATATTGTTTTTTCCCTTTTCTGATTCGCTTTCTTACTTAAATCCTCTACTTACTGATGGATTTTTATTATAATTCACTCCATCCTCTTTTACCGGCGCTCACTTTGTAGCACGAATCACATCTGTTCCGATTAGCTCCAATACCTTTACATGAATATAAGTATATACCCTGTAGGGAAAATCTCTAGTTCCGAACTAGGTCGCTTCTAGTGCATTTTTCGACACTACTAGTGCGAGGTAAATCTCTTTTGCATATTACCAACTGGCGAATTTAACACGGCGATGTCCTAGGCGGTGTCAATTGTCACTCTCTGCACTACATTTTCGATAGTTCCGAACTAGTACTAAATTCTACAGTTTACACTAGTTCGTTTATTCGCACAATTTCGATAATTCTGAACTAGCTACAAGTACCTACAAATTCTACACTTTTACATCTGCCGCTTAAGTGAAACCTTTGACACACTTCATGCAAGTGGCGCGATGACCGACTGGCTAACGCATGTGCCTTTCAATATGAGGGGCGCGGGTTCGAATCCTGTCGGTGTCAATGGATTATAATTTTTTTTTTTAATTTTTTTTTAACTAATATTTTTTATTTATTTATTTAATAAAAATTTACAATAATATTTAAAAATTAATAAAATAAAAAAAAATAAAAATTAGCTTGACGGATCGGAAAAACATAATTAGGGGAACATTTCATTTCATACAAGATGCAAATAGAAACCTCTTTATATAAAATGCTTCACTAAACATCTGAGAATTGCAGAAATATACAAAGCCGACGGCAATTGAACGAACGAAAATTTTTCATAGAATTTTTGTCACTTCGAAATTGCATACAAATCAAAGTGTTTCTTATAATGGTCACTCAATTCACTCTTTCTGATCTGGTGAGGGTCTAACTACAATTGATCAAGTTCTTTTTGACGCCTTTTCGCTAGTTCTGAACTAGAAATTTTGCTCACTAGTTATTGAGTTTCCTGCAGGGTACATACATATATATTTACATGCATACAAATATACACAAACTTCCTTTTGATATTTGTATCGGTTCATGGAGTAGGTATTTACACAGAATTGACTGCAGAGCAGCACAAAGTGAAAGAAAAAGAAAATTTGTTGGCAATAAAAACAAAAACAAAAATGTGGGTGAAAGCGAAGCAAAAATAAGAAAGAAAGGTAAAAAATAAAAGAAATGGAAACAAAAGCACAAATAAACAGTCGAAATTTGTACAAACTGCATTTACAGTATCAGTATGTTTGTTGGTACCTAGTATGTACTACCTACATGCCTACCTACTTACATTCCTCCCATTGTCAACAATATGAGTTCATAAAAGGTGCAAAAAAGTAAAATGTAAGCAAATAACTGGAACAAGACACAAAGAAAAAATCCGAAGAAGTAGTAAATCTCAAAGTATAGAGAAACCTCTCCTAACGGACACCTCTCATAGGCGGACACATTGAGCGGACATTTTTTCATGAACCAAGGTTTAGGTTAAATTTTTATAACAAATTGCCTTCTCTTATGTGGACACTCTCTTGGCCGCACGCGGACAGTTATTTACTATTGAATTGAACTAAAAACTTCTATTAAGCGGACACGAACCTCTCCTCAACGGACACTTTGATTTTTTTCATAACGAATCACATAAAAACCTCTGTTAGGCGGACACGAACTCCTCTTATGCGGAAAAAATATAAGTATGTATAGCAATATAAAAAAAGTTCGCGGAATGTTCATTAGGTAAAAGACGCTACGATGAAAGGAGAATAACCAACTAAAATAAATGTCCGCATGACTTTATTGGAGTAGATATAAATACATTCACGAATTTCCAGTTAGATGTTCTAACTGACGAAAACGTCGAAACCATTGAAGATGATAATACTGATACTGAAAGTATTACCGCTGAAAGTAGGTAATGCAATCTCCTCGAACGAAATGGCTTTAGCCGCAGTTTCAAATTTGAAAAGATTTTGCACGGAAGACCTTATTGCATTTGAATTGTTGCAGAAATTTGAAAGCAATCTGCAAAACAATTTTGTTTTAAATAAGCAAAAAACCCCTCGTCAATCGACAACTTCGCAATTTTTTAAATAATTTCAAAGATATCCCAACATTTCTAGTTCTCAGCAAATTACTAATTGAAATGTAATATGTATGTTAATACTTTATGTATATACATACATATATACATATGTATTTATGTATTTATGTGAAACTTTGGAGACATAAAGCCCAAATTACATCAGCGATGTGGCAGCGGGCAGCGACGGTTTTCGGAATCAGCTGATGCGTCTAATATGAGCAGTGACTGCCAGACCAAACACAATAGAGCGTTCGCAGTATTTGGCAGTGACTTCTTTATATATTAGGTCTGTTTCCTTTTACCTTGGACACGTGGTGACATAAATTTACTTACCATTTTTATGTCCACATTTTTCAATTAAAATAATCAATATTGTTTCATTTTTTCCTCTGCTCTTTCTTCTTCTTTGCTTTTGCATCCCGCCAGCAATATTTGCTATTGGAAATTAATTAAGTAAAAATTAAATTCTCTCCCGCTTGCTGGCATCAAAGTACGGAAACACAAAATTAGTAAAAAATATATTACATTGGATAGTACGGAAACAGACATAAGTTCACATCAACACTTTGAAGTTGGCTGCGATTCAAGGCAGCGGCTGCGAATTTAGAATTTGGGCTAAACGGAGCGGTGCTGCCAGCTGCCTCTGCTGTATTATGTGCCGCTTCATTACAAACCGTAGTTTCTAAAAATCAGCTGATTTCGAAAAACAGTCGCTGCCACAGCCACAGCGCTATTGTAATTCCAGCTTAAGAATCCTTGTTTTTTCAGTGAAATATGAATAAATAAATCCTTTAAAATCCAAAAAATTTCTAAAATAGCAACCCACTCCCTTAAGCGGACACCTCTCTTGGGCGGACAAAATTTGCCCGACGGTGAGTGTCCGCCCAAGAGAGGTTTCACTGTACATACATACATACATATCTGTTTGTGCGTGTGTGTGTGTCTGCAATTTTCTAGTAGAATAAAAGATATACATAAATAGAGGTAAGTTAGTGCTGTTAGTACCGAAGCTATTGTGCGACAAATACCGAAATGTTGTCTTTGGGTTTTTACCGATAATTATACTCAGCTGTACTAGTACACAGAGTATTATAGTTTTAATCACATAACGGTGGATTGTAACAGAATGAAATAATCGAGATAGATATAGACTTATATATATCAAAATGATCAGGGTGAAAAGAGAAATCGATTGGGCTATGTCCGTCCGTCCGTCCGTCTGTCCGTCTGTGCGCACGATAACTCGCGCAAAAATTGAGATATTTTGATGAAATTTGAAATATAAGTTGGTATCAAGACTGGGACGGATGGTATTGAAAATGGGCGAAATCGGACCATGACCACGCCCACTTCCCCTATATAGTAAAAATCGGAAATTTGGTATCTCAGACACTAATAGAGCTAGAGTGATAAAATTTGACACACGTATTGAGCTCAGGCCCTTATGAAGAAATATGGTGAAATTTTGGAAAATGGGCGGTGCCACGCCCACTTATTAAGGGGCAAACATTGAAAGTTTTATGAGTCATAACTCAGAAACCGTTGAAGATATATTTGGTAGGTGTGATATACTTACTTAGGCAAATGTTTGGACGAAAAAGTGCCAAAATCGGTTGACGACCACGCCCACTTTTATATATGGGTATTATAAAGTGACCTAATTTTAGACAAAGGAATATACGAGATTTCTTAGCCTATAACTCGACAAATAATTGAGATATTATGACGAAACTTGGTTTATATACTTTCATAACTTGTGTTAATAGACACGCAAAAATTTATTCAAATCGGTTTATAACCACGCCTACTTTTTAACAAAGATATTTCTGGAACACCCTTTGGGAATTTGTAACGTGACATCTTTGTAACTAGAAGTCATAAAGGAATGAAATTTTGCACACAAAAATAATATTCATATGCTTAGTTGGAGGACTGATAAAAATGTTGAAAATGGGCGTGGCTACGCCCACTTTATGCAGCACTCGCTTTATATAAATTACACCGTGTTTCCATCAAACGCAAACAAATTATGAAAGCATACAGCTGAGTATCTAATGTTCGATTCCACTCGAACTTAGGCTTCCTTACTTGTTTCAAATTAATTTATTATTTTTTTTTATTTTGGTAGAAGTTAAAAAAACTATTTTGGAGATCACCACAACTCCTCATTAACTTCCTTTTTCAATATCCGCTAATTCACATACGAAACGATCCTTTTGATCTCTATTGAGAAGACTCAATAAACTAGCATATATGACGTCAAAAGTGAGTGAAAATGTTATAGAAAGCACACAGGTAGTAAAAATCAAATATAATGCCTTAAAATATGCAACAGACTTAATCATAGCAGTATCTTATTAACACCAGAGCTGTAAATGAATGACGAAATATATGTTGATTATTTTATTCACCTATCAATCTTTTGAAAAATGTGCTAGTCTGATTGTAAATACTGAAATCAGTTTTCAAAATGATAGTAAATGTATCAGAAGCATTCCTGATGATTTGACACTTTACATCACTTATTAAAAATATGTATTTTTTTCTAGAATTTCCTCTTCTTCTTCTGAATATTACAGTACTGTTAAGAATCTCAACTTGAGATCGAATATTCGAATTATAACAAGTGCTGTAACCATTCGAATAGCAACCTTACAGGCTGATAGATTTTTGTGGCCATAATGTACATATTTCTTGGGCTTTCCGGCTACGCCAAGGGTCTGTTAATAATTTTTTTTTTTAAATATAAGTAATAAAATGAGTTCCCACATGATTTAGTATCCCCTATGACGAAAACATGAATGGAAGAAAAGTTTCTAACATGAAGCGTAGTACTCAGTTAAATTTTCACGCGGAACTGCTGTCAAAATCCATACAAAAAATCTTTTCGCGAAAAATGCGTGAAACTTTACAAATTTTCCTCGATAAACTATATGTGATTCATTAATAACATGTATTTAAAAACACTTTTCTTGTAAAAACTTTCAAATTTTGCAAACCAAATTTGCAATTTATATTGAGTTGACTGTCTTCACTGCTTTTCGGGATCACACGACTGACTAAATGAATATTTTCACTAAATCCCGTTTTGTGAATAAATCATCACCTCTCAATCACTAATTCACCAAATTAGGTAAATACATAAATTATTATACTTACCCAATGAACATGGGGCTTAGTTAACAATTCGGAAACGATTGGAAAATTAAACTCTTTTTAAAGATTTTATTCTTCTATAAGTAATGTGGAAAATGTTGTTGTTTGATTTCTAAGCTAGGCGATTCTACAGCAAAACGGCGAATTTGAAAACCAGCTCGTTTTCGAAAGGAATTTTTAAATGAGTGAGAGAGAGTTGTGCTCTTATGCGGCCTTTACTCGGCTCGATTTCGTAGTCGATTTTTGTCGTTCAATCAAATGGTGCTCGCCTGCTATACCAGAGGTCTCGGGTTCAAACCCCGGCCCGGACAAACCCAACAAAATTTTTCTAGTTAATTAGAATCCAAAAAACAAACTTCAAAATACCTGAATTGTTCAAATGCTCGGCCATAAAACTTGTCAGAGTTATAATATTGCCACTGTATTATTATAAGATATGTTTAACGTAGTTTTTCAAACCCGTTTCCAGTATATTTCTCAAATACCTGCTATGTGATATGAACTTTAGAAAACTAGAGTTTGTTATAGAAATATTCTGAGTTCGATACAGGGTTCGAATTTGCCTCATTTTAGCTCCTCACTCACACATGCCCTACCCATGAGGTTGCAGCTGAATGAGTATCCTCTGAGTGTGCAAACAATCCTCGCTCATTCAAAGTGTGTGATACAAACAAACCACTCTCTCGCTCTGCCTTCTAGATGAGTGAGGAAGGCAAATCTCATCATCCGCATACTGTGAGCATGAGTTTCCTCACTTACTCACTCACTCAGTTTCTGAGTTTCGTCCTACCCTGGTTCGATATTCGTATTTGTTATGGAGTTTAATTTTCAACGTTCGCCAAATTGTTTATTGGGTGTCATTTACGCACCTTTTTTGTTTTTATACTCAGCTGTACTAGTACACAGAGTATTATAGCTTTAATCACATAACGGTGGATTGTAACAGAATGAAATAATCGAGATAGATATAGACTTATATATATCAAAATGATCAGGGTGCAAAGAGAAATCGATTGAGCCATGTCCGTCCGTCCGTCCGTCTGTCCGTCCGTCTGTAAACACTCTAACTCGCACAAAAATTTAGATATTTTGATGAAATTTGAAATGCAAGTTGGTATCAAGACTGGGACGGTTGGTATTGAAAATGGGCGAAATCGGACCATGACCACGCCAACTTTTCCTATATATAAAAAATCGGAAATTTGGTATCTCAGCCACTAATATAGCTAGAGCGATGAAATTTTACCCACGTGTTGAGCTCAGGCCCCAAGAAAGAAATTTGATGAAATTTTGGAAAATGGGTGGTGCCACGCCCACTTATTAAGGGTCAAACATGGAAAGTTTTATATGTCATAACTCAGAAACCATTGAAGATATATCGATGAAATTTGGTACGCGTGACTTACTTACTTAGGCAAACGTTTGGACGGAAAATAGTTAAAATCGGTAGACGTCCACGCCCACTTTGATATATGTGTATTATAAAGTGGCCTAATAAAAACATTTTAAGCTATATCTCTGTCAAATATAAAGATATGTCATTGAAATTTTATAGCAGAAGTTCCACTGCGGACATAAAACGAAAAACACAAAAATTTTGGAAAATGGGCGTGGCACCGCCTCTTTTTAGAAACAGGAATATACGAGATTTCTGAGCCCATAACTCGACAAATAATTGAGATATTATGACGAAACTTGGTGTGTGCACTTTTATTACTTGTGGTAATACATGTTCAAAATTTTAGCGAAATCGGTTTGACGACCACGCCCACTTTTATACATGGGAACTATAAAGTGGCCTAATAAAAACATTTTAAGCGATATCTTTGTCAAATATAGAGATAATTCATAGAAATTTTGTGACATGAGTTCCACAATAGACCGGAAACAAAAAATAGAAACATCTTGGAAAATGGGCGTGGCACCGCCTCCTTTTAGACAAAGGAATCTACGAGATTTCTTAGCCTATAACTCGACAAATAATTGAGATATTATGACGAAACTTGGTTTATACACTTTTATAACTTGTGTTAATAGACACGCAGAAATTTATTGAAATCGGTTTATGACCACGCCTACTTTTTAACAAAGATATTTCTGGAACACCCTTTGGGAATTTGTAACGTGACATCTTTGTAACTAGAAGTCATAAAGGAATGAAATGTTGCACAAAGAATAATATTCATATGCTTAGTTGGATGACTGATAAAAATATTGAAAATGGGCGTGGCTACGCCCACTTTATGCAGCACTAGCTTTATATAAAATACGCCGTGTTTCCATCAAACGCAAACAAACAATGAAAACATACAGCTGAGTATCTAATGTTCGATTCCACTCGAACTTAGGCTTCCTTACTTGTTTTTTATACTTTTTCACATTTCTTGTATCATGCTTTTTCATTTCAGCAAGCAGCAGACACATAATTCAATCAATGTAATTTCTTATGTCATTTGTATCAATCACATAAAGTGTGTCTAAAAGCCCGTCTCCACATAACTTGATTCACCAGAGAAACATGTAGCAAAACATCTCTCTCAATAACCCGTCTCCACGTGGCTAATCGTGATTCAGTTTGACACTTCTCTTTCTTGTTCTTCTTAAATGTTTGTATGTTTGCTTATTTTTGCGTCTTTGTTTTGGTCTGTGTGAGATTTCGATAGATTTTCGATAGAAAATTAGAGAAGACATCGATATCATCGAGGTTGGCAAGATGATTCAGAATGAAACAGTGTTTCAATCTTCACTCGCTCTCAGAAATTTGTATGGAAAATTGCGAGTTTCGGCACTGGTTTCCGTGTCGAAACAAGATTGAGAGAGAAAATGCAGAAAAAAAGAGCGAAACACGTTATGTGGAGACATGGTATTACAACAGTAAACAAAAAAAAAGCAAAAACAAAACTTGAAAGCCAATTAAATGGCATTTAACGACTTCAGATCGGATAGACGGATGCGTGGGTAATAAGATTTAGAAAATTTATTTTTCTGTTTTTTTTGTTTTTTTTTTTCGGGGAAAAAATGATTAACGGTGATTGAATTAGCTGCATGTGGGTGTATAATAATATTAAATACATTTCTGGAGTGAGAAGAAAGTGAGTGCATTAACAAAAAGGTTTGTTCTGGCTTCGTGGAAAAATGTCAGAAAAGTTCATTTGCTTTTATGGTCTATTATAATTTTTTTTTGTCTAACAACAATCATTTTTTCACATACAAAATATTTCAGCTTTAATTGGACAAAATGCCTTAATTTTGCTTTATATCCTTATTTACCTTCCAGCCTTCGCCAAATTATATTTACATCCTTTGTCCTTGCTCGAAATCAAATGCCAAATGCTTATGTACTTTGCGGTAACTAAAAAAATATACACATACACATACGCTGGCCGCTAAACAAATACCTACTACACCATTTGTATAGCCCGGAAGCGTTTGTTTTTTTTTTTTTGTTTTTCTATACAAAGGTAAAATTCCACTCCGTTTTTATTTACGCAAAAAAAAAAAGAATCGCATTTTCCGGAAATGCTAGCTTGTAAAAATTTTCAGCACTGACCACACACAGTCAGTTGGTTTTTATGTAATCAAACGGTCGAATGGCGCAATGGTTTTGGAAGGGGTGGTATAACAGCAGCAGCAGCAGCAGGAAAGTGCAAATGAAATGATTTATTATGTCCTTCCTTGCAGGCTGTATAAATATCTACTGGATTTTTTCTCATTACATCGCAGTTTTTTTCTTGGTCTTATATATAAAAAATATTTTTTTTGTGACATTATAAAACGCGCTTAAAAGAGCAATAAAAATACAAAATATAACTAAGAGATTTAAAGGAGGTAAAAGAAATGAAAAAAAAAAATTAAAAGTATAAATGATGCAAAACAGATTCAGCAAGAAAGATTCAAGTAGAATTCAAAACGGAAAGCATCGCTAACGGAATAGGAATTTTTTCGTATACTTAGTCGGGCGGATTTAAGTGCTTTGCGATCTGCAACAGTATCACCAAGCCTAGCCTGACAGTGCAGAGAATGGATCATGCGCTTGGCAAGTCTAAAAAGCGTGTCACTGAACTGGTTGCCGGGGCGCCGCAATATTCAGGGAAACAAAATGGCTGATAAGCTAGTCAGGCAAGGATCGGCTCTTGATATCACAAAGGCCGAGAAGGTTCTTGTGCCGCTGGGTTTTATCAAGCACCGAATCTCTCAGCATTGTTTTGAGGAGGCTAAAGCCAGCTGGAGACGTTTGCACGTCCGCAGGGTGTGCAGAAGTCTGTGGCCTTCTTACAATTAGATGCGATCCTCAACCATTCTAAGGATGGACGGGAGGGATATTTCTCGCTTAACTGCGGTATTCACAGTAAATTGTACCATTAGTACCCATGCGGCCCGATTGGTATTAGACCATAACACTTTGTGTCGCAACTGTAATCTTCCTGGGACCGAGGAGACCGTGGACCATGCACCTGCTATGCGAGTTTCCTTCGCACTGCCAAGGCAGAATGAAGTTCCTTGGCAAACCTTTCCTCGACAACCTTTCGGAACTCAAGGATGTTAGGTATGAGGGGCTCCTTTGATAACTAAACTCAACAGGACCGATAAAGCGCGTAGGATCTGCTGTGGTTTTCGAATTAATGTACTCTTTTACACAATTACTCTGATTCTGGTTCTTTAGTCACTTGCGGCCTTTCGGCACTAATGGCAGTCTGTGAGACCCGCCAGTTAAACCAATCAACCAACCTACATGTTACCTATGCCCTGGAAGTTCTGTGCGGTGCAAACTGTGTGTACCCATCTTCTATAGGGATTAGCCACAATTAAATTCAGTCTACTTGTTTTTTCGCAGTCGATGAAAATATCTTTACCATTATGCTCATTTGCTAAATACATATGTATCCTGGAGCTACTATAATTACTGGAACTTCAGCCTGCTTGAAAGATAACTCTAGGTTTCGTTCATTTGAGAAGACTTCTCCTCCGACTTTATCTACCATTTGGTATTGAGCAGTCTTAACTGTGTATCTCATAAGGCTATTTCGGCAGCTGTCTTTCCAAAGAACTATCTTTAGAAATAAAGCACTTTATTTTTCTTTTCGAAAGACAGTTTCCAGGACAGTCTAGTTCATTGAAAAGGACGGGCATGACACCGATCTGACTCCTTCCAATCTTCGCTACTCTGGGCGTCATAAATCATACCTTATGTAAGCTGAAGGACGGGCATGGCTCAACCGAATTCTATACCTATATATCTTACTTTCTTTATGGAGCTACGTTTAACCATTATATGAACAAAAACATAATAAATAAAATACAGTCATTAAACTCCTTCGCTTCCCTTACGACTTGCCTGCATTCCTGCGGTCGTCCACCTTTTATATCCAACTACAACCCAAACGCATTTCCTTCCTCTTGCGCTATTCATGACTCATTACGAATTGCACAAACAAACAAATATTGTACAAAATAATCAGAAAGCATCAATATTAGCAGCAACGCTTAAGAATCGCCACAATTTAATCACGGTGCAAATATTTTTTCAAAACATTCAAAAGCAATAGAAGAAAAAGAAGAAGACTAGTAAACAAACGTGCAAAATTAAATACTTTGGATTGAAATAAAGTAGGGCAAGGAATTGCGATAGAAATATGTAGAGAAGGTTAAAGGAGCTGCGGAAGAGCAGAGTGCAGTGAGAGATGCAAAGGTTAAGAGGTTTGAGATAGAAGATACAGCAAATGTTGTAAGAGAATGGAAAAGACACCGCAAGAGTAAAAGAGGAAGGAAGAAGTGGCTTGAAATACAGAATTTCTATGGCAATTCATCTTCTCGTACTGCGGAAGTACCTATCCCATAATATCCGACAAAGAAAGCTATAAAATTAAACAACTCAATTTCGTTTTGTTGCTTATTTGCCCTCGCAGTTTGCTTTTGGTGGCTTTAGAAGATGAGTTTGGTAAATAAATACATAAATACATATTAACAACAGCAACTTGGATTTTATAGTTACACAAGTGAATGCGAAGGGAAATGTTTTCTGCGAATTTGTTACAAACTAACGTGCATAAATACATACATACATATATACCTACTAGCAGATACCCGTCCCGCTACGCAGCGACGAAAAAATTTGTATGTTATAATGAGGGTTTCCCTCCACATTTCCCTTTCTCTTTCTTTTTCCTTTAGTTTTACCTCTACCTTTACCTTTACCTTTACCTTTACCTTTACCTTTACCTTTACCTTTACCTTTACCTTTACCTTTACCTTTACCTTTACCTTTACCTTTACCTTTACCTTTACCTTTACCTTTACCTTTACCTTTACCTTTACCTTTACCTTTACCTTTACCTTTACCTTTACCTTTACCTTTACCTTTACCTTTACCTTTACCTTTACCTTTACCTTTACCTTTACCTTTACCTTTACCTTTACCTTTACCTTTACCTTTACCTTTACCTTTACCTTTACCTTTACCTTTACCTTTACCTTTACCTTTACCTTTACCTTTACCTTTACCTTTACCTTTACCTTTACCTTTACCTTTACCTTTACCTTTACCTTTACCTTTACCTTTACCTTTACCTTTACCTTTACCTTTACCTTTACCTTTACCTTTACCTTTACCTTTACCTTTACCTTTACCTTTACCTTTACCTTTACCTTTACCTTTACCTTTACCTTTACCTTTACCTTTACATTTACCTTTACCTTTACCTTTACCTTTACCTTTACCTTTACCTTTACCTTTACCTTTACCTTTACCTTTACCTTTACCTTTACCTTTACCTTTACCTTTACCTTTACCTTTACCTTTACCTTTACCTTTACCTTTACCTTTACCTTTACCTTTACCTTTACCTTTACCTTTACCTTTACCTTTACCTTTACCTTTACCTTTACCTTTACCTTTACCTTTACCTTTACCTTTACCTTTACCTTTACCTTTACCTTTACCTTTACCTTTACCTTTACCTTTACCTTTACCTTTACCTTTACCTTTACCTTTACCTTTACCTTTACCTTTACCTTTACCTTTACCTTTACATTTACCTTTACCTTTACCTTTACCTTTACCTTTACCTTTACCTTTACCTTTACCTTTACCTTTACCTTTACCTTTACCTTTACCTTTACCTTTACCTTTACCTTTACCTTTACCTTTACCTTTACCTTTACCATTACCTTTACCTTTACCTTTGCCTTTACCTTTATCTTTACATTACCGAGACCATCCATCGCCATCTGTGCCCACTATTTGAACCATTTCTGGGAAAGCTGTAGGTTGAAGCCCTGCTAAACGTCTTTCATTTGCTACCAATATCGCTCGGAAGCATTCAGGGGTCATCCGGGTCCACGTTTTGACCCATATCTCGGGACCCGGCCTCGCATCGCAATGAAAATAACTCTATGTTGAAGGCCTGCTCAGCACCTTTCACTTGATACCAATATTGCTCAAAGACTTGCTGGGTCACTCTGGGTCCACATTTGGGCCCATATTCCGGGAAGTTCCCACTTTTCCGAAAGTCTGTATACCCTATCACCAGCGCATATACCATATGAATCTACTGTGAAAATTTCATAAAGATCGGTTGATTACTTTTGGAGTCCATAAATAATACACACACACACACACACTCACACACACACCCAGCAGGGCTTTCTCTTACATGAATGGGTAAAATCATCGAGAAATCTTGTTTCATCGCTTACACTTGCGAATACGGATTGCATTACTTTAACATAGGCATGTCATTGGCGGTATTGTCTTACAATATGGTAGACAGTAATGCATTAGAAAGTCGCTACTAATATTAAGAAAAGTAAGCTGTTACAATTAAGAAGTTCTTTCACTGGTATAAGTAATTGCATATATCACACAATCCAGTATAGTAATCTATAATGCATTATAATAAAAACTGGTAAAATAAACGAGAATGAGGGTAAATTGCTTTACAAAATTGCTAGTTACAAAAATTTAAATCAATGTAGGCTTTGCAAAATATATCGGCACATATAATCTTTTCGCTTATTTTATGCAATACTGGTAAGCGAAAAAAATAATTTTAAAACTATGAGTTAGCAATTTATGCCGAAAACAAATAGCAAACAGAATGAATAAAGAATCAAAACATTCTTTGCAAAATGTGTTTAAAAACAAACACTATTTGAATAATAACACTGGATCACAAAATGAAATTTTTTGTCTGTACTTTGGACGTGACTATCCTATCTATATGTAAAATCGGTCGCTGATTCCGAAAATCGGGTTCATTTTTAATTCTATGGGAAGGTTTTTGAGATATCGGAAATTTACCGTTATTTGGCCAATGGGTACACTTAATCCAGTATAACTCTTTAACACAGTGAGTTATATTCCTTAGGGTGACACCAAATGAAAGAAAATTAAATTTCCTTTTCATGGCTCCTACAACATTTTTCTCTAACTCTTATAGTTTCTGACTCTTATAGTTATTGACGATTAAATTTTAATTTTTTCGATTTTTTACGATTTTTTGAAGAAAAAATTGACTTTGTCAGACAATATCTTTAAAACCAATGTCTTCACCTTCGGTTTTAATCTTTTACGTGAAGCTCCATTCCATTAGCAAAAAAATAAGCTATCAACGAAGAAAATCCATGGTAAAATGGAAAAGTTATAGGCGATCAAGTAAATACAGCCAAGTCGCACAATGCCTCTACACGGGTATATTTTATGCATGTTATACCCGTAAATGGGCTTGTATCTACTGCGCTGCCAATGTCCTGCTACTGCAGATGTGTAGGTATTGGTACAATATGCATAGAATGTACGCGTGCAGAGGCATTGCGCGACCTGGCTGTATTTACTTGATCGCCTATAACTTTTCCATTTTACAATGGATTTTCATCGTTGATAGCTTATTTTTTTGGTAATAGAATAGAGCTTCATGAAAAGGAGTAAAACCGAAGGTAAAAGTATTGGTTTTAAAGATATTGCCTGACAAAGTCAATTTTTTCTTCAAAAAATCGTAAAAAATCGAAAAAATTTAATCGTCAATATTTCAGAAACTATAAGAGTTAGGGAAAAATGTTATAGGAGCCGTGAAAAGGAAATTTAATTTTCTTTCGTTTGGTGTCACCCTAAGGAATATCACTCACTGTGTTAAAGAGATATACAGGATTAAGTGGACACATTGGCCAAATAACGGTAAATTGCCGATATCTCAAAAACCTTCCCATAGAATTAAAAATGAACCCGATTTTCGGAATCAGCGACCGATTTTACATATAGAAAGGATGGTTGCGTTCAGAGTATTTTTTGGCTGTAGAGCAGTGTAATTATTACACTATGTATTTGCACAGCTATTGGCTTATTTAAAAAATGTTCAACGATGGAATAATGCGACTAACCACGACAGTTTTATAATGAAAACTGGCAAAATAAACGAGAATGAGGGTAAATTTCTTTACAAAACTGCTATTTACTCGTAGAAAAATTAAAATCAAAGCAAAGCGTTTGCAAAAAAAATAACGGCAGTACTCCAAACCTTTTCGGTTATTTTCTGCATTACCAGTAAGCGAAAAAATAATAATTTTAAAGCTGTCGCATTACAAGTAATGAGCAAAGTAAGCGAAGGAGTGTTTCTTAGCTATGTGTAATGCGTTATTTCATTGAATACAATTTTAAGCCATTACCAAAATATGGAAAAACCCTGCTGGGCACACACACTCACACACACACACACACACACACACACATTCATTTTTATATAATAGATTTACATATTTATATCAAAGAAAAACACGGGAGCTATAAAATTAAATAAATGAAATTGCTTTTGAATGCCGCGAGTAGTGCATTAAAAAGTGAGAAAAAGGAAATATTCTGGTTCACAGCGGTTTCAGTTAAAAAATATAAACATGAATCAGGTATAACTATTTTTTTTCTCTGGAAAATGGAGGCCAGTAAAGAAAAAATCTTTGAAAGATAGAGATCAGTGATAGCTCTATGGAATCAGAGTTCCTTTGCAAACTTCCTAGGTTCTTTAATGAATCTGAGAAGTTTATCGAATGTTAGATAATATGCATTCGCCATTATCAGTACAGAGAATTCGCAATCTTAGTCTAGCGAAGACCGTATAGGTGCAGAGAAAATGCTCTCTGTCCTCCTCCAGACAAGATAGGCATAATGTGAGCTCTCGACGATGCCTAAGTATGGTGGTATTTTGTTTCCCCATGGATTGTGTCACAGAGCCCCCTCTGTACTTGCTCTTATTTTTCGCTGCGCTGCAGTTGGTTGTTATAAGCTACGTAACTCCGCCCTATTATAGCGAGACAGAGCAGACGACCTACTGCAACTACTTTGAATTCAAAATGCTTTCGCTTGAAAAGTAGTTGGTCGAAGTGATTTGAATTATTTGGATAATGCTCCAATGCTCGCTATTCAGTACGTTCCGAAAGCACTAAGCACGGTATTGTCCTATGGTTATTCCTTAATATTTACCTCTAGATATATGTATAAGAATAAAAAATATTACGCAAGCTGGTATCCCTTTTCAACTTTGGACCAATGAAGTCTCATAATCATCTCGAATACCCCATCAGATTCTAGGCCAAGCCTTTCGAGCCAGGTTATCAGCTCTAAACTGCTGTGGGTATTTCTCAAGAAAATCAACTCATAAGCCTTTCAACCAACACATACTAGACAATCTTCTTGGCTTGAAAACTGGCACAGAAAAAATTTCATTGCAGTTATTCCTAACTAACTGGAGGTGTTGCCGGTTTATTGCCTTACAGCCTGCATTCGAAACCCTAAAGGCGGATTCATCGTTCGAGTTCAGAACTTTTTTGCCATGTGGTTGTTGTTATATTTTCGGAGTGTGAGAGGAATTCCGAAAAGTTCTGAAGTATTTTTATTAGTTAACTGAAATTCAACTTTAGTTCTGAACTCGAACGATGAATCCGCCTTAACACCGTTTATCTCCTTCTCTGTGTGACGAACCTTCTTTTTTTTTTACTTTTTTTGTTTTTCTACTTTCTGTTTGATTAACTTCGTTTTTGCTTCATTGCACTTGAAGCAGAAATTAACACCTACGAGACTTAACGATATTGCAGTCTATCATTGCGATTAATTAAAATAATTACAGTTTGCGTTTGTTTTTACGCTTTTTGCTCGTTTTTCCAAAGGCCGCAAAAAGAATGAAAGTAAGGGCGTAAAAAAATAAATACAAGCAATTTTGTTTTTGTTTTTTATTTTATTCTTCTTTTATTGCAGTAGTTCTTATTTTAATAAAGATAATGCCCACTCGGTGGAGCGTTTGTCCTGTTAATTGATTGCTATAGAAATGTTTGATGTCTTACTTCTATTTTATGTAATTAGGTCATGTACCATTAAGTTTGTTCATGTTTAAATTTATTTCTTTACCTAGGTTAGGTTAGAATGGCTGCCATAGGGGCACACTTAGGCCAGTGCAGAGGCCCATTGTGATACCACAAGAAGAAAACAGATTACTCTTCCTTTTTAAACCAGTTTGATAACCTAATGAAATTCACCAGGTCCTTTATGTCGACAACCGCGACTTTATATAGGCTATCCAGGAAAGGTGTCCCAAGAAAGCGTCGTCTGGCGCTGTTAAGAGCCGGGCAATGGTAAATGAGGTGTTCGATTATCTCCTCTTCCTCATCACCTTTGCAGCTTCTGCAGCATCTACGGTAGGGTGCACCCAGTCTCTCTACGTGTTTTCCGATGAGGCGGTGTCCTGTGAGCACCCCCACATGGTTCGAGATTTCCTCTCTCCTTAGAGTACATATTTGACGAGATCGCTTGTGGTCCCAATTCGGCCAGGTTTGTCTTGATGTTCGACATACTGTGTTCTGATGCAATCTATCGCTTGCTAGTTTATAGATATGCTGTTTAAGCATTATCTTGCATGTGGCAAACGGCATACCTATGCGTTCTTTGTCAGGAAGAACCTGCTCGGTAGTGCCTTGCCTTGCAAGCTCATCTGCCCTACGATTTCCCTCGATATCCCTATGTCCCGGGACCCACACGAGGTGCAGACGGGTCTGTTTGGCCATCTCCTGCAGAGATCGGCGACAGTCCAGTGTTAGTTCAGAATTGATCGAGTTGGAGCCAAGAGACTTAATGCATGTGTATAAAGCAATATATGCTTTGTTTTGACGCTGAATAATGTTATCCTTCCAGTTCAGCTTTTTGTACAGAAGTACACCTAGAAACTTAGCCTTGTCGGCCAGGGTCAGGCGAACGCCATTTAGTTCTGGTAGATTTAACGGTGGTATTTTATACAGCCTAGTATAGAGGAAAAGTTCACCTTATTTGAATTGACACTGAGTCCACAG
Organism: Urophora cardui; assembly: GCA_960531455.1. NCBI lineage: Eukaryota > Metazoa > Arthropoda > Insecta > Diptera > Tephritidae > Urophora > Urophora cardui. The sequence goes on along the minus strand of OY482674.1, from coordinate 116,298,026 downwards.
CGAGAGGACCACGCTGAGATCTCTCACAGTGCTACCTGCATCAGATCATATAAGGTCTGTGGGAACTTCCCTCTGTATGCTAAAGCAAGGTCGTCCGCATATGCCACGACTCTCCCGCCGCCCCAAACTGCAGTGGAGTTCTCCCCTTTCTTCTGCGCTCAGCGGGTTTCGAAAGAAATATTTTCTTGTTCGGAGCAACTTCTTCCATTCTCAAGACATGACCAGCCCAGCAGAGCCGCTGGATCTTTATTCGCTGAACAATGTCGATGTCTGCGTACAGCTCATTTTTAAATCTCCGTCGATACTCGCCAACGCGCAAAGGTCCATAAATCCTCCGAAGAACTTTCCTCTCGAATACTCCAAGCGCCATCTCATCTGCTTTTGATATAGTCCATGCTTCTGCGCCATACATGAGGACTGGAGAGTGTGATTTTAGTTCGTCAAAAGAGGACTTTACTTTATAATTGCATACTTAGTCCTAATTGGCTATCTTCGAAATTATGTACCTAATGACATCTGAATTATGTGAGACGGGTAGCCAAAACAATATGGATGAATATCTTTATAACAATCTCTGTATGATCCTTTTCTAAGATCCAAAGTCACTAATTCATAGCTCAATCAAACAAAAATAAATTCATAGCTCAATTAAAGGATAGATTATATACATTGGAGACTAAATAGCCAACCTTCATGGACTATTTTACTTACAGAACACAAATTTTTTAGCTACACTCAGGGAAAAAACAAGCTAAATTTAAGTCTAACGGGATAGAAATAAGCCGAAAACATCATGAAAGTCTGCTAACCTTTAAAATGCTAAAATCAAGAACGCATTCTTGTTTTTAGAATGATATTTTTCATAAATATTATATTAAGAGTGTGGAGTTTTGAAACAAGCTTGTGTGAACTTATTTTAAGCACTACACATGACTTATTCAATCTTGTTTTAACAATGCTTATACTTGTGTTGGGAATTTCATTCTTAAATCAACAATATTATTCTTAAATCAAATTTTTTCAGTTTCTTATCTTGATTCAAGCTTGTGAAAACTTAAATTTAATTAATTTTTCTTTAACTTCTGTAATTCTTGAGTCAAGTACGACACAGCTTGAATTTAGTCCGCTACTTTTCTCTGAGTGTAGTCGTCTTCGGCAAATCAACGACGGTATTCATTGTGTCTTGCACTTCTTCCATACTACAACTGCTTCACACTGGCCTGTGGATAGTTGCTGATACCTCTTCGTCGTCCAGTTCCATGGGATCATACAAAACACCCGTATTGCTTAAAGCATCTCTATAGAGCGCTTGAATAATATTTTCACCGGATAGCTTTACTCCCCTGAATTATATTTCCAACAATATGATATCATAAACATCTGATATAAATACGTGGAAATCCTAAGAATGTCTGATGATTGATGCCAACAATTCTATCTATAATTCAACTCTTGATAGAGTAGAAGAAAATTACAGAACCAGTTGTTCAGGGACACTGGTAAGAATAAAGAACACAAAATAAAGATATTGGAAAAGACAGAAAAGAAAGCTTCAAGAGATTGTGTAAAGAAGGAATATTTAGATTTATAGCTTCGTGTATTCTTACCACAGGTCCTTATGATCACCTTCCCTTTGTTTTAACTTAACTTCATCTAATTTACCCTCCTTCAATTTTCAGTGATACTCTTTCAGTCTCTTAGTTTGCACAATATTTTGCCCCCCCCCCCTGCGTTTCATTCTACTTGTGTGTCCAGCGTGTTTAGTTACTAAGAAAATGTTTATTCAATAACCGAAACAAAAACAAGATACCGTTGCTTATGTTGGCTCTGATTGTCACTGTGACAGCGTAAAGAGCTTTTCTCTTTGTCGCTAAACGAAACATTGTAATAATGCACAAAATGGTAGAGCAGAGTGGAAAGAAAGAAAACTTCATGGCTTATGTTGTTCTGTGGCAAATTTGGTTGCAATTTCACGTTGTTTTGTTTGTCCTTCGTGGCTTTTTCGGCATCGTTGTTGTTTATGTACGTACATTTTTTTGTGCTACGGGGCCTGAAGCTGTTATTTTAGTTTAAGGAGACCTTTCCTTGCTTTTACTTACTTTATATACCCAGCTGTGTCTTAAAGGTAGTACATTTTTAATTGAGTTATACTCATATAATCATTTCATCATTTTTAAACAGTTGGCTGCCCTCTTTTTAAACATTTTTATCAGAAATTTTTAGTCTTAGACCCATTTTTATTTATTTTATTCATGTTTCATTTCTCAAATTTTTGAGCATATGGCAACCTCTATTAATTTTAATTTTCAATTTTAATTCTTATGGTAATGCTATCCCTGCTTAATTTTATGCATTCAATTTCTTAGTTTAAGCACGTTAAACATTTACAAGCAGTTGGCAACCTACTACAATGACTTCTTTTTTTTTTTCATTTTATTACAAACAGCTGGCAGCCCTTGAACATTTTTTTTCTGTAAGCTTTCTTAAAATCTCTTTAGTTTGATGTTCTATCGCTCTATCTAATTAATTTAACACATTACAAAATAGAAAATTTCCAACTAGTTGGCAACACCCAAAAATATTTTTAGCTGAGAGACCTATATAAACTGTTTTATTATGCATATTTCATTCCTTTTCTCAGATTAAGTTTAAGCGAAACTTTTCAAACGGATGGCAACCCTCTGAAATATTTTTGTTTATGTGGCCTTCTTGAAACTTTTCACTGAAAAACTTATAGGTACTATTTTATTATGCATCTTTAATTTAATTTTTCTGCTCAATTTTAATATACATTTTTTCAAACAGCTGGCAACCGCTTGAAATATTTTTATTTATGTGAGCCTTCTTAAAACTCTTCACTGAAAGGCTTATAGAAATTATTTTACTATGCATATTTCATTTCTTTTCTCATTTTAAGTTTAAATGAAATTTTAGAAACAGGTGGCAACACTCCGAACAAGTTTTTTTTATGTGGAGTTCTTAAAGCTCTTCGCTGAGAGGCCTATATAAACTATTTTATTATGCATATTTCATTTCTCAGTTTAGGTTTAAATGAAATTTTACAAATAGGTGGCAACCTTCTGAAACTTTTTTGTTTATGTGGCTTCTTAAAACTCTTCACTGAAAGACATAGAAACTATTTAATTATGCATACTTTATTCATTTCTTAATTTTAAGTTTTAGGAAATTTTACAAATGGGTGGTAACCCTCTGAAATATTTTTGTGTATGTGGCCTTCTTAAAACTCATTGGTTTGCATGGCAAATATTTTTTAATATTTTATTTACATATTTTAGTTTAATTATTTTAAATTTTTGAAATACGTGGCAACCTCTGCAAATACTTTTAAATATTTTCGACTTTAAATAAGTCCTATTGAGATGTTATATACATGTGTATATATGTATTTAATTTATGTTTTCTTTTTTTTTTTTTTTCATTTTTTATTCAACAGGTAGCAACACTCAAAAATATTTTTTAGTATTTTCTACAATGTTTTTTTTTTTTGTTATTTTAAATTTAGCGCTCATTCACTTTCGCTAGTCACGGCTGTAGGTACATATTTTTTCAGTTTTATACCACCCGTTTTCATACTGCCTTATTTGCCTAACTACTATGTCGCATTTATTCATTAATTTTGTTTTTCTTACTCATCTGTACCTCATTTAACTATGTGCCTTAACAGAAATCTGCATTACTCAAACAAGCAACATCTGCTGGCAGTTGCAGTTGTTGTAGTTGGCAACACATGCCACGCATTTGCAAACGTACCAACAACAAGATGTTTCGCTATACACTGGGCTGCTGTGCTGCCAAGCTTTTACTCACTGTTTTGTTTGCTTTGCCGTGCGCTGCGTTGCATTTAATTGCATAGCGAAGGTTTATGTTATGTACGGACGTGTCTAAAATAAAAATTACTCTAACTAGTACGTATGTACTACGCTGCTGTTGTTTGCTACTGCTACTCTTTTTCAAGAAATGTGACAGCAATGAGTAATAAGACATGCCGCAGCTGTGACACACACAAAATTGTTGTATCCACGTACATATACATATTTGCTATAGTGCATAAAGTTGACAAACGTGCAAATGTGTTGCAAAAGAGTGCAGCAACATTGTTGCTATTGCTTTTTAGCTCTCTACATGCACTGTTTTATTATTTCTCCTTCTTTTTGATTCCTTCGTTGACACACTTTTTGAGCGTAAGTAATAGGTAAATAAACTGAGAAATAAGCGCAACGTGTGACAGAAGAAATTGCACTGCAATACATACAGATATGTACACATGTGTGTAGGTATATGTACTAAAGACATTTTTTAAAATTTGTTTAAAAATATTTTGGGGTGGTCTTGCACTGTACGTTGATACTGCTAGAGATAGTAGAGGCTGAAACAAAAAAAATTTACAGATAAGTATTATAATAAGTAGTTCCCAGCGAAGTTATGCGGCTGCACTTTGACTGATGTGCGCCAATTTTCTCGTGCCTCCTTCTCGAAATTGCTTTGCATTCGAGGAGTATACGCTCTGCAGTCTCATCTGCCCTATGACAGAACTGTCATAATCTTCTAGATCAGATGCAAAGTCTGTTGGTACTTTCAATATGCTCAGCTTGAGTTCGGATAAAGACCTTGAAGCTTCTTCTTTGACGCTTGTCAGACTGGTGTTAGTGTTGGTTCTTTAGATTACTTCTACACGGAAAAAAGTATATTGATGTCACATCTATATATATATATATATATGGATAATCCTGTCTGATCCATAAACTATGGATATCATGTCAATATAATGTATGCCATATCCATATTTCTTTATATATTACAATTTTTTTTTTGGATGTGGTACCCATTATATTGACATGTTATCCATAGTTTATGGATCAGACAGGATTATCCATATATATGGATGTGACATCCATATAGCTTTCTCCGTGTACTACTTATAAGGCTATTCTGGCAGTCTTTCTAAAGACAACTATCTTTCAAAAGGAAAGACAGTTGCCGGAATAGCCCAGTTAACTCCCAGCATTGAGTTATGTATGTCGCAAATCTCCACCTGAAAAAAGCTACCCAGATACCGACCGCTGCAGCGGCATGGATATTCTGCAACTTTAAATTATAAGGATGTTTTCGAATATCTTTCCTGGATAAAAGAAAACTTGAAGGCGAAGATGGCTCACAGGAATTAAATTTCTCATGAAAGTTTTTCTTGATACCTTTTCCAAAGGTTAGTTAGCTCATCACTCTGTTGTTGGTATGTAAGTATATGTACAATGTCTAATCCTTGAGTCTCATCACCTCCGTGAACTCTTATAACCTCCGTGGTAGCTGACATTTTTCACAGAACCTTCTGAAGCTTGCTCTTCTAATTCAGAGATCAAACATTTTTGTCTGCTGCAAAAGAGTTGCTTTCGTAAAGCGTAGGTACTACGCAGCTCGAAAAAATATAGAAAGCTCTTAGCTACCGCTCACATTAACTAAGATCAAGATATATAAACTTAGAGGTAACCTATTGCAAAATAATCTCCTAAAAGATAGGTCAAGAGAGAGACTTTGTAGTGGAGTATACCAAGGTTTATTAGTTACCTAACTATTTTAGTTTCATGGGAGTGCTAAGTTGATCTGTAGTCCAAGATCTCAGCATGCTTTTTTGGCTGTACATATAAATAACGTAGCATACTTTGCAAACAAATCTTCTATTTATTTTATTACCAGCGAAATTATCGATACACACGTGCTACTCATTTTTGTACAATCACAGTTCATTTCACATAACATAATTGACATTTACAAGAAATGCACAACAACAACTCATAACTGAGTTATTGATGGAAATCACTCACAGTCAAAAAGTTATTGCTTGTTAAATACACGTGGTGGATTAATAACTTCGAAAGCGCCATTAAGCACATGCACAAAAGCGTATTAAGTGTCGTAATAACATTAATATTTTTGTAAGCTGTTTAAGGTAGAATAATTTTGTTAATACCCATAAGTATTGAGCGATTGATTTAGATACATTTTGAGTGTTAATTAAATGCAAAGAAAAATAAACTTTTTTCATATGTACATTTTCCGCGCTTGTGCTGATTATTAATTCTGATTGTGCAGTTTGATTTGGATTTCAGTGTTTATCGAAGCATTTAATCGTGGCTCGTGCGCGAAAGTGATTGAATTAACGAACTACACGTGTAGGTACATATTTATCTATGTATGTATATACATATATGTACATATGTATGTATTTAATGGTATTTAAAACCCAATTTACGAGTAAATATGCACATTTCGTATTTTGAATCAATCACATATTATAATCTATATATATATAAAAATCAAGCCCATTTCTTTGTCGCCGGCTTTCGCCCAAACGCGTGGAGGGATTTTGACCAAATTTACACACCAGCTTAATACCTTGCCCTAGATGGTTTATATGCATATTTTTTTCAAATCCGGAAGTCGGTTCCCGAGATATAGGTCAAAAGGTCAAAACGTAGATCCGGCTTTCCCCTGAATATTTTTGGACGATATTGGTATCAAATGAAAGGTATTGAGCAGATAATTTCCATATAATAGTACTTATTGTGATTCCTAGGTCGAGTCTCCAGATATGGGTCAAAACGTGGACCCGAATGACCCTCGAATGTTTCTGAGCGATATTAGTATCAAATGAAAGGTGTTGAGCAGAGAATTTACGTAGAATAGTACTCATTGTGATTCCTAGCTCCGGTCTCCAGTTATGGGTCAAAACGTGGACCCGGAAGACCCTCGAATGTTTCTGAGCGATATTAGTATCAAATGAAATGTCTTGATGAGGACTTCAGCACAGAACTATTATAATTGTGATGCCTAGGCCGGGTCTCCAGATATAGGTCACAACGTGGACCCGGATGACCCTCGAATGTTTCTGAGCGATATTAGTATCAAATAAAAGGTATTGAGCAGAGAATTTACATAGAATAGTACTCATTGTGATTCCTAGGTCGAGTCTACAGATATGGGTCAAAACGTGGGCACGGATGACCACGGAAAATTTCTCAGCTATATTGGTATCAAATGAGGGGTGTTGAGCAGGGATTTTAGATAGAAATGAACTCAATACGATTCTTAGGTCGGGTCGTAAGGTGTGGGTCAGCGCCGGGATATTTCTCAGGGATATTGGTACCAAATGAACTTGGACCCAGATTTCCCAAGAAAATTTCTAAAAGATATTGGTGCCAGCTGAAAGGTAGGGGTTTTTCATAGAAATGAACTTATTTTGATTCCTAGGTCAGGTCCCCAGATGTGGGTCAAATGTGGATCCGGATGGCCCCGGATAATTTCTCAGCGATATTCTTATTTAATCACGGCGCATGGCGATTCCTAGGTGGGATCCCAAGATGTGGGTCAATAAATCGACCTGGATGAGCCCGGGATTATTCTGAGCAATACTGTTATAAAATGAAAGTGTTGACCGTGTCTGCTATATAGAGATATTTTCATAGTGATTCTTAGTCCCGATACCCAATTATGGGTAAAAGAGACGATTCGGACGCCACGGAATGTTTTTAAGCAATGATGGTATCAACTGAGAATTGGAATGCAGGGTATGTTATGCTAAACCGAGTTCCCTAGGGAAAGGGGAAGAGTAATGAGACTGGGAAAGGCGAAGGCAAAGGAACGGAAAAGGAGAGGGAGAATATAATAAAAATGGAATGAAGAGGATGAGGAAAGAGACAGTAAGACAGGGAATTAGAGAAGGAATAAGAGGGGGGAATAAAAAGGAGAAAGGCAGAAAAGGATAGGTAAGAGAGAGCGGTAGAGAAAGGAAAGCGGAAATGTGACGGGAAAGGAAACGGAAATGAAAGGAAAGGTAAATGGAAAGGGAAAGAGAAAATCAGAGGGAAAGGGAGTTGGCGACTAATACGAAGAAAAATGGGATAAGAACATGAAGAGGGCAAACTTTTGAAAATATCAATTTTTTCCTTCACTTTTTTAAACTTATCTGAATTGAGCTGAGCTCTGCAGCCCGAGGTAATTTCTGTTTCTAGATACTTCCAACATATTTTAAAGTGTGTCGTTTTTCGCTTCAAGTACCTATAATAGGAAGTGGGCCAAAGCAAAGCTTGGCTGGGTACAGCTAGTCTAATATAAACACACTTTTGTTTGTGTGTAGGGTTTTATTTGTTAAATTCATGTCATCGCTGTTAAAAAACGATTTCGCAGTGCTAAGAGTATGTAGCCACCAAGTGAAAAAAATTTATTAAAAGTATTCATACTCATCTTTTTACCATTCATTTACAAAAACAAATCGTAAATGAGTTATAAATGAGTCGTAAGTCAGTCATAAATGATATATACATATACATAGACTCCTACTACATGAATTGGAATGGAAATCAATGTACAACAAGCACAACTGTTTACATTTTAGTGCCATGTTTGAGTTCTATTTGAGGCATATTAAAATCACAGAAAACCAAATTGCTACTAGATAATTTTGTTGAAGGCAACATTTTCATGGATGAGTTATTAATGAGTTACATATAATACATACACATGTATGTATATGAATCCTATGAGTTTTAGAAAAATTATAATGGACGCAAGCAATATGATTTATATTTATCTATGTAGGTGGTCTTAGTGAGTAAAAATTTTCATCAGTGAGTCGTAATTGAGTTACATATGTATATATGACTAATATCAAATACACCATAGTAAATTCACAATGAACGCAAACACTACTACACTACCAGTATTTTTAGTAATGTAAACATATTCATTGATGATTCAATCATAAGTCATATGTATGACTCTTATATGAGTTATCTCTAATTCATCAACTCGCATTCACTGCTATTTATATTAAGGGAGAACTGAGTTTCTGAAGAGAGGTAATCTTTTTTTGGTAAATAGTCAATATTGAGTCATTTATGATTCTTTTATTAGTTTTCTCAAATGCAATTAAACGTGCAGTAAACGCAATAGCTGCTATTTATATTAAGGAGGAAAAGAGTTCCCTAAAAGAGGTAAATATTTTTGTTAAAGAGTCAATGAGTCATTTATGATTCTTATATTAGTTTTCGCAAATGCAAGTAAACGTAGAGTAAACGCAATCACTGCTATTAGTATTAAGGTGGCAACTAGATTCCTAAAAGCGATAAACTTTTTTGTTAAAGAGTCAGTAATGAGTCAAATATGACTCCTATATGAGTTATCGTTAACTTACAGCAAAGGCAATCACGCTATTTAAATTACGGAGGTAACTACGCCTTTTCCAACTGTATTTCGGAAAAGTGAAAATGTCTTTCAGAAAAGCTCAAATTAATATCAGAAAACACCAAATGGTTTTCAGAAAACCTCAAATGTATTTAAGAAGCTCCAATTGTATTTCAGAAAACCTGAATTTCATTTCCGAATAGCTCAAATGTATTTCAGATTTTTCAAATATATTTCAGAAAACCACAAATCTATTTCAGAAAACCACAAATGTATTTCAGAATAACGCAGTGTATTTCGGAAAAGAGCAAATGTATTTTAGAAAAGCTCAAATTAATATCAGAAAACATCAAATGGTTTTCAGAAAACCTCAAATGTATTTAAGAAGTTTCAATTGTATTTCAGAATACCTCAATTTAATTTCCGAATAGCTTAAATGTATTTCAGATTTTGCAAATCTATTTCAGAAAACCACAAATGTATTTCAGAATAACACAAATGTATTTCAGAAGAAGTCAAATGTATTTCAGAAAAACTCAATTTTTTTTCAGAACACCCAAATATATTTCAGAAAATATCAAAGTCGGTAAAAATTACATTTTGTTATGAATGAAATGTTGAACAAGTTGTTCTTCAAAAAACCCAAGAACATGCGTGTAGAAAGATGTCAAACAAAACAATTTATTTGATTGAAGAAGTGAATAATTTTTGAGTAAATTTTCGTATCCCGAGTTATATAAATTAGCGCTTAAATGGAATTAAAGGATAATTGCGCAATTTGCATGGTTGACATGGGCAGGCAACCGGTTCTCAGATTGCTTCCATGTTTGACAGATGTAGTCATGGTATGCGATAATGCGCCGTGTCATGCGGGATTGGAGGAAGTGTGTAATAACCGAGGAGCTACACTTGTACGTCTCGGACCGAACTCTCCGATTCTTAATACTATTGAGTGTATTTGGTCCAAAATACAATCCTTTGTAAAAACGAATATAGCACTTCCAAACATGAATGGATCAGGCGTAATCGAAAGGCGGTGTTATTGTACAAGCAAAGCAGACCGTTCGACCGGCTGATTGTGCACGCTCTATGCAGCATGCATCTTCCTTTTTCTCGGAAGCTTTGGCATTGCGTGACATGCCAGTTGGAGTTTAATAAAATTATATGTCATTCTTTAAATTAATTTGCTTCTTATTTCATTTTTGCAGCTTTTCATTCATATCAAAAGGTAATTTTTACCGACCATCATATTTTCTGAAATATATTTGGGTGTTCTGAACAACATTTGAGTTTTTCTGAAATACATTTGACTTCTTCTGAAATACATTTGTGTTATTCTGAAATACATTTGTGGTTTTCTGAAATAGATTTGTGGTTTTCTGAAATAGAGTTGCAAAATCTGAAATACATTTGAACTATTCGGAAATTAAATTGAGGTATTCTGAAATACAATTGAAACTTCTTAAATACATTTGAGGTTTTCTGAAAACCATTTGATGTTTTCTGATATTAATTTGAGCTTTTCTGAAATACATTTGACTTCTTCTGAAAACATTTGTGTTATTCTGAAATACATTTGTGGTTTTCTGAAATAGATTTGTGGTTTTCTGAAATATATTTGGAAAATATGAAATACATTTGAGCTATTCGGAAATGAAATTGAAGTTTTCTGAAATACAATTGGAACTTCTCAAATACATTTGGGGTTTTCTGAAAACCATTTGGTGTTTTCTGATATTAATTTGAGCTTTTCTGAAATACATTTTCACTTTTCCGAAATACAGTTGGAAAAGGTGTAGTTTTCTGAAATAGGTTAACATTTTCGTTAAAGAGTTATGAATGAGTTATTTATGACTTCTAAATGAGTGATAATATACTCATAGCTAATGAAAACACCATTATTTAAATATGCATATTAACATCTCCCACGTTTTGCAACATAACATGTGTTTTCCTATTTTTTCACAATCCTTTGCTTTTTCTTCTTCTTCCCGTGATCATTTACTCCTTGTTAATGTTGCTCGGCTTTTGGCTGTTGTTTCTTACTTTTTGTTTTAATTTTTGCTTTTTTGATCTTATTTAATAAAAATTAGATGCACTCGTTTAACACATAATATTACTCATTCACCTCGCTTACATCACTACTTTTAAATTCGACATGGCGTATACGCAACTTATGTATATCAACTGGTACCCAACTCATAAGCAAAAAACAAGCTGCAGTTGCATGTTAAAGCCTAAATTACGAAAACATTAATAAAATCATACGCAGAAAAAGCGCAAATTGACAAGTTCAAATGCAATCATTTATTTTTGTTGTTCTTTTTTTTTGGATGCTCATACGCACTGTCTCAGCTGTCGCAGCGTTGCATGTTTGCACCAACGTCAATTGCCATTTGCGGCGAATATGTTTGCTGCTCTCTTGTTGCTGCTGTTATCACATGTTGTTGTTTTTGCTTGAACGCACTTCAATCAACAGGACAAACAGTTTGAGATGATATTGGATTGAATCAAAATCACAAAAAAGGGCGAAGCAAACGAAATGCGTAAGGAAAACATGAAAATGGTTAGAGCAGAAAAAAGGTTCAAGGAATGTAGAGAAGCGCTTGAAAAAAAAAAAAAAACAAGAAAAAGGAAAGAGAAAACCGTGGCATACCAATCAAACCATGGTTTACATTTTGCAATTCGCACTTTAGCTGCGGCGTTTTTTCTGTCCAACTGTGATTTTTCTTGCCCACTACATGTCAAAGGCGAACGTGGCTGCATTGCATAAAACGCGATTGCCAAGGGATACTTTTTTTGGCTTGATACTTGGAAATCGAGACGTGTTTGTTGCCTTCTATTTTAACGCCAGCGTTGAATTCTGATTGGATATTTGAGAGCTTCTCTTTTTTTCTCGTTGATTGGAAATGTGGAAAAGGTCAAAGTGGTGTACAGACTACATACTGGAAGAAGCGATGAGTATGTAGTCCCTACTATAATATTATCAAGAAGATGTGCACTATTGACTGCAAGTCATGAAGAATAAATTTTGTTATTTAAGACTTAAGAATATTCAGCTAGATGTTAACACGGTCAAATTAGTTAAGCTCCGACAAATTCAGATTAGGTATGTCTTATACCGGTATTCTGTAACTCTGTCTCATCTCAAGTCTCTAAATTTGAGATTTGAGACATGAGACGATTTTTGTGACTTGAGCTAATTTTGGTATTCTGTAAGCCACAGTCACTAAAAATTTCACCAAAGACTGTGGTGAAAATGTACTGAGACTGTTTGAGATAACAAAATAATTTAACGAATACTCACTAATCGATTCCATACGAAAATAGATTTTGGAAATGAGTTTATGAGCAATATATTGCATTAAAAAAATAAAGCTTATCATTACTACTTGTCACTTATAAAAATAGTTATGAATATAATGTTTTATAAGTGTTTTATCTGAACCGATTCGCAAAAAAAAATCATGTAACGTAAAACATTGAAATATCGATAAATGCCGTATGTCATCACTAGTTACTTCTACAGTGCTATTTACACTTGATCCAAATGGCGGAAAAAATTAAGTTAGCAGAACCAGCAAAATTTTTTTATTTTGCTAATTTCATACAAAGAAACTTGTTTTATTACAGAAAATAGCAAGCCAACAAGCAAAGAGCAAACAAATTTTTAAGGTTTTATAAATTTTGACGCTTTATTTAGTTCACCTCAATGTTTTGTTTATTTTGTGACCTCCCCGCCACCAGGTCACTAACTAGTGACGTATTTTTTGAGACTTGAGACGTGAGCTCGCTTACAGAATACCAAGTTGTCTCAAAATCAATCTCACCACGAAAAAGTCTCAATTAGTGACTTGAGACAGCTTACAGAATACTAGTATTAAGCTGCTGAATAATTTGAGGCTCTTTGCTGGTTTTACTCACACAAATACAAATACAAATACAAATACACACGCATTCATACATACCCTGCAGGGAACTCGATAACTAGTGAGCAAAATTTCTAGTTCCGAACTAGCGAAAAGGTGTCAAAGGCGAACTAGATCAATTGTAGTTAGACCCTCACCAGTTCAAAAGGAGTGAATTGAGTGACCATTATAAGACACACTTTGATGTGTATGCAATTTCGAAGTGACAAAAATTCTATGAAAATTTTTCGTTCGTTCAATTACCGTCGGCTTTGTATATTTCTGCAATTCTCAGATGTTTAGTGATGCATTTTATATAAAGGGTTTTCTATTTGCATCTTGTATGAAGTGAAATGTTCCCCTAATTATGCTTTTCCGAACCCTCAGGCTTATTTCTAATTTTTTTTTTATTTTGTTACTTTTTAAATACTATTGTAAATTTTTATTAAATAAATAAATAAAAAAATATTAGTTAAAAAAAAATAAAAAAAAATTATCATCCACCTTGTCACCGACAGGATTCGAACCCACGCTCCTCAGATTGAAAGGCACATGCGTTAACCAGTCGGCCATCGCGCTACTTGCATGAAGTGTGTCAAAGGCTGCACTTAAACGGCAGATGCAAAACTGTAGAATTTGTAGGTACTTGTAGCTAGTTCAGAACTATCGAAAATGTGCCAATAAACGAACTAGTGTAAACTGTAGAATTTAGCAATAGTTCGGAACTATCGAAAATGTAGTGCAGAGGGTGACAATTGACACCGCCTAGGACATCGCCGTGTTAAATTCGACAGTTGATAACATGCAAAAGAGATTTAGCTCGCACTAGTAGTGGCGAAAAATGCACTAGAAGCGACCTAGTTCGGAACTAGAGATTTTCCCTACAGGGTAAATACATGGTGCCCACATTATCTATATCTGTATGCATGTGAAAATAATTAGTGTTAATTTGGCGAAAACCGAAACGCATTAATTTGAATCCACTAAACCACTGAGTTCCTAATGCCTTAATGCGTTGAGTGGTCAAGGCCACAATGAAGCAATGAAACGAAGTGTTAAATTTAGCGTGTACGCGCACAACGCATTTTGCAAGCAACCTGGTGAGAAATGCCTAACTGGAATAAGTATGTAAAAGAACAACTTTCTGACAGCGAGACGATCAGTGTTCAGAAGTGAGAACAAAGTGATTTGCACATAAATGTGTAAATCATTTACTTAAAAGCAGCTATTTAGTTTAGCAGTTTTACGCATAATTATGAGCCATGAGTCATGACATGAGTCATAAGTAATGGATCATGAGTCTGCGTCATGAATAATGACACAATAATTATGTGTTAGAATGAAATGAATAATCATTTTTCCCAATTTTGTTCATTTGCTACTTAAAATCAATAATGAGTCATGCATAGTAAACGGTGCAGTGAAATAACGCCCGTGGAATTAACGCCCGCGGGCGTTATTTCCCAAAAAAAAGGGGCGTTATTTCACTGCATTATAGTAAACACTGAATTGTGAGTAGAGTTCCAGATATTATGCGTCATATGTAAATGTTTTGCACTAATGCAAATTCTAGTTCATTAGCTAGGTGTAATGAATCAGAAGTCATGTGCAAAAGTTACGAATTTGGAGTCAAGCTGAACTTTGTTCCAATAATAACAATTCTGAGCTATTAAGTCAGAGTCATGAATAATTACTCGGTCACAAAGAGTGACGAATAATGAATTTTTTCCAATAATGCTAATTCTAGTAATTATTTTTAAATTATAAGTCATGACTCTAAGTCATAATTCAGAGTCATGAGTAATGATTCAGGAATTATGAATTTCCATTTACATCAGTTCTAGTAATCGGCTTTGACTCTTAAACATAAGTTAGATTAGTCAGAGTCATGAACGAAGAGTCGTGATATAAAGCTGGCGAATTATGAATCATTTAGTCATGAATTACCAGAAATTTTCCATTAGAGACAATTTTAGGTTATTAGCTATGAATTTAGAGTCATGACTGAGAGTCAAAAGTCAGAGTAGTAAAGAATGGGTCATGCTTTAAGGCTCGGCAATCATGAAAAACGCTGAAATTTTTCTTTTAGCAGCAATTTTTGGTTATTAGCTAAAAATTATGAGTCATGATTGAGAGTCATAAATCAGTGTAATGACGAATGAGTCGTGATTTAAAGCTCGGCAATCATGAATTACTTGAAATTTTCCTTTAGAGACAATTTTAGGTTATTAGCTATGAATTTAGAGTCATGACTGATAGTCATAAGTCGGAGTAATGAACAATGGGTCATGCTTTAAGAATCGGAAATCATCAATCACGCTGAAATTTTTCCATTAGTGGCAATTTTAGGTTATTATCTATGAATTATGAGTTATGATTGAGAGTCATAAATCAGAGCAATGAACAATGTGCCATGATTTAAGGCTCAGAAATCATGAATTACGCTGAAATTCTTTCATTTAAGAAAATTTTGGGTTATCAGCTATGAATTATGAGTCTTGAATCATTATTCAGAGTCATTAAAAATGAGTCATTGGAAATATTTTCGAATTATTAATCACCCTATCACTTTCCCCATTTAATAAAATTAGTTCTTCAGCTTTGAATTATTAGTAATGAGTCACGAGTTAGTGATAATGAATACTAGATTATAAATCCTAGATTATGAAAGTCTCAATGTAAGCACCTATTTGCATTTTCTTCCTTATTTCCGAATGGCTATGTAGCATAATTTCGCGGCAGCGGCAGCATTCCTATTATCATAATTACTTGGAAAATGAATTGGATACGCAGAAATATGCCAAATTACATGCAGGAGTAACTCTAAGGACTTTAACTCTATTGAAAGCTACATTTATACCTACATATGTACATGCATATACAAATACCAATACATCTGCATTCTCTCAACCGCAATGGCCAATGGACAATGAACACCACCACCATACGAATGTACCTACTCGTATTGGTAGCACAAGTTCACCACACAGGGCCGCGGAGACGGGGGGGCAGCCAGGGCAATCGCCCTGGGGCCCGGAAGGTTTTTGGGGGCCCGGAAAAGCAAAGCAGTATTGACAGTACTCGAAATAGGATTTCATAGATACATACATAGGTATTTTGTTGCTACAAAAAATTGTTTTAACCCTCTCCTTCCCAAATTAAGAAGCAGATGTAGAAAAAAATCAAACAATGGTTTTTTCTAGTATAAATAGCATTTAAAATGATCCTGCATTAAAATTTTTTTGATATCTGTATTCCAGTGGGTGGTAGGGGTTGGTAGCCATATGGCTACATTGGGAATTAATGCATACAAATTTAAACATATTGGGTTGTATGAAGTTTATCATTTTCTTATAATTTTTTGCATCATTTGCTATGAAACAAATAAAAAAAATATTTTTTGATGTTAAATACAAACCAATATTAAATTTTGTACATTTATGTCTAGAAAACGAAGTCCTGCTGTTGCAATATTTGCGTTTTCCTTTTTATAGATCGGTAATGACCAATGGTCAGCACCATCATACTGCATGTCTGAGATTTGTCTTTTAGTACCGGATTTCTTCTGTTTTTTTGTGTTTTGGAACTGGACTGTTGCTGTTTAGATGAGATGGTATTCCCCTATTTCTGCCGTTGTTAATAAAAGCAGCATTTATCATCCCATCAACAATTTCTGCTTTGAACTCTAGAAACGATTTTTGTCGGCATTTTCTTTTGTATGCAATGCCTCTTATGAAATAACCAGGAATTGACAACACAAACGTCTTCTTCTTAATTGGCGCGTAACCATTTAAAAGATTTGGGCGAGTCCAAAAAGAGCGCGCGAGTCGTTTCTGCTTAGTGCTGCCTGGCACCTATTGGATATACCAAGGGAGGACGAGTTAGTCTTCACCTGATCTTCCCAACGCAGTGGAGGTCTACCTTTTCTTCTGCCTTTAGCAAACATCTGGGACGTGATAAAATATGCGTAATTAGTATTTTTGTTTCCAATTTTGACCTATAAAGTCCAACCATCATATTGCTTAGGTTCACCCCACTCATAACTCGTTGCTAGAGTTCAAAGCGGAAATTGCAGATAGGATGATAAATGCTGGTTTTATTAACGATATAAATAGAGGAAGGCCATCTGATCAAAACAGCAGCCATCCAATTCCAAAAACGCACACGAAATCATGTACTAAAATACCGATTTCAGATATATAGTATGATGGGGCTGGCCATTGGCCATTACCAATCTAGAAAAAGAAAATATACAAATATTGCAACCGCAGGACTTAATTTTCTAGAATTAAATATAAATAATGTAATGTTGCTTTGTGTTTAACATAAAAAAATAATGTAGTTGCTCTACGCAGGTTAAGTTGAAACAATGTTTAACAATTTTATTTTTCCCAATATATTTCGGTCACCCACGGTGATAAACCTCAAGGGATTCCTTTAACAGGGCACTTTCCTTTGACATTTAGTTTTAAAAAAAAAAATTATTTTTATTTGTTTCAGAGCAAGTGACGCAAAAAAGTATAAATACATGATGAACTTCATACTACCAAATATGTTCAAATGGTAACTTTTTGTATGCATTAAATCCCAATGTAGCCACATGGCTACCAATCAATTTTAGCAAATATATTCACTCTTACTTACACTTTTCACATTTTTATTGCTAAAATGTATTTTTCAAGCATTAACTTACACGAAAATATTTTTTTTGTACGAATAAATAAATTAATTGTATATATTTTATTGGTCAGAAACTTATAAACCAGCCGAATGCAAAGGGCACGTGGATTCCTAAATAAGTGTCAAAATTTTCAATGTTTGCCAATGTATAATCGGAAATATTGAGGGCTAAATCATTTAAGCAATGTTGGCTTTAAGCATTGTTTTTTTTAAATAGAAAAAAATTCCGTAGCAAGACGTTTAAATATAGATTTTTTATTTGGTAGCCATATGGCTACCATGGGAAGGAAAGGGTTAAAATTGAAGTGTTTAACTTAACCAAATCACCAAACTAAAATTATAAGCATCCAAACAAATATTTACCTTGTTTATACATGGGCAAATCCTAGAAAAGTGAGTTGAGATTGAGGAAAATCGACTTTGATTTAGAGTTTCCAAAGTACCGCAATTGGTAAGGTGGTGAACCAAGCTTCTCAGAAATATTTACTTTTTAAATGAAAAATGTTGGTAACCCTGTTTAAATTGATTTCAAAGAGTTAAGGTATACAAAATTTAAAAAATTATTAAAAACAATACCATTATCTATCTACTATTATTTCCATGATTTTATAGTTAGATACTAGAGTTATTACCAGGAACAAGTGCAAGAAGGATTAAATAAATAAACTGACATTGCGATTAAATTTAGTTTTTTGTGGAAGTATCAGGATCTGTCGGAAGAAGAGCTCAGAGAAAAGGCAACGGCATTCTGCACGATTTATGGCATAGATATTTCTACGGATCTAATAGATGAAATCATTTATCTCAAAGCCATCCACTTAACAAATTTGGGATGTGATTCGCTGCCACCATTACAACTTCTGAACAAACTTCATAACTTGAAGATGGAAGTATTATTTCCTAACATCTGCATAGCATTAAGAATATTTTGCACACTTCCAGTCAGTGTGGCTGAAGGGGAGCGTTCTTTCAGTCTATTGTCTCGCGTGAAAAATTTTTTGCATTCTACTATGAGCCAAAATAGCTTGACAAGCCTGGGAACATTGGCATTGGCGTCCAGCCATGCTCGCAGCATTAGTTTTGACTCAGTAATTTCCATATTCGTATTTAAAAAAGTTAATGTAAGCAAATCAAACAATGAGATCTAACATTTCACTTATGTATGTATTGGGGTCTATACACAGTGCGTCTGACTCGCGAGTCATCTGTGTACGTGTTGACTCGCTGTCATTATGGGCTCACTTGCGTCATTCATTTGTGAATAGTTTTCATTGCAGAAGGTTCGAAATGAATATCTCAGACGACCTGTATACTTCGATGAATTGAAGTAAAAAAAATTTTATCTTCCTCAATATCGAACTTATTGGCAAACATTTTTGAAAATAAAATTTATTTTTTCTTTTTCTTTATTTATTTTTTAAACGGTTTGGAAATTAACTGACAAAATTTGACAGGCGAGTCACAGCAAAATATCAAACTAATTTTGATTTTCTTGAGTCATGCCAGAGTCATGTCGGTGTAACTACTACATGCGCATTTTCACTAATACACCTAAACTGACTCTTGAATCAGACGCATCGTGCATAGAGCCTATATGTAAGTGCTCTAGTAAATCTTATTTTATATGAAATAAAACTGACAATGTGAATTGAAAAACTTTTGTATGTTATTTTTTTACTAGATTAAATTTATTTTTTAGGGGGGCCCGTAAACGCGAACTGTCCCAGGGGCCCGGCTCGGCTCTCTGCGGGCCTGTCACCACAAGCCCACTTAAAGTACGCTCACATATTTTACTGACAAATATATACATACATGTATGTATGTATGTATGCATATGAAGTTGTATATTTGTATAACTTATCATGAATATAAAACAAGCTAAATGTAAATTTATCGTGATATTCTTCTATATCAACGCAGATTGGCAATCATTATCGAATTTCCAAATATAACTCCATCCAAAAATGGTAGAAAATCCACCAACGCATACCCACTACTTAGACTATGATGGACCACACCTACATACAAAATACAACACCAGCCCAATTGCATAGCCAAAAGCTATAAAAAATCAAATTATGACTGAACAACGAAGAGGTGTCAAAAGACTGGGAGCAGCAGCAGCAACTAAAGAAATATGTACACAGTATCAAATTTATAATCTGAATAAAATATGTAGGCGTATAATGGGGCAGTGATGGTAATGGTGTGGTGTCATTTTGCCATTTGCTGTTTGCAGTTTGGCGCTTGTTTTTGGTTATGGCAAAATATGTTGTCTGGGCTGTAACGCGAGACGTGATATAAACCCCACCTTAAATCAAAGCAACCAAACGGAGCAAAAGTTGCTGTGACGAAAAACAAACAAAACATTCGATGATTGTGATGGGGTAAAAAGTCAACAATGGTGATTTTTATTTTTATGTTGATATTTTTTTAGACTTTTTTGTTTGCTCTTCACTCTTGACGCTTTTAATTGGACGCGTAGTATTTCATTTCAGTAGACATAGACAGGCTAATTGATGTGACAAAGAGGCAATGACCGAACTTATTCACGATGAAGATTGTAAAGATAACAAGGACGTGTTGAAAATCAAAGATTGTAGGTAACTGCTTGAAAATAAGGTGAATGGCAATGATTGAAAAGGTCTGGGAAATGAGTAAAAAAAAAAACGTTTTCTGGTTACGAGGCCACTAAAGAGTTCGAAGTGAAATCGTATTGTCATGAATATGACTAAAGTATTGATTCAAGAGCATTTATGTAATTCGTTTACATATTTTGTGTATGCCGATGACTATGAGTCAAGGATAAGGAGTCGTCAGTCATGCGTTACGAATTATATGCCAGGATGTTCATGTTTGCCAATTCTGCATCTTTTGATATTAACCATGTATAATGAGGCATGAGTCGTAGATGGTTGTGAGACATGGATTATGAATTAAGAGCCTTCGTAGAGTAAAATATTTTTGGACAACATTTTGGGCTATTGTAAATCTTCTTCAAATCCCACATCGGGCCAACGCCAAAAATTTAATTTAATTAATTTTCTAATTAATTAGAACCCAAGTATAGGGTTTTTAGAAATAGCGGTTACCACTCGGTAGTGGGCGGCATAACCACCGGCTCTATTTCTCCCATGAAAAAGCTTCGGGGAAAAAAAAATGGATTCGCCCTTCAGAGCCGGTATATAACTGTAGGTCCACCCAATTAGCCGTAAAAATGAAAATTAGGGGGCACGTCTCCAATTGGAAGAAAAGCTCGGCCTCGTTTGAATTATATATTATACTAGAGGTTACCCGCGGGTTTCACACCACGTACTTTTAAAAATATTAGCATATTGAGTTAGTCCAAAAAAGTTCAAAGTCCAAAAATATCATTCTTGACGTCAAAGATAGTTTTCTTATTTTTTTTTGTCCGTTGAGTACGTAATTATCTCATATGCCCAACACCAATTTTCAGTACCCTACTATAAATATTTCAAGAGATTTTCGCTGTAAAAATTTCAGTCTGTATGGGAGGTGCCCATCCCTGCTTTACCAAGACCTAACGTTTTTACCCGTTTAATACATAGTTATCTCACATGCCCTCACACCAGTTTTCAGAACCCTACTACATATATTTCCAGAGATATTCGCTGTGAAAGTTTCAGTCTGTATGGGAGGTGCCCATCCCTGCTTTACCAAGACCTAGCGTTTTTACCCGTTTAATACATAGTTATCTCACATGCCCTCACACCAATTTTCAGTACCCTACTACAAATATTTCCAGAGATATTCGATGTGAAAATTTCAGTTTGTATGCGAGGTGCCCATCCCTGCTTTACCAAGACCTAGCCTTTTTACCCGTTTAATACATAGTTATCTCACATGCCCTCACACCAGTTTTCAGTACCCTACTACAAATATTTCCAGAGATATTCGCTGTGAAAATTTCAGTTTCTATGGGAGGTGCCCATCCCTGCTTTACTAAGACCTAGCGTTTTTACCCGTTTAATACATAGTTATCTCACATGCCCTCACACCAATTTTCAGTACCCTACTACAAATATTTCCAGAGATATTCGATGTGAAAATTTCAGTTTGTATGGGAGGTGCCCAACCCTGCTTTACTAAGACCTAGCGTTTTTACCCGTTTAATACATAGTTATCTCACATGCCCTCACACCAATTTTCAGTACCCTACTACAAATATTTCCAGAGATATTCGATGTGAAAATTTCAGTTTGTATGGGAGGTGCCCATCCCTGCTTTACCAAGACCTAGCATTTTTACCCGTTTAATACATAGTGATCTCACATGCCCTCACATCAGTTTTCAGTACCCTACTACAAATATTTCCAGAGATATTCGATGAGAAAATTTCAGTTTGTATGGGAGGTGCCCATCCCTGCTTTACCAAGACCTAGCATTTTTACCCGTTTAATACATAGTTATCTCACATGCCCTCACACCAATTTTCAGTACCCTACTACAAATATTTCCAGAGATATTCGATGTGAAAATTTCAGTTTGTATGGGAGGTGCCCATCCCTGCTTTACCAAGACCTAGCATTTTTACCCGTTTAATACATAGTTATCTCACATGCCCTCACACCAGTTTTCAGAACCCTACTACATATATTTCCAGAGATATTCGATGTGAAAATTTCAGTTTGTATGGGAGGTGCCCATCCCTGCTTTACCAAGACCTAAATTGTTTATCCGTTGAGTATATATTTTTGTATTATTCTTTCACACAAATTTTCATTATTCTAGTACAAATATTTCAAGAGATATTACGAAAAAAAGGAAAATTTTGTATGGGAGGTGCCCATCCCTGACTTTTAATCAGATTAAAAATATGCCTATAGCAATTACCGGGTGAAAATACCTAGGTGTGCAAAGTTTCGTGAGGCTCCGTTCAGCGGTTTTCTCGCCAATTGAGTTTAAACACAATTTCCATTTCACATTTATAATATAAGATTATTATATCTTATAGAATATTCTTTTTAAATCCCAAGTTTTTGAAAGTTTTGAATCGCTGAATGATTAAAATATTCCAGAAAATCCGTTGCAAAAAGTCTAAATTAAAGAAGTGAGTCCCACAAAATTTGTTCAAAATCGTTCTTCGATGAGGGTGATTCTCGTAAGGGAATTATGTACATACATAGATCTATCAGAACAACGCTGCGAGAAATTCTCAGAGGAGTAACGATCATATAACTCATCACTAACTACATATACATATGTATGTATATATGGCACTGAGTGGTGCTAGATTAATGGTAGGTTTTTTTCTAAGAAAGATTGCCTGAAATAAAACTTAACTTTATCAGTTAGTCTAGGCAGATTAAAGGCATGATTAATTAGTTTTCGTTTTAGTTTTACATATTTAAGACTACTCTGCAGCTTTCACCTTGAATTTGAACATTCCGCCCTCAGATCATAATTGTCGTACAACATAAAACGAGTGTTGGTAACAGTGTTGCCAGAATATTTTGGAGCTTATAGCTAGATTAAAAGAAAAAAATAGCTAAAAATAGCTAAACAATTTTTTACAAAGCTAAAATTAATAGCCAAAAATATTTTTCTTCAAAAATAGCCAAATAACTATTTACATACTTAAAACGACACTAATTTTCTAGCTCCAATAAATTTTGGATGAGTGAATCTTTTAAACATTCCACTACCATTTCCACTAAATCAAAATACTGGTAGTGAAAATATATTGGATCAACATTTTTTTCCACTAAATAAAAAAAATATCAGAATTGACATAAAAGTTAAATAGCCACTCTACCAGAGCGGATCATACAAACATAAACATATATACAGACGTTCCACTAGCATGAATAATTTGAAAGTATTATTACAATTTTAAAAAATTTTTCATCTAGTGTAGTAATTTTTTCGTAAACTTAATTTCCTCTCCACTAAATTATATTTATAAAAATATATTTAATTACCATTTATTTTATCGGTAGTAGTGGAAATGCTTTTTAATGAAAAATGGAAAAAATTTCCACTACCACTCATTTCGATTTAGTGCTTAAATATTCTAGTTAACTACCATCTAGTTTTTGACTGCGGGGTATGTACCAATAAGCGTTAAAATAAATAATGCCTCAGACACATATGTGGTATGAATATTATGATATCAATACTATTATTTGGCTTTACTATGAAAGTTTTCAATTAAACTACAATATGAGGGTGACACATATGTGGTATAGATCGCAATATTTCTACTATACTACGATGTGTGTCTCTAGCATAAGTGGGCATGCCGGACGACCAGTTTTTGTTTTGTAATCTTAACCGGACGTATTTATACGGGTAAGATGTGAAGCAATTCATTTGGCAATTTGAACAAGAGAACATATCGCTTCATTGTAGCAATTGATGGAAAAGAGTATATTGCAAGGCAATAAGATTCCATTTCGGCTGTTTGGCGGATATTTTGCATTATATTGTAACGCTCACAGTGGCATCGCATAAGTCCAACAATTTTTTTTTAATAAATCGTGTGAAATTTTTAAAATGAAATTGACACATATTGCAATGTCCGGTATAGAAATATTGCCCCGTAAATTGACTCCATATTGCTTTGAAAATTGCTTCACATCTTACCCGTATATACTTCGAGTAAGTACATTCTATAAAGTTTTGATAAACAAAAATTCATAATATTTTGTGCAAAAGTGAGGAAATTACAGAAGAAATATTATAGCTAAAATAGCTAAACCGACTAAAAAATAAGCTAAAGAAAATATCTAATAGCTAAACGCGAATTTCTATAGCTAAACAACGAAAGTAATAGCTAAATCTAGCTACAAAATTGCTTAAGTGGCAACACTGGTTGGTAAGGAACTGTTTCTATGAAAACAGTTACTGATATCCGATGAAAGGGACTAAAGTAGCTATTCCAATAATGAACTAAGAGCGCTTTCACATTACTCGGTGCGGTATCGGATCGACATTTTTGGTTTTTACCGAAAGTATACCGAAACCTTACTGACCACATGTATTTCAATTGGCACTTTCACATTAGTGTTGCATACATGAAATCGGAGCGGATTAATTTCGGTATACCGCAACGCGGTAAGACCGGTCAGTAAAATTTGAGGAATTACTGCATACATTTTTGCGGCGTAATAAAAGAAGAAGAACAAAGTCAGTAAAAAACTCGTTTCGGTTATAAATGTAGCAAGTTATAATGTCTTCGTCTTCGCTAGAAGACATTATTGTTATTATTGAGTGATTTGTTGAAGTTAAAAATTTTGTTTTGCAAATTTCGATGTTTGTTTTCCTATTTTCTGCCGATTACGCACCGAAAGTATTCCCACAAGTGTGAAAAACACAGCAACGCGGAATCGTTTCTGTAAGCTGAAAATACCGAACAAAAAATTTCGATCCGATGTCGTCCCGAGTAATGTGAAAAGGCCCTAAGTTGAGTTACATAAACGGCATGCCTTATGGTAAGCAGCATTTATAAAGAAAAATTTCCAAAATAAGAATTAACAAGTAAGGAAGCCTAAGTTCGAGTGGAATCGAACATTAGATACTCAGCTGTATGCTTTCATTGTTTGTTTGCGTTTGATGGAATCACGGTGTATTTTATATAAAGGGAGTGCTGCATAAAGTGGGCGTAGCCACGTCCATTTTCAATATTTTTATCAGTCATCCAACTAAGCATATGAATATTATTATTTGTGCAAAATTTCATTCCTTTATGACTTCTAGTTACAAAGATGTCACGTTACAAATTCCCAAAGGATGTTCCAGAAATATCTTTGTTAAAAAGCAGGCATGTCTATTAACACAAGTTATAAAAGTGTATAAACCAAGTTTCGTCATAATATCTAAATTATTTGCCGAGTTATAGGCTAAGAAATCTCGTATATTCCTTTGTCTAAAAAGAGGTGGTGCCACGCCCATTTTCCAAAATTTTTATATTTTTTGTTTCCGGTCTATTGTGGAACTCATGCCACAAAATTTCAATGAATTATCTTTATATTTGACAAAGATATCGCTTAAAATGTTTTTATTAGGCCCCTTTATAGTTCCCATATATAAAAGTGGGCGTGGTCGTCAACCGATTTTGCTAAAATTTTGAACATGTATTACCACAAGTAATAAAAGTGTACACACCAAGTTTCGTCATAATACCTCAATTACTTGTCGAGTTATGGGCTCAGAAATGTCGTATATTCCTGCTTTTAAAAGAGGCGGCGCCACGCCCATTTTCCCAAAATTTTTGTGTTTTTAGTTTTATGTCCGCAGTTGGACTCCTGCCATAAAATTTCAATGATATATCTTTATATTTCACAGAGATATAGCTTAAAATGTTTTTATTGTGACAGTTTATAATACCCATATATAAAAGTGGGCGTGTCGTCTACCGATTTTGACAATTTTTAGTCCAAATATTTGCCTAAGTAAGTATATTACGCACACCAAATTTCATCGATATATCTTCAACGGTTTCTGAGTTATGACTCATAAAACTTTCAATGTTTGACCCTTAATAAGTGGGCGTGGCACCGCCCATTTTCCAAAATTTCATCAAATTTCTTCTTAGGGGCCTGAGCTCAACACGTGGGTAAAATTTGATCACTCCAGCTTTAATAGTGACTGAGATACCAAATTTCCGATTTTTTCTATATAGGAACAGTGGGCGTGGTCATTATCCGATTTCGCCCATTTTCAATACCAGCCGTCCCAGTCTCGATGCCAACTTGCATTTCAAATTTCATCAAAATATCTCAATTTTTGCGCGAGTTAGATTGTTTAAAGACGGACGGACATGGCTCAATCGATTTCTCTTTTCACCCTGATCATTTTGATATATATAAGTCTATATCTATCTCGATTTTTTCATTCTGTTACAATCCACCGTTATGTGATTAAAACTATAATACTCTGTGTACTAGTACAGCTGAGTATAAAAAAAGCGATACATATCCAAATAATATCGCTAGCTTAGAGTGCAAACTGTGTAAGTCCACTTTTATGAAAAAGTGTTTTTTTATGTAGAACGCTAGAAATATCAAATACGCACCACGCTAAACAAGTCTGTAATACTTTTTATATTTCTACTCGTAGTTATTCAGTGATACTCAAATTGTGTAAGTCCAAAAAGCGAAGAAAATTGTGTAAGTCCAAAATATTTCCATGAAAGAAATTTTTTTTTCATTTCGAAATTTTTTAATTTTTTTTTTAATTTTGATCGTATACAATTTTACCCACGGCTATGATTTGACGCTACTCATTTAACTTAAAAAATTTTGCAAAAGAAAAAAATTGAAAAAGTTGCAAAGTGTTTTGATAACCGTCCCAAAGCATTTCGCTTTATTGTGTGCCAAAATAAAAAAATACATACATATATAAGAGGCTTTGCGCAACCAGAGAAGAAGCGTTGAATGTATAAATACACATACCCATAAATTAATAATTCGCACATGTATGGGTGTGTAGATATATATGTGTGCTTGCCATGCATATTTTCCAGCGCGACATTAATGCTAATTTTTGTTTAGCATACGTTGCTTTGTTGTACGCGAGCAATTTTGATCAACATTAAAAAATTTGAATGCAAAATTCAATAAATTCTTTTGCTCATCTACTAAAGCATACTTTTCAGGGTTCGGGCGCACAATCAACGAACATTTGCACGAGCGTGTGTGTGTGTGTGAGTCTTGCTTATTTATTGTTGAATATTCCGCCGTTGAACATAAATAAAATAAACATAAATCCTTCTCAAATGCAGCACCAAACAAATAACTAAAATAAAAACAAAAAAACTAACGCCACAGTGATTTTGCCACGTTTGAGCGCCTAAAATCAGGCAACGGTTAGTTTTTCTGCATAACAAATTTTCAGAGCTTTGAGGGCTTTTAGTTTCGGGCACACTATTGTTTACATATTTGATATTGTTTGTGTTGAAAAGAGCGAGGTAAATTGAAAATTTTTGCAGCCATTTACACGGCTACACGGCACATAATGCTTGAGCCAACATGGACGCTGCCATAGAAATTTTTAAAGAGAGAGGGATAGCGAGAGGGAGCACCGCTTAAATATGTAAATATCATATCCTCTTGTGTGTTCAAAACACGATGATTTTCATTTGTTTTTGTTTGTTTTTTTGTTGTTGTTGTTGTGCCATTAATCATGCTTTGTCATCAGCGCTTTGATTACATTCCTCTCTTTTGGTCAAACACAACACTGTTGCATAATTTTAGGCTTACTAAAAAATTATTGTTGAATGTTTAGTAACAATTTGGCAATAAAAGCCTAAAAAAGCACAAATAAAAGCGAAATTTTTAGTAAAAGTTAAATGTTGAAAATAAATGTTTGAAAAGGTTTAACTTTTTTTTGCAAAGTTAACACAGATTACTAGCACAAATTTAAAACATTTGCATGCGATAGCCACATAGCAAACTTGAAGGGGGTTGTCACAGTTATGTACATCTATTGGGAAAGCTGTTTATTTTTTTTTTAATATATGCTTTAAGTCAGTCACAGAAGTCATTTAAATACACTAAGTAAAGTATATATTATAATAAAATAGTGCTCGCTTTCATTTTGAATTTTAAATCATAAATAGTCTCACCGTTTAAAGCATTCAGTACGTCTACCATGCCAAGATAAGCGTAGAAAAGCTCTCACTAAAGCGTGCTAAACATATTAAGAATGAAACTCGATCAATTTCAGGTTATTAAAAAGTACTTAAGAAATATCGTACATGTATTTTAACCTTAGGTAGTTTTAAAGAAATATTTTTCAACTCGGTTAGGTTAGGTTAGGTTGGCCGGGATACAGTGATCTCTCACATAGACCACATATGGTCCTTAGTGTTGCCAACATCGAAACGACTCGACTATTCGATCCTCGATTCGATCCTCGGTGAGGCCGCCTACAAAGTCTGTTGAGGAGATGTGGTGACCTCCGAAATTGTTCCATAACTTCTACCAAAAAAAAAATTTTTTTTTCAATTCTTCTTATATAAAACTGGCCTATAGCTCTATAAAAAATACACATAAAGTAATTATTAGAAATAAACGGCCGTGTAAAAACTAACATCGTTTTAGAGGCGTTATACGAAGCTTGTAGTGCAAGACTTCGCAAGTTTCAGTATTTTGCGTATTTCTTGAAGAGTATTTTGTTGACCACTAGACTCCGCAACAGGGGTTTGAGTACGCCCCCAGGTGGGATGTCCCTATGTGCCCACCTTGACATCGTCGAAAGGCCCCAACCACGCGTCACCGAGCGATAACTCAAAAGGTCCGCGATCCAGCGCTGGATGATTGGAGGTATTCCGATCCATTCGATCCCCTCCAACAGCGCCTCCTTCACTCATTTATTAGAGAAAAAACTATAATTCTCACTTGTATATTAAAATTTTTTTCGAAATATATTCTCACTGATATTCTTAACCACCAGCTTACCTGCAGATATGCAAAGCTTCTTCAATGTGAAATCATTGGTTCATGTAAGAGATCAGAACTTTGATTATATGCAATTTTTCTTTGATTTTCTGTCTAATCTGTTTTCTACAATGTGCTTATAAATCACCCTCCGTCCTTTTACATCTAACCTCCGTTGATCTATCGTATTCTCTGTCCTGATCTCTGATCAGCTGCCTTCTGTTGTCCGTTCATCATCTGTCACCTGTTTTCCCTTTCTCTTCTCTGTTTTTTTTTTGTATTCTGTTTCCTGCTTTCTGTTTTCTGCTTTCTGTTTTCCGTTTTCTGTTTTTGTTTTCTGATTTCTTTTTCCTGTTTTATGTTTTTTTTTGTTTTTTGTTTTTGTTTTTTTTTTGTTTTTTGTTTTCTGTATTCCGTTTTTTGTTTTCTGTTTTCTTTGTTCTGTATTCCGTTTTCTGTTTTCTCCTTTTTGGTTTTGTTTTCTGTTTTCTATTTTATGGTTTCTGTTTTCTTGTTTTTCGTTTTTTGTTTTTCGTTTTTTGTGTTTTATTTTTTTTTTTGATTTCTTTTCTCTTTTTCCTTTTCGTTTTTCTGTTTTCGTTTGTCTGTTTGTCTGCTTTCGTTTTTCTGATTCTGTTTCCGTTTTCTGTTTCTTTTTTTGTTGTCTGTTTTCTTTTTCCTGTATACTGTTTTTTGTTTTTTTTTGTTTTTTTTTTTTTTGTTTTCTTTGTTTTCTTTGTTTTCTTTGTTTCCGTTTTCTATTTTCTTTTTCCTGTTTTCCGTATTTTATTTTCTTATTTTTTGTCTCTGTTTTCTATTTAATATTTCATGGTTTCTGTTTTCTATTCTATTGTTTCTGTTCTGTTTTGTGTTTTCTATTTTTCATTTTTTGTTTTTTATTTTTTGTTTTTCGTTTTTTATTTTTTGTTTTCAGTTTTCCGTTTTTTGTTTTTTCTGGTTTTGTTTTCTGTTTCCTTTTTTTATTTATTTATCAGCCTTCATTTGTAAGCTATATTTGTGGTTTGTTATCTCTTTTCTGTCTCCTGTCCTTTAACTCTTCATCGCTTTTTCCGCTGCTTCTTTATACTCTCGGTTTCCTGTAATCTTTCCTTATTCTTATACTCTGGTATATTTCTTGTAATACTCTATCTTCTGTCTACTTCCTTCATTTTCATTCTTATTTGTCATTTCTTCTGAAACTCAGAAAATATATGGGGTTGGAATCTCCTGAGGAAATCAGATTTTAGTCATAAACTGTGTCACACAACTAAGCCTGGAATTTTCGGCGTTTTTATGTTTACCCAAGATTATCTGAGTTCATGTGTTTCTGCAACAAGTTTAGATAAGCCAAAGTGTTGTCATACCTTTTGGAGGCAGAGTTATTTTGAATCTGTTACCCTATTTCTTTAGAATGAGGCTTGGTGTCCCAAAAATAAAGGAAAGTTCTTATTTACAGCTTTGACATATCAATTCTGCTTTGAAAAATTATGTCGGTATCTATGTAACTAAGACGAACCCTCTATTCACAAGTATTTACATACAGTTTTATATGTATTTTTGTATAAATATATATAATCGCGCACATTACAGCCAAATTTGATTTCAAATAAATTTTTTAATGATAATCGCCAATGCATAACATCCAATAACACAGCCCTAATAACAACAACATATTTCACTTTAGCTCCATTTAAAAAGCCCCATATTTCCCACCGTGTAACATTTTGTTAATGACTTTTTTTTGGCAAATTTTTCACGATGGCAATATGTATCAGCAATAAAAATTTGCCTAATTCAATTTGTCGAACATTCAGCAGACTATTAACGAGTGGCAGCTAACTCAGCTATTCATGCCGTCGACGATGACTCCTGCTGACTGTATGCACATATGAAAACAAATTTTGTTTATTTTGTTTTTGCAATAAATATAAATATAAATGTGTGTGTATGTACATACCTGTATGGTTTATATAATTTGCATTTACATATTTTTAATGTAATTTGACGCTTATTTTCATTTTTGCCGCATTATTAATTTTACGTGCATAAATAAGCTAGGAGGCGCACTGGGCGTATACGCAAGCATAATAAAGCATAATGAAGTATAATCAAGCATAATCAGTAAATCATTATCGCCATCAACGTCATGATAATTATGTTTATCATTAGCATTGGCATTGGCACTTGTATTACATTGTTTACACTCATTAACGTCATAAAATGTCGAAATCGTATAGGGAATATGTATGTGAATATTAATCAGTGTATTGATTGAAATAAAAATGCAAATGAGAATCATTCAAATTTTTTGATGTTATGCATACAAAAAACCGAAAAATATGTGTAAATTAAATTAATGTAAATGAACTTAATTTAAAGGAAAATTCAAAAAAAAGGTCCAGTGAGAGTAACAAAGTCGTTATGGCAACTTACTGAAATTAAATTTGCTTTGTTAGTTAAAATTTGTTAATTCAAATAAAACACAAAAACTGTAACTCCTTTCGAATATAACAAAACCATAGTTATGTTGAAAAATTGCTAACATTTGTTAAATTGAAATGAAATGCTTCAACTAAGTACCTACAGCTGCTTTTAGAGATTCGAGAAAAATAAGTTTGCAAATTTCTTTGCATACTTTTAGGCGCATTAGAGCTAAATGTTGCATATCTTTGGCAAGAAGATTTATAAAGGTCGCAGGAAAAAAACGCTGTATAAGTAGTACTAAATATGTTTTATGTGCTGATACTTAAGTAGCAGCTAAGAAAGGCCGAATTAAAACTGCTAAGTAGAGCAAAAAAGAAGAAACAGCCCACAGCTAACATCAAAGGCTGTGTGTAAACAAAACATTGGGGACTGAGACAACTTAATGAGGGGTAATTAGTGTTGTGATGATTAAGCGTGTGTGGCGTATAAAAACAATAAAAATGCCATACCAACAAACAATTTGTTTCCTTTCTTGTTTCCTTTCTTTGACTAGTTTTGTGTTTTGGGTTTCTTTTTCTGCAGCCAAACAAGCTTTGCCACATTAGTGTAAACTTTTCACACTTTTCGCACAAGCACATCTCATTTTGTATAGTCGCAGACAGACATGCTCGCACAAATAGTTCCATGTATACATAAATGGATGTATGTATATATGTTCATACATATATACTAAAAGGTGCCGTAAAAGTTGTGCTGCTGAAAGATGAATGATGGACGATTAATGATGAATGGTGAGAGGGGAATGATCAGGCCCGCCGAGAGAAAATCCGGGCCCGGGGTCAAAATAACTAAGGGCCCCCATACTAAATGAACAAATTCTCAAAATCAAAATTCAATGAATATATAGTTACGAACTTTAATTTATCTATACATGGCCGCTGTGGTGCAGTGGGTAGAGTGCTCGCCTGCTATGCCAGGCTTCTGTTTTAGCCACTCAAAAAAAAAAAAAAAATGGACGTGTTTTTGTAGCGTCCGGAACGCAGTTTAAGTGGCTAAAACAGAGGCATTAAACTAAATTTCTGTCGCTAACATACTTTAATCATTAGCTGTGGCCTAAATCTTTCCTTTTATCATAAAACGATACAATATTTCGCGATATTTCTGCCTCAAAAGTTCAAAAAATCGTGCGAACATACCGTCCGAAACGCCCAGGATATACCCATATGGCTGTATAAGAATTTGCATCATACCGAATTTTTCTGTTGCAACAGAAAACGAATTCAAATTTATGCTGCAAAGTCGACGCCAAAAACCAACAATTCCTTAAGTGGGGTGCAGACACTTTAAGAGATTTATAAAATTTGTTGAAATTTAAAATGATTGCTATCTACGAAAGGTGATTAAAGGTGTTGTTCGTTTATTTTCTGTAAGCAAAAACTTGGATATCATTTTGAGATTCCCGGGCCCTCTAAAGCCCGGGCCCGGGGCAATTGACCCCCTCAGCCCCACCTCTCGTCGGGCCTGGGAATGATGAATGATGAAAGGAGAATGATGAACGACAAATGATGAATTATGAATTATGAATTATGAATTATGAATTATGAATTATGAATTATGAATTATGAATTATGAATTATGAATTATGAATTATGAATTATGAATTATGAATTATGAATTATGAATTATGAATTATGAATTATGAATTATGAATTATGAATGATGAATGATGAAAGGAGAATGATGAACGACAAATGATGAATTATGAATTATGAATTATAAATTATGAATTATGAATTATGAATTATGAATTATGAATTATGAATTATGAATTATGAATTATGAATTATGCATTATGAATTATGAATTATGAATTATGAATTATGAATTATGAATTATGAATTATGAATTATGAATTATGAATTATGAATTATGAATTATGAATTATGAATTATGAATTATGAATTATGAATTATGAATTATGAATTATGAATTATGACTTATGAATTATGAATTATGAATTATGAATTATGAATTATGAATTATGAATTATGAATTATGAATTATGAATTATGAATTATGAATTATGAATTATGAATTATGAATTATGAATTATGAATTATGAATTATGAATTATGAATTATGAATTATGAATTATGAATTATGAATTATGAATTATGAATTATGAATTATGAATTATGAATTTTGAATTTTGAATTATGAATTATGAATTATGAATTATGAATTATGAATTATAAATTATGAATTATGAATTATGCATTATAAATTATGAATTATGAATTATGAATTATGAATGATGAACAATGACTGATTAATGATGAATGGTGAGAGGGGAATGATGAATGATGAAAGGAGAATAATGAATTATGAATTATGAATTATGCATTATGAATTATGAATTATGAATTGTGAATTATGAATTATGAATTATAAATTATGAATTATGAATTATGAATTATGAATTATGAATTATGAATTATGAATTATGAATTATTAATTATGAATTATGAATAATGAATTATGAATTATGAATTATGAATTATGAATTATGAATTATGAATTATGAATTATGAACTATGAATTATGAATTATGAATTATGAATTATGAATTATGAATTATGAATTATGAATTAATGAATTATGAATTATGAATTATGAATTATGCATTATGAATTATGAATTATGAATTATGAATTATGAATTATAAATTATGAATTATGAATTATGAATTATGAATTATGAATTATGAATTATGAATTATGAATTATGAATTATGAATTATGAATTATGAATTATGAATTATGAATTATGAATTATGAATTATGAATTATGAATTATGAATTATAAATTATGAATTATGCATTATGAATTATGAATTATGAATTATGAATTATGAATTATAAATTATAAATTATAAATTATGAATTATGAATTATGAATTATGCATTATGAATTATGATTTATGAATTATGAATTATGAGTTATGAATTATGAATTATGAATTATGAATTATGAATTATGAATTATGAATTTTGAATTATGAATTATGAATTATGAATTATGAATTATGAATTATGAATTATGAATTATTAATTATGAATTATGAATTATGAATTATGAATTATGAATTATGAATTATGAATTATGAATTATGAATTATGAATTATGAATTATGAATTATGAATTATGAATTATGAATTACGAATTTTGAATTATGAATTATGAATTATGAATTATGAATTATGAATTATGAATTATGAATTATGAATTATGAATTATGAATTATGAATTATGAATTATGAATTATGAATTATGAATGATGAGTGATGACTGATGAGAGATGAGTGATGAGAGATGAATGATGAAAGATTATAAAAAAGTCTTACAAATTTCCTTCAGAATCGTAAAAGTCTTTTGATAATATTTTTTTCCTGATGAAAATGATAAAAATCTTCTATAATTATTATTCAGAAGCTTATATTTTAAAAATCTTTACATAATAGTTATTTCAAATATATTTTTTTAAGTCTTCAAAGACTTTTATATTGAGACATATTTGAAAAAAGTCTTTTCGTAATTATTATCAGTAACAAATTGTTTTTTATATCTTCAAAGACTTTTTCATTGAGACAAAGTAAAAAAAAATTTTCAATAACTTTCATATAAGTATAAAATAAGAATAACTTTCATATAACTAATTCAAAATTCAAGCAAATTTCCAATTTGAAATTGTATGAAAGATTTTTATCGAAGATATAAATAATAAATTTGTTACTCAAAATAATTACATAAAGATATTTTTGAAATTCGTCTCAATGAAAAAGTCTTTGAAGACTCAAAAAACTATATTATATTAATTTAAGGCCATTTATGTTAATCTATCTTATGTTAATCTATCTCAAAAAACAATTTGTTACGGATAATAATTACTCAAAGACTTTTTTCAAATTTGTCTCAATATAAAAGTGTTTGAAGATATAAAACAAAATTTCTCATTTATAATAATTACAAAAAGACTTAAAAAAAATATATCAGAAATAACTATTATGGAAAACTTTTAAAATATGTTTCTTTCAATAATAATTATTTTTTGATTTTTATTTTTTCTCTTATAATAATTACAACTCTGGATTATATTGATTCGAATGATTTGATTGACCATTTTTGAGTCAAAACTAATCGTTCGGTGTATTTTGCTCCACCCTGTCCATTAATATCTCATTCGCCCTTTGGCAATTACTATGACTACTGATAGTTTAAGCTGCAATTCATGTTCTCTTACAAAACTTAGCTTTTGTTTTTGCGCTGCGGGTGGATGTTGCGTTGATTTTTGTGCGTGTGAAATGCTCGAATGTCAGTTTAAATTGTTTAGTGCGGTGTCGAGGTCATACAGACAAAAATATATATATGTTTGTATGAACAAAATAACCAAAGATGTGCAAAATGAAGTTGGTTACAATGAAGGATGTCCTGCCAGCCAGCGAGTGTTAATTGTGAGAGTGAGCTGTTAGCTGTGGGCACATTTTAAGAAAAAAGTGTGTGATTGATGCCAAGACATTTATTTCAACTACTTACTTTCATATATTTGCGTATGTTTTTGAGCGATAGTTGTTTAGAAATTGAAATTGCTGTGAATCATGAATGGTGTTATTTTTGGTTACATATGTGTCAAGGAACTGGAAATACATATTTCTATGATTTGTAAATATCTGTTTACTGTTTATGAGTTAAAGACATTGCTGCTTTAAAGTGATATGTTTAGAAATACATAACTCGGCAAAACACTTTACAATAGAAAATATTTAAAAGCTTTTTGTACAAAAGAAGAATTCCGATGGATATTACACTCAAAAAAAAATTACTCAGATTATGGAAAAATGGGAATGATTCGGCGCTAAAGACATATTTCCATATTTTGATGTACAATTTTCTTTAAAACGTGGTTTTTATTCCTTGATTTGAAGAAAATCGTACATCAAAATATGGAAATATGTCTTTAGCGCCGAATCATTCCCACTTTTCCATAATCTGAGTAAGTTGTTTTTTCAGTGTAGAGAGTTAAAGTATTCAAAATCAAAATGCGCTTACTTTATATACATATATCGCGTTCGTGTTACTTTCTACATAGCCCCGAAAAGCAAATACACAAACCTTTAGCTGAGTAACAACCCCATAAAAATCGCTGGTGCAGAACTAGTCCAAAAAGAGACAAAAGTTCGAAATAACTTCAATAGTTCGGAGATACATATGTAGTTCAAAAGGAAGCACTTCAGCACGAATTCAAAAATGGATTGGTCTTTGGCTGCACTTTAGAAAAATAATCCTCAGA
This sequence comes from Urophora cardui, assembly GCA_960531455.1. Classification (NCBI taxonomy): domain Eukaryota; kingdom Metazoa; phylum Arthropoda; class Insecta; order Diptera; family Tephritidae; genus Urophora; species Urophora cardui. Next base: position 116,261,067 of record OY482674.1, on the reverse strand, counting down.
CAGCAGAAAATTCCTTTCCTCTGCAAACAGTGATTATGAAAAAACTTGAAATGACTAATAGACTTGAAAAATATATATATACAATAACTTTCATGTTAAATCTAATAAGCTTATACAAATACCTACTATATATTGTAAGCTTATTTGCTTATTATTTATTTGCATAAAGTGTTGCAAAAAACAAAAACAAAAAGCATAATAGTCTTATCATTTAATTTTCTCAGTATATATGTATATTAAATCCAATTTCCACATAATCATTTACCGTTCTTAAAAACTTTTAATGCTTGTTTGTTTTCATCGTTTTACTTTTCTCGTTGGATTTGGCGGGTCATTCCATCAACGTCACAAATTCATTATACTCATGCTACTAAGGGCACATTTTTTCTCGCTTTTGATTTTGTTGTTTGGCATGCATTTAATTTGTTCATCATCCAACAACAACAACAACAACAACACTAAAAACAACTCACCTAGGTACATATTTATCACATTGCTGTTCTTTAACTGTTCTGACATTCACTTCACGTAACAAACAAGCAAAAACGTTAAACTTTTCAACGCCTAGTTCTATGAAGATATGCGACGAGGGCATCAGGTAGGTGATTTATCTTTGTTGTTCTTGCTCTGTTGAAAATTTCACCGGTAGATACTATTATTTGATGGTTTGTCTTGTTCGTACTTTGCAGATAATTCACATAAATTTTGTTGTTGTTTTTTGTTTTGTTGTTGTTTTTGTTGTTCTCTTAGTTTTTTCGTTGTTTTTGTCGTGCTTTCTATGCTATTTTTTTTTACTTGCTTTTGCCTTCATATTCTATGCGACCTACATTCTTAACTATCTATGCAATTAGGCTTATCAGATCATATCAGATTCGCGTGGCTAAGTTGAACAGGTGTATTGTGGGCTGTTTTAGACAATTCTACTGTGTTATTTTCGACAGAAAAATTAAGGTTTAAAGTTTTAGGTTTCTTTAGTAGGTATAAAGGGGTGTGGTTTTAAGAAATGTACGCGGATCTCTGTACGTTCTAAAATGTTTATGTTTATCATTTTTCAGGCTGTTTTTGTAATTTATTTCATAACTTCTTGTTTTTCGAGCTGATTTTCTATGAACTACTCTTTATTAGAATGAATACGAAGCAGAATAAGAAGATATGTATGATAAGATGGTAAAGGGCTAACATGATAACGATGACAATAAGAAGATTAACAGAAATTAGAACAGTAACAATGGCAGCAATAACAAGAACAAAAAGGAAAAGGATATACAGATAACAAAAGGATAAATAAGTGAAGAGAAAGAATTGGTAGTCTGTACTAACCAATCGAAATTTAAGCTCTAAAATAGAGGAAGAACAACATATATTTGGGTAAGAAAGAGATGTAGAAAAGGCAGCAGAAGAAACAGAAGAGAGGAAAGATTAATGAAGAATACAAAACAACTATATACAAACTGATCAATTCAAAGCAATCATTAACATTCCAATTAAGAAACTGATAATATTAACTATGTAGATTGCCCACAGGTCACTACAGATTTAACAAAATATATTGGTGGTATTTTATCAATCAACTTATGACACGGCTCTGCTTGAAGGTAGATGAGTATGTATAGCACATACTCCTCAAGAGCGAAAACTTAGCTCGTAGCAGCCAAAGTGTGGTTCTGGATTTATTCAAATAACTAGGACAGAAGGAAGTTATGTGCAGAGCTGCAGGGCACAATAAGTAGTTTTTAAGGTCCAAATACAGCAACCATAATGACAAAAAAAAAAAAAAATTCGCCCCAGCGGGTTAGGGTGCTTAGAATATACCCGTGGTAAGGAATGCCTGTCGTAAGAGGCGACTAAAATCCACCGGCCTAGAAGGTTGATTATGGCCAAGGAAATCGTTCGCACGACAGTCGGGCTGGTGTCAGAAGGGACTAGTACCCGAGCATACCGCATTTATCCGGCAAAGGACTTTCACATCCCCTACACTCCCCAAAACCTTCGGGGAGTGTCTTGGTGGCTACAACAACAACAACAACAACAACAAATTTGTAACCACTCAGCTGTAAGGTAGTTTTACAGAGACCATTATTAATGGAGTTCGAATAATGATTGAGAACAGACAGATTCCAATTTCAATTGGCAAATTAAGTTGTAGGCTGTAAGTTTATTAAATACATTGATGTTTGTATAATTCTTTTGCCACAAATCCCAAACACGATAAAAACTTATAGGGAAATTCTGGCTTATACAGCAAGCGAAAAGAAATACTAAAATACTTTTAAAAGCTTTTTCTGCCTTTCGAAATACAAATGGAAATATCTGGAAGAGATGAGGTTTTAAGTATCATTTTCGGTTTGAAAGTGCTTTAAAAATGAAACAAAAAAATAAAAACCAAAACGTAAACGTAAACTGTTGCCCTGCGAAAGACTGTGGGAATTGTAAAGACAGTTTCCATAATAGACCTGCTAGCTTGTTTCTGTGAAAGAAAAATGATAAATAAATATAAACAAATTTTGGGGAAAATTATTCTGTGGTGAGATAAAACGAGCACATTAAAACTCAAGAAAAATGAGGAAATATTCTTTATAATACCTTTTTACGATACATATAGGTATCAATCTCGATTCAGATTTTAACTTCAACACAAAGCAGAACTTTAAGGAAGCTTTTCAAACCCTACATTTGGCATGAATAGCCTGAGATTGCTTGAAAATTCAACAGGAAGTGCAGAAAAAGCATTCATTAGCTTTCAGCACTTCACTCATTGACAAAGGCGATATAGTACTTATAAAGTAAAATTTGTAAATATCTGTAATACATGTGTGTGTAATATCTAAAGACACTATATGTAACAAAAAACAAACAACTGTTTTTGACGTTTCTTTTTCCTTTTTGTTGGGTTTGCTTTGGTTGTTTATGATTATGAGTTTGTTTATGCATGTGTGTATTTGTTGTTTTGATTTTTACCATAGTTAGCAATGGAAATAGAAAAGAAGCTCTTGAGAACAAAAAGCGACAACAACAATAAACCAAACTCTGGAAAAAAGCAACAATGAAACGTGAAACAAAGGCAACAACAGCGCCAATAAACAAAGGGAATTATTGAACTCTGGCAAACAAGTGGATATTATACAAACACACAATATGGCATCAAATGCAGTGATTGGCAACAGTTAGCACGCTGGGGTCTCTTTAAATCTAATGAACAGAAAATTTTTAGTGATATATTTTGGGAATAAGTTTAAAAGCCCGTCTCCACATAACTTGTTTCACCAACAAAACATCTAGCAAAACATCTTGCTAAATAACCCGTCTCCATGTGGCTGATCGTGATTCAGTCTAACAGCGTTGCGTGATTCGAATCAATTTTGATTTCAAATCAACTTTCAAATAAAGAATCAACTCGATTCGTGATTCAAACTATTTTCAAATCAAAGATAATTTTTATTTGTGATTCATTTCTCAAAAGAATCAAAAATACCCTTTGATTCGTGATTCAAACCATTTTCAAATCAAAGATAAATTTGATTTGTGATTCATTTCTCAAAAGAATCAAAAATCTTTTTTGATTCTTGATTCAAAAAATGTCTTTGATTCGAATCAAATTTTTGATTCGAATCAAAAATTTTATTCGAATCAAAAATTTGATTCGAATCGAAAATTTATTACGAATCTTGATTCAAAATATATTTTTGATTCGAATCAAAAATTTTGTTCGAATCAATAATTTGATTCGAATCAAAAATTTTATTCGAATCAAAAATTTATTTAGAATCAAAAATACTGTAGCATATGAGAAATATTCAAGTACATTCTCGGTAACTTAAAACACAAAAATGTATAAAATGCACCAAAAGTCCAACAACAGCCAAATTGTATGCTGACGCCAAATGTGTACATGTGTATGTATGTATGTACATATATATACATATTTCTGATTGTCGTATTTACGTTTGTGCTACGCCGTACGTACATACCCTGTAGGGAAAATCTCTAGTTCCGAACTAGGTCGCTTCTAGTGCATTTTTCGACACTACTAGTGCGAGCTAAATCTCTTTTGCATGTTATCAACTGGCGAATTTAACAGGGCGATGTCCTAGGCGGTGTCAATTGTCACTCTCTGCACTACATTTTCGATAGTTCCGAACTAGTACCAAATTCTACAGTTTACACTAGTTCGTTTATTGGCACAATTTCGATAGTTCTGAACTAGCTAAAAGTACCTATAAATTCTACAGTTTTACATCTGTCGCTTAAGTGAAACCTTTGACACACTTCATGCAAGTGGCGCGATGGCCGACTGGGTAACGCATGTGCCTTTCAATCTGAGGGGCGCGGGTTCGAATCCTGTCGGTGTCAATGTGGATGTTATTTTTTTTTTTTTTAATTTTTTTCTTTAACTAATATTTTTTATTTATTTGGTTAATAAAAAATTGCAATAATATTTAAAAAGTAATAAAATAAAAAAAAAATTAAAAATTAACCTGAGGGATCGGAAAAGAATAATTAGGGGAACATTTCATTTCATACAAGATGGAAATAGAAAACTCTTTATATAAAATGCTTCACTAAACATCTGAGAATTGCAGAAATGTGCAAAGCCGACGGCAATTGAACGAACGAAAATTTTTCATAGAATTTTTGTCATTTCCAAATTGCATACAAATCAAAGTGTGTCTTATAATGGTCACTCAATTCACTCCTTCTGAACTGGTGAGGATCTAACTACAATTGATCTAGTTCCCTTTTGACACCTTTTCGCTAGTTCGGAACTAGAAATTTCGAAATCAAGTTTGAATCAAGAATCAAAAAAGATTTTTGATTCTTTTGAGAAATGAATCACAAATCAATTTTATCTTTGATTTGAAAATAGTTTGAATCACGAATCAAAGGGTATTTCTGATTATTTTTTGAAACGAATCACAAATAAAAATTATCTTTGATTTAAAAATATTTTAAATCAAGAATCAGAAAATATTTTTGATTAGTGATTCAGTCAAATCAAAATCACGCAACCCTGGTGTAACATTTCTCTTTCTTGCTCTTCTTAAATGTTTGTATGTTTGCTTATATTTTGGGTTTTTTTTTGGTCTGTGTGAGATTTCGATAGATTTTCGATACAAAATTAGAGAAGACATCGATATCATCGAGGTTGGCAAGATGATTCAGAATGAAACAGTGTTTCAATCTTCACTCGCTCTCAGAAATTTGTATGGAAAATTGCGAGTTTCGGCACTGGTTTCCGTGTCGAAACAAGATTGAGAGAGAAAATGCAGAGAAAATGAGTGACACACGTTATGTGAAGACATGGTATAAGTAAAGCTCGGCTGCTTTCAAGGTGGAATCATAATACATAAGAGGTTTCAGCTAAACACAATTGAAGCGCTCCAAAATAATAAGGATGAGTAACTCTCAAAGTAACTCAAAAGGATATCTCCTCTCCTAGAAGAAGCATATCTATTCCGTTATCGATGATTTCGAGAGTCTTTCCGGTTCACAATAGAAAATTTTCGACGGTGTAAATACGCATATCTCTCAAATTCTATATTCAATACGGTCTTAGACCAACTAAATTACCTAATGTGCCAAATTTGCCGTCCACTGCTCTAATGCAGTTTTCATATTCTTCAAATATGTATGTGCCTTATCGCATAAAGTTCTATAGCAACTACTTCCTAAGGAAGTACATACATATCGAGCCGTATGCGCCGGAAAGATGTAAAGGCCATGATTTCCGATTTTCACTTTTTTGTAGAAATGGCTTACTTGTCATCACCCACACCTTCTCCATAAATTTTATGTCTGAAAAATGTACCGTTATGAAAAGCAATTTTGATGTAAGTACATAAGTTCAGTTTGTTTACTTTTTTTGTGAGTACGAAGTGGCTTTTACATCTTTTTTGCTTTTAAAATTATTGAAGACTAGTGACAAATAAACAAATTTAACGGGGTTTTGTTGGAATTTAACCAAGGGTTTTATCACTTTGAAGACTTCTACTTTGTATTTTATTACATATCGATGACCAATATGGTTTTCTTGAGCGGCATATTGCACTTTATTGCTCCATAATTTTGGAATAAAGTTCTAACGATTTCACGATAGTTAGGGTCCCTTTTGTTACTGCTTAGAGCAGTTTTAAACAAACTGGTTGTGTATTTCTTAAATTTCTCCAAAATTAATTTCTTGAATCTCGATAATTTCCCTCCAAACGTAGATGCTGAAAGTGATGAATATGGCGAGAGATTTAATCAGAACTTAATAGTTCTTGAAAGGCGATATCAAGGATCTTGGAACAAGGATATGATGGGAGACAAATCCAGAAAATTACAAAAGAATAGCCAAAAGTACTTACATCCCTCATTATTTATCCTCTCCTTAAAATCGCGAAATCCATTACTTTTTTTTTCAATTAATTCTTTATCCTAATGATCACTGTTTTGAGAGACAATGTGCACTTCAAAACTCATAATAAATGGAAAGAAATAATGTTAAATGTTACTCCTTAATAAAGTTTTATAAAGAAACGGAAAATGCTAGGTTAAGAACTCTCAATAAAAATAGGTAAATATAAATACTGATACATCCCATTATTGCAAAAGTAGTCTCAAAATGTTCTCATTTAAATTCTTTATGGGATAGATAGGAGTCGGATCTGAAATTCCTTATACAAACTTAGATTTTTTCATTCTTTTTGCCATTGTAAGGAAACTACTTGACCAATTTTTAAGTGCAAAGGCAAAAAATGTTTGTTGGGATTCTCTTTACCAGTTCTTATTAGATGCCAAATTGCTACGGTGGCTAATACAATTTTTTATGCACTTATGTATGTATGTCATGCAATGTCTTGTATATACGGTTCTTTCTACATTTTTACCGATAACTCAGAAACAGGGTCTGCCACAAAAAAATGGATATGCTATTCGGGATCAGCGTTAAATTTGGTTTTAGAAAAGTATAGTTTTATGCCGTTTTCGTTTCTGGAAAAAATTTTGCCCTGCTTGATTTTCTTAGCCATCTTGTAAGCGTGTGTGGTAATTTCAGCGAATATTGACGTCTAGCTAAGTCAGAGGGCATAATTATCTACAAAACCAGCCATTTAAAACGGAGACTGATTACGTAGTTTGATAATTGAGATATTAAAGGGTTACATTTTATGCCAGAATCGAAAACGCCATTATATTTTTGGTGGTTAAAGTTGATTAAAAATTGTCGAAAAGCAAAAAAAAAAAAAAAGAAATCGAAATAAAGAAATGAAAGTAAAAAAATTTTTAAAAAACCTTCTCCTGAACATTTTTGAATTTGGCCTTTACATCTTTCCGGCGCATACGGCTCGATATGTACATGCATTAGTATAAACATATTGTTCAAAAGACAAAGAAAAGTAAACATGTACCAGCGAGTACACGAAAAACGTGACGAAAGCAAGTCAAGTCAACGAGCAAAAAAGTGAAGAGCATCATCTTTGGAAGTCATGGCAGCGAAAATCTCAATGCGTTGCAAAGTTTAACAAGATTTTGGACATTTTGACTTCGAGATGAAGTATGCAGGGTGGGCTAGACTGCTAGGCATATGTACATAAATAAGTACAGCCACTTGCTTATAAAAGAGTGTATGCATGTAACTAACTAAAGATGGCAAAGATTGGCCAATTCTGGAACACCAATAGCAAACTAATAAGCCCCTTTACACATGTACGTTGTATGAGTAAGTATGATCTCTGACTGAATGTAACAATACACAGAATAAGAATGAGTTAAACTTCTATGACATGGCAGACATAACAACATATCACATGGTCGTCAGTTCGATTGGCTCGCAGCCAAATACCTACATAAGTAAATTTTCTCGTACACGTACCTACGTCTGTTTGGGGACAATCACGCCCAGCTACGTGGTGTCTGCCTTTACTTAATGCCAAGAGCAGACAAATCAATTGTGCTAAGGCTGACAAACTTTAATTTCTTAACCTGGTCAGTTTTATAGGAACGGATTAGTCTAAGCAGTGCTGAGTTATCAGAATAGTTAATGCTTTGAAAATTAAGTACTTTTTTGAGTCTTATTTGTACTCGTATTTCTATATACTTTCGGAGGCAGTCTCTTTCATTTTAGTCATTAATTTTACTTTCAGATAAATAATAGCTTAAAAAAACTAAAAAACACGCTTTAATCTTAAAAATCGTACTAAAAATTGAGAAATAATTTAATTAGAAACAAAATGATGAACGAAAATATAAGTATTTAAGGAAAAGCGTGGGGGTGGACGAAAATTTGGGTCATTACAACAATCTTCGTATAAACAATTTTGGTGAGCGTTTACCATAAAAATTCAAACATGGAATGGAATGGAACTGTGGTAGGCCGGGAAAACTATGCCCTTCTTACTCCGGCATATTTGCCCATTGTACTTAGGGCCTTTAGAAAGGATCAGGATGTAGAGGAAATGGTGGGATAGTGGAATCAGAATTCCTGGTATAAATCTGACAAGTTAGTCGTGTGGTAAAGAATGTGCATACGCCGATCTCAATACATGTGACACGAGAATGCGCAATCTTAGTCTATCGAAAGCCGGACAGGTGCAGAGAAAATGCTCTGTGCCGTCGTCGCCGCTTTCCAGACAGGATAGACATAAAGAGCTCTTGATGATGCATATGATGGCAATGTGCTGTTCCAATGTATTGTGTCCTGTAAACAATGCCACAAAAGAGCATAATGGCACCTGAAGTCGGCCTCCAGTTGTCAGCCTGATCCAGTAGCATGTTCTGTTTTTGATTCGTCTATGTAGATGATTTTCTTCGATCTTTCCAGTAGAGTTTCTGGTTCTTTCGATTGATCTCTTGTGGGCAAATTGGCAGTATATCGTGTACCAAAGGATGCTCGAGGTACCAGCTAGTCAGTTGGGACCAGAAACAAAGGGTACTTTCACCTAGACATGAGGTTTCCAGGTCAGTTTCTTATCTAGAATCACACATAGATACCTTACCTCTTCGGAAAGACTTAGGTTTACACCTCTGAGCATCGGCAGGTTAAAACCTTCCAGTTTGCTCAACCATACTCATCACAAGAAAGGACTATTAGTAAGTCCTAAAGAAAAAACTTTTTACGATTTTCCTATTTTCGGCACCATTTTCTATAATATTTTAACCCTTTAGCGATTTACCAAATTCGAATAAATTACGAACAACCAAATTTCATATTTCGAATCGATATGAATGTTAATCCCTTCTGACACTTATTCAAAAACCGATCAGTTGAATAGTTGAAAGGATCATAACACAAATTTAGTTTGTTTGCCTTTTGAGATCCACGATTATTATTTGAAGAACAAAAATTGTAAAACAAAAATCCATAAACTCATTGGTTAAGCGAAAAAGTTTGCTCAAAAAAGTTTAACCTCCAAAAAATAAAAAAAAAAACAAAACAAGAATTATTCTTCTCATGCATCCAATACCAAAATATGATTAACTACTTAATACAAAACATTTTCTCTAATGTTTTACTGCTGTTTCTAAAACTCTGTATGTATGTAATACATGTAATATTTAACTTAATGACACTGACACAGAAGTATTGTGAATGTTTCATGGTGTAATAATTACAGGTGACGTAAATAGAAGAGTGCGACACTATTCTCAAATAGTAAGCTCTTTGAAACGGTAGGGTTGCATTTCCATAGGGAAAAGGGGGAAAAATGTAGGGCTAAATTGGCCGGATCCGGTCCAAAAGGGGGAGTAAATTATTTATATATTTGCCTTGCCTTATTGTTAAAGGTAAAATACTATATTTCATATTATATATATTATTTACAATTCTTAAGAAGCTTTTATTCATTCTTGAGATACAAAAAAAAATTGGTGAACTGCACCAATATGAATATAAAAATTAAAATAAAACGCCTTGAAAGGACGATATATTTCAAATTTAACTAAATATATTGAGTTCAATATCTAGTAAAAGTTATAATCATTAGTATCAGGTTTCGTTTTTCCGAATTCGGTATAACTTACCGAATAAAAAAGGCAAACAAAAAACGACGATATAATTCGTACTCAACTGGATATATTGAACTCAATATCTGGTAAAATTTATAATCGTTAGCATATGCGTGTATTGTTTGGACATTCAATATATCTATCCAACCCACGTATTGCAATTTTCGGAGTTGTGCCTCTGTAAAAATGTTTTTGACACCTTTTAATATTACTTCGTCTCGTGCACTTTCGTGCTTTATTTGCAACTTTAATCTTGCTATTTGAAGAAGCATTGGATCCTTGGGAACATATTCTTTGTTAGAGCGAAAACCGTTTCCAAAAAACTATTAAATAATAATACATACGGAGAGTAATGTGTAATGTTTGTGATGCACGGTCTCGTTTTTTAGAAATACCATGGTTTTCGGAATCCCAAGATAAGGGATACCACAGGCATCGGCACTGCTTCCTTTGTCAGCAAACGTCGTTTGCTGGGTTATGCGCTTGCCGAAAATCGCATTAGGCAAAATGCGGCTCGCACACTTTTGAATTTTGTGTGAGCATCGCACCGCTGCTTTCCCTAGCAGAATCATATCAGGGTCTGTGGGAGTGCCAAACATTCTGAACCTCTCCGCCTTCCATGGTTTTCTGCAACGGGCGTAGCTTGTTTTTTGCATTTTTGAAATAATGGCGCGAAAATTTAAATTTTAACGATTTTTTCTTCATAAACAATAATATTGTGAAAGGAAATAAAAATGTTATAAGACAACTATTGTTTTAAATTTTTACCAAAATACGTACACCTAAAATACACATAAAAACAACACTTTTTTGGGAACAACTGGGGACAACATTGGAATTTCATTTTCAAAGAGCCGAATGACAGGAGAAAGAGGAAAACAGAATGAAATAGCTGACTACTTACGTCACCTGGTTATTCCACCATGTGAATGTTTCAATGTTGCCGACAACTTTGTGACAATGACAGTGACAGTGACAGCAATGCCATTTTATGTGCATGTCATTGACTTTGTAATGAATACGAAAATATAAAATAAAATAAATGCATAGAAGAAGGCAGTAATATAAAAAATAAAATGCAAAAAAGAGAAAAGAAAAAGAAAATCATGAAGCGAAAAATGTTTCATATAAATAAAAGGAAAACTAAATACTCGTACTACAGTGCGCATTTGATTAAGGCAACCGCATACATATTCATTGTTGCGCTGTGTTCTTCCATCTCCAAGCTTTATAAAGAGACTAAAAGAATAGGCCAAAATTTTTAGACTGTTAAGCGCCAATCAGTGGCGGATCTACGGGGGGGGTTTGGGGGTTCAAACCCCGCCCCCTTGTGGTTTATCATAGATCCCAAATTAATGCCTTTATAGATTCTGCGCCCAAATTTCCCAAACTGATCAAGGAAAACTCTATCATTCCAAAAGCAATGGTTGGACCACATAACATCCAAAATATGTACCTACATGCGAAAAAAGTTCATGTAGGTACCTTTGGACGCACGTGCATAAAATCAAATTTGTCAAATGCTATTCGCAAATTGCCAAATCGCAAATTTATTTTCTTTTTTTTCATATCCCTATTTTTATTGGGATTGTACAGAATTAATTTGGTCAGAAATGTCTGAATCGTTGGAGAAATTGCCTTTTTCAGAGGCATTTCGCAATTCTTGTTTAAATTAATCTTTTAAAAATTTGAGTATATAAAAACAAGAACAAGTAAAATTCTATTAAAAATATACATAAATATAACCAAAAAGTACTACATACATATATTCCTATTTATTTTGGCTTTAAATGCAATGGTAAGTGAAATTGATGATCAATTTGCCACCAATACCATACGATACTCATTCGCACGTACCAATGCAAAAATATACATACATACGTTATACATGTTATTTAGAACTTCAATTGAAATCTCCTGCACTTTATGTGATGACATACATATTGTTAATTTGGAGGGTTTTGATTTTGTTGTGTTTAAGGTGCGGGAAATGGCGCAACTAGTATATAGAATAATAATAGTAGGTGGTATTAGTCCATATTTTCACCAGCGCACATAGGTAGATTTTCAAGTTTTATGCGGCCAAAAATATTTTATTGTCTACATCTATTCCAAATTGCTTGTTTAATGCAAAATTTTAATCATTTGAGTTAAAAGTCGATTTTATTGAAAAATATATACAGTGACTCAAAAAAAAATCATACGCCAAAGTTTTTAAATTTATTTCAAAGAGTTCTGTTCAAAATTTTACTTTCTTATTTTAGTTTAAAAATATAGAAAATTCTTCAATAAAAATCGTTTTAAGCAGGATTTCTGAGCTTATGGAAAAAATCTGAAAAACCTTAGAAATTTCTGAAAGTGGATTAAAAATTTCAAAGCAAGGCCATAATTTATAGAAGATTTTGAGGAGATTTCTAAGTGTACTGTTATGTAGCCAACCAGTTTGAGTGTAAAAAGTGAAATTCCCAATGCTGTGAAAAACTCCGTCAATTTTAGAAGTTTTTTTCTGTAGGGTGTAGGGTGAGACCGTTCCAATTAAAATTTCCGAAAAGCCAATGAAAATTTTCAAAAAGTTGAATGTTGCATATTGTTATATTAAAATTGAATGAGCTGCAAAATTGCATACACAAAACTCTTCTAAAAAATGTAGCTTTAGAACTCTTAGCCCCTTTATATGATAAGTATTTCCTTGACTTTGAAAAATTGGAAATACTAAAAATACGAAAGCAGGTAATTTTCCAAATAGGCCAATTTTTAATCCATTGTTGATAATTTCTGGCTTTGCATTTTTCCGTATAGAAATTGACGGGTAATCGAGCGGAGGCGATAATATAACTAAAATGCTTTTGAATTAAAAAATTAACAATATTTTTTCAAGAAAGGCCAATATGCTTAAAAGCTTCAAAATGGTGGGTCTTTTATTATGCTAGGTTGACGATTTCTTCAATGAATAAAGATATTTACCTGAAGCACTCGAATCCATGATGTTTACTTTTATAACTGTCTTAAAACTGAAAATATTGACGTTTAAAAATGGGTTACTTAAAATACGTAAAAAATAAAAAATCGAAAAGTGGGAGAATAATAAGTTTCGACTAGCGGCAGGGACACCCCCGTTGTCTATAAAAGCGGAGAAAACCGGTTTATTATAGCCCGGTCTATTATAAACGTAGAGCGATTTTGGATTTTGTATTTGCACCAATTTTAAAATTTTCAATTTTGGCCGCATAAATTCGTAAAATCTACCTATGTGCAGCGTCTGCCCTTAAAAAACATCTTCCAAAAAAAGAAATTTTCAAACCCCCCCCCCCCTTGCCGAAATCCTGGATCCGCGCCTGGCGCCAATGGAAGATAAGAAGAAGAAAAAAAATTATAGCAATGAACTTAAAGTAAGCAGCTGCCACAACCTCCATTTGTTTCATTTATCGAGGACATACAGTACGCACCTGTGGATGGAGTATAATTTGTCTAGTATGTGCATACAACATTTTACTTTTTATTTTATTTCAGCGTGATGTTTTAAATTTTAACAAAAATACAAAAAGTAAATTATGTTGTAACGCTTCAGCCAGTTTTTATGTACAGAAAATACATTTGTACATGCAAATCTTCATTTATTTACATACATACATACCCCTGTAGGGAAAATCTCTAGTTCCGAACTAGGTCGCTTCTAGTGCATTGTTCGACACTACTAGTGCGAGCTAAATCTCTTTTGCATGCTATTACTAAATTCTACAGTTTATACTAGTTCGTCTATTGCCGCTTAAGTGCAGCCTTTCATGCAAGTTGTGCGATGGCCGACTGGCTAAGGCATGTGCCTTTCAATATGAGGGGCGCGGGTTCGAATCCTGTCGGTGTCAATGGATTATAATTTTTTTTTTAATTTTTTTTTAACTAATATTTTTTATTTATTTATTTAATAAAAATTTACAATAATATTTAAAAATTAATAAAATAAAAAAAAAATAAAAATTAGCTTGACGGATCGGAAAAACATAATTAGGGGAACATTTCATTTCATACAAGATGCAAATAGAAAACTCTTTATATCAAATGCTTCACTAAACATTTGAGAATTGCAGAAATATACCAAGCCGACGGCAATTGAACGAGCGAAAAATTTTCATAGAATTTTTGTCACTTGGAAATTGCATACAAATTAAAGTCTTATAATGGTCACTCAATTCACTCCTTCTGAACTGTTCAGGGTCTAACTACAATTGATCTAGTTCACCTTTGACACCTTTTCGCTAGTTCGGAACTAGAAATTTTGCTCACTAGTTATTGAGTTCCCTGCAGGGACTATATTTGTGCATACATATATACATACAAACGGACAAACATTGTACACATCTGTAAAAGAGAGCATGTAATCTTTTGTCAAAGTTGGCTCGTAAAACATTACATGTTTCAGTAATAATGAAAAAACAACGCGTGATGAGTAATATAACCTTAGTTACATTAAAATGAAGTATGTATGTATGTATATTAGGACGGTTCAAAAAGTGGCTCACCTCTTAAAACAGCTGTATTTAAAACTAACGAAAATGTGTATGTGGGGGTTTTTGGGGTCGAGTAATCGATTTTTGGCATTAATTTCTCCTTTTGAGTGCCGCCACAGGGTGCTTCCGTATTTTTTTTTTTTTGATAGTAAAAGCTGCTGGCTCGAAACTAATTTTTTTTTTCTTCTTGGGCAAAATTTTTTGAAATTCTTCCTCTCCTAGTAGCTTACGCCGAAACTCCACAAAACAAAAATTATGTTAATTTTGTCTACCAGAATCATGTCTAAAATCCATGTTTGCATATGCGTGGGCACTTCATTATGTTAGACATAATTTGCAAAATGGCGCCGAATTGGCATGCCGTGTACGCAGAAGCACTTAGAAAGTTAAAAAAAATTGTTTAAAATTGGCGATGATGCTCGCAAACTGTATATATGCACTTAATGTTCTTTTTATTTATTTTTTAAGCCCAAACACTCAAGCCAAATGGACGCCGTGCGAAATTTCACGTTCAATGTGGAGATGTTGCCACTGTGAATTTTTCGTTGAAATGAAAAATTAGCTGTCAAATCACCAAACTGACAGCTCATGTTAAGACAATCTTGTTAAAGCAATTGCCTTGGCATCTCTGTTATACCAGAAGACAGAGGCGGTCTCCATTTGAAATCTATGTTATAATGGTGCTTGTGATGACAGAATTCTGTTTTGAGGAGACGCCGGGTTATGCCAGATTTGCGACAGCAACGAAAAGAAGGCATAAGATAATCGGTTCATATCAGCCCACATGGTCAAAGAAGAAATCTTAAACCGAAAGATATTATAAGTTCTTTTGTCTAAAACATTTTCTCCCCAACCATACTAGATCGAATAAGCCCATCTTTAATACGCATATTGTCACTTGCGAAGCGAATATATTTGGCGAGTCGAACAGGTTAGCGAACACATCTAAAATTTGCATTGTGAGTGGCGAATGAACTTTTTCGCGTGCCTTGTAATGTTGCCATTCAAACAAATTGAATAAGTTCATCCGAATTTGACGTTTCTGTCACTTCCTAGAGGTGGGAAACTATTGATAGTCCCACCATCGATAGTTTTTGATGGTTTTAAAAAAACTATTGATAGTGTTCGATAGTCTTAAAAAAATAAACCATCGATAGCACTATCGATAGTACTATCGTATTGAAATAAATATAGATTTGTTCACTGAATCTCTTTTAACATTGTCATTTTTCTACTGAAAACAGCTATTAAATCACAGTGTAAAATCAGGATGATATTTAATATTTCGTTAAAATAATGAAAAAGGAAGATGAATGCCGGAAAAATAATTAATAAAAAATTACAAAAAAAAATGTTTTGTTCGCCATAACTCCGTCACTTTTAGGGCCTTTTCACATTACTCGGTACCACATCGGATCGACATTTTTTGCTCGGTATTTCCAGCTTACCGAAACGATTCCGCATTGCTGTGTTTTTCACACTTGTGGGAATACTTTCGGTGCGTTATCGGCAGAAAATAGGAAAACAAACATCGAAATTTGCAAAACAAAATTTTTAACTTCAACAAATCACTCAATAATAACAATAATGTCTTCTAGGGAAGACGAAGACATTATAACTTGCTACATTTATAGCCGAAACGAGTTTTTTACTGACTTTGTTCTTCTTCTTTTATTACGCCGCAAAAATGTATGCAGTAATTCCTCAAATTTTACTGACCGGTCTTACCGCGCTGCGGTATACCGAAAATAATCCGCTCCGATTTCATGTATGCAACACTAATGTGAAAGTGCCAATTGAAGCACATGTGGTCGGTAAGGTTTCGGTATACTTTCGGTAAAAACCAAAAATGTCGATCCGATACCGCACCGAGTTTCGAAAACTGTTTCTTTCAAAAAATCTACAAAACTGGAACCGCCTTTTATTCAGTCTGCAAATGTATAAATCAAAACATTTTGTAAATATGTACACACTAAATTCATACAACTTTCAATAGCTGGTACTCTGAAATAGCAATGTGCAATATGGAAGTGTGTAAAGGTTGTAAAACTATCGATAGTACACATTACCATCGATAGTTTTTGATAGTTTTGAAAAAACCATCGATGGTCTTCGATAGTCTGAAAAAAATAAAATATCGATACTATCGATAGTGCCATCGATAGTTTCCCAACTCTATCACTTACTACATATGTTTTGATTTGTTTACAATATATGTATCTATTTATTTGTGTATAAACAAAAGTTTAAGAAATTAATATAAACGTGATAAATAAAGCGATGATCACCCCGCTCCTCCTGTTGGACCCAAAATTCTCCTGCCCCCTTGCGACGCACAGTGGGGGCACCTCCATACAAACGCGGCCAAAAATAGTAATAATTGAGCTAGAAACTTTAAACTCGGAACTTAAGCTTTCTTGATTGAAGATAGTAAACTGTGAAAATTTGAACAAAATCGGCCCACAAATACACCCCCCTCCCATATAACGGTATTTTTGAAATTTGTATTTTGTTAATTATTATAGCTAAAATGCTCAATTTTAATAAGAGCACACATTTTTTAAATATAAATAATATACAGTAATCATTTTGGAAAAAGCGCAAAGTATTCCATGGTTTTCAAATTAAAAATATATGCACTTTTGAGCATTTTATAAGCATTCATCATAAAATTTTCCTTCAAAAAAATCACATTTAAAAAAATTTTTATACCACAAATGAAACTATACTTTTCTAAAGGATTTCAGTGTGCTGAATCTGAATCTGAAGTCAGAATTTTCAAATTGGTTCTAGTTTTTGAGATATTCATGTCCAATTAGGCAAAAAAAAACACGTTTTTGACTATATTCACTGCTTAATATCTTGTACGTAATATTTTTTATTCAAAATCAAATACACCGTTAGAAAGCATAAACCATCCCCCTGAATATGACGTTTAAATTTTTCAGATATCTTTATTAGAATTGGAGAAATTGTTGTTTAAGTTTCATTAACTTGGCAAATTTTCCCCATACAAAATTATTAATACTTTTTGAAGCATACTTTTGAGGATTTTGTATGGGAAAAATGTATGAAAACTTAGAAAAACTCACTCCATAAAAAAGTTCATAAAACAAAAGAGCGCAAACGAATTTTTAAGATTTCTTCACCTGTTTATAAAGCACGTTCACTAGCACCAAATATTAAAAATTTGGAGAGGTCATATTTTGTATTTTTTTTTTTATTTCATGTTGAAATTTTCCAATTTTTACACAATTTTTTTTTCTGTTCGAAAAGAAAAAGGCTGCAAAAAAATAATGATAACGCTGATAAAAAAAATTCTTTCATAATTTGAAAGTGTGAACCATTGCCTACAACACGGTGAACAAACTATTCGATTAGTCGCCTAAGAATAAGATTTTTCATAATGTCAAAAGTAGCCTAATTATTGCGTTTTGAAAAAGGCACTTTTAGTCAAATGGGAAAAAGATTATTTAAGCGAAAAGCGCAGGTGGATTTCAAGAATTAAGATGCAGTTTGATTAAAAATATATCATTTCAAAACATATGAAAAAATTGGGGAGGTCATATTTTTTATTTTTTTTTATTTTTTTGTTTAAAGTTGAGCAAAATTTTTTTTTTACGACTTTTTTTGTCATATAAATCTAAGAGTTACCGCTGGTTACAAAAGGCCTATTGTTTCTAAAAGGCCAAATCAATATCTATGTAATGATGTATCACTCGATTACATACGTTAATAATTGAATGAGTTACAGCATTTTGTATAAGGTGTAATTGTTGAGAAATAAAAGGACCTATTTTTTGCTCAGTTTTTAACACCCTGTACGGCTAAACAAAACGAGACTCAAAAAATTTTATATAAGCTTTTTTTTTACAAATTGTTATATCTGTCAATCACTTTCAAAAAAATTTGATTTGCTAATACTTTAATTTCGATTTTATTTTTGGCCGCTATCACCCAGTGTGCGACGTATGGATTGTTTTTCGTAAGAGCAACCAGCTTTTGGAACTGCTGTGGTGTTGTGCGTTTCATCCTGAAGTTTAAAAAAAATGATATACTCTCTTTTGTTTTCTTTAATGCTATTAAATACTCACTTTTAAATAGTTTCTACTTTCTTTTTTTTAGTTTTTTTTTACCGAAATAAATGCAAAGACGTGCAAAAGCGAACAAATTAGACATTCGCCAGATTTTGACAGATCTAGCGAAGCGAATTAAATTTTTTCGCTACCGGCAATTCGCAAAATTCATTTTCGTCACTCATTTGCAATTTGTCGGCGAATTCGCTGCAGATTCGCATCCCACAATTCGAGACCGCGAAGTTCGCCTAAATTTTCATTCGCTTCGCAAGTGACAATATACGTATAAATTCACCTATTTTTTTATTCAGGCGAAGACAGAAGCCACCACCCTAATATGCATATATTTATATATATATATATATACTAACAACACGTACTTCATATACAAGCATCCATCGCGTTGATAAGTAATTTTATTTGACACTTCCACAAAAAAAATTAATATTAGATGCCCACACACACGCACTCCAGCCACACACTCCAAGCATACACAACGCGTGGCGAAACAACAAAAAGAATGAAAGCAATGGAAATATGTACGCTTACAACACAAAAGGCGACAAATCACAGACAACAACATCAAATACCAAGGAGAATATGAATATGCATAAACAAGGAGTAGATAAAGTAGTAGCAAGGCATAGAAAGAAGGGAGAAGATCTCTGTGCGACCTTAATTTGTATGTACATACATACATATGTGCTATATCTTGTTGCGCGTGCAAGGCGCAGCTGGAGGTTAACGAACGCACATTGTTAATAGCTTTTATAGGGTAGATATGTACTTAAAAGAGATTGGTGAGCTTATAATTGTTTGACTTGCTTGTTTTTTGATAAAAGCGTGTTGTTTTGTCTGTATGTATGTATGTACGTATGTACGCCAGTAGCAGACGTTGTTTTAATCTAGCGTCTTTTATGTATGCAAATATCATCGTTTAATTTTCATAAACACTTAAGTGAAACTTTCATAGCCGGCTTACCAATACTTGTCGCAAAATGAGATTTAAATTCCTGACGCCCACCTCTATCTATCCAAACCATACCTTTGGTCTTGGGCAGCTCTATATTTCGTTGTAATGTCCTTCTCAGCTCTGAGATCGTAGAGCTGGACGTCAAGAAATCAGGATTGATAAATTTAATTTTTGCCACAAATATCGGTTGGGTTATGAAGTCTAACCGGCGATATGTACAAATAAGTAAATCGTTTATCGAATGCAGTTCAAGGTTAGTTGATTCTTGAAGAACTACTGTTAATGGTGAAGTTGTTTACTAAAGGAATAAGAGAGAGCTTCGGACCCTTGTGAGTTTGATTAAAGGGCACAATCCATGATGACGGTACATGGCCACCATTGACATCATCGAGAGCTCATTATGCCTATCTTGTCTCGAGGAGGGCGGATACAGCATAGGACATTTTCTTTGCACATTTCTGGCCTTCGCTAGCCTAAGTTTGCCCATTCTCGGGTCAGGTGTAATGAGAATGATGGATGCAAATTCTCTACCACTCGAAACACTTCTCAAATTTATTAAATAATCTGGAAAGTATGCAGAGGAACTCTGATTCCAGTATCCCACTTTTTTCCTACATCCTTATCCTTTCTAAAGGCCTTAAGTACGTTGAGAAAATATTTCTGAGTGCTTGGGAAAGACATAGTTTCTCCCGGCCTACCACAATTCCATTCCATAGTCCCTTTAATTGCCCAAAGGCGTTTATGTATTCTAAAGCCTTTCGTTTCTAAGCTTCTTTAGGGAAGTTTTGTGGTAAAATTTGGCCAGTGGAAAGTGTCTGTTGAGTTGTAATTGTTAAAAAATTAACCATATCGATAAGGAGCCATCAGTTCGCTTTAAAACATTATGATTACTATATATATATATATATTTTTTAAACTTAAGAAGCAGTTAAAAATGGTAAATAGCATAAAATATCTCAATTACATATATGTATCTCTTTGACTACCGCAAGCCATTAATTACATCCTCGCTGCTCTCTTTGACACCTGTCATTCAAGCCAAATAAATGTTAATCAACTCCTTTTTACTTAACATCTACGCGTCCATTACAACGCAAAGCACTTTCCGTCGCTTGTCAATGCTTTCTAGATTGTCCTTCTAAGTATGTACACAAAATAATAGTGATTCGTTAAAGCGAATAACGTCATATTGCAGTGATAGACCACATAGTGCCATAGTACTATGCGCAATCTGTATTCGTTCTCCCTACATACATATTTCTATTTATCATTTTATTGCTTTTGCTCTTTTCCTTGACCCTAACAACAAACAACCAACAAAAAATAGGGGAAAAACCCCTCCAAAAAAGAGGAGCTGACATGCCTGATTGTCAATTGTTTTGTTGGCGCTGCTTCGCCATACTAGATACTTGCTCTTCTTCTCCTTCATCTAGTTTGTATTGTATTGTTGTCTTTTATGTAGATACCCTTTTTCACTAACTATGCCATTGTCCTTGCTATTGCCAAAATTTTCGTTCAATCCATTCTCATTCTTATTCATCTATACATATATGTAGCCAACCTGCTATTGATTCGTCAATCAGTCAGTCGTTTCGTCCTTTTGCCCATTCAGACAGTCTCTCTCTATCCAGCCATTCGCCCAGCTCTCTATCGTCAATATCATACCCATACCAATGACCGATAATGTCATCTCTTAGTCATTGTCTAGCTTCATTGTTAGCTGGTCTTTATTACTTTTCTTTCTATTGTTTTGTTGTTGTTATTGCTTTTAGTTTTTATTAGCAAGCATGCATATTTATTCAATACCCAGTTTCCATTTTATTTTGCCCTCTTGGGTGATGGTTTGCGTCTAAGCTGGTGATAGCTTAATTCGATATTGAAAATTTAAATTAATGGAAAAAAATTTATTTAAAGAAATCTGAATCAATTAAATAACCACGTCCATTCCTTCTCAATATCCATAGTCCGTTGGCATAGTAGAAAATTTTAGGACAGTCTTAGAGGCACAATTACAAAAAGTGGTGTATAAGTTACAGAAAAGTTTGCATATATTTACACCTAATCCTCAATCCCATCAACTCAAAATATTTGTTATTTTGCGCTAGCTATTTTTTACATAAATTTATATAATAAAAAAAAATTCTTAACAGCGATTTCCAACCATCTCACTGTGGCTCCGGCGAGATTCGAACTTACGATCTCCTATTTACTAGACAGGCGCTTTAACCAACTAAGCAACGGCGCCATATGCTCGAGGACCAGCATATGCATACATATCTCAGCAAGAGTCGATAGGTCAGAAGAGTTACTAAAAAAAAAACATATGGAATACCTATATTGAAATTGGTGGCGATATAAATTCGATTGAAAGAATATTTCTTTGTTTTTGATATGCAAATATAAAATTTTACATTATACATATATAGACAACGAAGATAGAAGGGTAAAAAAATTGTTTGTTCATATGGGGCCGAAAGTCATTAGTCAATATATTTTTTTTTTAAATAGAATAAGAATTCTACTCCAGATGGTCTGAGCTCTATTTTTAGAGGGGGCAGTTAAAGTTTTAGAGTTTAACTGGAGGCGCAATTACTTTATAGAAAATATCTTATAAAAAATTACTTCAAATGAAGTCTTTGACCTTGGACTTCTTCTACAGAATTTAATAAGCGGTAGACTTTAGCTCTCTAACCCCACGAAAATAGCTGCTTTAACACTTTGTGGAAACACATGGATAGAATATCAATTAAAAATGCAAACAGATGGTAAAAATGTTCTAGAAAATTATGGCTACTAATATGACCTAAAAATAACTTTTTTCCAACTACAAATATGCAGCTTCACTTCCGCTTGTTCTCCTCGTATTCTCCCATTGTGTCATTTTCTTCACTGCACGCTATTGTTGTCCATTTTTTATTCTCTTCCGTATTCGAATCATGGCATCAAGCTGAAATTCAATCCAACGTCATCATATAGTGTGACATTCAACATTATATTGGGCTTTAGTGATGCTTTTATACGTCGGTTTTTGTTTTCGAAAAAGAATCTGTGAATTTTAGGCAATAGGTATATGTACAATATTCTTAATTTAAGCACAAATTGGGTTTGTTTTAAGAACATGTTTCCTAATTTATGTACATTATTCTTATTTGAGATATTTTGCATCTAAATTTTTTGAAACAAGAACTGAAAATTCTTGTTCTTAGAATATTTAAGAACGAATTATTCAGACACTGTGTCCTCTTGGTTTTAGATACTTAGGGCACATACAGCTGGCTATATAATAATTTGTGTTATTTTTGTTTTCTTTTTGCTGGCTTTGCTTTTACTTTGTAATTACTAAAGTCATTACATTGTGTTTGCATTTTAGAGTTTTTCTGTCACTTCTACTGTTGCTTCTACTTCTTTCTCATATTCTTCTTCTTCCCTATATTCTTTCTCTTCTCAACGTATTATCATTTCGTTACTTGCCATCAGCCATCGCACTTTATTTACCATCAATGGCCAACAGACAGCAACATGTCAAGTAATAAACATAAAACTCAATTACATTTGGTGCAGGCCAAAAATGTTTTGCACAGACAACATAATAATTAAGGAAAAAGAGAAAGAGAAAGAAATGTGAAAAACAAAAACACAAACAAAAACAAAACCAGGGAGAGAATAAAAAGCAAATTAGAATGATTATTATTTTAAAATAATGTACAACACATAATAATAAAGTGCTTAGAACGCCGCGCAGAGTAATTTTTGGGTGTGAGCATTAATTAGTAAACGTCAATTCTGATTTAATTTTTTGTTTCGAAAAGTTTTATTATTAAATTTGGCAAGTTAAAAAGCTTAGAAAAAAAGTTTTAGGCATCTTAGCTTTTGCTTTAGGGAAAACTTAATTCATATTAATAAATGGCGTTGAAAAAAGTAATTAGGTATTTCAATTTTTTAAATCATAGTTACTAGAAAAAATTATCTCTCCTTCTCTTACTCCTAAATATGTACGCTCTACTGGTAGTCACATAAAATATGTACATACTTGTGTTTAAGATGAAGCAACGCTAAGACATAGGAAATAGATGACAGATGTCGTGCCATAAGCTTCTCCACTTTTCGCCAAAAATATGAAAATATTCAACCACAATTTTGAAGCAAAGATACAGCTAAAAACTTTACTAAAGTTACGTAATACGTATGTATGTATAAACATAAAGATATCCCATGCCACAATACACTGAGATTTCACATTTTGTAAATTTGTAACATCTGTGCTGTCTAACTAACTTGGCTAATGTCATCAGCCGCGAGGAATAAAACCAGTGTTGCTAAACGACGCAAAACGCACAACACAGAGCTACACACACAACTGACAGCCACAATGTACAATAAACATAGTAACAAAATGAAACAGAGCAACTATGTACGTATGTCAGAAGACCCGGGCAGGGAACAGGGTACAGAGCGCAGAGCGACTACATAAATTTCTTACCAACTAAACCATTTTAATGGTGTAAATTAAATTTGAAAAGTTAGGACATGAAAATGTTAGTAGAGTTTTAAAGATATTAAATTTAGAAGTAAGTAAAAGAAAACAGAAAAATAGGAAAACGAAACGAGAGCGTTAAATGTAAGTAAGTAATACGAAGGAAAGCTTTGGTGAGCAGTTTGAGCAGTTTATGGTGTGGGCATAAGACGAAGTTAATAAGGTTGGCGCAAGACTTATTTGAAACTGCTGGCTGTGCTTGGTGTTAATTAATTTTTCAACTGATGCCAGTAAAACGGAGAAATGAAGCGAAATTACTGTTTATTTTTTTTGCATTTGTTGCTAATAACTGCATTTTTGCTTTGAAATTGTTTGAGATGGTCGCAGCATTTGATTTTCATGAACTTGATAAAAGTTTAAAAATTGTACAATAACGGTATAATTTCTGTCTGACTTGGCGTGTTGAGAAGCTCTTGACAAGGCGTTCCTGATCTCGATAAGATTTCATTAAAATTTCGATATTCATCCGAAGTCATTTTTTTGTACGATTTAAAAACTTTTGCGGTATAAATAGCGCTACTGGCTCAAGTCGGATTTTAACCAATTTCGCCAAGATTTCGGTACAATTTGGGTAAATATTCCAAACCATTACAAAATGGTTTTCAAAATATTGCAGGGCATTTGTATATTATTTCGGTACTAGCTCCAAAAGTGGACGTGGGCGTTCCCCTGAAAATTTTTTGGATGAAAGATGTTGATCGGAAGTCCAGATATGGGTCAAAATGTGGACCTAGATAACAGTGGAATAACTTTTGGTTGCTTGCTTTCCGACAGGGTAGGAATATGATGTATTGTGGAACGATTTTCCGTCATCCCTTGTCAAGTTTGGTTTGGAGACAAACCGGTTTCGGCTAATATGCGCCAAATTCAGAACGAAAGAAGACACTGAATATGGCGCATATTAGCCGAAACCGGTTTGTCTCCAAACCAAACTTGACAAGGGATGACGGAAAATCGTTCCACAATACAACAGTGGAATATTTCTGAACAATATTGGTATGAGGTGAAAGGTGTTGAGGGTTGGTTTTGTCATAGAGGTGTACTCATTATTATTCCCAGGTCGGGTCCCAGATATGAGTAAAAAAGTGGATACGGATGCCACGCAATGTTCCTAAGCAAGATTGGTATCAAATGAAAAATGTAAATCAGGGCTTAAATATAGAGCTTCCTTCGATGTTATGCTCAAACGGATCACTATTACATAATAAAACACTGGCGCTATTATAGCTCTGACGAGCTTTATGGCCGAGCTTTTCTCCCAATTCGAGGTGTGCTCCTTAACTTTTTGTTTTTCCTACTAATTGGATGGACCTACAGTTTTATGCCGGCTCCGAATGGCGAATGCATTTTTTGTGACAAGTTTTTTCATGGCAGAAATACACTCGAAGGGTATGATGTCTAGTACCGAGAGGTGAACGCTATTTCTAAAAACTCAAAAATTGGATTTCAAGTAATTAAAAACAATTTTTTGGTGTTTGACCGGACTGGGGTTAGAAAACGAGACCCCTGGTATAGCAGGCGAGCACTCTACCCACTGCACCACAGTGAGAGGACGAGAAAGGGAAGGAAGGGGATGTGTGGCGGGAAAGGGAAAAGAATGCGTACACGGGAATGAAAGCGAAAGGGAAAGGAAAAGAGAAAGCGAATAGAAGAGGGCAAGGAAGTTGGAGACTAATACGGAGTGGAAAGAGATAAGGATATGCAGGGGGCGAACTTTTGAAATTATCCACTTTTTCCCACACTTGTTTCAACCTATTTGAATGTTGCTGAGGTCTGTAGCCCGAGGAAAGCTCGGCCATCCAGATACGCTTGAGGCGTTGAGCGTAAACTTCAATTATGTATATGAATTGGCTGCAATTTAATTTAATGCACCACCTGCATTTATTTTCAAACTACTGGGAAAGATCCAATGAAACTTTCAGAAATTGTTCTGTGGCTGCTTATTATATCAATTTATATCTCACGACTACGTAAAAAGCTACTGTCGGTGGTTTCGTATATATTACTTACTCCAGAAAGAGAACTCTAGTGTTTGAGAATTGTTATTGTAAAGCGCTGTGTTTTAAGCGACTGGCCAATTTTGATTTTAGTTTTTTTTTATCTGATAGACCCTCTCAATTAGGAAGGAGTGATTTACTAACCTAC
Source organism: Urophora cardui (assembly GCA_960531455.1). Lineage (NCBI taxonomy): Eukaryota > Metazoa > Arthropoda > Insecta > Diptera > Tephritidae > Urophora > Urophora cardui. The sequence continues at coordinate 116,234,853 of OY482674.1, read as the reverse complement.
TCGGAATTTTGTCTAAAATTAATTTTGATGTTCCAGAATTTGGTCTTTATAGATCAAGACGGAGTTTTGGAAATCAGAAATGTACAAAAATTGTCAAACAATTAACCAGACCAACGTCATCACATCAAATTCAACCAATTTTATGCTGACTCCAAATCGGATGAATCGTTTTCGAGATATAGTCTGATTTCCAGTTTTGAAGGCTGATTGCTCAAAATTGCATATATATTTTCACATTTATCTTTTGCTCTGTATAATTTATATTAAATTTTCTTGCATGTTACTTAAAGATATGTAAGTAAATTCTATATAGAGCCAATATTTTAAAATTATAATTTATCTCTTTTTTAGTCCCAAATCATGTTATGGGATCCCTATGTCACGTGATATCGAAGCAAGAAACCAAAGAGGAGTTCAAAATTTTTGTATTTTTCATTTACGAGTAAAATAGAATTTAACTAAATAAACTATAAATTTTTTTACTTACCAATTCAAAATAGTTTTACTTGCTACTTTTCTTCTTCTTCTGCTGCTCTCTTGCTTCTCTTTCTCTCTTTTCTTGTGTGCAATTTAATTACGTTATTTTGTATAGATTTTATTTATGATTTTTTCACTTAATAACAACAAGCAGCAAATTTGCTAAATATATGATATGCTTGTTATATTTGATATCTTACTTATTGATAGCTTTATAATATATGAATTATTTAATGCTATTAAATTTTCTTATGCACAATCAATAGATACACTTTTGCTGTTGTGTAAACTTAGCTTTGCAGCTTTTATTTTGCACTTTTGATTAATTTAAATTCTTTTTTGATTTTTTTATATTTTTATGAAATGGTATTTTAGCACGATTTTTGATTTTTACTTAGCTTCGCTAACCGTCGAATTTGTTTTTTCATTTCTTTTTATTATTATGTGTACAATTTTTTGTGTGGTTTTCCTGGTTGTTGTTGTTGTTTTTTTCTCTTTATTTGCTGATATTTATTTTTGTTTTTTGTTTCTTGTATTTCTTTTAATATTATTTGTGCAATTTTCTTTGTTTTGTTTCTGTTGTTTTCTTTGTTGTTATTTTTTTTATGTTTTTTTTTCTTTCTTTGTATTTTTTATTTATTTTTATTTATTGGTTATTTTTTGTTTGTTTTTTTTTTTTTTACATTTCTTTGTAGTATTTTTACTTATATTTTTCTTTCATTTAATTGCTTTTGTTGTCTAAGATTTCGTGACTCAACTTTTATGGCATTTCCTCGAAGACTTTTATTTGTGAAATTTGCTGTTGGTTTTGTATTGTTGATAGGTTCTGCTGATTTCTTTTTATTTTAGTTTACTAATTTAACAATTCTCAACATTCAATCTATTTTTTTTTTTAATTTCCATAGCTTTAACTTTCATAAAATTTTAGTTGCTTTAAACTTTTTTCGATTTAACGCACAATTTAATTTTAATTGAAAGCCCTTTTATGGCGATCGGCTCCTTTATTGCTTAATTGTGCTGCTTAAGTGTTTGTGGCTGTGATTTATTTGTGATTTATTTCACTTGTCTTAAATTTGCTTTCTTTAAATTTCCTTTTAAATAGGACACAAAGGGTGATTTTCAAAAATGCTTACTCGTCTATTATTAATGTTACTTCAGGAGTTCCTCAAGGCAGTCACCTTGGCCCGATTCTGTTTTTGCTATTTATTAACGATATAACTACTACAATTAAACACTCAAAAATTTCATTGTATGCGGACGACGTAAAGCTTTTTAGATCAATCTCTTCATTTGATGATAGAACTTTGCTTCAGGAAGATTTAAATTCCTTAGTTTCTTGGTGTGACACTAACTTAATGCCACTTAACCTCAATAAATGTAAATTCATGCGCTTTTCCCGGAAAACCGTACAGCCAGCTTCTTATGCAATAAATGGCTTAGGCCTCGAACAAGTAAATGAGTTTGTGGATTTAGGTGTAATAATGGACTGCAAACTTAGTTTTAACATTCATATTAATGCTACAGCAAATAAGGCAAGAGGTGTCTTAGCGTTTGTAAAACGTTGGTCAAAGGAATTCAGCGACCCATACATAACTAAAACACTCTTTACAACTTTAGTAAGACCTATATTGGAATATGGTTCCATAGTTTGGAATCCATACTATCAGATTCACTCTGATCGCTTAGAGTCAGTCCAAAAACAGTTTTTGCTTTTTGCTTTAAGAAATTTGCCTTGGGATTCTGGTTACAATCTTCCACCGTATACTAGCCGTTTAAAACTCCTTAATCTTCCGACTCTTGCAAGTCGACGAGAAATGTTAGGGGTAATATTTATCGTTAAGCTCTTGAATGGCTTAATTCTTTCTCCTTTCTTGCTAGCTGAAATAAACTTTAACATTCCTTCTCGTTCAACAAGACGCTTCAACCCTATCTACTTAAAGCAGTGTAAATCAAACTTTGAATTAAATGAACCTTTCCGGGGTTTATGTAAGAGCTTTAATTCCTATTCCAGCTTTTTAGATATTTCGGACTCACTTTTCATTATAAGGGAAAAAATACTGTCTTATCTTAACACATAGTAGCGATTATTCTGTTATAATTCTCAAGACTAACTTCAATTGTACTATACTCAGCTGATGATTTTATTTCTCTGTAGCTGAGCAGTTTAAGATCTCGACGCTTAACAAACTCCTGCCACTCAACACCTCGGCATTTTATGTAAATAAAAAATATCCGTACGTCATGCGGGTGCGCCTCTCGTGCGGTCGGGCGGGATTGGAGGGCGTGGGTTATTATTATTATTATTATTATTATTACAATAGCGAATATTGATAGCGTATCTATATTGGTATATGTATTGAGTATATATCCAGTATATAGCGTACTTTTTGACTTTGTTGTTGTTTTGACATTGCTACTCTTCTACTACTTCTAGTTACTCCTCTTAAATATACTTCTTCAAACTTAATGGCTTATTATGATTTATAATCTCTATTTTTTTTTTATTTTTTTCTTCTTGATGAAAATGCCTTTCTTTCAAATAATTTGCTTATTTATTCTGCTTTTGGTAATACTCTTGAATCTCTTAATTTTGTTGCGTTTTGATTTTACTTTGATTCTTGCATCAATCACTTCCCGATTTTTGTGGTACTAATTTGCTTTGTAAATTTGATTGGTAGGTACTTTTTTCACACAAAATAAATTTAAATTTTTCTCAATTTTTAACTACTTATTTCTGCGACATTTTTCAGTGAGTGTGGTTTGTGTTATTGTAATCGCTAAAATACACCCAGCAATTTACGTTTGCTTCTATATTATTTTTGATTTTTGTTACCTGCCTTTTTTATTTCAGCACTGAATTTTTTGTTACCGCCTTAAAATACCTTTCTTGATTTACTATACTTACTCATAGAACGTAAATAATTCCCATCTACGTACAATTCTTTGCTTTACAAAATTTGTTCACAAATTTTTCTTTAACTTTTTTTCAAGCTTTTAAAATTTGCAAATTATTTCAATAATTCATCACTTACAGTTTGTTTGATGTATTTAACTTTTGCTGCACTTGTCACTTATACATTATATTTTAATACTTTTGCAACTTTTAGCCTAAATCTATACACTTTTTTAATTAACTTTTCTGTTACAAAATTTCTTGTTGATTTTTCTTACTTTTTTTTTAATTTAGATATTTTGCTTGCAATTTCTTGTTGATTTTGCTCACTTTTTTAAATTTCAATATTTGGCTTGCAATTTTTTGTTACTAAGCATGCTATTTCATTGCTCTCACTCACTCTCACTTTTTTATTTTTTTTTTATTTCAAAATTTTGCTTGCCATGTCTTGTTGATTTTTCTCACTATTTTTAAATTTCAATATTTTGCTTGCAATTTTTTGTTGATTTTTCTCACTTTTTTTAATTTCGACATTTTGCTTGCAATGTCTTGTTGATTTTTCTCACTTTTTTTTAATTTCAATGTTTTGCTTGCAATTTTTTGTTACTAAGCATTCTTTTTCATTGCATTGGTAGCTTTTTTCTAAAAGCTTCAAGCCTGAAAGTATGCCTTGATCCGGGCCTTTTTTGTTTTGAAATTCAGCTTTCAGAATTGATTGGTAGATACCGGCTTGATTTCTTTTTACAATTCCGCGTAGTAAGAATTAATAATTTTTTCTACTTCTTGTAGGTTCTCATCCGAAAATTAACTTTTTGTGTTACTTCTGTCAACTTTAATCCAGAAATTATGCGCTTTTTCTTTACCTCTAAATTTTGCACGCAAAACTTTATCTTATCTTCGAAATTCTTAGCACCTCGAAGTATGTTGGATTTTTAGAAGCTTTTGAGCTTTATTTTAAATTGAGCTTTCTGTACTTTTTTTTAATTCCTTTTTAACTTTTTGGATGCTCTCACCCAAATATTAATTTTATAAATTTTTTTGCAATTTTAATTCGACAAATTTGCAATTTTCCACAACTTCCTTTTATAAAATTCTAGCCGAACTTCAAATTTCAGCTACACTTTCCTCTATTTCAGCCCAAAAGTATACCTACTGCTGCATTGAGCTTTCATTAGTTGCCACAACTAGGTATTTATACAGTAGTGATTTACTCAAATAATAATACATATATGTAGGTATGTACATTTACTCACTAACACAATTTTGATATGTTGCTAAACATTATTTCAATTTACTTTTTTATTATTATAAGCTAATAACCTTTTAAGTATAGTATGCTGCATATAGTACAATTATTCCTATGCACTTTTGATTTTGATTTTTGTATGCACATGAACAACTTGGTTTGTTTGGTAGTAGATTTAATTTTATTTTTCGCAGAAATGCCACAATTTTAACTAATTTTTTAAATATTTTTTTTGTTAATATTTTTGCTTTATTTTATTTATTTTTTCTTTATTTTAAATATTTCTTACTTTATTTGCTATAATTTTTTCTATATAAATATTTACCACATTTATTTTTTGTTTTTGCCTTTATAGCTTGACTAGCTTTTTTCAGCTTTCACTCGCTTGCATTTATTTTTAAATTCCACTTAAATTTTGTGCTTCGATTTTTCCATAAAATCAAGTAGCTTTAAAATTTTTTCCTCGCTTTTTAGCTTTCTAGGAATATTTATGCGTGTATGTATTTGCAATTGAAAAAAGAGTAAATGCCGTTTTGTGTGTTTTAATTGATCGATTTAACACCAATTAGCTGATATTCATAACAGATTTGCTTTCACAAAAAACTTTTTGATTTAAGCAATAACGCCAATTAATTAAATCATTTTCAGCAGTTTTGTATGTATTTCCTAAAAACTTCTTAGTAAGTAAAAAGTAAAGCAAAAGCGTAGTTGAGTTGGGTAAATCTGCTGAATACGAAACTTTTTCGACATTGTCTTGTTTTTGGCTTTTGGTTTGATTTACAAATATTTCAATACTAAACAAATGACTTCAGAGGCTGCATTTAATACCGAAACAAAACACTTTACTATGAAGCTTTTCATTGCAAGCAGTGGACACTAAAAAAAGCTAAAGAAAAAAATAAAATAAAATAAAATAAAATAAAAAAAAAAAACAAAATAAAAAAACAATTCATGGCCTAAAATTGCAAACGTGATTTATTGTAGCTCCGAAAGATTAGTTTTGGCTTGAGTAAGCAAGCAAAGTAAGCTCGTTTTTTTTTTTTCCAAAAATCAAACTTGAATAAGTGTGTGAGCCATCAATACAGCGTGTCCTCACCACATACACAATGGCCATCTTTGTTGGCGATACTTTGGCTATGCTATTTTTTTATAAATAAGTAGCTTATCTTTGAGTTTTAGGCAGTTTTTCTTGCTTTATATGTAGTTGTTTTTTTCTTTTTGCTACACACACAATAACGCCACAACAGTCAAATATACATATGTATATACATAGATATTAGGCCAGGCGGTTTGTATGAAGGGGGAAATTAATTGATATCGTGCCTCTCCGATTGCTTCCAGTCGTACGCCATGGCGTATGAGTAACCTTGAGTTTTCTTAGAGTTGAATAAAGTAAAAAACCAATTTCAAACAGCACACATCTACATTTTGGTGTATAACACTAAAATTTTTGCAGCTGAAATTCTGAAATTTTGGATTTGGAGCATTTATTGTGCACAAAACACTGTCAGCAAAAATCATCAATATCGAATGATTATAACATAGAGATTTCATACCATAATTTTGGGCTAAATAAAATTGAGTGCATTCTATTTCTAAATTATAATTATAAAATATTTTTACTATATTGACTTTACTTATCATTAAAGTAGTTTGCAAAAAAATTTAAGTAGTATTTTTACACAGCAAGAGATAATCATGAAAATATGCGATTTTGAGCATTCATACGCTAAAACTGTATAACAGGTTATATCTCTAAAACGACTAATCCAATTTTAATTCTGACTAGTAAACCCTGCCACGCGATGCTGTGGCTTTCGATTACACTGTGAGACAATTTGAGGGTGGAAGATCACATATTGCCACAATTTTTTTGATTGTCATTTTAAATTTGACTTCCCCTTCAAATTGGCAGAATATGAATGGGCTGTAAGCCCATATAATCTTATTAATAAAATATAAAATGAATCATATACCTAGATAGTTACTGGTTATTTTTATTTTCTGTGGACCTAGATTTTTTCTACAAAAATTTTGTGCGAGGAGCCCCATAGTGAAGTTTTATGCCGAATAATTTTCTAGAATATGTTAACTTTAAAGCGACCTCCAAAAGGCCATTTGTCGCAGTCCTCTTTCTCTTTCTAGTTTTCTTTCATATGACACCTCAAATTTAAAAATCAAATAAACTATAGCGTAAAACTGAATTTTTGAACAGGTGGCAACCCTTTTTGTAAAAATTTTAATAAGTTACTCATTTTCAGCTCAAGCCCTTTCATATGGTACCAGAAATTTAAAAATCAAACAAACTATATCGTAAAAATGAAACTTTGAACAGGTGGCAACCCTTTTTGTAAAAATTTTAATAAGCTACTCATTTTCAGCTCAAGCCCTTTCATATGGTACCTGAAATTTAAAAATCAAACAAACTATATCGTAAAAATTAAAATTTTAACAGGTGGCAACCCTTTTTGTAAAAATTATAATAAATTACTTATTTTCACATAAAGCGCTTTCATACGACACCTCAAATTTAAAAATCAAACAAACTATAGCGTAACACTGAATTTTTGAACAGGTGGCAACCCTTTTTGTAAAAATTATAATAAATTACTTATTTTCACATAAAGCGCTTTCATACGACACCTCAAATTTAAAAATCAAACAAACTATAGCGAAAAACTGAATTTTTTAACAGGTGACAAACCTTTGTGTAAAATTTTTAATAAATTACTCATTTTCAGCTCAAGCCTTTTCATATGGTACCTGAAATTTAAAAATCAATCAAACTATACAGGAGAATTAAATTTTTAAACAGGTGGCAACCCTTTTCAGAAATATTAAACCTTCCTGCACATCTACAGGTCACGCCCTTTCATGTGACACCCCATTTTCGGAAATCGGTATAAAGGTGTAAAAGTTATGGTGCGTACAAAAATCGCTTAGCGTAATATATATAAAGACTAGCTGACCCGGCAGACGTTGTTCTGCTAAAACTTATTCCTATGAAGCCTAAAGAAAAGTCTTTGATTACCGTATTGCTAACCATTATCTTAGAGTCCATCTTAATGACTGCGAATAACAAAAAATTGTCTATTCTCTGAATAAAAGTTATAGTTATATTCGCCGCGACAAACCTACTTCCCCCGATCCCTATCACTATCTCAATCCCTATCCCTATCCCTATCCCTATCCCTATCCCTATCCCTATCCCTATCCCTATCCCTATCCCTATCCCTATCCCTATCCCTATCCCTATCCCTATCCCTATCCCTATCCCTATCCCTATCCCTATCCCTATCCCTATCCCTATCCCTATCCCTATCCCTATCCCTATCCCTATCCCTATCCCTATCCCTATCCCTATCCCTATCCCTATCCCTATCCCTATCCCTATCCCTATCCCTATCCCTATCCCTATCCCTATCCCTATCCCTATCCCTATCCCTATCCCTATCCCTATCCCTATCCCTATCCCTATCCCCATCCCTATCCCTATCCCTATCCCTATCCCTATCCCTATCCCTATCCCTATCCCTATCCCTATCCCTATCCCTATCCCTATCCCTATCCCTATCCCTATCCCTATCCCTATCCCTATCCCTATCCCCATCCCCATCCCCATCCCTATCCCTATCCCTATCCCTATCCCAATCCCTATAGCTACCTACCTTTACCTTACCGGGACCGTCCATCACCATCCGGGCCCACTACTTTAGCCATCTCTGGGAAACAGCCTTAGAAATCACAATGAAAATAGCTGTATGTGGAAGCCTGCTCAACGCTTTTCATTTTCTACCAATATCGCTCGAAAACATTCAGGGGTTATCCGGGTCCACGCTTTGACCCAAATCTTGGAACCCGGCCTAGGCATCACTATTTAAAAAGCTCTTTGCTGAAGTCCTCCTCAACAGCTTTCATTTGATACCAATATCGCTCAGAAACTTTCCAGGGTCACTCGGTCCCACGTTTTAACCCATATCTGGGAACCCGGCCTAGGTATCGCAATAAAAATAACTTTATGTTGAAGGCCTGTTAAACACCTTTCATTTGATACCAATATTGCTCGAAGGCTTGGTGGATCGATCTGGGTCCTCATTTAGGCCTGTATTCCAGGAAGCTCCCAATTTTTCGAAATTCTATATACCCTACTATGTGCACTAACACCACATGAATATACTGTGAAAATTTCATAAAGAACGGTTGGTTACTTTGGGAATTTATAGAAGACAAACATCCACAGATGCACACATACGCACATACACACCGATTTTTCCAATTTTCGGACTTTTCCGGAGGGATTTTCCAAAATTTTCTTCCGTACGAACCATCTCCTCGAGAATACGAACAATTGACAAAAAGTTTTACAGAAATCGGCCCAGCCGTTCTCATCTGATGAGGTTAGTAACATTTTTTACACCATTTTTATATATATAGATTTGATATCTGGAGTCAGCATAAAATTTTGATTCAATTTGGTATGCATATTGACTTTGTAAATTTTTTGGCGATTTTTTGTCCATTTTTGATTTACAAAAATCCGACTTGGTCTATAAAAGCCCAACTAGGGAACATCAAAACTAATTTTAGACAAATGTCGTGGAAGGATTTACTACTCAGAAAAATTAGAGAATGTCGCCCCAGCCTAATACATATATACATAGGTATATATTTTTTTTAAATAATTAAGCCATTCGTGTGGAAAACGAACGTGCCAATAAGAAATGTTCAAGTCCAAGTAGTGTATACTCAGTTGTCTATTGAAGATAAATTTGTCTCAGCAAAAAAATCAATAATTTGCGTTTTGATGCCCAAACTGAATATTAAAATACATGAAACTGCTGTGCAAAGCTTTGATTTTCTTTGAAAGAATGAATGAAAGAATGAATGAATAAAGCATCCTTTCTAAGCATATAACTAAGATTACTTAAGAAACACAACATCATTGAAGTAAACCTCATTGAGCTAAGGCCGATTGAAATCCATCGAAGACCCTTTGGCGGTGCATGTGATAAAAAAAATTCTAAGCAAAAAGCACAAGGATACCAAAAAGAAGAGCTCAAGAGGGTAACTAAAGAAGCTTCGAAAGATTTGGTTCAGAAACTTTTACATAACTTAGTTTGCACGCCACTGCAAATGTATAGACTACATGCATACATACATATTGTCGTTTAAACTTCATAAACGCCTATGCCAAAATTGAGATTTACCAAACCTTAACCGTAGACCTACGGAAAAAAAACTTCAGAATTATGGATATAAATTCTCATTAATTTAAATATTTAAATGATAATAGCTTAATTTGAAATATTTTATAATGATTTATAAGGCATTTTCCGTCGTTTTCGACCCGAACGTAGGTCTACGGTTAACTCCTGGCAGCGAGCTCCATAAATTTGGTGTTTTGGAAGCTCGGAAAACTCTATATTTCCTTCTAATGTTCTTTTCAGATCTAAAGCCGTAGAGTTGGGCGTCAGCAATTAAATTTGAATTTTTGGCACAAATGTCGAAAAGTTTCACTTAGGCCGCTATGAAGTTTAAACGGCGCGGCGATATTTTAGTTCAAAAATTATATTTTGCTAAATCTACATGTTTATATTTCATATTTAATTTATTTTTTCACTGAATGCATAAAAGCAATATTTCACTATTTCGTCCTTGTTTTTTTGTGGCGTCTAATTAACGTGCCCAAACTATTTTCACAATTTCATTTTATGTATATGCATACATACATACATACATACGCATATACATATATGTATGCCTGCCTGCCAGCAACAAGCGCTATGTTTTATACAACAACAACAACAGCACCTACCCAAAGCAAACTTTTAAAATTCTATGCTTCACGAACAGAAACGCGCACGCACGTACGTACATGCATACACATGAATTTTTTTAGATACCCTGCAGGGAAATTAATAACTAGTGAGCAAAATTTCTAGTTCCGAACTAGCGAAAAGTTGTCAAAATGGCACTAGTTCAATTGTAGTTCTACACTCAGCAGTTCAGAAGGAGTGAATTGAGTGACCATTATAAGACACACTTTGCTTTGTATGCAATTTCGAAGTGATAAAAATTCTATGAAAATTTTTCATACGTTCATCTGCCATCGACTTTGCACATTCCTGTAATTCTCAGATGGTTAGTGAAGCGTTTTGTATAAGGAGTATACCTACTATTTGCATATTCACTTGTGTGAAATGAAATGTCCCCCTAATTATGCTTTACCGATCCCTCAGATTTATTTTCATTTAAATTTTTTTAATTTTATTTTTTTTATTTAAATTTTTTAATTTTATACTTTTTGCAATAATTTTTTTACCTACATTTTCATTAAAAAAAATTTAAAAAATTATTTAAAAAATAAAAAAAAGAATAAAAATTTTTTATCATACCTACACCCAGACTTGGGTATTATTCGAATAAATTTTTATTTACTGCTGTGGTGCAGCGGGTAGAGTGCTCGCCTGCTATGCCAGTGGTCTCGGGTTCAAACCACGGTCCAAGCAAAACACCAAAACAATTTTTCTAATTAGTAAAAATCCAATTATTGGGTTTTTTAAGAGCAGCGGTCACCTCTCGGCAGTGGGCGGCATACCCCCCGAGAGTATTTCAGCCATGAAAAAGCTTCTCACAAAAAATGCATTCGCCGTTCGGAGCCGGTATAAAACTGTAGGTCCACCCAATTAGTAGGAAAAACAAAAAGGAGCACACCTCGAATTGGGAGAAAAGCTTGGCCATAAAACTCGTCAGAGTTATAATAGCGCCATTGTATTATTATTATTCGAATAAAAATTTATTTTTCAAATTTTGTTCAGATAAGTTCCCCACGAAAAAATTATTCTGTTTGTATGTTTGTTTGTTTTTACATATGAATGTAAATGAAAATTATCCATTATTCGAATAATTTTTTGTTTGAATAAACGAAATTATTTATTATTCAAATAAAGATAAAAAAAAATTATTTATCTATTATTCGCTATTCGAATAAATTTTGCCCAACTCTGCCTACACCTCGACACCGACAGGATTCGAACCCGCGCTTGGCAGATTGAAAGTCACACGCGTTAACCACTGTGCCATCGTGCCACTTGCATGAATTGTGTCTACTACTGCACTTCAGCGGCAGATGTAAAACTGTAGAATTTGTAGGAACTTGCAGGTAGTTGGCAACTCTTGAAATTGTGCCAATAAACGAACTAGTGCAAACTATAGACTTTAGTACTAGTACGGAACTGTCGAAAACGTAGTGAAGATTATGACAATTGACAACATGCAAACGAGATTGAGCTCGCACTTGTAGTGGCGAAAGATGCACTAGAAGCGATCTAGTTCGGAACTAGAGATTTTCCCTACAGGGCATGATTGTATGTAAATATGGATGTACTAATGTATCTGGAAGTGTTTATGTTTGTATGTATGTACATATATACGTTTATATCGTCTAATTTTAAGACAGAGATCCCCAAAACTCTAACTGCAGCAGTGTTGGTAACTGCAGCAGTATTAGTGAAAAACGACTAGTTGAGTGCCCAGCTACTACCGTCGCATCGTTCAGTAGCTTGCGGGCAAGCAAAAAGACAACAACGTGCACGCATATATTTTTCGCTTTTATGCGCTGCTATACCACGTCGCACAATGAAAACGAAGTATGCGTGTACGTTCGTATGAAAACGAAGTATCCGTGTACGTTGTTATCTTTTTGCTTGCCCGCAAACAACTGAATCGTCGCACGGTTGTAGATGGTCACCTAACTTTTGCGCTCTTACTACGACAAAACGAGAGAGTATAACAATCTATGTGAGTTGAGCGTTGCACCTCAGTGCTATGAAACGAAGACCCCTGTTTTAAGACCACAAATTACGCGCCACAATTCACTAAAACGTCGCACGCTGCTAGAGATTACACACGTCGCCAACAGCAGCGCCAGCAGCAGCGCCAGCAGCAGCGCAGCCAACTAAATATCAAATACAGCTTGTTGGTGTGTTCACGTATATGTATACATACACACAAACTTCCCTGCAAAAAAATGTGCGATCAATCCCGAAAGAGATTTTTCCTCGATTGATCTCTTTCGAGAACAATCGGTCCACAATTAGTCCCCAATTGTTCTCGTACGGGTATAAATGTAGACTAATTGTAGACCAATTGTTCCCGAACGGGTATAAATGTAGACTAATTGTAGACCAATTGTTCCCTAACGGGTATAAATGTAGATTAATCGCTTTCATCCCGAACGGGTATAAATGTAGATTAATCACTTTCATTCCGAACGGGTACAAATCTAGATTCCTTAAATGTAGACATTTTACAAAAATATGCAATGTATTTAAAAAATTGTAGAACAACCGGTAAAACGAATTGAACACCCATTTTTAATAACAATTTTAACAAAATGTTGCCTAAAATATCCTATGAAAAAATCCTTTTTATTACGCTCATATAATGCATACTCAAAACTTACAATTTTTTAAATTTATTTATTGAGATTTTTTTACAAAAGTAAAACATTATATAATCTTTATTTAAATATGCATGAACATTTACAATTTTTTAAGGAAAAATCTACATTTGTACCCGTTCGTGCTGAAACCGATTGATCTACATTTGTACCCGTTGGGGATGAAAGCGATTAATCTACATTCGTGCCCGTTCGGGATGAAAGCGATTGATCTACATTTGTACCCGTTCGGGATGAAAGCGATTGATCTACATTCGTACCCGTTCGGGATGAAAGCGATTGATCTACATTTGTACCCGTTCGGTATGTTAGTGATTAATCTACATTGGTACCCGTTCGGGTATACAAGTTGAACAATTAGTCTCTTCATAGGACATGCTCGAACAAATGCGATCAATTCACTCCATATAAAGGGATGTAAAATTGTATTAGTCGCATGCTCCCTTGCGATTGATCCCGGACACGTCCCGGATTAATCGCATTTTTTGCAGGGTTACTTGCTAACACAACACATTCACGCATTCACCTCAAAAATCTAGCAGTTTACCACTCAGCTATTCTCCCACTCACCCACCCATTCGCTCGATTGTCGTTCACTGCCTGCCTGTATGCACATGCATGCATAGCAGTAGTGACAGACGGAAGTGTTGTTTTTGGTTGGTTGGTGTTGGTGGGTACACCGTGTCGTATGCGTAACACAATTTTTGAAGTGTCGACGCTGTGCGCGATTGCGATTTGTTTGCTTTAGCCCTACTATTTGACCTTCTTTGTTGTTGTTGTTTTTACTGTTTTTTGTTGTTGTTTTTTACTGTTTTTTGTTGTTGCTTTTTACTGTTTTTTGGTTGTTGTTTTTACTGTTTTTTGTTGGTGTTAGTATTCTTATTGCTTTTGCTGGTGTTGTTCTTGTTGTTGCTTGCTTTGTTGTTTTGCTTTCAGCTATTATTATTTTTTTTTTTGTTGTGTTATTACTTTTGTTGCTGTTGCTTGTGTAGGTATTTTCATTATTGTTTCCTGCTGTGCGCGCTGCCTGCCATGGGGTTTGTTGACCCACAACGACGCCCAACAGCCAAAGCAGCAATAAAATAAAATAATAAAAAAGAGAGTGTGCGACGAAAAAATGCCGCTGTTTGATTTATGAAATTCCAACTGGGGAAATTAAATAAAGTGATATTTTAAATGGCATAATAGTAATTTAAGGTGATATTTCATATAATTTCCCTTTTTTGTCACTATGATTTCTATCTACTTTTTTCGCTTTTAGTGCGCGAGAGACGCACAAAAATGTTTTAATACATTTTTTATGCCGCAATTTCGCTCAAGTCATGCGTAAATTTACCCTTTTTACGATGCAATTTGCGCTTAAAATTTTCACTTTTAAATATTTTTTATGCCTTTTTGGTGCTAACATAATTATATCCGTCAGTTGTTAAGAAAAAAGAAATAAAACTGCACATTGGCTGTGGTTGTTAAAAGCCAAATAAATTCAAAGTTAGCCGACAAGGCTAAAATAGTAAAAAGAAAAAAAAATGAATTTTACTGCCACGTGCGTTATAAAATTGTAATTGCTTTGGCAGCAGTAAAGTGCATAAACAACAAACCTCTATATTTAATAAAAAAAAAGCTTGGACGCAGCAGTAAACGCTTATGGCATACACAGCCACACACACACGCAAGTATATGTATGCATGTATGTATGCGTGTAGTAAATATGTCAATGAAATTGCCTGTTTGGGCAAAAGCAAAATTATTGACACACACAAAAAATGATTTATTTTGGCGTTTACGATCCAAATCGATTTTCTTATTCGAAAACTGGCGATACAGAGTATGTTAATTGTATGTGTAATTTGTTGTTAGGCATTTGCTTTTCCTTCCTCTTTCATTCATTCATCTTTTATTTAACAAAATTTTGATCTTTAATTTTGTACACGCGTTTGCTGCCTTTGACTTTCTCACACAGCTTTTTGTTTACTTCATTTGATTTTTAATCAATTTTTAATGCTTGTCACACACATATACACAAATATATATTTAACGTGCACTAACGCTTTGAGCGTTTCGAAAATTGCGTGAATTTAGCAATGGCGCACGCGAGAGAGCAGATACCCAACGTTCAACTGAATTGTGTGTGGCATGCTTGGCATATCAGAAGCAATGCTGTTTATAGTCGGCTTTTAGGCGCATAATAAGGGGATATTTAGCTCGTGTTGCGCTCGTTTGCGTTTGCGCGCAAAACGTAAACAAAATTGAGTGCATTTTTGAAAATTTCCATTTTTGGGAAATTTGTGTTTTCGATTGAAATTTGGATTTCCTCTCGAAATTTGCGTTCACTGTCAAAAGAAAGTAGAATGTTGTTAAAATAAAAATTTCCCTTTATGGGAAATTTGTGTTTACTACTGAAATTGTACGTTTTATGTGTCAATTGTATTTGTTTTAGGTCGTATGTAAGAAAATTTTGTGAAAATAAAAATTTCCTTTTTTGGGAAATTTATGTTTGCTTGTAAAACTTGTGTTTGCTATTAAAATTTGTGTTTTCTATATGATTTTATATATGCTTTAGCTCATATGTAAATAATTGTGGGAAAGTAAAAATTTCCTTTTCTGAAAAATTAGGTTTTGCTACTAAAAATTGTGTTCGCTGTTCAAATTTGCGACTTCTGTGTCTTTTTATATTTCCTTTAGCTCGTATGTAAATAGTTTTGGTGAAAATAAAAATTTCCCTTTTTGGAAAATTTGTGTTTGCTTCTAAATTTTGTGCCTGCTATTCAAAATTATATTTTCTGTGTCAATTATATTTGCTTTAGCTGATATTTAAATAATTTTTGTGAAAATGAAAATTCCATTTTTGGGAAATTTGTGTTTACTATTACAATTTGTGTGTCAATTATATTTGAGTTAGCTCATAAGCAAATAATTTTTGTGAAAATAAAAATTTCCCTTTTTGGAAAATTTGTGTTTACTATTACAATTTACATTTTGTGTGTCGATTATATTTGGTTTAGCTCATACGCAAATAATTTTTGTGAAAATAAAAATTTCCCTTTTCTGGTAAATTTGTGTTTGCTACTAAAATTTCTTCGCTATTAAAACTAGCGTTTCCTGTGTCAATTATATTTACTTTAGCTCATATGTTAGTAAATTTTTGTAAAAATAAAAATTTCCCTTATTGGGATTTTTTTTTAATTTTACTGTCATAATGCTTAACTCATATATTCGTTAAATTTTTATAATTTTCCCAATTTTTTGCATTTAAAAAAATTTCCCATTATTAGGGAAATTTTCTTATCAGCAGCAAATCAAGAGAAATCGTGGCATTTGTTTGCTTTGCACACTAAATTCACACAAAACGTGTTTTTGCTGTCACTTTTTTGTTGTTTTTATTGCTATTTAGCTTCATTTTTGCCTTTTTGTTTTGCTTTTATGTTCGTTTTGCCTTTTCGCTCGTAATGTGGGTTAAGCATGTGTTTATTAGCTGTGTCACACAAAGTCGCCGTCGCCGTTGCCGTCACCATTGCCGCTGACTGTAAGCAGCTGTGTTTGTTTAAAATTGATTTACCTGCTGTTTGTAGGCATGCATATGCTTGTGTTTGCTTGTGCCTTTTGTATGTGCAGGTGAATGTATGTATTTGTTTCTATAAAGGGGTATGTTTGCTACACCCACAATCAGGCATATCCATGCATTTATGCTTGGCTATGCATTCATGCATGAATATTTTCGCTTTGTTTACCAACAATGTTGCCATTTTATATTTTTTAACGATACATACTCATACATACATACCTACACATATTATACACATTTAATACTTACATTAATACCAATTTACATATTCCCCCCTTGTTAAAATTTATTCTAATGCTTCGTCGCTTTCAGCTTCATTTTCCAGCTTCATGCTTTCGCGCCTTTTCTATGCAATTACTTTTGCTGTATTTATTTAGTACTTACAAATATACAGACACACCTCCATATAAAAATAAACTTGTCTAAAGCTTATACGATCTCAATAGCAAACAGGTGTTTAACCTCTCAAGTAGTTAGAGTTCCATAATAAACGGATGAATGGCTGAATGAATGGCTGACTGAATGGATGAATGACTTAATACTTAGATGAATGAAGGCATGTCTCGCCAGCAAGACCATTGTTCTCACTAAATTGCTCCAAATTGCGCTCACGGGGATTAAACTGTCAAAAGGTAGTCACGAAAAAGGTTAAAGTAAATAAGTAAAGTATGACTTAGGTTACATTAGGGATGCTTAAGGAATAATACTTAAGAGGAACCCATTTAATTGTCAGATGACTGCTGGGTAGCACTTATAGTGACTGAAGATAGTTGGATAGTAGACTAAAGATTTAGACAAAGCAGGGTAAAGCATATATCACACTGTCTCATCAATATGACGGAGAAACTATACACTTACTTATTTATTTTATTTATTTATTTATAAACCGTGACTTACAATTAAAATTATAAGCTAGGTTAATTGGAGCTATGGCAACAAAGGCCTTAAGCGTGTTTACTTAACTATGTACTATGGTCTAATATTAAATATTAACATATAATTTGGTAGTTTTTAGGAACTTAATAACTAGATTTATGTTTTCGGTGGTGGGATTTGAAAGCGATTGTGTTATAGGAGTATTTGAAAATATGTGATTTCTTTCGGTGTTAAAGGATGGACATTCGATTAATATATGCTTTATGTTTATTGGACTATTGTTGCAAAATTGGCAGGTATTAGGAATGCTACTATCAAAGAGGTGTTGGTGGGTTAATCTGCTGTGGCCGAGACGAAGTCTTTCAAATTTGATTAGGTCAACTCTATTGTTTGAAGTACTCAAGCAGTGTGTTATATTTCTTTTTTGAGGATTGCATGACTTGTACCAGTCAGAAGCGTTATGCCAGGTGTCTTCCAAAGAGCTGAGTCTTGTATTAGAATTAAGATGTTTTTTAATATCATTTACGTTTATGTTTGGATGCGTAGTTAGTGGAGCCTTTGCGGCATATTTAGCGGTATTGTCTGCGAAGTCGTTGCCAGTGATATTCGTGTGACCCGGTATCCAAATTAGGATAATTTTGGGGTATAGTTTGAATAGGATATTTCGAATAGAGGTCGAGTATTGGTCTTGGTTATTTTGATTTACTATTGCATGTAGGGAAGATAGAGAGTCAGTACATATTGCGAATTTTCCGTGGAGTTTTTTTATAGCATTAACTGCGGAATAAATCGCCACTAGCTCTGCTGTAAATGTTGAACTATAATGAGGTAGGTTCTGTGTTATTATAACTTTATTTTCTGTGGTAACGCTGAATCCTATGTTGTTGCAATATTTCGAACCATCGGTATAAAAGAATTGGTATTGCCCCAGCATTGCCTTAAGTCTAAGAAATTCTTGTCTAAAACTAATTGGAGGGGTAGATTCTTTGTTATGTTTATGTAATTCGGTATTGATTAAGCGTGAGAGGTCGAAGAATGGAGGCATTTCGTTCACAATAGTTTTAGTAGGTAAAAAGGGAATGTTGTTCTGTTTGCAGTATATTATTGATTTTGTTAACGTTGATGGTATTCTATTAATAGTTTTTCTTTTGTTGATATTTTTAATTATATTACCTAAAGGGGTATCGTTGCAGGCTAGCATGTTTTTAAAAAGTCTCTGCATTAAGAGATCTCTTTGACATATAATAGGTAATATTCCTGTCTCTGTAAGCATGTTTTTGATAGGGGTAGTTCTGAAAGCCCCGAGGGACATGCGAATTGCCGCATTTAAAATTGTCGATAATTTATTAAGTAAATTATTGGGACAGTACCCGTATATATGTAATCCGTAATTTATTTTGGATATTAGTATAGATCTTGTTAAGTGAATTAGAGATATTGTGTTACAATTAAGTTTTTGGCTAGAAAGGCATTTTATTATATTTAATCGTTTAGATAGGGACAAGGTTAGGTATTCTATATGACTATTCCAGGTATATCGGTTATTTATGGTGATTCCTAGTATTCGTATTTTTTCAGTGTTGTTAATAGAAAAGTTGTGGCAGGTAATATTGCTTTTGCAATTTATTTTTCTGCATATATGTATTTGTTTGCATTTTTCCGTTGATAGTGAAGCTCCTGAGTAGTGACACCATGATTTGATATTATCGAAGAGAGTACTTAGATTGACGCTGGAGTTTTTCTCTTTTTTGTGTTGAACAATTAAGTGGAAATCATCAGCGTATGCTGTGAAGGTAATTTCTTTGTACGTTTCTAATAATTTACTAAGCCTATTATATGCAATTAGGAACAGAATTACTGAGAGAGGAGACCCCTGTGGGATGCCGTTGTAGAGAGGTTTACTACTTGAGTAGCATTGATTGACACGTGTAATAATTTTTCTTTTGGTCATAAAGTTAATGACATAATTTATAATTTTTGGGCCTAAGTTCCATGATGCTAGTTGGTGAACAACAGAGTGGATTCCTACTCTATCAAATGCTTTAGAGAAGTCTAAGGCAAGTATAGAAAGGTGTTTCCTGTGCGATAGGGAATCGGTGATCAGATGGTCTACTAATAGTAGAGCGTCTGTCACCGATTTTCCTTTCTTAAATCCGAATTGGTGTTTGGTTAATAGTTCATGCTTTGTGACGAACCACCAAAGTCTGCTTGCGACTATTTTTTCAAGTACCTTGGAACAGCATGGGTTGAGTGAAATAGGACGGTAAGATTTCAGAAGAGTCTTGTCAAAGTTCGGTTTGAGGATCGGGGTGATAAGGCTGGTTTTGTAGGCTTGTGGAATAAAATTATCGAATATATTATTATAGTGGTTTAAAAGTCGTGTTGACACATGTTGAGGTAAATTTTTAATCATAGTATAATTTATGCGATCCAACCCTGGTGTTGATCCCTTGAGTTTGGAGAGAGCTATACTTAGTTCAAGCTGGCTAATTTCATGATCAAGTATGTGCAGCTCTGCGCTGTGAGACACTGGAAGGGTATTTACTGTTCGTTTGTTTGCCTGGAAAGTTGGTGAGAAATTTATATCAGCTGTCTGGAGCGACCAGTACTTGCAAAATTGTTCTGCAATATCCACAGGCTCTGTAATGGGTGTTTGTGATGGCGTAGAAAGAATGCAACATATTTTGTTGCTACTGATGTTATGGCCCGATAGCCTTTTGATATTAGACCAGATATTTGCAGTAGGCGTATTGGGGTTGATCTGATTTGTAAGTGATAATAGTGATTCTCTCTTTGCAATTTTAAGTTCACGTTTGAATTTGGCGCATGCCTTCCGAAATGATATAATGGTGTCTGAACTTATTTGGCGTTTAAGTCTGTTCCATGCTGAGTTTTTTTCGTTTTTTAGTTTTTGTAGTTGGGAGTTCCACCAGGGGACATTGTATTTGGAAGGAACTGGTGAATATTTCGGGATGGAAGAATGGGCGCTTTGCAAAATAATTCTGTTGATGTTGGCAGATTCTTGGTTGATGTTTGTCGATACCGGGCTGAGGTTATTAAAATACTGGGATTTGGCCTCGAACTCAACCCAATTGGCTTTCTTAATATTGAATGTGGGTTTTAAGTTTTTGGGGATTGGTGAAGTTGGGGGAAAAAGTGTAACTATGATTGGAAAGTGGTCGCTCCCGTATAATTGGGTTTCAAGCTTCCATTCAGAGTCAATTGCAATCGATGGTGAACTAAATGTCAGGTCTGGGTGTGTAAGTGTATTATGTGTACTAAAGTGTGTCGGTAATCCATTGTTTAACAGGATATAGTTCGATTGGGTGATGAAATCTGCTAATATTTTGCCCTTATTATCTTCTGTAGGTGAACCCCAATTTCTGTGATGAGAATTAAAGTCACCTGTAATGATGCAAGGTATTTGCACTTGACTTAGCTTTTGATTTAGTTTGTTTGAGTCAAAGGTTTTGTTAGGAGGAATGTAGGTACATATTATGGAAAATTTAATTTTGTGCTGTATAATCGTACTGATGGAATCAAAGTCATTGGAAGTTGTTATCGATGAATGCTGTATAGAATTATGAATGAGAAGTCCTACTCCCCCGAATGAGTGTGTTGAGTTATGGGAGTGTAGAGTGTAGTTAATGGGAATGGGGATGTGGTTAGTGGAAAGTAAGTGGGTTTCTTGTAGTGAAATGATTAGTGGATTATATTTTTTAATTAACATAAGAAGCTCATTATAATTATTTCTATATCCTCTAATGTTCCATTGAATGATTAAAAATTTCATCTGTTGTTGTATAAAGGTTAAATTTCCATTAGTTCAGTGCTTGTGTTGTTATGTTTGAGTGTGTTCGTGTTGTAGCTCTTATCCAGTTTCGATCTCTTTGCGGTGGTCTCTTCTGCTTTGTTTGTTTCGTGTTTTTGCTGGCGGTTGTTTTTGTTACCAACTTGTTGGTTATCTGGTTCACTCATAAGATCGTTGTATGATGTTGTTTGGCGTTGCGATAAAGCTGAATTACCTGTCGTGTTTGACGCACATTGTGCTGAATTGGTTTGATTATGGTCGGTTTTACTAATTGTTGTTGTTGTCGGATTGGTGTTTTTTTGTGCAATAAATTGTTGCCTTTGTAGATATATATTAAGTGCTGATCTGTAGCTTTTTTGTTCCAGTGTTCTAATTGATTGTATTTCTTTTTGCTTGATGAATGTTGGGCATAATTTATCTTTAGCATTATGTAGAGTAGTGGTAAGGTGCTGTTCTTTGCAATTAATACAGTTTGGTAAATAGTTACATTTCTCATCCGTTTCGGGTGAGGTATGGAAGTCTCTAGCACAATTAAAACATTTTTGATCGCTTTTGCAGAATTTGGCAGTGTGGCCATATCTGAAGCACTTATTACACCTCATTGGAGGGGGAATATAGGGGCGGACATTTACTTTTTCATATCCAATTTTAATATCATTTGGAATGGTAGCACTATCAAATGTTAATATGATTAGGCCTGTTTCTTTAAGGGTGTTATTGTCTTTTTTTAGGATTTTTTAACATCGGTTACTTTTTGTTGTTTGAGTTCTACGAGAATTTCTTGTTCACTAATATTTCTCAGGTCATTGCAGTAGATGACTCCCTTTGCGTAGTTCAGGGAGTTGTGTTTAGAAATTTTTACTTGGATTTCATTTGTTAAGGCAATTAATTGCGTAAGTTTACTTGCTTGCATATGGTCTTTAGTTTTGATTAGTACTACACCACTGCGCATTTTTTTACAAATTTCTACTTCTCCGTCGCAGGTCGAGTCTACTGCTTTTTTAATCAAAAATGGTGTGACGTTTTGAAGAGTTTGTTCACTATTAATTCGGGTCATGATAAGGTATTTTGGGCCAAGGCTTGTAAATATTTGTTTTGCACTTTTGTCAAATTTTAGGCAAGGAGCGGTTGTGCTCCCGCCGATGTTGGGGGGGTCACTCATTTTGAGCGTCCCTCCCCACAGTTAATATTGGTCGAATAATTTCACTCAACTAACTGTTTTTATTGTTTTTTATGGATACTTGTTGGTGTTTATTGTTAGTGTTTATTAACTTTGAGCACAAAAGAGAGTATTGATGTTTACCACGAGACGACACGGTGTTTATACGTTGACATCCAATGTAAGACTGTATACACTTACTTAAATGTGACCGAATCTTGAAGGGACGCCAGATTTGCTCACGCTCAAATGTTAAGAAATGTTCTTGTAAACTTCCTAAATTGGATCATGCAATACCAAAAAATTCTCCACGAGAATCCCGAAAAATAACGAGTGGAAAAACTTGGACGACCCCCACCCTAATACACTCTACCTGTACATGGAAGGTTCAAAACTGAACAACAAAGTTGTAAGTGTGTTTTTCTGTGAAAAGCTTCGCCTCAAAGTAAGTTTACGTCTACCTGATCACAGCAGTGTCTATCAGGCTCAGCTAATAGCCATATATGAAACAGCACGTCGCGTCGCCTGACAGATCTGTCAAACATTAAATGTATCAAGATCTTCTCTGACAGCCAAGCTGCCATAAAATCCTTACATAGTAGCAGTGTCGCTTCTATAGTAGCAATGAAATGTAGGGAATCTATATACATATATAAAAATAATATAATAATAGCCGCTTTCGATTCACAATTTCTCTGCTGGCTATAAATTTCCTTCTGTCCAATTTATATGTGAATGATAGCGAGCAGAGGGAAATCTTTATCGACCAGTTAGCGAGTATGGCTACAGCCCATTTCGATTCACAATTTCTCTGCTGGCTATAAATTTCCCTCTGCCAAATTTATATGTGAATGATAGCGAGCAGAGGGAAATTTTTATCGACCAGTTAGCGAGTATGGCTACTATTCATTATGGGTTCAAACATTTTTGTTCGATCCGACCTCGCTTGTGTGATGGCGAATCGAAAACGACAAATAATAATAATAATACAATTGGCGTTTTCGATTCGCCATCAGACAAGCGAGGTCGGATCGAACAAAAATGTTTGAACCCGTAATGAGTAGTAGCCATACTCGCTAACTGGTCGATAAAAATTTCCCTCTGCTCGCTATCATTCACATATAAATTTAGCAGAGGGAAATTTATAGCCAGCAGAGAAATTGTGAATCGAAATGGGCTGTAGCCATACTCGCTAACTGGTCGATAAAAATTTCCCTCTGCTCGCTATCATTCACATATAAATTTGGCAGAGGGAAATTTATAGCCAGCAGAGAAATTGTGAATCGAAATGGGCTGTAGCCATACTCGCTAACTGGTCGATAAAAATTTCCCTCTGCTCGCTATCATTCACATATAAATTTGGCAGAGGGAAATTTATAGCCTGCAGAGAAATTGTGAATCGAAAGCGGCTAATGGCGCTTTATAACTCTGACGAGTTTTATGGCCGAGCTTCTCTCCCTATTCGAGGTGTGCTCCTTTTTTGTTTTTCCTACTAATTGGGTGGACTTCAGTTTTATGCCGGCTCCGAAAGGCGAATGCATTTTTTGTGAGAAGCTTTTTCATGGCAGAAATACACTCGGAGGGTATGCCGCCCACTGCCGAGAGGTGACCGCTGCTTTTAAAAAACCCAATAATTGGATTTTTACTAATTAGAAAAATTTTTTGGTTTTGGCTCGGACTGGGGTTTGAACCCGAGACCTCTGGCATAGCAGGCGAGCACTCTACCCACTGCACCACAGCGGCCACCAATATAAAAATGGTGTAAAAAATGTTACTAACCTCATCAGATGAGAACGGCTTGTCCGATTTCTGTAAATTTGTTTGCCAGTTGTTCGTATCCTCGAGGATAAGGTTCCTACAAAAGAAAATTTTGGAAAATCCCTCCGGAAAAGACCAAAAATTGGTAAAATCCGTGTGCATATGTGTCCTTTATAGACTCCCAAAGTAATCAACCGATCTTTATGAAATTTTCACAGCAGATTCATGTGATATTAGCGCACGGGGAGCTTCCCGGAATACAAGGCCTAAATGTGGACCCAGATCGACCCAGCAAGTATTCGAGAAATATTGGTATCAAATGAAAGGTGTTGAACTGGCCTGCAACATAAAGTTATTTTCATTGCGATGCCTAGGCCGGGTCCCCAGATATGGGTCAAAATGTGGGACCGAGTGACCCTGGAGAGTTTCTGAGCGATATTGGTATCAAATGAAAGCTGTTGAGGAGGACTTCAACAAAGAGCTCTTTAGATAGTGATGCCTAGGCCGGGTTCCAAGATTTGGGTCAAAGCGTGGACCCGGGTAACCCCTGAATATTTTCGAGCGATATTGGTAGCAAATGAAAGGCGTTGAGCAGGGCTTCCACACACAGATATTTTCAATGTGATTTCTAAGGCTGTTTCTCAGAGATACCTAAAGTAGTGGGCCCGGATGGTCATGGACGGTCCCGGTAAGGTAAAGGTAGATAGGTATAGGGATAGGAATAGTGATAGGAATAGAGATTGAGATTGAGATTGAGATTGAAATAGAGATAGGGATTGAGATAGAGATACGGTTTGGGGGAAGTAGGTTTGTCGCGGCGAATATAACTATAACTTTTATTCAGAGAATAGACAATTTTTTATTATTCGCAGTCATTAATATGGACTCTAAGATAATGGTTAGCAATATGGTATTCAAAGAATTTTCCTTAGGCTTCATAGGAATAATTTTTAGCAGAACAACGTCTGCCGGGTCAGCTAGTTTCTGCATAAATTAGTCGAAAAGTGTTACTTAAGCGTAATTTGGGTCCCAGGCTATAGTGACGTCCAGGGCAACTGAAATTTGGAATGAGTTAGCAAGGGAGGCCACACACTTGCAGGAAATTAAAACTGCGGATTAGGTGGAACCACCCCACCCTCGCCCCCGCAGCTTTAACTCATGCAAGTACTGGTTGAGATCTCAGTTCATTGAACAGGCTAACGCTAGATAGGCCAGGAAGTCAAGTTGTGTGATTTCCTGGCAAATCTGGCCTTAACTTGATGGCGACAGATCTGCATCGGTGCTACATCTGAGGCGGTCCTCCATAGGTCCGCCGGTGGAACTTCTAACAGGCCTCTATCTCATGGGCATTCATGTCGCTCGTTTGGACGCGTCTACAAAAACGATTTTTGTGGCAGTTGCAGAGATCTGGAAGAAATTGCATGTGTTGAGCATTATCTATGCCATTGCCCTGCATTGTCGCTCTTTGTATGAACACTTCTTCGAGTGTCTGGCGTAATTGGAAAATGCAAAGATACTAGATTTTCTGTGCTTGATTAAGCAAACGCGCTGGTTTAGCTTCATGGGCATCTAGTATTAGGCTATTTTTAAATCTCTTTTCCGGAAGGGGTTTTAAATGGATCCAGGAAACTAGGGTTCCCATGTGGTATCATAATGGGCGTATTCGGCCTCGGTGTACTCACTTCTCCTGAATTGTGGAGGCAGCCACCTCAACCTAACCTAACCCCACCTAACCTAACGTAACCTAACCTAACTTTACCTAACCTAACCAAACCTAACCTACTTGAACGGCAGTTTACTCAATTGTGATTGTCTTGCTTTCTAAATCCACTACGACCTCAAAGATAATATTCTAAGGTTTATAGAGTGCCACAAACTTGAAACCTCTGAGCAGCCTGAGAACTTTGACAAACCGCAATCATTTTACCTCAATGAAATTTGATCTCTCAGCTTCCTTTAACTCTTACAACAGCGTTTAATACAACTATTTGTGAGCAAAACAGGTTCATCTAAAAAAGGAAAAAGGTCTTCAATCCAAAAAAAAAAAAAAAAAAACATTAAAAGCAAATAATTTCCGCCAAATTTGCTTTAAAACATCGATTTTTCCAACACACTGCTGTGTAAATCAGCTTTCATTTACCGTGCTACAAATTTTTGTTTACTTTGAACACTTTTTATTGGCTCCACAGTTGTTTTGGATTTCCTTTTTTTAGCTTCGTGACTGCCAACTTAATTGAAAATGCAAATTGTCCACATTGGAATGACAATTGACTCCCACACAATATTTGGCTTGTTCTTCCCTTCCCTGCAGTATTTATCAGCTGGAAAACAGCACATATTTCCGACTGAATATTCAGTAGAGATGTAGTTCTAAAATCTGAAATTTCCCTTTCGTTTTTATATAAAGGTGGCGTCGAAAATCAACTACCTAAAAACTGCTGAACGAGAAGGGAGAGTTTCTGTAGGAAAAAAGGCCTGAATACATAGGGAGAACTTCCATAGCATGTATTTCAGTACACCTGATGTCTTCACTGCGTGTTCAGTTATTTTTTCAGCAATGAATTTTGAACTTAGTTTCAGGGTATTTTTCATAATGAATATTCTACTGAATATGCACCTCCTTACCTCAAATTCTGCTGGGTTTGTACACAAACGCACACACACTCAATTATATACAAATACCCGCACGTACCAATATACATATTTACGAATTGAACATTTCGCCTGCTTTGGCCTAAATTCCTTTGCGTATCCGTGTTTCACTTTTATCTGTTCTTGCTCTGTGCTGTCACTAAAATAGCAAATTTTTCGTTCAATTCTGTCGTTGCTGCTTTTTTTTTATTTTTTTTTCGATTTAAGGTTTTTTTTATTGGTCAATTGGCATCATTATAAAAACCATTGAGGTTTTCTGCATACTTACATACATATTTAAATTCGTTCTGCTATTTATGTAAATATTTTCTCTTGTTTATTTAATGCTGATGCTGTTTTCTTTATATACCCATCGTGTGCTGAAGGAGTGATTGTGGTAACAAGTGTCGAATTATTAAAGTCGATATCTCAGTACTGTATATTCAGACGGGAAATCGATTTTGTTTTTGTACTTTCATAGGTCTTACGTGTTACTTTACCAATGAGTAATTTTCTATAAGTACTACACTAAAAATAAAATTTCGTAAAAAAAACTACGAAAGACTTTCGTAGTCTAGAGTTTCGTAAAATGTACGAAAGTTTCGTATATATTACGAAAGCATTTTTCTCAACAAAATCTAATTTTACGAATCTTTCGTAAATATTACGAAAGGGCTTTCGTAAACCATTTTCTAATATTTTTTTCGTATATATTACGTAATATATACGAAATGCTTTCGTACAACAATATTTTACCGTACAAGTCTTCTTTCATTGTAAAGTGTTGAGTCGGTGCAATAATATCAAAAATTATTTTAAGTAGTAAGTGCGTAATTAAATAATGTATAAAAGAATAATGCATTATATATAAAAAGATAATGTCGATATATAAAATAAACTGTGATATTTTCCAACTTGATTAAACTTAAGGGTGAGTACATTAGTTGCATTTACTTTACTTTTTTTCGGTCTTATCTATTTTCCTAAATAAATACTTAATAAAATCATATAAAGAGATATTTCTACACTCAGAGAAAAACATTTTAAAAACATATGAAAATGTGCTTAAAATGGGCACAAACGTATTTAAATGTGATGCAGATACAACCATTTTTATTTTAAAAATGTTCATTGTAAAATTGTAAAATTAAGAAAAAACATTTAAATTTAAAAATGTTTATTTTTAATTCAAGCCCTATGAGATTTTTAACCTAAAACTTGCGCTTTTATTCCCTTCATTTTAATTTTTAATTTAAAAATGATTTTATTTAATCCAAAATACATTTTTATTTCAAAAGTTTCATTTAAAATTTACAAATTTTCATTTTAAAATAAAAACGATCTGGTTTAATACGTCATTATAATAAATTTTTTTTAAATTTTTTTTTCTCCGAGTGTAGCTGCTTGAATTTTAAGGTTTTAAGTAGTTTCCCTTTATCTTTATCCTTATTTTACCTTTATCTTTATGTTTATCTTTATCTTTCTCTATCTTTATCGTAGTCTTAATTTTTTATTTTTATTTTTATTTTTCTTTTTTTTCTTTTTCTTTTTCTTTTTTTTCTTTTTATTTTTCTTTTTCTTTTTTTTCCTTCTTTTTCACAGGGTTATCTATTTAAGTGGATCGGAACAACGTCCACATTTGCAAATTGCGATTTCCAAAGTTTCCTATATTTGTCAGAACACGTATAAGCAATAAGTATCTCTTATTTTATTAGTTACTAAATTTAATATTAATATAAATGTAAAATATTAAAATAAATAAAAAACTTGTAAATTATTTGAATAAATTAATTTTAGTAGATATTTAAAACTAAAATGAAATTATCTAAACTTATTTCTTATGCATATATAAAACATCTTTCTCTTAGCATTATTTTATTGATATACATATTTCTAAAAAGTTTTCAAATTTCGTTGAAATATACATGATATGTACATATATATATGTATGTAATAATTACGGTTTTTTAACGTTAACCTAAAAAATAATTTGGTCAATTGTACAACAACTTGACAGCTCTAACAGCCTTCGTAAATGTACGAAAGCGGTTTCGTAATATTTACGAAATCTTTCGTTGCTCAAAAGTACGAACGTATTTCGTAAATAGTACGAAAGCCTTTGTAAATACTACGAAAGTATTTCGTAAATACTAAGAAAGTATTTCGTAAAGAGTACGAAACCTTTCGTAAATACTACGAAAGTATTTCGTAAATACTACGGAAGTATAGCTTTCGTACTATTTACGAAACCATTCATTGCTCAATTTTACGAAAGAATTTCGTAATATGTACGAAAGAATTCGTAATATTTACGAAATATTATTTTGAGTGTATATTCAATATTGATTCAACTCTAAGAAAACTCAAGGTTACTCATACGCCATAGTGTACAACTGGAAGCAAAAAGCAAATTTCAAGCAGCATAGTACGTCTACCTTTTAGGGAATAACTCTAAACTAAACTTTTGAAGCTACATTTTGGTTGAATTTGATGTGCATATTGACCTTGTAAATTTTTTTTTTTTTTTTTGTTAATTTTTGTCCATTTTTGATTTTCAAAAATCCGTATTGGTCCATAAAAAAACAAATTCCGGAACATCAAAATTAATTTTCGACAAATGTCGTGGAAGAGTTTTCTAGTCAGAAGAATCAGAGGAATCCCTCCCAAATAGCATTGGGACGATTGTTTTAAAAAAACTGGCTATACCGAGTCTTTTTCGATTCCCTTTGATGATCAAAAACTGATTAATGACCAGAAAAACGATTGAAAAATGGCCTAAAAAAGATTTAAAAACGATCAGAAAACGATTAAAAAATGGCCAAAATAAAATTCAAAATCGAAAAAAAAATAAGTCGAAAGGGACTCGAAAATGATTAAAATACGATTAAAATAAGACTCGAAACCGACTAGGGTACCATTTTCTACAGACGAAAGACTCGTTTATGATCAGAAAATGAGCGCATTTTCCATTATTTTAAACGTGCATAGGGATCGAAAAAGACTGGAATATAATAAAAAAAATTCATAAAATGCTATGTGAGCAATTTCGATGACACGATATCGATTAATTTCCCGCCATGCGAATCGCCACGGCCTAATGTCTACTTTTAATTGTCATTCTTGTATTTTATTGACTAGCTTGCTAAAATAATTTTTCAAATCTGGTCACTGGTTGGTGTCCGCTATGGTATGGTGGGTAGAGTTTTCACCTACCATGCTAGAGGCCTAAAACTCATTAAAATTATGTACATCCGCGCCAGTGTATTAGTATATATTAGGGATTCCAATTTTTCCGATTTTTACGATCCCGGGATTTTCGGGATTTATTTTTAAAATCCGGGATTTATCCCGGGATTTGGACTTTAATTACACAGGCCGACAATATTTCCAAAAAATTTTCTAACTCAAATAAAATTCTACTTTTCTAAAGGATTTCGGTGCGCTGATTCTGAATTTGAAGTCGGATTTTCGGTAATGCGTGTAGGTTTTGAGATATTCGTGTCCATAGAGATGAAAAATGCGATTTTTTGCTATATTCACTGCTCAATCTGTTAAATTATTTACTTTCATTAAAAGATGATTGCAGCTATTGAAAGAACGATCATTTCTCTTGAAAACAGCGCTTTCCTTTTTCGGGTATCTTATTCGGATATCTACGTTGTCTTCAAAAGAAATGATCGTGCTTTCAATAGATGTAATGAGTTTTTAATGAAAGTGAGTAGTTTTAAAAATATTGAGGAGTGAATATGGCCACAAACTGCGTTTTTCGCCTTTTTGGACATGAATGTCTCAAAAACTACACCGAAATCCTTTTGAAACGTAGAATTTTATTTCTATTACAAAAATTTTTCGACCAGTATTATTTTCCCACATTTGGGGTTGAAAAAAGGAAATATATATTTCGAGGAACGCTACAACTTTAAAGTGCAAAGAAAAATTATTGATATTTCCAAGCTTGCCGAAAAATTCAGAAAATTAATGCAACTTCTGAATAGATAAACATCGGAGGCAAAATTTTGATATGAATTCCGAGTATGCAGCTGCGTATTTAATTTTAGTACAGTGTTGTAAGACTAACAAGTCTAATTAAAATTTTGTTTCCATTTTCTTCCATTATTTACTTTCCATGTGGGAAAATTCCAAAAAACATTTGAGAAATAAATGACTAGGGCATGGAATTTTATGTACTAAAAAATAAAAAATATGCGCATAAAAAATGCAACAAAAACTGAGAAATATGCATGAAAAATAAAAAAAAAAATGCATTAATTCATGTTTATTGAAGTTACAATTGGCGCTTTCGATTCGCCATCAGACAAGCGAGGTCGGATCGAACAAAAATGTTTGAACTCATAATGAGTAGTAGTCATACTCGCTAACTGGTCGATAAAAATTTCCCTCTGCTCGCTATCATTCACATATAAATTTGGCAGAGGGAAATTTATAGCCAGCAGAGAAATTGTGAATCGAAAGCGGCTAATAGTTAAATAAATTAGGTACAAATATTTTTTAATTCAATTTTGCTCTTACGTTGTACGTTTATACATATGTATGTATGTTTTTATAGATATGTATCTACATAAATTCAGTCTTGAACATTTCATAATTTGTAAAGGTTAATCCTTATTTAACGATTCATTAGCGTACACAATGAAATATTTTTTTCATATTCTCAAAAAGAAAAATTTGAAAAATTCGGTCGAAAAAAGCTCTTAAACATAGAAAACGAACGTTCTAAATCCACAGAGGTAATAGGAGCATGTTTGAAAACGGCTCTTTGTCGACAGGTATGCACCGTATCGAATATACTAATAATAGCCGTGTTCACACGAAACTCTATTCGTCGTCAGATGACTGTTATGCATGAATTTCGTTTGTATAAAACTGTCAACTAGCAAATTACAAAAATAGGCAATATAATGCGAAATATGTAATAAAAAAATGCAAACAACGCAAAATATGTAAAAATATGCATATATGACCAAAATATGCAAAATATGCAAAAACATTTGAATGCCATTTTTAAGACAATTTCACGATTCGCAAAGATTGTTTTTTATTTTGCTCTACCTAAATCTAAGAAAAACATGTATTTGCATAAATTTCCATGCCCTATAAATGACCAAAAATCAGGAAATAGAAATTATCGAATGAATTTTGCCACAAGCTAAAAGCTTTAAAAATACCTAACGTACGTTTCCTTACAACGCGTACTTCAATACAAAAAAATTTAATTATTAAAAAAAAATCAAAAATTTTAATCCTTACTTTGACTAATGGACTTTTTTATTCTAGCAAAAATGTCGCACTTTCTTCCGGCTGTCACATTGTTTTGTTCCCTCCACACAGACTCGACACTTTTTTAGGGATGTTTGTTCTATTGACAAAATATAAAACTGGCCCGACTACAGGCAACATTTTCTGCTCTTAGCACAAGTAAAAGGTTGCATTATTTTTGTTTCATTAATCACATGAAAAATTCAACACTTTAATAGGGCACATGACATGTTGATAATGCTGCAATGTAATAATGCAACATTTTCATTCAGAATAGGAAATGCTATTAGTATACAGATCTGAGACCAATAAAAATTATATAAAATATAACTTTTCTTTGCTATAATAGCGGAATATTCTCTCTTTATCTTATCCCGAAAATCCCGGGATAAAATTCTAGCGATCCCGGGATTTTCGGGGTGTCAAAAAGGGCGGGATCCCGGGATCCCTAGTATATATATATAATAATTGACTAGCGTTGGGTATGCTCAGTTGCTTCATTTTTTTTTTGGTTTGGTACTTTTTTTTTTTGGAAGAAAATAAAAACCCCAAAAAAATGTAATGAAGACCAAAGAAGCAAAAAAAAAACGTGGCATTTAAATGTGCGGATTTGTCGCAGGGGGCAAAACCTTTTGTGTCGGCAGTGGGGCGTGCTAAGCTTGCCATTTGATTGAATTTCCCATATCCCGAATGTATGCGCACATATATACGTACATGTGTACATACATATGTACGTCCATTTTCATTAAGTTTTTTTTTTTTTTTTATTATTTTGGTCAAATGATCTTTGCTGTAAAACGATTGACATTCAGCTTAATGTGGCGTTTATTTTTTATTCGGACACGAATGGTATGTATGGGTGTATGTTTTTCTGGTTACAACTCTAGATTTACGTTAGTTTTTCATATAATTCAACCATTTACGCGCGCATTCGTATAGAATTAAATTAGTGGATAAATTTATTTTTGGTTTGATTGCTGCCTTTCTTTTCTGTTTGTTTTTTTTTTGTTAATTTTTTTCGTTTGTTTTTTCTTGCTTTATGTCATTTCATTTTCTGAAATGGACTCCCCACAAACACCATAATGGTCATATATATAGTACTCCTATATTCGTAATACCTACGAGTTCCATCAGCCAACATTACAGTACAGACATTAAGGTGGAGTGAAACTTTTTTTTTGGAAATTCAATTCGTTCCAAAGCCAGAACGGAAGCTTTCTAGCCCAGTAATAAGCCTGTAAAATTTTATTCACCTACTCGCATGTTTAGAGGTGCCCCCAGCCCCACAAAGTTGAAAAAATAGCACGATCTGGTACAAATATGAAACTTTGAAAATTATAAAATAAAAAAAGGAAGTATGGGGATTGATAAGAATGGTTAAGCTGAGTATTAAGGTGAATTTATTTTTTTTGGAAACAACAACAACAAAAGTTATTAAAGGTCAAAATTTATATTGTGCATTTTTAAATTGCAATTACTTAAAAACTACTGAACCGATTTCGAATATTTTTATACCATTCGATAGGTTTGTTGATTCCCTTTAATTTGATATACATTTTATGTGGGTTCCATAGCACCCCCCTGTGGGGGTCAACCCCCCTTTTACCCCCCTCCTTACTTTTCATATATAAAATGTATATCAAATTAAAGGGAATCAAAATACCTATCGAATGGTATAAAAGTATTCAAAATCGGTTTAGTATTTTTTAAGTAATTGCAATTTAAAAAATGCATAATATAAACTTTGACCTTTAATAACTTTTGTTGTTGTTGTTTCCAAAAAAAAAAATTCACTTTAATACTCAGCTTAGCCATCTTTATCAATCCTCATACTTAGTTTTTTGATTTTATAATTTTCAAAATTTCATATTTGTACCAGATCGTGCTTATTGCTTTCAACTTTGCGGGGCTGGGGGCAGTTCAAAACGTCATCCTATCGCGATAAAATTTTTTGGGGTTCATTAACTCGTATAAAGGCAACTTTTCATTGCTGGTACGTTCAAAAAAAGAACAAACAAAAAATCTCCATATGATTTCACTCCACCTTAACAGACATATAAAAAAAGAAAGAGAAAACCGAGCAATCAAATTTGAAAAATGACATATGAATTCAAAATAAAATGCAGTGACGGCACATAAAAAAAAAATATAGGGAATTTACATATTTATTATTTGATTCTCGTATTAAAAAATTAAAAAATGTCGAAGCGGTGCTAAAAGGATTTTTTAATCCCAAGCTCCGGACAAAACACTGCAGCTCCCACCCGTCCACCTTTTATCCGCCTGTAAATATGTGGAACATATAGCGATTGGTTCGTAGTCCTTTCTTCCATCCGTCTTGTTATATTATTACCTGTGGTCCCCTGTTGAGGTCGCTTTGGAGAGTAACGTAGTCTGAACTTTGGTCCTCATATGTTGCTGTGTCCAAAAGTTCGTTGTCTAAATTGTCCTGTTATTCAGTTTAGAAATTCGCAGTACTCACCGTGTTGGCGGCATTCGAACGTACATACTTTACAAACATAACCCTCAAACGGCAGAATTGGACTTTTTGATATAATGCCCATGGATCGGACTACAGGATTTTAACATGAAACGCTTTCCGCCGCGATTCATAAAAATATGAGTGCATAGAAAATAGATTTTTCTAGAACATTTCCACTAATTTTCATAAAAAAAATTCACAAAAGTTTGCATCTTAAAATAAATGTGGCAAATTTCTTATATTAATTATAAACAAATTCAAAAACTAAAATCAAAGGGGTATAAGTCCCCTAGAACACAATGATGCCTTTCAATTTTTTTTTCAAACGCCTCTGAACTCAATTGAATGTATTTGTCACACATATTCACAGATGACATTAAATGTAATTGAGGCGCATGCGCAGAACTGCCAGTGGCACAAAATTTTTGGATGAATTCATACACATTGCACAGATAGAATACTATCAATATAGAAGTACTATATATATGATCATGGTTAAGCATTTAACAGCATGACAAATTGTTTTTGTTCAAGAAAATTAACATATGTATGTATGTATGTGGCCGCTGTGGTGCAGTGGGTAGAGTGCTCGCCTGCTATGCCAGAGGTCTCGGGTTCAAACCACGGTCCGAGCCAAACACCAAAACAATTTTTCTAATTAGTAAAAATCCAATTATTGGGTTTTTTAAGAGCAGCGGTCACCTCTCGGCAGTGGGCGGCATACCCTCCGAGTGTATTTCTGCCATGAAAAAGTTTCTCACTAAAAGTGCATTCGCCGTTCGGAGCCAACATAAACTGTAGGTCCACCCAATTAGTAGGAAAAACAAAAAGGAGCACACCTCGGATTGGGAGAGAAGCTCGGCCATAAAACTCTATAGAGTTATAAAAGCGCCATTGTATTATATTATTACTAGCTGACCCGGCAGACGTTGTTCTGCTAAAATTTATTCCCATGAAGCCTAAAGAAAAGTCTTTGATTACCGTATTGCTAACCATTATCTTAAAGTCCATCTTAATGACTACATAATGATAACAAAAAATTGTCTATTCTCTGAATAAAAGTTATAGTTATATTCGCCGCGACAAACCTACTTCCCCCGATCCCTATCTCTATCTCAATCCCTATCTCTATTTCGGTCTCAATCTTAATCTCAATCTCAATCTTTATCCCTATCACCATCCCTATCCCTATCCCTATCCCTATCCCTATCCTTATCCTTATCCTTATCCCTATCTCTATCTCTATCTCTATCTCTATCTCTATCTCTATCCCTACCCTTTCCCTATCCCTATCCCTATCTCTATATCTATCTCTATCTCTATCTCTATCTCTATCTCTATCTATATCTATATCTATATCTCTATCTCTATCTCTATCTCTATCTCTATCTCTATCTCTATCTCTATCCCTATCCCTATCCCTATCCCCATCCCTATCCCTATCCCTATCCCTATCCGTATCCCTATCCCTATCCCTATCCCTATCCCCATCCCCATCCCTATCCTTATCCTTATCCCTATATCTAGCCCTATCCCTACCCCTATCCCTATAGCTACCTACCTTTACCTTACTGGGACCGTCGATCACCATCCGGGCCCACTACTTTAGCCATCTCTGGGAAACAGCCTTAGAAATCACAATGACAATAGCTGTATGTGGAAGCCTGCTCAACGCTTTTCATTTGCTACCAATATTGCTCAGAAACTTTCCAGGGTCACTCGGTCCCACGTTTTAACCCATATCTGGGAACCCGGCCTAGGTATCGCAATGAAAATAACTTTATGTTGAAGGCCTGTTCAACACCTTTCATTTGATACCAATATTGGTCGAAGACTTGCTGGATCGATCTGGGTCTTCATTTAGGCCTGTATTCCGAGAAGCTTCCTTTTTTTTCGAAATTCTATATACCCTACTATGTGCACTAACACCACATGAATCTACTGTGAAAATTTCATAAAGAACGGTTGGTTACTTTGGGAATTTATAGAGGACACACATCCACAGATGCACACATACGCACATACACACCGATTTTTCCAATTTTCGGACTTTTCCGGAGAGATTTTCCAAAATTTTCTTCCGTACGAACCATCTCCTGGAGAATACGAACAACTGACAAAAAATTTTACAGAAATCGGCCCAGCCGTTCTCATCTGATGAGGTTAGTAACATTTTTTACACCATTTTTATATATATAGATATTATTATGTATGTATGTATATACATAATACGAGTGTGTATTACATATGTATTACCTATGTATATATGTATGCATGCATGAATTAGTAAAGCAAGCGATAACTACAATAATTTCTATGATGTATTGATATTTCCGCTGTTGCAGGAGGGACTATAATGCTTTTTTACAAGTAAATGGTATGCGTTTATATTTCGAAATGAACTCAGAAAGTCAATGAAAGAGCTATTAATGGCGTAAAATATTTTTAGTTTAGTGATTGTTTTTACGTGTCAATACATACATATGTATGTTTATTATTAATATCGATTTTGATTAATTATGGCGCTAAGGAATAGCATTTTGTACAAAAAGATGTACATATGTATGTATGTAACAAATACCTGAATTTCTTGTAAAGGAATATAGTGTACAATTTTCACTCTGTAGACTATTTCTATTTTCATAGAACTGGCACATGCGGATTAGGATGGTTCTTAAAATCAATAGATACGAGTATTACCATCGATGTAGGGGGTGAGGTTGAAAAAATATGATATAAAACGTATGTACATACATTTGCGGACCACTATAATGCTGATGCATTCAATTTTAGTTAAGTATATACATACATATACCTCTTTGCCCTTTGAGAGTTTGAATATCACCTAGAAGCGTTTCCATGCGCATGACTCATACTTATTATGTTAGGTTAGGTTACATTGGCTCCAGATCCAGTCATCCCTCACAGAGAAAGCATATGGTCCTTAGTGTTGCCAACAGCGCATTGAGGCATTATCTAATACCTTTAAATGAGCAATTCCAACGGTTTTCGTGAATTTTGGCATACAGGGAGCTTCGGAGCTGAGCTCTCGAAAAATTTAATTTATTTACTAACTTTTACCCCGTGTCCCGAGATATGGATCAAAACGTAGACCCGGATGCCCCTCAAATGTCTCTGAGCGATATGGGTATCAAATCAAAGGTCTTGATGAGGATTTCAACATAGAACTCTTTTAACTGTGATGCCTAATCCGTGTCCCGGGTTGACCCTCGAATGTTTCTGAGCGATATTGGTATCAAATTAAAGGTCTTAATGGGGACTTCAATATAGATGACTCCGAAAATTGGAAATCATGCCTTCAATATAGAGGTCTCTTCGATGTAATGCTCAACCTGGTTCCCTAAGTAAAGGGAACATGAAAAGGAAACAGACAGTCGAATGGTATAGAATGGGAATGGGAAAGGGTGGGAAAGGGAGAAGTGAGAGGAAACCAAAATAGAATGGGAGAGGGAACGGGTGAGAGAGAGATTTGGGTGAGGGGAAGGGAGAACGAATAGGAGAGTGTGAGAAAAGGAGTGGTTATAGAGAGCGATAGGGAAATGAAAGGGAAAAGGAAAAGAAAAAGGAAAAGGAAATGAAAGAGAAAGAGAAAGAGAAAGAGAAAAAGAAAGAGAAAGAGAAAGAGAAAGAGAAAGAGAAAGAGAAAGAGAAAGAGAAAGAGAAAGAGAAAGAGAAAGAGAAAGAGAAAGAGAAAGATAAAGAGAAAGAGAAAGATAAAGAGAAAGAGAAAGAGAAAGAGAAAGAGAAAGAGAAAGAGAAAGGACAAAGAAAAGTAGAGGGAGAACTACATGAAGAGGTAGAGGTATCACGACCAAGCGAGGCAGATTTACTTTATTTACTGGATCTCACAAATGGCTTCAACATTTTTTTTTGAAATTTAGTATACAGGGGTCTCGGGCGCAAACTTCTGAAAAGTTTCATTTTTCCACTAATTTTTTTTTATTTTAACTTGTTATTTCGCTTGCGAGGACCTGCGAAAAAATGGCAGCCCGAGGTAAGCTCGGTCATCCAGGTATATTATTTAATCTTGTAATAAAAATCTAATATTTTTTGCATTCTCCGATGAGAAATGCATTCTAGGGACAAAAAGTATGCAGAACCGAAGCAGCGAAGGCGCAGTCTGCCAAAAGCTGATTATTGACATTATCGACTCTGTTCCAGTCCCATTTTAAATGCATAAGATAGTGCTAGAGAGTGTCCTAACCTGTCCACATGTTTACTCTACTATCCAACATAAGTATGTGGTAAGGGTGATGTCCGGTTTGAACTTTACTTAGTATCATAATATTCTCTCCGAAGTAGCGTCGTTAGTGATGGGCGAGTCCGAGATATTTTATTTGATCGTCTCAATGATTTTCATTCGGATTCGAGTCCATTCGTCAACAGTCGACAATCAAGTCAGTCACCTTTCGCTTTTAAAGCAACCCTAAAACATTTCGAATTCGCCCAACACTAATCTAAAGAACCTACGGCTTGAACCAATCGCAAAATCATCTCAATTGTGTAGTCGAGGAGTGAGTTAACTATTGACTCGATTGAGATTTTGCAACGATGGCGATTCTCCCGATTGTTTTAACATCTCAGACTCGTCTATCACTATCAAGTGTGATCTAATGGTGTAAGCCTTCAGATGATCGTATGCTGTAATACGGGTATGGATATTTTGGCTCTAGGAGGAAATAGTTATACTATCCCCAAATAACCTATGTTTTTTTTCTAGCGGTCATGGAGCCACACAATTTTGTATAAAATTCCTTGATTCTGGCGAAATTCCGGTTTGATTTGTATAAAAAATTTACTCTACGGCAATTTTGGAACTGAATATTATGGTCTACATCGTGCCATGAAAATTAAGAGAGAGGCAGATTTCCTCTCAATAAATGGCAATAACTTTGTTTCTTTAAAATTCAGAAATCCGCTGTTGGAAATTCACTTTATTCCTTTTACTGCCCAAAGTAACTTGCCTTTGCCGTACACTCAGAGAAAAAGCAACCTAAATTTCAGTATAGCGGGCTTGAATCAAGCCGAAAACGTTATGAAAGTCTGTTAAGCTTGAAAATGCTAAAATCAAGAATATATTCTTAATTTTAGAACGGCATTTTTGAGAAGAAAAAGCTTATATTAAGAACTTTCCGGTTTGAAACAAGTTTGAATAAATTTATTTTAAGCATTGCTCATGATTGATTTGAGAAAGTGCGTTCTTATTTTCAGAATATTCAACTTTGTTTTAAGAATGCTTATACTTGCTTTCCACTTTTTCGAAATTCAAATTTCGAAATCATTTAACCCACCCAACAAAAATTGGAGAGAACATTTTTTTTATTTCTTTGCATTGTATTTTATTTTTTTAATGGATGAGTCATATATGCATGTAAGGAGATGCAATCCTTATTATCACTACATATACATATATAATTCAGTCTTTACATACATACTTATAAATAAGAAAGATTATGTATGTAGATCTTATATATCTTATACCGAACTCATTTTAGAAAAGTGTATACATTTTTCCGTAATCTTTTTAAAAAAAAACCCAGTCAATACTTCCACTACCAACACAGATTTTCACCACCCAATTTGAGTGGTAATATCCCTATACAAAACAATTTTTAACCGTTTCTTACCAACACCGATTCTCTGGAATCCAACAATTTTGGCCACGATTTAAAAAAGTCAACGGCTTCCAAATTATTCAAGTTTTGCTTTCGCGGTTCATACATACATGCCCACTTTACTTGTTTGGCCACTCCTCCACATTGGATGCAATTATTCATCTATATCAAATTATTAAAAGCCATATTAAAACATAAGCAAAATTCTCATCAGCGCGATAACTCTTACCTGTTCCTTTTTCCTAGCAAATGATTTCACGCGAAGCTCCATTCACAATCCCAGCGGGGGAATAGCTATTTTTTTTTTTGTTTTATTAATCTCTTTCACACAAAAATCAACAACTATTGAAAATTATATATTTTCTGGTAAACATTTGGCTCTGGTGCTCTTAAATTAGGAATGTCATTCTTAAACCAAGATTCTTTCAGTTTTTTATCTTGTTTCAAGAATGCTATTCTTGATTCAAAATTGGGGAAACTTAAATTTCGTTTATTTTTTATAAATTTCTGTAATTCTTAATTCAAGTACGACACAGCTTGTTTTTAGCCCGCAACTTTTCTCTGAGTGTAAGTATTCCATTCCGCAGGTATTTTGTATAAAAGAAGAGAATTATTGTTCTTTGTCTTGTCATATACATACATAGATACATATTATGTAGCTTCCGCTTTTTCAGGATTCATTTAATTACATTTCTCTTTCATTTCATTTACGCGCAGCAAATAGCATTTGTATTTTTCTTATTCCTTTTTTTCATTTGTTTCATCACCTTTATCCGTTTATCGTTTCCAATTGCAGTATTTTATGTCTTCATTTATATTTCACTTGATTTGTTTGTTGAGTTTTCTGTTTTATTGTTTGTCATTTGCCGTTTTTGTGCTCCATTTTGACAACTGCATTTTTTCATTATTTCTTTCCTTCCTATCACATTTACTTCTCATTTATCTTTGTTGCTTATTGTCTTGTAATGTATTTTTCATGTATCTTGTTACTTATTTTCGGCTCATCTGTCTCGTTTCTGTCGGCTGGCTATTTTACCAATTGGTTGGCATTTTTCTTCTTCTGTAAATATCTCGAGTGGATCAGTACCTTTAAGTGCCCTTTTTATGCCATTTTCGC
The DNA here is from genome assembly GCA_960531455.1 of Urophora cardui. Classification (NCBI taxonomy): domain Eukaryota; kingdom Metazoa; phylum Arthropoda; class Insecta; order Diptera; family Tephritidae; genus Urophora; species Urophora cardui. The sequence goes on along the minus strand of OY482674.1, from coordinate 116,193,467 downwards.
ATTCTCTTTTGCAAAGTCAGTTTCATTTAACATCGCTCTACTTATTTGGTTGTTAATTTTACCCTTTTTTATCCTTCTTTTATCAACTGTTTAAAATCGTATCCATCATTTAAACGCTACTTCTTTATTGTGAGAGTATTATTACTCCTTTTATTTCTCTCCCTTGCCAAGGCGCTTTTATTTCGCCTGAATTACGTTAAAGTTTATTAAGCGGTACATGAGGTAGTAATTTGTTAAATTCTTCAATTTTTTCAATTTTACTTTTAAACTACACCTTCTCCAATGCAAGTCAATCCAATCAGCGATTCATCTTTTGCATTTTCTTACGTTTTTGTTTTTGCTACTTTTTTTATTTTGCTCTCTTTTACCCACATTTTTTCACACACATTCTTAATAAGCAATTATAATTATTTTCTTTAATTGCATTTTAAATTTTTTATTTTTCTTTTTTTTAACTTTTTCCATTTTATTTTCCTTTGCCAACTCATTTGCTTTCACTTTTTGCTTTACGTTTCGCCATAAACACATATGGCTTTGTTCTTTTCATCCATACGAAGATATGCAGATTAAAAGCACAATTATTTTTTTTCCAATTCCTTTTAAGATAAATGAGTTGAACAAAAATGCTGAGAGAGAAAAAATTTTCTGTTTATTAACTTTCTTTTGTGCTTATTTCTACCTAGTTGGTAAAGAAGTTTAATAAACTTCGCTATTATCATCATTTGCAAATATATGTACATTAGACTGGCCGCAGCATGTATGGATTTTTTTTTTTTGTTGAAATTTGTATATTAACAGTTCTTAAAATATGAGGTTTAGGGTTAAAAAGACGGCCTTAATTTTTTGGCCCGATCCGTTGTTGTCTAGTTGACCCTCATTGAGCCCAATGTTTGGAAAATTTTATTTTTAAACGGTTTTATTTAGCTCACCCCGTTTGTTTTATTGTTGGGTCAAATTTAGTAATTCAAATTTCACCCTCTTCCTGTCAACCGATTAATCTGAAATTTTGTACGCATGTATAACCCCGATGACAATGCAATATTATGAAAAAAAAATTCCGATAGGTGGCGCGTGGGTCGCTATATTTACAAAAATCGCATTTATGGTCCGATTTGGCTGAAATTCGGAACATGTATTACTACCTTGAAAAGAAATATTTTCTTTAAAAAAAAATTCCGCTAGGTGGCGCGTGGGTCGCTATATTTACAAAAATCGCATTTATGGTCCGATTTGGCTGAAATTCGGAACATGTATTACTACCTTGAAAAGAAATATTTTCGTAAAAAAAAAATTCCGCTAGGTGGCGCGTGGGTCGCTATATTTACAAAAATCGCATTTATGGTCCGATTTGGCTGAAATTCGGAACATGTATTACTACCTTGAAAGGAAATATTTTCCTAAAAAAAACTTCCGATAGGTGGTGCGTGGGTCGCTATATTTAGAAAAATCGCATTTATGGTCCGATTTGGCTGAAATTCGGAACATGTATTACTACCTTGAAAAGAAATATTTTCTTCAAAAAAAATTCCGCTAGGTGGAGCTGAGATCGGGGTAATTAAAACTGAAAATCCTATTTGCAGGGACTACGTATAGAGGCGTTGGACTGCAATAAACTAACGGGCAAGAAACCTTGCAATAATGAAGCACTAAATGAATTAAACAGAATGCGAAATAAAAACTAAAAACTAGAAAATAAAAATAGGTAAAAAAACTTTTTAAGTTAAACAGTTTTATGTTATACATACATTGCAATGCTTAAGATAAATGTACTAAAAACCAAAAAATAATAAAATAGATACAGTCGTGGGAATTATAAACATTTGCATAGACTAGACTAAAATAAAACCGTGGGGCACGTCAATTGTCTACAATCGTTGATTAAAATGTTTGTTTTGTAATGTTACACTATAATTAGGCAGTTGTTCAACCGACAACGATGGAAGTGTGATAAGTAGGGCTAGAATGTGGAAAAAAGCGAGCAAGCTCGATTATAAGCGAGTTTTAGGGTTTCATAGTGGTGAGCGAGTAGTACTTTTATCATATGTTTTGTCGATTAAAGACAAACTACGAGCAGTGAAACGATTCCTCGTGTGAATGTCCAACGATAAACTAGTTGAAACATCTCTTTTATTAACATGGAGTGTATAACTATTGGAATTTCCATGAGCAAGAAAATAGTATGTAATTTCCTCACCGTCTGCGGGCCAACTGCCTAACGACGAATTAAACGATTCTTCTATCGCACATTAAGTCGATAATTTGTAGACAATTAACGTGCCCCACGGTTTTATTTTAGTCTAGTCTATGCAAATGTTTATAATTCCCACGACTGTATCTATTTTATTATTTTTTGGTTTTTAGTACATCTTATCATTGCAATGTATGTATAACATAAAACTGTTTAACTTAAAAAGTTTTTTTACCTATTTTTATTTAACCTTGAACATGATTTTTTTTAATATGTCTGTTTTGAGAGATAAAAATTCTCTTGCTGAGCCCTTCTTGCGTTTTCTACACCTAAAACAAAGTATCAGTACCGTTGCTTTGAGTTGCTAAGTGAATATAACGGTACTTAACGAGCAAAAACAATCAAATTCCAATACGAAGTGAGACATTGCTGCTGTTTTTCACACTGCTCTTAACGTGCTGATACAAATGTTGAAATGAGTCTAACTATTCCTGCAGGGAAGTAAATTTCCAAACAGCTGATCGTTTGACAGTTTTACCAGAAATAGTCAGCAGTAGTCAGTAGACTGTTGCATGAGTACATTCATATGCCCAAACGAGTTAAGGCCCTGTTATACTTGCATAGCATTGCAAAGCAGGGCAGCGCAAAACATATAGCGCATAGAGCTGATTATACTTCGCATAGACGTGCAACCATGGTTAATTAATAAAAGTTTTCGCATCCCGACATTCGTACATACATACATACACACTCCATGTAAATTGTTTGTGTATTCTGTGGTGCTTCTGTCAAAATCATAGTTCGCCTTTGTAGAAATCATATTGCACCATGCTCAAAATTGATCCCAGTTTGATATAAGCACCATTATTAAAGTAAAACAGTAGAAAAAAGTGAAAAATCAGCTGTTTAGTAAGTTAACCTGTATAAATTAGCCTTGCGTGCAACCCTTCGCACACTCAGCACACACACATTCGTGTTGCCAAATGTCAAATCGCATAGCACATAACACAGAAATCAAAATTCAACAGACTTCTATGCTGTGCCCTGTGCCGCTATGCGTTGAGTAATCGATTACACGGAAATCCCATTAAACAGATTTCGTATGTGACAGTTCTTATGTTGTGCGCTGTTGTGCTATGCAAGTATAACCGGACCTTTACTCGTTTGGTTTTCTTGTAGTGAAGTACAACAACTCGCTTTATTATGAGAACTATGCTACTCGTACATGAACCACAATGAATAGTGTGCGTACACTATCCGATCGTCATGATGCTAGCCACACACCTTGCAATTTTTTATACAACATGAGCATGTTGCGCTGGAAATCGCAATGTTTTTGGGGCTGTTGTATGAAGTTGTGTATCGGTTGTACGAAAAATCAAAAACTTCAAGGTCCGATTATTAGGGGCTTCTCCAACAGTCATTGCTTTTTATTGGAGAAAATGTTCCAAACTTTACTAAAGTACGCCAACCCGGAGCAACATCGCATGCTAGGTTCATGTCGAAATGCATATATTGCTATAAAATATTTTTGTTTCGCGATCAGTTCAAATTGACTTCATCGGAATTGAAAAACCTTCGCAGTATTTGTATCTTCTTGACAAAGATTTACGTTCCATATTGGTTGCATGTAAACCTTATGCAATAGATGCACCAGCACAAGATCTCAAATTAATAAAAGATGCCATTTTATATTTTGATAAAGAAGTTTCTAATGCCTTGTTGCATAAGATAAAAAACCATTTGTGGTACTTGAGTGAGGAAATTGTTGGGTTATCATTTTTCGATGAAAGCATTTCTTTGGAAATAAAGCGTAAAATGGTGAAAGCAATCAACATCGGTGACAATGAGATTGATGTCGAGATCGACACACCAAAACGAATTGTTGCGTCAGTTGAAGATTTGCATTCGTACAGTGAAATGGATATATCTAACTTTGTCTCTCCAAAAACAAATAAATTTTTTACACGTTTGAATATTAATACATCATTTATAAATTCGGATCCTTCTACGTGGCAAACCAAAGATGATTATCGCAAAGCGAAATCGGCATGTCAAACTTTGGCAGTGGTGAACGATGCACCCGAAAGGGCAGTTAAGTTGATAACAGACTTTAACCGTACCTTAACGTATGACGAAGAGGATAAACAATTCCTACTGCAAGTAGTTGAACATTATCGTAAGACATTTCCGTCTCACAAAAAGTCCATTTTATTGAATTGATATTGTTTTTATTATTCTTAATTTCTTGAAATTTCATAAAATAAAAAAATAAAAAATTAATTAAAGAAAAAATTTTTTAACCTTTTAAGCTTGATGAGGGTCAACAAAGCTTGGTGCGATCTGAATAAAAAAATAGGACGTTATTTCTTATACCATACCTCACCTTTTAGGCAGTGTTTATTAATAGAATTCGAGAAAAAAAAATTTGCGGCCAGTCTAATGTACATACATTAATATATAATATACATAGATTAATATATATATGCAGTAAGTCAGCCAAGCATTTAATTGCTTGCTTTTATTGAGCATGAAAGTTATAAAGAATCTTAAGTTGATTTATGTATATATGTATGAATATTTAAATCTATTCTAATGTTTCCCAACTCTTATTTACGTAGATTAGGATGGAGCAATTTGGAACTTTTTTTTTAAATCATTATGGCATAATTGCAGAATGTTGCCTTTCTAGTCCCATTTCCATTAAAAAAATGGACAAAATGTTCGAGATGCATAAAATTCATTAGCTAGATAAAATTAATTTGCTAATTTCTCATTAAAATATGTATATGTAATTTTTCGATGGAAAATGTTTAATGAAAGTGTCTCCAAGCTTATACAAAAATTCTGAAAATTCGTGGAAATTTCAAAAATTTCAAAAAATTTTCTCGGATTTTCAGAATTTTTTTATAAGATTGGAGACACTGATTTAAAAATTTTCCATAGAAAAATTGCGTATATTTCTATGAAAAATTCGAAAATAAATATTTTTTAGCTAATGAATTTTATGCGTCTGGAGCATTTTGTCCATTTTTTAATGGAATTGCGGCACCTCTAAATAAAGAACTAGGCCAATGCAATTCACAGTCTTACTTCTGTGCTAGAAACGTAATTTTCTATGCCAATAATTATTTCAAAAAAGCCCCAACTCGCTCCACCCTAATGCACATATGTATGTAGACCATAGATGGCCATCCCGTAGGCACGCGTGCCAATTTTTTCTCTTCTGCTTTCACACGTACATAAGATAAGCTTCACTGCTAACGTACACATATAAGCATTTTGTATGAACCAGTGATGCCGACACTACGGTTTTGTTGTGATCGTGCTCATTCGACGCGCTACTTTCAACTTGAAAGTTTCAAGTAATCAGGTTGCTGCGAAAAATGCTTAACTTAAATTGGGAAACAGATTTCTTAGTAATTAGCAATGGGGAAAAGGGGGCAAAATGTTTGGTGTGTCATAGTGATATCGCCCGGGCGACCAAATTTTTTGTCGGACCCCATTATAGGACAATTTAACCCAGGGATTATGATGGCGTATTAAATATGGAGAGAGAAAGCTTGGTTTTGCGATCAAAAGGAGCGTTGAAAGCAGAACTTTCCAATACGATTACACTAAGCCGTTTAGCGTTACGGTCGAAAAAATTTACTTATCGCACTATTTGCATTATAAAAAGTCCCTTCTACTTAAAATTCCCTTTTCCACATAAATTGCAAATGTTGGCAACATTGTTTTAACGAGACGCGTGAGTGACTTATTCTCCTCATTCTCTCATCGCTTCATAAAATTGAAATGTTTGAATGTGGTAGTTTTGGCCATCTATGATGTAGACATACCATAACGATGAGTCCATAGTGCCCATTATTAACTCATAATCCGGACCTGCAATCTGAATCCATTTTTATGATGTGAAAGTTTATATTTAAGCCGATAAAGATTATAACTAACGTTCGATCTTCGACAGCCAACATGAATATCGAACTACGAGCGAACTAACCTTAGTTTTTTTAGTTTTGATGGTACATAGAAAATCCACGCAAATTGTTTAAAAAAAATATGTCATGGGCAAAGCTTAAAATTTCATGGGTTTATGTTGGTATAAATTGTAGTACATAGAAAACAAAGACCGATTTGAAACTTAAAGAGCTATGGATTATTTATTTTTTTTATAAAATTTTTTATTTTTAAACGGTTTTATTTAGCTCACCCCGTTTGTTTTATTATTTATTCTTTATTCTTGGGTCAAATTTAGTAATTCAAATTTCACCCTCTTCCTGTCAACCGATTAATCTGAAATTTTGCACGCATGTATAACCCCGATGACAATGCAATATTATGAAAAAAAAATTCCGATAGGTGGCGCGTGGGTCGCTATATTTACAAAAATCGCATTTATGGTCCTATTTGGCTGAAATTCGGAACATGTATTACTACCTTGAAAAGAAATATTTTCTTAAAAAAAAAATTCCGCTAGGTGGCGCGTGGGTCGCTATATTTACAAAAATCGCATTTATGGTCCGATTTGGCTGAAATTCGGAACATGTATTACTACCTTGAAAAGAAATATTTTCTTTAAAAAAAAATTCCGCTAGGTGGCGCGTGGGTCGCTATATTTACAAAAATCGCATTTATGGTCCGATTTGGCTGAAATTCGGAACATGTATTACTACCTTGAAAAGAAATATTTTCTTAAAATAAAAATTCCGCTAGGTGGCGCGTGGGTCGCTATATTTACAAAAATCGCATTTATGGTCCGATTTGGCTGAAATTCGGAACATGTATTACTACCTTGAAAAGAAATATTTTATTTAAAAAAAAATTCCGCTAGGTGGCGCGTGGGTCGCTATATTTACAAAAATCGCATTTATGGTCCGATTTGGCTGAAATTCGGAACATGTATTACTATCTTGAAAGGAAATATTTTCCTAAAAAAAACTTCCGATAGGTGGCGCGTGGGTCGCTATAGAGGCGTTGGACTGCAATAAACTAACGGGCAAGAAACCTTGCAATAATGAAGCACTAAATGAATTAAACAGAATGCGAAATAAAAACTAAAAACTAGAAAATAAAAATAGGTAAAAAAACTTTTTAAGTTAAACGGTTTTATTTTATACATACATTGCAATGTTTAAGATAAATGTACTAAAAACCAAAAAATAATAAAATAGATACAGTCGTGGGAATTATAAACATTTGCATAGACTAGACTAAAATAAAACCGGGGGGCACGTCAATTGTCTACAAATTATCGACTTAATGTGCGATAGAAGAATCGTTTAATTCGTCGTTAGGCAGTTGGCCCGCAGACGGTGAGGAAAATACTTACTATTTTCTTGCTCATGGAAATTCCAATAGTTATACACTCCATGTTAATAAAAGAGATGTTTCAACTAGTTTATCGTTGGACATTCACACGAGGAATCGTTTCACTGCTCGTAGTTTGTCTTTAATCGACAAAACATATGATAAAAGTACTACTCGCTCACCACTATGAAACCCTAAAACTCGCTTATAATCGAGCTTGCTAGCTTTTTTCCACATTCTAGCCCTACTTATCACACGTCCATCGTTGTCGGTTGAACAACTGCCTAATTATAGTGTAACATTACAAAACAAACATTTTAATCAACGATTGTAGACAATTGACGTGCCCCACGGTTTTATTTTAGTCTAGTCTATGCAAATGTTTATAATTCCCACGACTGTATCTATTTTATTATTTTTTGGTTTTTAGTACATTTATCTTAAACATTGCAATGTATGTATAAAATAAAACCGTTTAACTTAAAAAGTTTTTTTACCTATTTTTATTTTAGCTTGCCGTGAGATTTTGTGATATGCATCCTAGTTAGTTTCAGAATTTGGCAGCCTATAATAAGCAACAAAAAAAGTCACCTGTTTTAACCTTACGATTACCAGAGATTTTTATGTACGAGGTTTACCAATACCCACCCGGGTGACCCATATACATTTTCTTGCATTACAGGCGCTTTCGCGTGCTTTGACTTTTTATTGCCCAAACATATTTATTACTATTGTAAAATGTAAGCCTGTGAATGAATAAAAATATTTAATTTAACTATATTTGGTGAAATTAGGCCAACAAAAACAACAAACACCCCGTAATGGGTGTATATAAAGTAAAAAATTCAAAATTTTGAATCCTACGGCAAAGGTTGAGTGAATAATACGATTATGACGCATTAATTATCTACTTGAATTTGGCGCTGAAGCAATCAAATCCAAAATACCATTATTCCAAAAAAACCGATCAAAACAAGGCGAGCGAGTTGTGAAGGACTTTGTTGGCCCGTAAAAGGATTCCTGTAAAAATATCGCCATATATACTTTTTTTTACTAAATGATCATTATCCGAAGATTAGTGGGATGATATTTATGGTGGGAAGAATAAACAAAAATAAAATATGTGTATGTGTGTATGTACATATTATATTCTAAATGAATTCAACCCGTCAGGAGCATGAAAGAAGATTTACTCTGACTTTGGCATTATCTTTTAATGCTCTAGATCAGGCATCGCACTTTGATCCATATGAGTAAATAACCGCTCTGTGCTCCCCAACACAATATCTTTCACAATTTTGCCGACCTTGCTTCTAGAAGTAGCAACACTTGCTGCATTTATAATATACGGTGATTTCCTCCAGGTAATATCAAGGTTCTTCAGTCACAGGCCTTCTCAGAAAGCTCTGTCATATCTAAATTATGCTGAAGTCCATTAGGCATAATATTACTTGAAGATTCTACATAAAATCGGTCAATTGTATGTATCTTAGAAACTATTTGCTAGAGAGAATGAATTTATCAATGTCCTTCCTTATTTCTAATAAAAAGGACAACTTTCCAGCAGGTTGATGAGAGTAAAGATGAAAGAAAAATGTTATAAGTGTTTTGATATGAAAATTAAATCCAACACTAGTCAATTATGCATAAAATGCACTAAAACCATTTGCGATGAACAAAGTATCAGTCAAACAAAATGCATAAATTGTTGTATACATCCTTCGGTATTTCGCTTGGTTAGAATATAATTTAAATTCAATAAATTTTCTAAAAACTTTATAAAAATGATAAAAATATAGTTAAACAATAAATATGCAAAGTTATGGCAACAATAATATGTGCATATACACGTCTTTTCATAGAAAAGTGTACTGGGTCACCCGGGTGGGTATTGGTAAACTACGTACATAAAAAGTCAAAATCGCAAAAAAAGCATATTCCAGATGAAAAATAAGTTCAAACTTGTTATTATCTGAAAGAACTCGAAAAATTGATCAGTGAGTAAAAAGCTTTTTAAAATCGGTCCAATATTTGCTCAGTAATCGCAAAAAGAAAACGCAAAAGGTCACCCGGGTGAGTATTGGTAAACCTAAGGTTAAAAGAACATAAATGTTGCGTATACGCCACGGTAATATGCTGTAAAACTAGCTTAGAATATTAAAGGAAATTAGATGCATACTTTGACACCATTTTTCCACCATTTATTATAAAATTTCCAACGATTTTTTTTCGGAAGTAGTTAGAGCAGACCAGACGGTGTGCGCATGCAAAATTTTAAGCCAAAAACCCTTATGGTTCAGGCTGTATGGCGTTTTGAGTTTTATTTTATGAAAAATAAAATAAAAATCAGGCTGTAATTTTTATTCTTGAGTAAAAAAAGTAAAAGTTACACATAATCATTATGCGTTGATGGAAAAAGTAAAAATCAAGAAATAATAATTATGATTGAGTAAAAAAAATTTAAATTACATAATAAAAATTAGTTTTGATCGAAAAAATATAAATCGAAGAATAATGATTACATGCTGATTTATATTATTTCGCTTATAATGATTACCTTCCCTGAAAAATACATATCGACGGCTGAGAATAAGATCGTCCTATTTCAAATATTGTTTCAAAAACGCCCTATTCCAAAAATTTTTTGAATAACGTCCTATTTCATATTTTGCTTCAAAAACGCCCTATTTCAGAATTTGTTTCAATAACGTCCTATTTCAAACAATTATTCAAATACGCCCTATTTCAGAGAAAATTCCATATATCGCACGTTTTATGGAATAGGGATTTAACTCAAAAAACTTTTTTTTGGGAAAACGCAAATAAACTTTTATAATTTCATATAGTTTCCTTCTACGGCTAACTACAAAATCACTTTTATTTCCGCCATTTTTATCTTTTTGGGTATTTTATAAGACTAGACTTAAAGGCACGACCCAGTTATTGAAATATATGGCAAAATCCCAGAAATCGAAAATTTCGAGTTAAATCCCTATTGCATAAAACGGGCGATATGTATATTTCTCTGAAATACGGCGTTTTTGAATAATTGTTTGAAATAGGACGTTATTGAAATAAATTCTGAAATAGGGCGTTTTTGAATCCAAATCTGAAATAGGCCGTTATTCAAACAATTGTTGGAATAGGGCGTTTTTGAAACAATTTTTTAAATAGGGCGGTCTTATTCTCAGCCGTCGATATGAAGACAAAAAAAAAAATAAAAATGAACAAAAAACTTCAAATACCCGAATTTTTTAAATGCTCGTACAAACATACGGGTAATAAACAAAGAAACGACTGTTCGAGCATCTGAACAACATTTTTTCGGGCTACTCGAAAATGTTCAAAACCACTTTTGAGTTGCTAAACAAGCCAAGTGTTCATTGGAAATTTATTTCATATAATATGTTTTCTTCAATTCGCTTAGAAATTCAACAGCTAGATGGCGCTATTCTCATACTTTAAGCCACTCAATCCACTTTTTTTGTGATTTGTAGTTTGAAATACACGACTTTTCTCTTCTTGGTTCCCCTAGCTACTTCAGGCTTCCCGCGTGTCTCTAGCTTCTGCAAACTTCTCGCATGAAAGAACACTGTATCTCAGTAAAACCTGTTTGGGAAATATGTGCATGTATCTATAGATATCACTTGTAATTCCATAATATGGTCATCGTTTTTCTCCGACGACGATATGAGGTATTAGTTTTGGTATCCGAATAATTGGATTTGCGCTATAACTTTAGCTTTTTGTTAGAATTTGCATGTTCCAAATGGCACTAAGATCGATTAGGTTTATCAGAAATGAAACAGAAGAAATTTCATCTGACTTACAGTATCCTTAGATATACCTACCTATCGCACCATCTCATTAAAACGACAGCACAGTTATTGTCATAGATAGTACGTATAAGCATTAGTGGATATTTTAAGGCATAATAAAGAATTTTGAATCAACATGACTGAGAAGAAAGTCGGCTGAATGTTAATGAAGGTAGTTGAGTTGTTTTCTGATTTTAAATACTTTTGTCGATAACCTACATATCTGCAATCATTAACGTCTAGATAAAAGTGATACGTTATATCTCACTTGTAGTATGAGGAATCATTTACCTCAACGGAATTCACAAATACAAGTTTGTGTCTTTTTAAAAACATTGCTGTTGTTACTGCAAAGAACAAAAAGATTTATAACCAAACTATCCCTCTTACATGAGCTTTCCAAAAAGTTTAACAGAGATCAAAAGAATAGGCCAAGATTTAAGTAAGTTCGTGCTTTTACGAAGTCAAAAGCAAATTAATTAATACTCACTACGTAAGTTGAACTTTTGACCACACTACATACATATTTAAACCTCTACATACCAGCACTGTTAAAGTAAATTAACAAATAAAACCAAAAATCTTATTTATAAGGATATTGAGAACACTATTTGTTTTATAAAAAAAAGAAACAAATCACAAAGAAATCTAAGAGGTTGTTTACTTTATTCATTTAAGCTTAACAATTTGTTAAGGTACAAAGGAAAGAGCAAATCGAAAGAAAACGAAAAAAAAATAAATAAAAAAAACTACAAAAAAATCACTAAAATAATTACAAAGCAATAGACCATAGAAATTAAAACAGACAACATACGATTTTCAACAAACATTCGCCGCATTCAACTGGCTTTCCTCCTTACTTTACTTCCTTATCTTTGTTTTATTTTTTCCCTTTCCTTTCCCTTCCTTTCCTTTCCTTTCCTTTCCTTTCCTTTCCTTTCTTTCTCTCTATGCAATTAATTTCTTGGCAGCTTTTATGGGCCAAGGGAGAGCGAACATTTTTAGCAAATGTATTTAAAGGGTCATCGAAAGTTTCTAGACACAAAATCTAGAACAAAACCAAAAAAAGGTACTTGGCTTAATGTTCAAATGAAAATGGAAAAAGAATAGGGAAATAGAAAAAAAGAAAAAAAAAAAAAATAAAAACTACTTACTAGAGAAATAAAGATGGGTTTAGTAAAGGTAGCAATGTGAAAAAGTGAATGCGAAGGGAAAAAGAGCAAGCGCACAAGTAAAGCACAAAATATAAAAAAAAATAAATAAATAGTTTGCAGGTACTTGTTCATTAGCAACTTTTAATTCTTTTTTATTTTACTTGCTCTGATTTTATAGGTTTTTTTTCGCCCTTTAGTTTTTATATTTTTGCTCTCTTTTTTTTGGTTTTTTTAAATTTCGTACGTGGATGTCAATTTGGCATGTAATTAATTAAAGTAAAGACATGCATGTTTGCCCTTCAACTATGTCCAGCAAAACCAACGACAAAATAAGTAGAAAAGCTAGAAAGTAGCAAGTTTTAAGGATATGAATAATAAAAAGGTATTAATTTGAGGAAATGAAAGTTATTAGTTTGAGAACACTTTCACTTATTGTGGTTTCATACATAAAAGTCTCACTTATTGTTCTTAAAAAACCAATTAAGCAAGTAACTTGGCACTGCTGCCAAACCAGGTCAAGCTACTTAGCTTTTTACTAAATATACTATGGCCTTGACACAATTACTATTTATTTAACTTATTCTTACTGGAATGGGAGGAATTACATATTCATGGCCACCAACAACAATGACTTTAGAAAAATCTAAAAAACTTCGCTGAGCTAAGCTAACTTCTCAACAATGCCCAGTTATGCCTTGTACAGTTTGTTAGGTTAGGTTCGTTTAAATTGGAGAAATCTAACATTTCGACATACACCAGCAACTGTTGCATAGTGATGTCAGCCACATTTTGGAGGTATTTATTTATTCTTATATGACTTGACTGGCCTTTACTCAGGCAGTAGATTATCTACAAAGATCATTGCTTTTAAATAAGCCATACATGTATATCCAGTTGGTTTAAAATACTTATTATTTGGTATTTCAGCACAAAATACATTGGACCGAACCAGCTGTATGGCCACATATTAACCCAAAAGGCCCAACAATATAAATATTCGAGCTCTTTTGACAGTTTTAGTACGGCAATTATGCTTCGATTCATTTTTTTCTTAATTTATTATTTCCAACTTCGCCACTCTTTCGCCATTGTGACCTTTTGGCACTTTCGCAACAAAGTATGTTGACCCGCGTCGCCGCGGCCCTCATAGTTTATATGCATAGTTGTAAGTATATAAGTTTTATAATAAGATTGTCCTCAAAGTTCAACAAAATTTATAGCCTACTTATAGGCGTTTTTATTACACATTTATTCACACAAAGAAATATATACGAGCTGCCGCCAAGTGTTTTCGATTCCGTGGTGTTACATGAAAGGATTTTATGACAGATTTTTATTACAATAAACACAAGCAAGATAAGAGAACAAAAAAAAATGTGGCAATGTGCGAACATTCTAACCCCAAACGCATGCAGCGCCTATATGCAGTTGTAGAAAATAAAAGCTTATGTGCCTAAATGTCTGTGAAGACTAGGAAGTAAGAAGCAACGATATAAGAAGATGTGGTTACTCATTTTTTTATTGCTTTGTGTCGCATATGAAATCGTATGCATGACTAAATAAACGTATAAAAAATACTTCGTATGTCATTATACATAAAAGCTGGGTGAGGGTATTGCCCTTTACTACAGCTAATTGTCTGCTGTTGTCAATATAGTTGTTTTGACCTTTATATGTTAATCAAAATTATACAGTTTTTGATCTGCAATTGTTCATATAAATTGAGCGCCAAATTTTTTGGGGTTGTTAATATAAAATTTCAATTTCTTAAATTTGCTGCTAGCTAAATGTATGCTGATATTAACTGCATAAATTCCATATTATCTGTGACTAAAACTTTTTTGTATTGGTTTCCAACTTGACTAAATAATAAATTAAAAATCTCCGGCGATGTTCAGAATGAAAGCTTAACTTCAATATGCAGATGACAAAATATAGAAAAAGCTTATACTCTTTTGAGGCTCGGAAGCGCATTTGAAGCTTAAACCGTTTCAAGAATTTTCAGCAAAAGCTGGGGTAAAAGCTTATAGATAATTGCTGCTTTGTTCACATAAAGTACAGTTCTTGCAGAAAGTTTTGCCATATTTTGGACGTCTTTATATAAACTTTTGAAGAGGAGCTTTTAAGTAAAATAAAAAAATAAAAAAAAAATAGAAAATTAAAGAATAAAACTCTAGTCACAGAAAGCTCAAAATCTCATGCTTCATTTATTTTATCTAAACTCGTTCTTACTTTTTATTTTATAAAAATAAAACCCCTATCACAGAATGTTGAAAAAGCTAATTATTAATTTATTTTATAATTTTTAATTTAAACTTATTCTTAATTTTTTATTTTATAAAACTAAAACTCTTGTTACAGAAAGCTCAAAAGCTCATTATTCATTTATTTTATAGTTTACTGATTTAAATTTGTTCTTGCTTTTTGTTTTATAAAAATAAAACTTATCTTATTTATTTTATAATTTTTTAATTTATACTTGATCTTATCTTTTTATTTTACAAAAATAAGACCCTTGTCACAGAAAGCTCATAAAGCTCATACTTCGCTTATTTGGTAATTTTTAAATTTATATAAACTTTTTCTTATTTTTAAATTATAAAAATTAATTTCTTCTCACTGAAAGCTCAAAAAGCCCATTTTTAATTTTAAAAATTTTTTAGTTTAAAATTGTTCCTATTTTTTCATTTACAAAAATAAAACTTTTGTTACAAAAAGCTCGAAAAACTCACTTTTATTTTTTTATAATATTTCAATTTAAACTTGTTCTTGATTTTTTATTTTATAAAAATAAAACCCTTTTCACAGAAAGCTGAGGAAGCTCATGCTTCGTTTATTTTAATTTTTTTTTAATTTAAACTTTATCTTTTTTTATTTTATTTTATTTAATTTTTATATTTATTAATTGGTTTATTTTCCAAACTCGCTTAAATTCCGTAAATAGTTGCCTTCACGCAAAGCATAATTATTTTGTAATTGAAGATTAATGCTTAAATTCCAAGAAGGAGCTTTTCGCTCATATCATATTTAATAAACGAGCAAAGCAAAGAATAATGCATAAAAGTTGTGTGTGTTTGTATGTTTGTAGGTACATAATTTTTGCTGCAACCAAAAACCAATTTTATGCTTTTAACATTGACTAAAAAGCATTGAAGTGCATTGCAAGAAGAAGAAAAAAGAAAAAATAGCCGAATTCAAGATAATTGGATGCTTTAGGATATGCTTGCGAACCATAAATAAATGCATATCTATGCATACATACATATACATATGTACTTGTGTTTATGCAGCATATTTTATATACGAAATTTATGCGAATTCGATGATTTTATATGAATAGTAGATATGTACATATATGCGTCTTTATCGAGGCTGGCCAAGCAATTTCAATAACGGTGTTACACGATAACAACGTCATAAACTCTGCAGCAACAAAGCAGCACCAGCCCTCATATTTCGTTTGTTGTGTTGGGAGCCAAACGGAGCCATAGCGAGCCAAAAGAGCCATTATCTCGCCATGCTTGGTCTATATGTTGGTATGTATATGTGACACAAATTTGTGTATTTATTTATTTATATGCGTGTAGTATGAGTGCGGATATGTGTTTGCATCTGGATGACTTCACTTTTCATGGCTATTTTCTCAGTTTCGTCCGTAGCGTTTGTTGTGCTTTGAGCGCTTTTTTTGGAAGGATATTATATTTGATATTGGTTGCAAGTGAAACTAGGTTACTTTGATAACATTATTTGCTTTTAGCGCCAAGCAAATTTGCAAAATGTCTATTTACATACACACATACATATATATTGTCAATCTCCTACCAGAGGCATGCATGTGAAAATTTTTAAATGTTAAGAAATCGAGTTTGAAAGTTTTCTTATGGTAGAGACACACATCGTAGAATAGTAGGAATATTGCGATCTATACCACATATGTGTCACCCTCATATTGTAGTTTAATTGAAAATTTTCATAGTAAATCCCCAGTTGAAATCAGATGTATTGATACACGAATTATGCATGCTGTGTGCATGGAAAAGTGCGTACAGAGCATGATTTGTGAAAATAAATAAATTTTGTGCACATAAAATAATGAATGCTGTATGCATGAAAAATATGAATAATTTATGAGTTTTCGGTGTGTATAATTTGTATATATGTATACATGAAATATCCATGCGATATGCATGCGTATGCATTATAAATTTTTTAATGATATACATATCTACTTTATGATATTTTTCTTTCAATATACTGAGAGCTTTTTTTTTATTTTACGTTTTGTCCATGATATAAAAAATACAGGTATGTGCATTGTCATTTTGACGCTGTCTTTTTGATTAAAAAGCAGATTTTTGAAGTTTAATCTTATGTCAGTTTTGCAATATAGCGATGCCAGACTTTTATTTTTTGAATGCGTAGATTTTTGTTTGAAAGTTTGGGTATTTCAATAATCAAAGGACAGAAAGAGAAAGCAGATTTATGGAACTTCCGATAGCTCCTCTTCGCTCACTCCACAAATCTTCATCCACCCTCCGCGAATAAAGGGTATCGTCGGAAATTGGAAAAATTGTATATCACCGTCTTTGCAGCCATATTTGGTATTATTGCACCGCAGAAATAAGCAGCTCATATTCTTAAAATCTAGGTTACATATTTTTTTGTAATTGGATTGGACGTACATATGTACATTAAGCCGTATCACGTTATATGGACAAAAAAAAAGTTTAGTGTGTGTCAGTTTTATTTGAACACTTATGTCGAAAAAATATTTTTGGTGTAAAAATTTTTTTTATAGGCCCGCGTTAAAAACAGCTAAATCGCGTTTTTTGTAATAACTTCCTTATTTGATGTCGGATCTCTATGATCTTAATGTCGCAGAAAAGGTCTCGCTCAGCACTATATTTGGCCCATATAAAGTTTTGACCTCAAAGGTTGTCCTGAGTTTTACCTTTAAAAATTTTGGAGTTACTATCCCTAGATTTTTTTATTTTTATCACTAATACAAAGCTCTCAAAAAACCATGAGGAATCCCCCAAAGAAATTCTAGCCTTTATTCACAAACAAAAAAGTTATAACGTTGTAAAATGAAACACTTGTTTTTTTATACTCAGCTGTACTAGTACACAGAGTATTATAGTTTTAATCACATAACGGTGGATTGTAACAGAATGAAATAATCGAGATAGATATAGACTTATATATATCAAAATGATCAGGGTGAAAAGAGAAATCGATTGAGCCATGTCCGTCCGTCCGTCCGTCCGTCCGTCCGTCCGTCCGTCCGTCCGTCTGTCCGTCCGTCCGTCCGTCCGTCCGTCTGTAAACACTCTAACTCGCGCAAAAATTGAGATATTTTGATGAAATTTGGAACGCAAGTTGGTATCGAGACTGGGACGGTTGGTATTGAAAATGGGCGAAATCGGACCATGACCACGCCCACTTTTCCTATATAGAAAAAATCGGAAATTTGGTATCTCAGCCACTAATATAGCTAGAGTTTTAAAATTTTACCCACGTATTGAGCTCGGGCCCTTATGAAGAAATTTGATGAAGTTTTGGAAAATGGGCGGTGCCACGCCCACTTATTAAGGGTCAAACATTGAAAGTTTTATATGTCATAACTCAGAAACCGTTGAAGATATATCGATGAAATTTGGTACGCGTAATTTGCTTACATAGACAAATGTTTTGACGAAAAATTATCAAAATCGGTTTACGGCCACGCCCACTTTTATATATGTGTATTATAAAGTGACCTAATAAAACCATTTTAAGCGATATCTCTGTCAAATATAAAGATCTATCATTGAAATTTTGTCGCATGAGTCCAACTATGGACATAAAACAAAAAACACAAAAATTTTGGAATATGGGCGGTGCCACGCCCACTTATTAAGGGGCAGACATTGAAAGTTTTATGAGTCATAACTCAGAAACCGTTGAAGATATATCGATGAAATTCGGTACGCGTAATATAATTACTTAGTCAAATGTTTTGGCGAAAAATTATCAAAATCGGTTGACGGCCACGCCCACTTTTATATATAGGAAATATAAGGGGGCCTAATAAAAACATTTTAAGCGATATCTCTGTCAAATATAAAGATCAATCACTGAGATTTTGTGGCAGGAGTCCAACTATGGACATAAAACAAAAACTACAAAAATTTTGGAAAATGGGCGGTGCCACGCCCACTTATTAAGGAGCGAATATTGAAAGTTTAATAAGCCATAACTCAGAAACCGTTAAAGATATATCGATGAAATCTGGTACGCGTGATATATTTACTTAGCCAAATGTGTGGACGAAAAATTACCAAAATCGGTTGACGACCGCGCCCACTTTTATATATGTGTATTATAAAGTGACCTAATAAAACCATTTTAAGCGATATCTATGTGAAATATAAAGATAATTCATTGAAATTTTGTGACATGAGTTTTACAATAGACCGGAAACAAAAAATAAAAAAGTTTGGAAAATGGGCGTGGCACCGCCTCTTTTTAGACAAAGGGATATATGAGATTTCTTAGCCTTTAACTCGACAAATAATTGAGATATTATGACGAAACTTGGTTTATACACTTTTATAACATGTGTTAATAGACACGCAAAAATGTATTGAAATCGGTTTATGACCACGCCTACTTTTTAACAAAGATATTTCTGGAACACCCTTTTGGAATTTGTAACGTGAAGTCTTTGTAACTAAAAGTCATAGAGGGATGAAATTTTGCACTAACAATAATATTTGTATGCTTATTTGGATGATTGATATAAATTTTGAAAATGGGCGTGGCTGCGCCCTGTTTATGCAGCACTCGTTTCATATAAAATACACCCTATATCGAACAAACGCAAACAAACAATGAAAGCATACAGCTGAGTATCTAATGTTCGATTGCACTCGAACTTAGGCTTCCTTACTTGTTTTTATAAAAAATTACCACAGAGAAGCGGCGAAACACGTCAACTTAATTTTTGGCTCCAGATTACGATGGCGTTTTTAGAAGTGAAGTGTATGCACTCCCATTTTCGAGATATTTAAGAAAACATTTTCAGTTTTCACATACAAAGCGATCCGATGTGGGGGCGTATGAGTAACTATTGTTGAGGTAATAAAAATAAAGAAAAGGGGAAAAACTATACGTACATATATGTATATAAAATGCATATGAGAGGAAAGAGAATACCCTGCACATAAATTCCAATTTGTTTTAAACGTTCGAAACCTGCACTGAAAAAACAACTTACCCAGATTATGGAAAAATGGGAATGTTTCGGCGCTAAAGACACATTTTCATTGTTTTGATGTACAATTTTCTTTAAATCAAGGAATAAAAACAACGTTTTGAAAGAAAATGTTATTCAAAACAATGAAAATATGTCATTAGCGGCGAATCATTCTCATTTTTCCATAATCTGAGTAATTTTTTTTTGAGTGTGTGCAAAGTAATATAAGCGACGAAGAATTCACTTTCAGAGCTCTGAAACTGCTTTCATAAATATCTCTAAATTTGGAGGACATCGTCATTTTTGGTCTCGGTTATCATAGATAAGAAGATGTTTTGGGGATTAAAGTAAAGCACGTTGTTTTCAATTGTAGGCTGAATAATTAAAGCTGATTCCACATAAAACTTTTTCCGCTTTTCGTTACGCCGCTTTCTATGTCAAACAACGCAAAACTGAAAAACTATGCCACAATGAACGCTGCAACATCACTCAAAAAATATTTATTTTCTGAAAAATCTTTCATTCTCCGTTTTATTTACAAAAAAGTAAATAAGAAAATAAAAATCTATTAAATTATTTTTCAATTGTGTGAAATTTAAATTTGTTTATTTACATTTGAATTAAAGTGAAACTGAAAAAAAATTTCAACGCCCCAAAAGTTGAGATTTGGGCAACTTTGTGCTTTACGTAACTTCGGCGTTGCGTTACTTTTTGTTATGTGAGAAACCTCATATAGATACATGTATTTTAATCTCAGCTGTCACGCAGTAAGTGTCACGTAGCGCAACACAAAGTTCTATGTGGAATCAGCTTAACTGCATTTCTAGGGGCAGACGACGCATTCAGCGCAAGTATTGATAATACATTTAGACTTCCGTTGTCTCTTCTTAGGCGCGTATAATTTTACAACGAACTATAGCAGTTTTTCTAAATAACTTGGATGATTTTACGATACGCACGGATGCAGAAATCGTGAAGCCGTTGTAAGCCAGCGCGTTGTGCTTAGAGATCCCACTTGAATACTTACCAAATCTTCACTACAGCCATTATCATTCAATATAAATAACGTTGATCAGCACGAATAGTCCAATCATCAATAATTTTTGGCATATCATGTATCCAGTATTGGTAGCTGTTCCATCGCGGTACAACATTCTCTAGTCAAGCGAGGACTTAGAACACTTTTTAATCAAAAACTCATACTATATGGCGTTACTGCCTCATATAAATAAGAACTTGGGATAATTTTTCAAAAAACAGGTTCTCTGATTTTAAAACGGTATAACTTTTTTGTTTGTGAGTAAAGGCTACAACTTTTTTAGCGGAGTCCTCATGGTTTTTTGAGAGCTTTGTATTAGTGATAAAAATAAAAAAATCTAGGGATAGTAACTCCAAAATTTTTAAAGGTAAAACTCAGAACAACCTTTGAGGTTGAGGGTTGAGGTAGTGCTGAGCGAGGCCTTTTCTGCGACATTAAGATCATAGAGATCGGACATCAAATAAGGAAGTTATTACAAAAAACGCGATTTAGCTGTTTTTAACGCGGGCCTAAAAAAAAAAATTTTTACACCAAAAATATTTTTTCGACGTAAGTGTTCAAATAAAACTGACACACGCAAACTTTATTTTCGTGATACGGCTTAATGTACATACATACATATATAGACTGAAAAGCTCACTTGGTATGGTGGTGTACATACATATCGTCGTTTAAAGTGCAAAACCGCGTGACATTTTTGCCAAAAATGAGATTTCATCAAAAATACGTTCTTGGCGTCCGTCCCCATCCATTCATGCAACAATTTCATCCAAATAATGACACAGTTTCAAAACCGCTTTTTTTAAGGAAATTTTTCGAACCAATATTGCGAATAATAGGTGTTATTGCTTTATAACTGTACTGTAATGTACTAAAGTTGATTATATTTTCATAAACACGAAACGGATTAATACTTTGCTTTATTGAAGAAAAGTTTTTACGTACGCCTGCAAAACCGCCTATACGTCACTATTGAACAAAATAAAAGACGCAAAACCGCTTATAAATACATATGTAAGTAAGCCAATAACTGGACATTTAACTGTTTTTCGCCAAAATGATATTTGGATTAAGAATATACTTAATCCAAAAATCTACCTTGGTTTGGATGTGGGTTTGGAAAATTCCGAACCGTTTTGAATTAAAACAGTTTTTACTGCCTCCTGTAAAATTTGGGTGGCAGCGGATACGCGGTATTGCACTTTATGCGACGATATGGAGTTATAATAGATCAATCTCCAAAACCTCCCCAAAATATATACCAGGTTGATCACAAAGCCTAAATTAAAAGTGATCGTAACTACTAAACTAAATTAAAAACTCACCGAGAATACCGGAAAGGGGCTACTTTGTAGTACGGCCAAACTGATATTCCGCGAAGTAAAAATCCGAAATGAATCTTTTATGAATCACTGATGAATTTCATCTATGACTGAGGAGGCATCAGTGAGTACTTTCAAATAAAGACTGCTGAATTTTTCATATAAATGGTTTGCTTTTTTCAAAAAAAAAATAATAATAATAATAAAAAATTGTACTCAGAAGAATCATCAATGATCATTCAGCAGTGAAACAAATTTACTGCAGGATGTGTAATTTTTTCAAATTGAAAAAATTTCTTTCAATTCAAATTGAAAAAATGTGTTACTATGAATACCATGGTTACAATTTATTTTTAAAACAAAGCAGTGAAAAATACTATTAATGGAGGATTTTTATCATTGAGTATGGCAGCACGAAATGTCATAATCTGCTTAATTGTCAGGTGGTTAATATGGCGACGAAAACTTGACGTTTGTTTTACCTGGTATACTTATATCATGTCTTGAAAATTTTCATTTTGTCAAAAATATTTATTCGAAAAAATTTCAACGATCATCATCGTCATCACCACTTTCTACTTATACGTAGAGATTCACCCGTTTAATCTTGTGCAAAATCTCTAGCGTTAGCAGTTTGTACCGTCCCTTTGATATCCTCCTTTTGCATATTTGCGCAACTTAACGGGCTGACCATATCGATTTTGGTAAGAAAACGTACGCATTGTGGACGTGCATTGTTAAAGAAATATAACGAGATGATCCAGGGTTAGTTCTATCTCTGTTTAGTGGGACAAAACCACCAAATTTATTTTCAGTAGATTGTATCTAACAGTTTTATTATATTCCGAGCTGCATACAATCTTCAGTTTCATAGACATTGAATAACAATATGGCTATTCGTGTCAAAACATCTTTCAGGGTGACTCCCCACCATAATATGACCTTCAGTCAAATTGCAATGGTTATAATATCTGTTTAATAGGAATTTTAATAATTCTATGAGAATGTTACTGAAACTGTATTAATGCAACATTCATACTACCCTATTAATGCAGAATTAGTACCTTTGTATGTATAAACGATCTATACATCCGATATATGCTGTATGAGTGATTCTGCAGCTTTCAGCATTTTTTCAAGAGTATGCATACAATATGATACATATGAGGGGTTAGAGTATGCATGCTCTCTGAGAAACCATACGTGTAAAAAGGAAATAGACGATCATTTATACTGGCATGCATACACAGCTCCAATTCATGCTTCCAAAATTTATGTTGTATGTATAAGATTCCAACTGGGTCTAAATCATAGTATTGATATTATAATATTCATACCACATGTGTGTCTGAGGCATTAGAAAATATATCAGAAAATCTCAAACCAAAGCGATGGATTTCGCTTAAAACCGGATACAGCAATGACGAAATGGTATAGAAGTTTCTTACAACTGGTTTATAGCTGACTATTCTCATTTTAAGTTGATTGAGAGAACCACTTCCATATAGCTAAACGAGTAGCAACTGAAGAAATATCAAGCTTTGGCATTCAAAACCTTGTTCTATACCGCAAATAATTGAAGGCACTGGAATCTATCTTTGTCCAGTGGATTATTTTCCACTAGATCCATTCCTAGTATGCTTCTTTGTGAGCATTTTCAGGTGGTCTAATTTTTTTTCTACGAGCCTCTCGTCATTCACTTTCTCTTCCCCAATTGCTTTGTAGTTGTGTTTGGTCAGTGTTTATCTCTTAACTATTTTTGATCTACACTCCTTTGCGTTGTGACATGATGACTGGAGATCGGCGCACGGGGGGTTATTTAGAAGGCTATCAGAGCAATACCCTTTGTTAGTATGCGAGTATCCTTTGGTAGACCATACATTATATATTTTCCCACAGGAGATCAATGGAGAGAACCAAAAACTCTACTGGGAGGATCGAAGAAGTCTACACAGACGAATCAAAAAAATATTTTGGTACTGGATGCGGGTGGCACCACCCAACTGGATCGCACCCAATAATACGACCAAGTATAGCGGACACTGGGAAGTAAATCAGAGACGCAATGAGGGAAACTCACGGAGACGTTGGAAGTCTACAGATTCCTATAAAATTACAAATGCTTTCTGAAAAAAAAAAAAAAACAAACAGGAAGGCAGCAAAGTTTCTCCTCAAGCAGAGAAGAAGGGAGCTTCGGCCCCTTGTGGGGTTGATTACAGGACACAATCCACGGGGACAGCACATGTCCACCATAGGCATCATCGAGAGCTCAACATGCCTACCTTGTCTGGAAGAGGAGGTAGACGACTAAGATTGCGCAATCTCGGGTCGAATTAATGAGAATGATGGATACACATTCTCTATAACTCGACAAACTTCTCAGATTTATAAAATAAGCTGGAGAGTTTGCAGCGGAGATTTTATTCCAATATCCCACCCTCTTCCCTACATCCTGATCATTTCTAGAGGCCTTAAGTACAATGGGCAAATATGCCTGAGTGCTTGGTAAAGACATAGTTTTTCCGGCCCAACACAATTCCGTTTCATCCCATAATTGATCTGGATAACGGAAAGGGTTCCATTATCATCTTTCACTAAGGATCTTAAAATTTCCATCTATGACCAAATCATAACAGCTATTATTGAATGGCGCTGAAATTGCCGCTACACAAATTCTTAAAGTATACAATTCTGTGCTTCTTGGAGAAGAATGTGAAGATGTTCATAGCCAGCGATATTGATCCTTCAACAGAAGATCTCACTTTGCTATTTTTCCTAAGATTTTTCGCATTTCTAGAGAACAGCCATTATTTGTTTCTTCTCTTGTCTTCCTCACTCCTATGCCTAGTATTTTCTTTCAATGGAGCTACATATAGTCGGTTTAGCATATTCCTGAATAGCTTTTGCTCAACTCACTTCATATTCATGCATGTTCGTTGGAGTTCCTGCAAATACCCAGCTGGTACAAGTACATATATATGTATGTATAGCCGGATATTGCTATAGATAGGCATATAAAATGTAGATTATACATATTGATATATAAATAAAATTTTTCACACATACATACTTATCCTCATAAAAGTCCAAGTTAAGTGGGTGCGTATGCTCGACACGCCTGCGGGCGCTGGTGTGCCAATATTTCTAAATATATACATACCTATATCTACAAACAAATCATTGATGTATTGCATACATATGAATATATGCGCATATGCAGTTATGGCATGCTGTTTTATTAATCTTCATAAATCTCATCTGTGTAGATATTTTAGTGTGTTGGACTTTTTCTAAATTCATACATATACGTAAGCTGTGCAAAGCAATTGGCCTAAAAACCAAACGCATATAAATTTAGATCAAATAGATATGTTTGCATGTATGTATGTCTGTACATATATATGTATGTATATATGTAGATATATGCACTTACGCATGCACATATTTCTTATGTATATAACCCATAAATTTAATTTTATTATTTATGTGTGTCAACCACTGGGTGCAGTTTTCTGAACATCGGTTGTTAGGCGGTCTGTACGCTGGAATAAATTTTACAAGCAAGCTAATATACAATAAATATACATATGTATATGGATTTCCATATGTACATATACATATATAGCCATATGTAACTTCTTTACATTCATTCATATACATACATACATATTATGTAGTCGCACTTATTTATATGGAAAAACTCTTCAAAAAACTATTCACAAATGAATCACAAATTTAATTGCAGTTTACTCAAAAAATTTCTATAAAGAAATTTATTTAAATAAACACATAAATACAAATGTATTAATTGTAGAAATTGTTCTGGTAGCAATCGTGCGAGAAAATGCTGGTATTGAATGACATTAAAAAGGCAGCAGTAGCACTAGCATTGGTATCACATGTGTGTAAGTATCATGTGTGACTCATAATTCTGATGATTTTGATAGCTTTAATCCATACCATCACACCGTCATCCGCTAAAAGAGCTATAAAAATATATTTATAAACAAAATATAAGTGTATAAAAAAGCATTTAAAAATGTGTTGCCTATTTCAAGGCGTCATATATGTTTTTTTTATTACCCACCCAATTAGTAGGAAAAACAAAAACGGAGCACACCTCGAATTGGGAGAGAAGCTCGGCCATAAAACTCGTCAGAGTTATAATAGCGCCATTGTATTATTATTATATTATAAAAAAGCATTTAAAAATTTGTTGCATATTTCAAGGCGTCATATATGTTTTTTTTTTATTACCCTTTGTGTTCTTACGTGATTTATAGAGCTCGGATAATAGGTGAAAATCAAACGCCTAAAATTATGCTACGTAATGTTTGTGAGCACATCCAGTGGCAAGTTTAAGGGTGGGGTGAGTTCGTGTCTAAGCCCCCCGTGAATGCAATTGGATTTTTTGCTTACTAGGATGCCAGAAAAATAAATTATTAAGGCTTTTTATGGGTTGCACGTGAAAAATTAGAAAGAAAGCTGTAATAAATATAATAATAAAGAATAATAATAAATAAAGTATAATAAATAAATAATAAATAAATATATAATTGTAAAGAATAAAGAAAAAAATTAAAAATTTGTCGTGACTCGCTTAAATTTGAGACAAAATCTTCGCACGTGAAGGAAAAACAATTACAGTTTAAAACCAAATATATTTTGAATGAAAATGAGGCAAGTGCATATTAGCAAATCATATATATTATTTCTAATTGGTGTTTTATAAATATCCCTTTTTCTGCTCACATAATTTACCAAAATTAAAAAGTAAGGCATCGTTTTAAAGGTATTAATTAGCTATGCATGCGAAATGGTGTTTTAGTGGGCGTGGTACTTTTTTTTTTAATAGTATTTTGTAAAAATAAAATGTTTTAAACTAAAAGATTTGCGCCTAAAACTATGCCCTCAGAATTATTTTATTCTAACAAGAGTGCGGTGTTAGATACAAATTTCAAATGTAGATGTCGCTCCAGATGAATAGTCGTGTATATTTTAAAACACTTTTATAAGCTTCAGCTGTATGTTTGTATGTAAACACCACATTATTTTAGGCGAACACGCGTGTATTCATACTTACGCTGAATGGGGGTTTTTCAGCATGGGATGTGCTTATTTATACACAGCTGTTCGTAGTACAATATATGTATATGTATTTATAGTTTTGATCAAATAACGGTTTTACGTAAGACCATAAAATATTGAGATAGATATGGACTTACATAAATCGAAACGATCACGATGAAAAAAAAATTGATTGAACGGCCGGTCGTACATAATCTAACTGGCGCAAAAATAGAAATATTTTAATGAAATTTGGTACACAGATTCTAATGGGAACAGAGAAGGTTGGGGTTGAAAATAAGGCATATGTATGTATTTCGAAAAACACGTAAAACATGATAATTAAGTCACTAATAAAGCCCGAGTGATGGAATTTCATCCATGTAATGATCTTATGCCGTTATGCTGAAATTTAAAAAAATGGGCCAAGAGGGGCAAATTTTCAAAGATATATAAGTCAAAATTCAGGAACTGTAGCAGATAAATCGATTAAGCTTCGACCACTGATTTGCTAGCCAAGGCAAACGTGTGGAAAAAATTACCCAAGTCGGCAGGGACCACATATATGTAAGTACATAAAAATATATGTAAACTATATAAAAATATAATGCACATACCTATATACATAGGTATAATAAAAACATTTTATGCGATATCTTTGTCAAACATATAGGAAGTTCATTGAAAGTTCCATAAGTTCCACCAAACCAAATAAATAATAAGTTTTTTAAAATGGGCGTGACAGCACAAACCATACCGATTGGCGTCACGTATATTTTGTTATTTTTGCGCAAGATGCGCACGGGTCCAGCTAGTGGAATATGTAATACAGCTTTTTAATTTGTAGTGGTCTGACTTTAAACATTTGCATATTTTAGGTAAAAAAAAATCTTGATTTGAACTTTCCTATTTTTTCTTATGACCATTTCAGTGTTTACATTTTTCCAATTGGATACTCGGCATAATTCCATATCTGTAAAAATGCAAATTTCTCTCGTGGTAAAAACGGTTTTGCATTTTTGTTTATGAGTTATTGGAACATTAATTATGCCATAATTTACTTACTTTTCCCAAATTTTATTTTCATTACAACTAGTTTTGTTTTGCTTTCAAAAAGCTTGACAATGTGAACAAATATAATATGCAAAATTGAAATAAATTTTGATTTTTTGTTTCTAAACGCAAGACGTACGAGTGTTCTTCATACTTTTTTTCAGTAAAAATGTCAAAGAAACTATATCCCTCTTTGGCTTTATTTCATCACACACCACTGTATGTTTATTCAAACTGCAAATTTGTGTAACATGATTAAGAACTTTTCTAATAAAATCTCTACCCACCATACCAATATGTCACCCCTTTATGCTTAAATTGTAATCCCGCCACTGAAAAGAAACAAAATTTCCAAAATGTAGTATTTTTTAGGCGCTTGATTTCACCTATTTTTCCGAGCTCTAGTGATTTATACAAAGATTTGCTATGATAATGCCCCCAGTGAAACAGTTTTCTAGAATATTTCAACCTTCTAGTGACCTCTCAAATGATACTGACAATGATACATACTCGAAAAAGTAGTTGAAATCACCATTTCGTGTGGTAGCTAATGCATTACAAAAATTTAAAAAAAACAAGTAAGGAAGCCTAAGTTCGAGTGCAATCGAACATTAGATACTCAGCTGTATGCTTTCATTGTTTGTTTGCGTTTGTTCGATATAGGGTGTATTTTATATGAAACGAGTGCTGCATAAACAGGGCGCAGCCACGCCCATTTTCAAAATTTATATCAATCATCCAAATAAGCATACAAATATTATTGTTAGTGCAAAATTTCATCCCTCTATGACTTTTAGTTACAAAGACTTCACGTTACAAATTCCAAAAGGGTGTTCCAGAAATATCTTTGTTAAAAAGTAGGCGTGGTCATAAACCGATTTCAATACATTTTTGCGTGTCTATTAACACATGTTATAAAAGTGTATAAACCAAGTTTCGTCATAATATCTCAATTATTTGTCGAGTTAAAGGCTAAGAAATCTCATATATCCCTTTGTCTAAAAAGAGGCGGTGCCACGCCCATTTTCCAAACTTTTTTATTTTTTGTTTCCGGTCTATTGTAAAACTCATGTCACAAAATTTCAATGAATTATCTTTATATTTCACATAGATATCGCTTAAAATGGTTTTATTAGGTCACTTTATAATACACATATATAAAAGTGGGCGCGGTCGTCAACCGATTTTGGTAATTTTTCGTCCACACATTTGGCTAAGTAAATATATCACGCGTACCAGATTTCATCGATATATCTTTAACGGTTTCTGAGTTATGGCTTATTAAACTTTCAATATTCGCTCCTTAATAAGTGGGCGTGGCACCGCCCATTTTCCAAAATTTTTGTAGTTTTTGTTTTATGTCCATAGTTGGACTCCTGCCACAAAATCTCAGTGATTGATCTTTATATTTGACAGAGATATCGCTTAAAATGTTTTTATTAGGCCCCCTTATATTTCCTATATATAAAAGTGGGCGTGGCCGTCAACCGATTTTGATAATTTTTCGCCAAAACATTTGACTAAGTAATTATATTACGCGTACCGAATTTCATCGATATATCTTCAACGGTTTCTGAGTTATGACTCATAAAACTTTCAATGTCTGCCCCTTAATAAGTGGGCGTGGCACCGCCCATATTCCAAAATTTTTGTGTTTTTTGTTTTATGTCCATAGTTGGACTCATGCGACAAAATTTCAATGATAGATCTTTATATTTGACAGAGATATCGCTTAAAATGGTTTTATTAGGTCACTTTATAATACACATATATAAAAGTGGGCGTGGCCGTAAACCGATTTTGATAATTTTTCGTCAAAACATTTGTCTATGTAAGCAAATTACGCGTACCAAATTTCATCGATATATCTTCAACGGTTTCTGAGTTATGACATATAAAACTTTCAATGTTTGACCCTTAATAAGTGGGCGTGGCACCGCCCATTTTCCAAAACTTCATCAAATTTCTTCATAAGGGCCCGAGCTCAATACGTGGGTAAAATTTTAAAACTCTAGCTATATTAGTGGCTGAGATACCAAATTTCCGATTTTTTCTATATAGGAAAAGTGGGCGTGGTCATGGTCCGATTTCGCCCATTTTCAATACCAACCGTCCCAGTCTCGATACCAACTTGCGTTCCAAATTTCATCAAAATATCTCAATTTTTGCGCGAGTTAGAGTGTTTACAGACGGACGGACGGACGGACGGACGGACAGACGGACGGACGGACGGACGGACGGACGGACGGACGGACGGACGGACATGGCTCAATCGATTTCTCTTTTCACCCTGATCATTTTGATATATATAAGTCTATATCTATCTCGATTATTTCATTCTGTTACAATCCACCGTTATGTGATTAAAACTATAATACTCTGTGTACTAGTACAGCTGAGTATAAAAACATTCGTAATTTTACTTTTATGAACTGTATATTGTTTTAAGGTATGATTTGATTTTTAACAGCTTTTACATTTTTCTAAAAAAAAAACTCTCAGTAAAGTCATGGTGAAAATTCTAAAATGCCAAGAAACAAAATTTCTCCTGAGAATGCAAAAATATTTGGAGCTTTTACTATTGATGGTTATTTTGGGCCTATTAAGTTCTTCATTGCGTTGGCGGTAGTTATTCAGCCCACATTCGAAGATTTTATATAAGGAAACCGCTAGTGAAATTTTATGGCGAATAATTTTCTAGAACTTTTTAAACCGTGACCTTCAAACTTCTATTTTTTCAAACTTTATAAGATAGTGATGAAAACGACTTTTTGATGCTGTGATAGAGGGTTAAAGTGTTATATGTAGTAAATTAAAGCAAGTGCAATTTTACTATATATTTTCTAACAACTTATTTCTATACGATATGTATTTTAACCCATCATTCTGAAGAAATTTCGCAAATTTACAGTGGAAATAAAAAAAAAGTTGACCTCAGGGAGCAAAACGGTTTGAAGGTTTTACTATATGGATAGTGATCTTTAATACTGTATGGGAATTATTCCCCCCCCCCCCCCCGCCCCCTCTTCCAGACAACAATGTTGAATTTGTGTCACAGTGTTATATTAAAAAAAATGTCAGGAGTTTTGTTAAAACAACAATAACAATATCGTCGCTCCCAACGAAGACTAGCACACTTCGTTGTTCGCGTGGAAGACTAGCATGCTTCAGTTCTCTGCGTGGAAGACTAGCACACTTCGTTGTTCGCGTGGAAGACTAGCATGCTTCAATTCTCTGCGTGGAAAACTAGCATACTTCGTTTCTCT
Source organism: Urophora cardui (assembly GCA_960531455.1). Classification (NCBI taxonomy): domain Eukaryota; kingdom Metazoa; phylum Arthropoda; class Insecta; order Diptera; family Tephritidae; genus Urophora; species Urophora cardui. Next base: position 116,162,016 of record OY482674.1, on the reverse strand, counting down.
GCGTGGAAGACTAGCATATTTCAGTTCTCTGCGTGGAAGACTAACATGCTTCACTTGTTTTGGGTGGAAAATAACATACGTCTGTTTGTTAGAAATAAGCTTAGGGGTTAAGCAAGTGAGGAGGATAGTCCGAGGAGTGAAAGATATTTGATAAGTAAGTGCAAGAACAATAATTCATACTGCAATAAAATTTTAAACAGGAACCTTCAGCCAAACCATATGAAAAGTATATGAGTTTCAAATATTCCTAGACTTGTACTAGGCCTACTTTTAAGTATGTGCATAGGTTGTGGAAATAAAACCTGGCTTTCGCATCAAATAAAACACCGCGTTAGTTATTGCTCGGAACTCTATATTTATATATATGAAGATATGACTAGTGCTGAGGTACTACACAAAAGGTGTGCACAGTGTGTATCTTTGTATTTCTAAAATGTTTTTAAAAAAATAGAACCGTGCTAGTCTTCGTTAGGAGCGACGATATATAAATATAGAGTTCCGAGTAATAACTAACGCGGTGTTTTATTTGATGCGAAAGCCAGGTTTTATTTGCACAACCTATGCACATACTTAAAAGTAGGCCTAGTACAAGTCTAGGAATATTTGAAACTCATATACTTTTCATATAGTTTGGCTGAAGGTTCCTGTTTAAAGTTTTATTGCAGTATGAATTATTGTTCTTGCACTTACTTATCAAATATCTTTCACTCCTCGGACTATCCTCCTCATGTGCTTAACCCCTAAGCTTATTTCTAACAAAGAGAAGTATGTTAGTTTCCACCCAAAACAAGTGAAGCATGTTAGTCTTCCACGCAGAGAACTGAAGCATGCTAGTCTTCCACACGAACAACGAAGTATGCTAGTTTTCCCACGCAGAGAAACGAAGTATGCTAGTTTTCCACGCAGAGAACTGAAGCATGCTAGTCTTCCACGCGAACAACGAAGTGTGCTAGTCTTCCACGCGAACAACGAAGTGTGTTAGTCTTCCACGCGAACAACGAACTGTGCTAGTCTTCCACGCTAACTGAACCGTGCTAGTCTTCGTTGGGAGCGACGATATATGGTTAATGCTGAACTGTGAAAAATTGGGCTGTAGTCAAATATGCTCTAACGTTATTTTAATGATGAAGTTCTTTTTGAAACTTAACAGTAAGAAAGAATGCATATGGTATTCCACTTTATTTTTATAATATTCCTAAGGTGGTTTCTTATATACATAGTATTCTCAATTTACAGCTTCCTCATCCACTTCTTAACTTTTTTAGAAGATGTCCTTTGATGATTCAATTTAAGACTTTTGCCGCTTAAAAAATGACTAATATTACATACATTGAGTAACGCGCGGCTGTTCTGCAAACAAAACAAAACCACAAACAAAGAGTAATGGTGATGGTAACAATGTCAAAGAAGCTATCAATAAATTGAGTTATTATGCGGTGACATTTATTCACACCATAAATACTCATGCATACATACATACATATCGCTAGCTTAGAGTGCAAATTGTGTAAGTCCTTTTTTTAAAACTTTGTAGGAGAGACAAAAAACAAAAAATAAAAAAAATTCGAAATGAAAAAAAATTTTCTGTTCATATAAATATTTTGGACTTACACAATTTTCTTCGCTTTTTGGACTTACACAATTTGCGTATCACCTAATAACAACGAGTAGAAATATGACAAGTATCACAGACTTGTTTAGCGCGGTGCGTATTTGATTTTTCTAGCGTTCTACATAAAAATACACTCTTTTCATAAAAGTGGACTTACACAGTTTGCACTCTAAGCTAGCGATATGTATTTATAGCACTAAAATTACATAAAATAAATAAGTACATAGAATATAATATAAGGTAAAATGTAATGTAGCAAGCGAATATGTAGATATCTATATGTCTGTATGACGAAATTACGATCAATTCATTTTCTACTCTTACATTCGCATATGCAAACTAATGCTCACGCTGCACGCCTTTATCTATGCCATATTCTACGTTGCCTCCGACATTTTTATAAAGTGTCAGCTAAAAAAAAAAAGTATGTATGTGTTGGTACATAGCACGTGTGTGCGATATGTATAATAGGCCGTCTCGCCTTATATGGACCAAAAAAAAGTCCACCGTACGCCCCCTCATATGATTTACAGTTTGTCAATTAATTCTTTGCAAAATGAAAACAGTTCAGAAATTTGTTTTCATACTGGTATTTGGTCAACTAAACTTAACTTTTAAATTTTTTTAAATTCTAATATTAAATTAAATATGGTTACAACATTTAGGACCAAAAAAGTCCAAAACTTAAGGCATAGAAACAACACAAAAAACAAAAGTTCAAAAAATTATAAAACACACATTGTCAATTAATTCTATGCAATTTTTTCATATGTGCCAGAAACTGAAAAAAAGCCGACCTGATCGTTGAAATTTTGATATGACGGCCACTAGCCTCAACCACACATTGTATATGAAGGGTGATGGAATGAATCAGGTCCATCAGCCCATAAATTTCGCGTATTTTATGCCATTCTTCCTGAATGGCATTAATTACAGCATTTTTCGCTAGTAAACCTTCATTTTCTGTCTTGTTATTTCAAAAAAAGCCAAAAATGTTTGATTGGGTTTAAGCTAGGACTTGGGGCAGGTGTATCCATTGATTTGGTGCAATTATGCAGTACCCAAGTCCTGCACAGCAACGATTTTTTTTTTAGGATGTTTGTTCAGGTACAGCTTTTACTTTAATTTATTGGCGTTTTTTTGGTTAAAAAATGGAAATTTTTATTGCGATTCTCGACTAATCGTGTCAAGCTAAAACTCCTTCTTCATCAGGTCATTAAAAATCCGCAGTCCGCCAACACCCTTGAGGATAAACGACTCCACATTATTTCAGACAATTTTCGAAACATCTGATTTTGTGTAATATTCTTCTGTAGCAGAGCTGTGTTGGTCGTTCGCGAAATTTTTCTGTGTCCATCGCGATGCATCGTGCGTATAGAGATCTATTTTTGTCTCATTGGGAATTAATTGACAATGTGTGTTTTATAATTTTTTGAACTTTTGTTTTTTGTGTTGTTTCTATGCCTTAAGTTTTGGACTTTTTTGGTCCTAAATGTTGTAAACATATTTAATTTAATATTAGCATTTAAAAAAAATTTAAAAGTTAAGTTTAGTTGACCAAATACCAGTATGAAAACAAATTTCTGAACTGTTTTCATTTTGCAAAGAATTAATAATGGGCCCGTCAGAATGAATACTTTTCCGGCAATCCAGCAGCGTTTAACTGACACATACTTCAATTTCATATATTTTTTACGGCAAAGTTGAAGTACTGATTGTGTCGATCTTCATTCAAATACATGTAATTCCACTCTGCTGTCAGTTAAACGGATTGCTGGATTGACGGAAAAGTATTCATTCTGACGCCCCTATAATTGACAAACCGTATCTTTCCAAAACATATCTGGAAAAAAATTTTATTTTTTTTTGGGACGCCGCTAAATGTCGCTAAAATTCATTTTTTTCATATCTTCGGTATTTATGGTCCGATGTCTAAGTTTGATACACCAATCTCTTTGGCGTGAGAGTAGGGCTTCCACTTTCTAATGGCATTAACCCTATGTGTGCCATTGGGGTCACTTCCACCCAGTACCTAATGTATACCACCTTAATGTAACTTTTTTTCCGGAATGTTAAACGTCGTTAAAAAGCATTAATCTTTTGCAAAAGAAGTATTTAGATCGATTCAGTAGAACCGGAAATAAATCACATTTAACATTCCGAGGAGTATAAGTTTTTCGCTTCCTGTGGTCTTTTAGGTTCACTTTACAAAGGTTTTTTTTGAAGAGACTCCTACTGAAATTTTATGACGAATAATTTTCTAGAACATTTTTACCCTCTAGCGACCTTAAAAATACTATTTCCTGACTAAGTATAATCTATTTCCTGACTGTATAAATAGGGGTCAAAATAACCCTTTTCAGGGGTGCTAGATGGTTAAAATGTTCTAGAAAATTATTCGGCGTAAAATTTCAGTGGGAGTCTCTTCAGAAAAGATCTTTGTAAAATCAACCTAAAAGACCACAGGAAGCGAAAAACTTATATTCCTATGAATGTTAAAAGTGTTTTATTTCCAGTTCTACTGAAGCGATCGAAATACTTCTTTTGCAAAAGATTATTATTTTTTGACGACGTTTAACATGCCGGCAAAAAAAAAGTTACATTAAGGTGGTATAAACTAAATACTGGGTGGAAGTGACCCCAATGGCATACATAGGGTTAATACAATTATGAATTAGAAACCCTCCTCTCACGCCAAAGAGATTGGTGTATCAAACTTAGGGATCGGACCATAAATACCGAAGATATGAAAAAAACGAATTTTAGCGACATCTAGCGGCATCCAAAAAAAAAATAAAAATTTTTTCCAGAAATGTTTTCGAAGAAGAAATCATATGGGGGGGGCGTACGGCGAACTTTTTTTTTCGCGATACGCTCTAATGTATAATGGATACCATTATTGTGTGTGCATCCTTGCGCCGTTTTATCCGTGTGCTTTGCGTGAAAAGCGAATAAATATTGATAGGATATCAAGTGGCTTTCAGTTGATGCCAAACGGCTTGCAACGAGCACAGCAGCTCTACCACGACATGGCATAGCATAGCGTAGAATAGCGTGGAATGGCGGCATAACGCGGCACGATTGCGAGTAAGCAGACAAGCGCACACAAAGACAGTTGTGCACACATACCCTGCAGGGAAATTTCTAGTTCCGAACTAGCGAAAAGTGTCAAAAAGGAACTAGATCAATTTTAGTTAGACCCTCACCAGTTCAGAAGGAGTGAATTGAGTGACCATTATAAGACACACTTTGATTTGTATGCAATTTCGAAATGACAAAAATTCTATGGAAATTTTTCGTGCGTTCAATTGCCGTCGGCTTTGTATATTTCTGCAATTCTCAGATGTTTAGTGAAGCATTTTATATAAAGAGGTTTCTATTTGCATCTTGTATGAAATGAAATGTTCCCCTAATTATGCTTTTTCGGTCCCTCAGGCTTATTTTTAATTTTTTTTATTTTATTACTTTTTAAATATTATTGTAAATTTTTAATAAATAAATAAAAAAATATTAGTTTAAAAAAAAATTAATAAAAAAACAAATTATCATCCAACTTGACAACGACAGGATTCGAACCCGAGTCCCTCAGATTAAAAGGCACATGCGTTAGCCAGTGGACCATCGCGCCACTTGCATGAAGTGTGTCAAAGGCTGTACTTAAGCGGCAGATGTAAAACTGTAGAATTTGTAGGTACTTGTAGCTAGTTCAGAACTATGCAATGTGCAATAAACGAACTAGTGAAAACTGTAGAATTTAGTACTAGTTCGGAACTATTGAAAATGTAGTGCAGAGAGTGACAATTGACACCGCCTAGGACATCGCCGTATTAAATTCGTCAGTTGATAACATGCAAAAGAGATTTAGCTCGCACTAGTAGTGCCGAAAAATGCACTAGAAGCGAGCTAGTTCGGAACTAGAAATTTTCCCTACAGGGTATGTACATACATACGAAAGCATCTAGTTAAAATCTTGGTTGATGGCTTTCGTTAGTTGTTTGTGTTAGGAAATTGGTTGTATTGTATCGGTTATAATAAATATGTATGAGTTAGATAACCATGATTGGGAGGTGAACATACATTGGTAGTGAAAACACTTAGCAAAGACATGCCCAGACTTTACTAAATTCTTTAGCGGAATCTGATGCAGAAATACTATCAATATTTCTTGATGGCCAACTTGAGTTCTATGATAGTCTCTTTCTGATGTTCTTGCGCCATTAGTTATTTTTTTTCTCCTAAAATGAATCTAAATCTGGACGAAAGACCTTTCTATAGACATTTTATGGCGTTTTCTTTTTTAAGATAAAATGTTGCCTTTTATTTTTGTCAATTATCGAATTACGTAACCTTAATTTCCATGAAATGGCTGAATTTGTGGATAATGGCGACAAATTTCTTAGTTAGAGGTTAATATTACGTGAAATAACCGCACAAGCTTAAAATATGGCAAAGTGAATCAAAGAGGGCAACATTATTTCTAGAAAAGAAAACGGCATTAGTAAATCTCCAAAATAATTCATTTGGCTATTTTTTTTTTTTCAATTCTTATGTCTAGTTGGTTTTAGTAAACGTGTTAGAAATGTTTAAAACGCATACCAGAAAGAAATATTTTATTTATAAAATACTTTAACCTTCTAGTACCCTCACGGAGGCATCCTTTTGAAACTTTAGTTCGAAAGAAATTATATTATAAAGGGCAGTGGGTTAAAATTTCCTTATAAATTATTCGCCATATTCCGCTCAGACAAAAACAAAACGCCAAAATGTCTACATATAACTGAACGATCGCTTAAATGGGAGCTGTATTTTATATTGATTCCATCTTGATAATTTTCAGAGACACTCTAAGACTGCAAAGCTTAATTTTCTTAACAATTTAATAAAGGAAAATGTGCCCTCAAATATCTATTTCAAATCTGAATAAGTGGTTATATGTATGTAGCTTATAAAAAGATTGACATTTACATATTTGCTTAATTTCAAGTCTTTTTTCTTTGCCACCACAATAAGCACAGTAGTGTGTCTACATGTAACTAGTGGCGCTTGTAGAGGTGTGCCATCTTCCGCTCTTAGGGGTATCTACTTATTGAGCGAATATGTTTATTTTATAAATTTATACAGCAAAGCTTGTTTCTATTTTTCGAATTTTGTTATAGTTTTCACTATTTTTTCCTTAACTATTTTTCTTTTTTTTTTGCATTCGCAAACTTTGAGTTAACTGTAGGTAATAACGTGACGTGCATGTCAAATGATTTATGAAGTTTTCATATTTATTTCATATTTCATATTTATTTTGTTAGCAAAAATCTTATGCTTATTTTTATTTTTATTGTTTTTATTTACCAGATGATGAATATAAACTATCGTTTGAAGTGTACAAAAATTTAAAAATGAGTGCGAAAAAAAGTGAAAGTGAATAATGAGGAGATGGTGTGCATGAAGAAAAATTGTTTATGTGAAGGTTTTGCATTATATCCAGATACACATGTAAGCACATATAAAGCTGTGGTCTAAAGAATCATAGCAAAATTTGAGTCTCAGCTAATACATTTTATTTTATTTATATATATATTTTTTTGTAAAAAATTACACTAAAGGAATCTACAACAAAAGCAATTTAAATCAAGTTGAAAACGAAAGTGTACAGCAGTCTGTGACTTTTGTATGTATTTAAACCAGTCCTCGGCATTTTGACTCATGCTTATGAGTAAATGAGGAACATCACACATACATATATTAACCAATATATCCCAAATCGCTCTGCGCGCTCTCTAACAATTTTGCCGAGGTCTGATTTAAACCTCAGCTAAGAGAAAATCCTCTACGTCTTATTTAAGGTTTATTCCATAAGATTTAAAGGCTTGTGAAATAATGCCCGAAAAATTCTAAGCGACAAAAGTTGTATGGACAAAGGCTTATAATAGACTAATTTTCGTGTAGGTATTGATGTCATCAGGCTATAATAACACTATTTTCCTCTCTCTTTCTGAGAGGAACATATTTTTTACGTCCGCCATACATTGTGTTCTTTTTGCCCATATTTGCCCATAAAACTCAGTTCCCTCTCTCTCTCTCTATTTGAGATATGAGCACCTAACAGAAAATTAAGTATTAAAATGTTTGGAGCAAAGCGAATGAGCGCATAACAGCAAGCAGCACTGTCCGCGCATTACGTATTGTTTAGCGAACCTTTTGTAGGGTGCATACTCAGAGAGCGCTCGCGTGCTATGTACTGCCGATCACTGTCATAAAAGTATAATTTCGTTACTGACGCATTTCTTACGTCGATTTTTACTTTTGACATACTGATGTGTTTCAATTAAAGAAATTATTTAATTTTTTCTTTATTTTTTGCTGCTTTGTATCTGTACTTAAATACTCATCATTGATCTTTGACCTCAAAGCTTTTAAATACTTAATTTATAGCATTTGTAATCAGCCATACATGTATTTTTTTTTCTTTTTTTTTTGAAAGTTTCTTGTGGTTTATTTAACACATTCGTTTTTATGCGACAGCACAGAGTTTCGTCTACTTTTTCTTTGTAGTTATTTTTGGGGTTTTCTCTTTTACAAACATATACATTTATACCGCTATGTAAGGCCTTGTGTAAGCCCATCTGTTTTCACTTTATCAAATTAAGCTTTGATATTTATCTATCTATGTATCAATCTTTCCCGCAGTTCCACCCACATTTTTCGCTTTATTCTCATGTCAACGCTTTAGTCCTCCTCAAACGCCTACCAACACGGAAGCATCCTTAATCCATTTGCACCCTTTCAATCATCAAATTTTATCGCATTTCGTCCTCCTTAATCAACTTATATCCTACCATCCTAACTCCGCTTTATACTCCCATTTCGGCAGATTGCTTTGTGTACTATATTTCTTTAACTTTTTTTGTTCTTCTTGTTGGCCATATGAGCCCACAAAATACATATGTGCATGCCAGCGATAGCATACATCTAATATCCCATCAGCATTTCTTTGGCACACTGTCGTCGTCGTCGTCGCTTGTCTTAGGGGTCTGCGTGTCAAGCACCACCTCTACCCACACCCACCCACTTTGGCATTCCATTGGCAACACTTCAAACATTTTAATGTTTTAGCTCTCAAATTGCAAACACAAAAAATTCGCTCCACTTGCCACAATACTTGCCCATAAAGTACTTACACTAACAAGCCTCACACTCTATTAGTTGGCAACACTTGACAACGCCATGGTGTGAGTAGTTACATACTTACATACATATGTGTCAATGTGGCGCCTCTCCAGAGTGACTGTCTGCCAGATAAATTCCAACATATATAAGTAAGTAGTATGTGCAAGGCCGTATTTAGGGGGGGGGGGGTTTTGGGTGTTTGAACCCCCCACGAAATTTTGGTAGATAAATTTTACTTCTATCATATTCAAAGCTATATGTTGAAAACAGTAGTTTACGAATAATTAATTTGAGAAAATACCAAGAATTTCAGGTATAGGGGAGGGCTGGTATGAACCTGCTGAGATCAAAACCATTTTCTTATGGTTAGGGTTTTGAGATAACGTAATTTTGAGTTTTTTTTGGTTACAACTTCAATCAAAAATTCTTTTCGCTAAAGTTACAAATACCCGCAAACCGTATCTACTCCGTTCGAAAGATAATTAAAGTACGCTTATAACGACATACCACTTATAAATTAAATTATGTTACATTTCTAAAATTTTAGCATATTTCCTTATAACTTCATAAAGTCATGGCTGAAAATTCATTACTCGGGTTATATTAGTTTCTGAATTATAACATTTTGTGTGTTTTTCGAAAGATCCCATATATGGGATGTGTGCGTTTTTATATGTAGTCTGATTTCACCTACATATTTTCAATACTAACTTTGGAAAGTCACAATTTTTTGATTTTTTGCGATTATTGAAAAAAATTGGTTTTTATTGGGGTTTTTATAAGAAGTTGTAAAAATCAGGAAAGTTTTATTCTCTTTAAAATTATTCTGTTTTATTGCAAACATTTTAAGCGTAATATTAAAAAGATGCGATAAATACTTTATTTTTGGCGATTTTTTTCAAGTGAAACAGAAGGGATGTTTTATGGTCGAAAAACTCGGTTAGGATACCCAACTATATGAAAACGACTTCACAGATAAAAGGACATTAGGAGGAAATATAAAGCTTCCCAAGCACTGTTTGCCAGCATAACACCAACAGTCTCAAAAAATAAGCTGTTGCTGTTTTGCGAAAGTTATCATAATTTTTTGAGAACTTTTGAATTTCAATTTCCTTTGAAAATATCTTAAGTCGAAGCACAGAACAGTCGAATATATTTGTTTGTTTTTTTTGTGCTGTTGCTTTACTGTGTAATTTCAAACAGATCAGTCGACAGTAAAACACAGATAAACAGAATTTTAGTTTTAAGTGCGGCTTTTTGAAATTGGTTTTTTTGTACATTACAATTTCGATTGTGTTCCCATAAATTAAAAAAAAAAACCAATAACAACAGTGCTGTAAAAACTCGAAATTATGTTTGCCCTTTGCTGTGCTGTACAAATTTCCACAATACAGCAACAGTCGACTATAATTTTTTGAAACTTAAGGCTGCGCAGATGCAGTACAGTAGAACTTTTTATTTTTTATACTTCTGCTGCGCTGTTATTTTTTTAATTTTCAAATGAAAATGAAATTCAATGGAAATGAAAAAAAAAGTTGAAAATAATTTCAAACCCTGCTCAAAAGACTAAAATAATGACATATCTATCAATTTAAAAAATCGGATATCAAATAACAAAGTTGCAAAAAAAACAAGTTAGAGTCTCAACATAAGCTAAAATTCTTGAGGCGGACTTTTACAGCTGAAAAAAGCTGGGTAATCTAACCGAGTTATTCGTCCATAAAATATTATTTTTTTTTACTTGGATAAAATCACCAAAAATAAAGTATATATCGTGTTTGTAATAAAACAGTCTAACTTTTAAATGAATAAAAGTTTCCTGATTTTTAAAACTTCTTATAAAAATCCTAATTTGAAAATCAAAAGTTTCGTAAAAAAATTTCTTCTAAATAGCACTTTAGAAACCAGAATTTTTTTTTAATTTTTATTTAGTGCACGAAATAAGTTATAAATTTGTCTCAAAAAAAAAAAAAAAATCCACAACGATGTAACCCCCCACGAAATAAATTCCTGGGTACGGCCCTGAGTATTTGTGCCAGTTTTGAAAGCTCAGCTGACTTTAGGGTGTGGATTGGGGTAGATCGGGCACTCACACATACGAGTATAACATATCGCACGTTTTATTCAATAGGGATTTAACTCAAAAAAAAATTTTTTTTTGACGCAAACAAACTTTTATAATTTCAAATAGTTTCCTTCTACGGCTAACTACAAAATCACTTTTATTTCCGCCATTTTTATCTTTTTGGGTATTTTATAAGACTAGACTCAAAGTTATGCAATATATGGCAAAATCCCAGAAATCGAAAATTTCGAGATAAATCCCTATTGCATAAAACGTGCGATATGTAATAAAATGTATGTGCATATACCCACCAAAAAAATCGATGACCGTGGAATTAAGAGCGTAGTCCAGAAAAACCCTGGCAATCGCTTCCACATTCGTTGACATAATGCCTGACATTAGCATGGGCTTGTCATTGGAGGGAAGGACTTCTATGCATTACCGCCGAACGAATAAATCAAGCAATACCGCAAGCATTCTAGTGAATCAAATAAAGAACACCTTACAGGGAAGCAGAGAAAGAAGGCGAAAAATGTAAGGCATGATCGAAATTTCCACTGGTATTTATTCCAGTCCATTTTTCGCGCTCCATTCTACTTTGCATTACATGGAATAGGTAATGGAAGCTCATTCCACTCTGCATTACTGGTAATGCGTGAAAGAAGTGATGAACTCGCCAGATGTTCCATGGCAAGGCCTTCTATCATGCCTGACAGGTAATAGCGATGACCAGATTTTTGCTGGGTATGTATCATATACTTGTATGTATTAATTTCATTGAAATGGTGAAAGCAACAGGCTGTCAGGTCGTCGTCGTCATCATCATCAGTTTGCCGGTTGCCGGTTACCGCTTGCCTGACATTAATGTAGGCAATGCAGACAGTCATTATTCGCACACTCACTCGTTTCTCACTCACACTGTCAGTTGTCAGTTATCTGTCTGTTTGGGAGGTACATATGTATCTAGGTATGTACTTATAATTGGGATGATTGGTTGATAGGCTGAGAAGAACTTCCACCATTTTGTTTTACATAGAACGTTTAACACTTTAATAAAGATGTAAATGAGCCTATGAGCCTTCAGTCCTTTAAGAAAGCAATTTCATAAAAATTCTGTACTCGTGGTAGCCTTTTGACTTAAGAAGTTCACTAAGAAGTTCACTATGCCAATTTCCAATTTCACAGAAAATAAAAAACCCAATTAGATATTTTTCCTTCTTGTAATATTTTCACCGCAAAAGTTAATCAAAGCCTTGAACTGCAGAAGCAATTAATATTGATTACACCTAGTAGATCACAGCTGTTCCTTAACCCAAGTAGGACATAATTTTTCTTAAATAAAACTGGCCAGTAGCTCATACAAAATTCAGACATAATTTTATTTTAAATAATTACATTTATTAGATATAAATTCCCTGTATATGTACATACATACACAAATATATGAAGATGTTGCTTATAGATTTTATTTTCATTATATGATTTTTTTCTTAAAAACTAGAATTATTAATTTAATCCTATAACATCAGTGACTTTCAGTTTCTCTTTAACCTTAGTGTCATGTTGCTGTTAGAATCAGTTTGATGCAATCATATAACGTATTTGCCAGAACACCTCAAGTCTTCTTTTCTGCAAAAAAGAAAAAGAAGAAAAAAAATATTGATTAATTTTTTAAAGCATTAAAATTGTCAAAGTAGTTTTTTGTTGTGATCAATGGTGATACTCTAGCACACAACGTGTTAAATAAGCATAAAGTTTGATATGACAGCGAAGAAAATTCAATGAGTGAGCTGACTTTGGTTAATGTTATCTATTCGAATAATTAATTAAGCTCCGACTCAATAAGTATTTCTATAGACAAACAAATTTCAGAAGAAGAGGAAGGCATCCTTTGCTACGGAAAAAGAGAGATAGAACGAAAAAAAGATACTAAAGAATGGTGAAAACCGATTTATAACAAATCAAACTTGACAAGAGGTGACGGAAAATCGTTCCAGAATACATCAAAAATGCAAAGCCACACAGAGAAATTCTTATAAACCCAACAAGCACAATCTCTAATGATAGAGAGTTTGTGGAGAATACATTAGATACGAGTAACTAGTGTAATTTTAGATAAGTAGTGTAATTCTCTAACTATTATCTAATCGTGAGCGAGGGTGAAAAACGACACTAAAATTCGATTGGAATGTGATTCGAGAAATAGCACAATCTAAATGTCTATGAAATAAATGCAAATTCTGATTACACTCAAGAAAAAAACTTCTCTCGATCAAAGACTTAATTTTCCTTATTTTGAACATGCGCCCCAATTCAAAATTTTCTTTATTTTGAGTAAATTTTCTAAAAAAATGTAGAAAGACATACAAGAAAATTCAAACAAATTCGTTGACATGGCGATTTGTATGGGAATTCAACTTATCAAAATTAAATAAATCAAGTCAACAAAACAAGGCCAAGTTGGGGATGGAATAGTGCTTAAGAAATTTTTCCATATTTTCGTGTATAGATTTCTTTAAAATAAGTATATGAGACCATGGTAACGCTTGTAAAAAACTTTATTTTATAATCCTTTTAACATGTTTTAGGGAAAATTTACTCAAAACAAAGAAAATAGTGTTCAATATAGGGAAGCAATTTCTTTTATACCTCCATATATATATTTCTCTCAGTGTAGAATCCCATTAGACAATTGCATTAGATTTTGATTTGAGAATTATAATTGTTAGTAGGTTTAGCTCTTCTCTTGCTCTTCGTTCCACATGCTGGCTCATTGTCATCCCTCGCTTAGCACTTACAATGAGCCAAGCTCGTCCATGCGTGCAAAAAGCCAATAAGAGCCATTTTCAACACTGGTTTAGCCGATCTAGAGCCACTTAAGAATAATAAATATAAAATTTCCGCTAAAATTCAAATATTTGAAACATTTGGACGAAAAAAGAAACATAACCATATTATTTGCTGAGTTACTGCAGGAGAAAACATTGAGAAATATGTAGATATTTTCCGACTTTTCAGTACCTAGTAAACTTTTTTTTTTTAATTTTTATGAAGATGATGAAAAAATTGTTAATTATAATAATAATAATAATACAATTGCGCTATTATAACTCTGACGAGTTTTATGGCCGAGCCTATGTCCCAATTTAAGGTGTGCTCCTTTTTGTTTTTCCTACTAAGTGGGTGGACCTACAGTTTTATGCCGGCTCCGAACGGCGAATGCATTTTTTGTGAGAAGCTTTTTCATGGCAGAAATACTCTCGGAGGGCAGAATACTGCCGAGAGGTGATCGCTGCTCTTAAAAAAACCAATAATTGGATTTTGACTAATTAGAAAAATTGTTTTGGTGTTTTGCTCGGACCGTGATTTGAACCCGAGACCTCTGGCATAGCAGGCGAGCACTCTACCCACTGCACCACAGCGGCCACAAGAAGAAATTGTTACTCTAACGTAATTACCTCACATTGCACTGTACTTTAGTAGGTTAATAATACAAATTAAATCATCACTACAAACACTCAGCTCATTTTACAAACACAAATGCATCTATCGCGTGACAAATTCGGCCTTGTAACTTTGTAAGCAATTTGTAATTTTGGAAAGTTTTGGTTTCAATGTCAACAAAATAAATGCGTGTTCACCTGGATAATTTAATAATAAACTAGTGCGGATATATGTAGGTTAGGTTAGGTTAAAGTGGCTGCCCCTGTCCGTCCGAAAACAGAGGCACACATAGGCCTGGCGGCCCGTTGTGATACCACGTGGAACTCTTGATTTGAAAAAATTCCCCTGTATCGATTAGACGTCTACAAAACTGAACCACCTGGTTCGTTTCATATAGCGTAAGATGTCAGATACCTTTCTGTCTTCGAGCTCCTCCAGACCCCCAAAGGAGTGTCTGTGGAGGCAAGCGTACCTAGAGTTAGACAGCGCGGGACAAGAGCATAGATAGTGTTCTACGCTTTCTACCTCCTCCTCATCCCTGCAGCTGCGACAGAAGTCGTTTGTGAGGAGACCCATGCGAGTACCATGGATGCCCATGAGGCAGTGGCCCGTTATTATACCAACCAAAGGGCCGATGTGGGGCCGACTGAGAAGAGCTACTGATCTAGACCTTGCATGGTCCAGTTTTGGCCATATTTGTCTGGAAATCAAGCAAGTGGATTCTTCCGACCATCTGTCATTTGCTTGTTTTACAAAATAGGATCGAAGGTAGTTTTTACATGTATAAAGAGGCGGTGCCACCCAGCTGGTGGCCATCGTTGCTTCCAGGAGGGTTCCTTCCCTTGCCAACTCGTCCGCGGCGCAGTTTCCTGGGATATCGCTGTGTCCTGGGACCCAGACGACGCTCAGGCTGCACCTTTCTGCAAGTTGATTTAGGGCCTCCCTGCATTTAATGGTGACCCGCGATGTGGAGTCACTGCTCTGTAGAGATTTTATAGCCGCTTGGCTGTCAGAAAATATTGTTACGGCTTTGCCTAAATGCAGTTGTCCTAGAAGGCGGGCTGCCTCCCAGATAGCAACCAGCTCCGCCCGAAAGACGCTGCAATGGTCTGGCAGCCGTAGGCTAGCGTTCAGTTTGAAATCCTTCGAGAAGATTCCGCTCCCTACCCTGCCATTTAGCTTAGAGCCGTCCGTGAAAATCGATGAAGTGTGGGGGAAAGGCCCAATCAAGTTCTCCCACTCTCTCCTCTCAGGGATTCTAGCCGAGAACTTGTTGTTCCAACATATAACAGGTAGTGTGTAGTCTAACTCAAAGAAGTTTTTTGGGACAGTTTTGAGTATTCGGGTGTGCCCAAATCTCCAGTCCCTCCAGGGCTCGACGGCGTTTAGTCTGGCTGCATTGCAACTGGCAATGTACTTGCCAAAAAGATCAGTTGGGAGAAGAAAAAGAATAGTTTCTAGAGCTTTAGTGGGTGTGGATGGGAGGGCCCCAATTATGAGCATCATCGCTAGGCGCTGCACCTTAGTTGTCTTGTTTTTAACTGATTCAACCTCGAGCGGAAGCCACCACACGGTGACTGCGTAAAAAAGAATTGGACGTACTACTGCTGTGTAAATCCAGTGTACAATATTAGGCCTGAGTCCCCATCTTTTTCCGATGGCGGGCTTGCATGCATAGAGTGCCATAGTGGCTTTCCTGGATCTTTCCTCTACATTCCTCTTCCAGTTAAGCCTCCTATCCAGAATCACTCCGAGATACATTACCTCGGTAGAGAGTTTGATGTTTACCCCATTTATACGAGGTAGATTAAAGACTGGTATAGAGTATTTTCGTGTAAATAGCACCATTTCAGTCTTCTTGGCGCTGACGTTTAGTCCGCTTTCCTTAGACCAGGTGTTTATAACATTAATCGCATTTTGCAACAAATCGCTAAGCACCGGGAGATACTTGCCTGTCGCGTCAAAGCAATATCGTCAGCATACGCAATGACCTGGCATCCCGTGTGCCTCAGTCGCACAAGCAGTGGATTCACCATTAGGTTCCACAGTAAGGGAGAGAGAACTCCCCCTTGCGGGGTACCCCTGCTGGCAAATTTTGTGATAGAAGACGTCCCCATTAACTATATATGTAACTCTAACGAGTTTTAGGCCGAGCAAAGCGCGCTTCTGAATTTTAGTTTTTTCTACCAATACAGTCTTATGCCGGCTCATCATGGCGAATGCTTTCTTTTTGAGAAATTTTTTCATAGTCGAAATACACTCGCAGCATACATACTTGTGTTCTCATACTTTTATTTATAACTTATTGCATAAATATGTGTATGTATTGTTGTACTATAAATAAGCTAAATATTTTCAAAACTAGAAATTTGCAATCTGTCATAAACTTTAATCACTTGTAAACGTACTTTATTTAGCATGTCAAAAATGTAAATATATTCCATGAATTTTCCCTTTCATTTATTAGTTAAAATGCAAATGCATTAAAGTTCAAAGTCAGATGATCACATGAGCTCGTTAACAAGTATTAAATATGTGTTGAAATAACTTTGAAATCAATTAAGTGTAAAATTTCAAATACCAATTTAGTAAATCTTTTGATGTTGACCATGCCCAGCGGCCCAAAAAGGAAATAACTTTGGTTGATATAAAAATAAATATATCTACGTATGTACACATATGAGACAAAAATGGTAAAGGGCTTAACAACATTTCGGAATGATTTCAATAATGAAACACCTTGAAAGGCTCTGCAAGTGTTACACAAAATCCAGTGTGTAAAATTTGTTGCCTACCTTAAGGCGTTACACATGTTTTCTAATTCTACTTTTTGATTTAAGTTAGTCATCCCTAAAATTTTTTTTATATTAGTTAGTTTACAAACGACGAAGAATTAACTTTCAGAGATTTGAAACTCCTTTCCCAAATATCTCGACATCAAAATTTATTACGGATATTCTGAACACGTCATTGTATTCTACAGCTAAAAATTAAGTTGATGTGTATCGGCGTTTCACTTAGATATTTCAAATTTTTAAGATATACCTGTTTTAACATAAAATAACACAGGTCGACAAAATTTCAACAAATTTTTGTTACAGAAATAAAATTCTACTTTTCTAAAGGATTTCGGTGCGCTGAATCCGAATCTGCAATGTCCGCGTTTTCAATAGCTTTAATCAATTTTTAAAATAAGTAAGAAATTTAAAAGATATTGAGGAGTGAATATAGCCAAAAATCGCGTTTTTGGCCTCTTTGCACATGAATATCTCAAAAACTGTACGTATTAGCGAAAATCTGACTTCAGATTCGGATTCAGCACACCGAAATCCTTTAGAAAAGTAGAATTTTATTTCTGTAACAAAAACTTGTCGACCAGTGTAATTGGGAGAAATTCTAAAGAAGGGGTATAGAAAATTAACGTATTTCCCTCAAAAATAATAAAATTGATTAAATTTTTCAATGATGTGTCGGCCGACGAATGGGTTCAACTCAAATAAATATCAAAATTGTATTTAAGTATTTTCAAATAAATTTTTTAAATCAAAAATTCGGAGGGTGAAACTTCATTTTAGAACTATGCTCCTAGGAACTTTTTTGTTCAGAATTGACCAGAGAATGCAGCTGTGGCCGAAACAAAGTAGGGTTTTTCCGTCAGTACAAATTGACCCGCCCACTATGAAAATACATAACTCGGATTTTTGAAAACTTCTAATTCTTCTTATTTTTCTGCTTAAATGAGAGCTCGAGTGAGGTTTTGTTGTTCAACCACACCCCCCCCCCCCTATATTTTAGCAAAGAATATTTCTCGGGAATATGCCATAAGGCTGGTGTCAATATTTAAAAAAATATTACTATTTTATTAAAAAAAATCGCGAAAAATGTCAAAAAATAGCGGAGGGGGATTGGTGGCGTGTCGGAATGCAGGGACGAAATGTTGAGCTCTTTATTAGGAACAACTTTTTCTCTGACATAAAAGCTCTATCTCTGAAAAATCTTGTACTTGCGGTACAAATACCGTGTATGACCCTCCCAAACTTTAACCGCGAATAAAAAAAAACTGAGACGTGCTGGGATATAACTTTGTTCCCCAAAAGTGATCAGGACGACGTCCCCTTTCAGAAAAGTGCCATGGCTATTCTGTTGCAAAAATGCTGTTGGACTGTGTAATGAATAGTGGCCATACCCGCTTCTGATATTTCTGCGCTTATCAACCAAAGAATGTTTGATTTGAGAAAGCAAATTACCCTACAGGTTTCACATTAGGTAAGTATATGATTATATTTAAACGGAACTTTCGTCCTGTGTTGTAATCCTTCAATTTCCATACAATGACCTTGATACTGTGGCACAATATAAGTGTGATGTGCTTTAGTTTACGTATATACATATGTATGTATGTAAAGTAGTAACCTTGTTTCATTTTTATTTACTTCACTATAAAAAATCAATTACCTTGTAACATGATAACTAGGGCACGGAAATCTATGCAAATACGTGTTTTTCTTAGATTTAGGTAGAGCCAAATAAATAAACAATCTTTGCGAATCGTGAAATTGTCTCAAAAATGGCATTCAAATGTTTTTGCATATTTTGCATATTTTGGTCATATATGCATATTTTTCCATTTTTGCGTTGTTTGCATTTTTTTATTACATATTTCGCATTATATTACCTATTTTTGTAATTTGCTAGTTGATAGTTTTATACAAACGAAATTCATGCATAACAGCCATCTGACGACGAATAGAGTTTCGTGTGAACACGGCTATTATTAGTATTTTCGATACGGTGCATACCTGTCGACAAAGAGCCGTTTTCAAACATGCTCCTATTACCTCTGTGGATGTAGAACGTTCGTTTTCTATGTATAAGAGCTTTTTTCGACCGAATCGGCAAAGTTTTCTTTTTGAGAATATGAAAAAATATTTCATTGTGTACGCTAATGCATCGTTGAATAAGGATTAACCTTTGCAAATTATGAAATGTTCAAGACTGAATTTATGTATCTATATATATATATAAACATACATATGTATAAACGTACAACGTAAAAGCAAAACTGAATTAAAAAATGTTTGTACCTAATTTATTTAACTATTGTAACTTCAATAAACATGAATTATCTGAAGTTGAATAATTTGAATTAATGCATTTTTTTTTGATTTTTCATGCATATTTCTCAGTTTTTGTTGCATTTTTTATGCGCATATTTTTTATTTTTTTAGTACATGAAATTCCATGCCCTAATGATAACATTTCAATGGCAAAATCGCTTAAGCGGCTTAAAATGTACAAATGTAGGGATTAATACAATATTATACATATATAGGGATTCACAACCTGTCGTATTGCGTCATATCGTCATAAGTCATAATATTTTGTTGTTGCATTCTATGCTATATGTGTACTAAATAAATACAACTCTGTACGATATGTTTTTGGGCCGTCGTATTTGATCAGGTGTTTTTGTTTACTTCTTTACAGGGCTTCGGAAAAGTCTTTTATGACTATTTCCGTACAATATTTTAATATGACATATGACTTTATGACACTTTGTGAATCACCTAAGAGTGTGCATATATGTTATTTTAACTGCTAAAGTTTCACTGCATATATTTGCTAGACTTATATGAATAGTTACATATATGTATGTATGTAAATATGTATATGTATGTACATATTTATATATTTCAAATTGCCCTTTTACTTTCTATGGCTTCCTATTTTATTTTACTTCATTTAATTCTGCACATTGGCATAGAAATTTTCCTTTTACTAAATACAAATCCTTTTGCCTCATTAGTATTCAATGTTATTTGTGGCATTGGTTTCTTCAATTTATACCAACTTAATTTATTTAATTTATTTTAAATTGGTCTAATGTTACTGCCAACTCGACTGGAGCGCTTAACTGTCTAGACGGCCACACTGTATGTATGCTCATTTCAAGTAGAATCATTTAAACAAATTGTGGTTAGAGTGAGCAAATTTTCAAGTAATAAATTTATTGATTGATTTGTCACTTGACTAATAGAAAGTTTATGATTACTGATTGCGTTTAGATTTAATAGAAAAGCAGAGTAACATATAGATTCTTGGGAGCACTAAAATTAGCACCAAAGAATCTTGATAATGTTATAACAATAAAAATACAAAATGAATTGAGTAGTCCACTCTCAAAAGTCTCTATGTGAATATATTTTTTTCGATATAGAGTTTTTTATGGATTATGTATCAGCATTACAATACAATGTCCATCAAAAATTTATTGGAAAATCCTTCCGTATTATGAAAAAGAGCATTAAATAAAAAATACTCCTTCAAATGTCTCTATGTTTAATTTATACACTCTCAAAACTCTCTATGTTTTATTTATACTGTGAGAAAATACTGTCTCAAAACTAGCTATGTGAAATATTAAACATTGAATCTGTCATATTTCGGTTTAATTTTTTTATATCCCTAAATTCCTTATGTGCTAAGCTTTCCGGTAATAACAAAAAAATTACAAGTAAAATAGAGCTTGAGACCGTTGTGTTTTTTTTTTTTTTCTAATTTGTGGCTTAACATTAAAAATTCACACAGGGACTTTTGAGGGTGGACTACTCAATTAACAAATTGCTTTCAATTTATTATAATAAAACATTAGACTGGACATTATAGTATCGACATGGTCGTACATGGTTGGTTGGTGTTAGAAATTATGAAATTTCCTCAGTTGTTGTGGAAGCTAGTACATTTCCCAGCCAATTTTTGTTTATATGTAGGTACATATTAGTAGTCCCCTTTCAAAAGTGGCTATGTGAAAAATTTTTGATATTGAGTTTTTATTGAGTACCAGTATTTTAAACATATGTACACTAGGCCGTGTCGCCTTATATGCACCAAAAAAGTCCACCGTACGCACCTCCCCCCTCTCATATGATGTCTTTTTGGAAAACATTTCCAGAAAAAATTTTAAATTTATGCACCGCTAGATGTCGCAAAAATTCAATTTTCATATCTCCAGTAGTTACGGTCCGATCCCTAAGTTTGATACACCAATGTCTTTGGCTTGAGAGGAGTATTTCTACCTATAATTGTATTAACCCAATGTGCGCCATTGGTGTCACTTCCACCCAGTAATTAATTTATGCCAAATTAATGTAACTTTTTTTCTGCGGGCATGTTTAACATCGTTAAAAAACATTAATCTTTTGCAAAAGAAGTATTTCGATCAATTTAGTAGAACCGGAAATAAAAGACATTTAACATTCCGAGGAATATAAGTTTTTCGCTTCCTGTTGTCTTTTAGGTTTATTTTACAAAGATGTTTTCTGAAGAGACTCCCACTGAAATTTTATGGCGTATAATTTTCTAGAACATTTTAGTAATCTATCACCCTTAAGAAAGGTTTATTTTGACCACTTTTTATACAGTCCAGAAATATATTATGGTCAGGAAATTGTATTTTTAAGGTCGCTAGTGTCACATGTCACTCATACGCCATGGCTTACAACTGGAAGCAAATATGTATATAAATGACTATTTATCAAGTCAGCCTAAATACATACATATGTATATAGCATATCACATCCACAAGACAGACTGCAAATTAACAATAACGAAATTATCCAGCAACAGACTAACTATAAAACACACATACATACGTACATGTGCATGTAAATGCGTCAACATTCAGACTTCCCCTACACTGCTGCAATATATACTTGTTTATAATACCGGAAATCTCATATAAATGCACCCTCTTTGTTCCGAAAAGTTTGACGGCCAACAAAAAACAAAAAAAAAAACAAAACTGTTTTGGCATTTCACTTATTTCGAGCAACCCGCTACCAAAAAATTTACTTTTCCTCGCATTCATACTAAAATTTTCAGAAAATTCAAACAAACAAAAGTAAAACAACAACGTACTGCATACACACATTCTACATAAATTTATAAAATTGTTTAGTTACTCTAGTAATAGTAGAAAATTTCAGTTAGACGAATATTTTAAGCAAACTACAACAAAATTTATTCACAAGTTATTTAGCAAATGCTGTCCTTATATGCTTTTCGTTTGCCACTCTTGCTATCCCTGGCTCTATCTTTCTCTTTCTCTCTCTCTCTCTCTCTCTCTCTCTCTCTGAATTTTCTATTTTACTTTTGCTTTATGTTTTCGCATAGCATAATAAATCTGTATATATACATAGTTTATGTTTGAGTTTTGTTATTTGTTGATGTGTGTATGTGCATAACTGTCCCCTGTAAAAAAGTGTGCGACGAGTCTCTAAAAAGATTTGTCCGGGAGCGCTCTCTTTCGGTTACAATTAGTCTACAATTGTTCCCAATTGTACCCGAACGGGTACATATGTATACTAATTGTAGACGAATTGTACCCGAAAGGGTATCAAACGGGTACAATTAGTCGCACAAATGGATGTGTCGCATTTGCTACCTGTTCGGGTACAAAACGGGTACAATTGTGCGCTTTTGCTACCCGTTCGGGTACAAACTGGGTACAATTAGTCTCTTCATAGGACATGCTCAAACAAAAGAGAAGACTTCAACCCATATAAAGAGATACAAATGGGTAGTAATCGCATGCTCCCTTGCGAGTTGTCCCGGATGTATCCCGGAGTGATGGCATTTTTTGCAGGGTCAGTGGATATGTCCCACACTCATGGCATCATCGGATATGTATGGCAGTAATAATTCTCTAATACACATCTCCAACTGACGACAACTAAGCCATGCAGAAATGAGTTGATAACTCCCATAGAATATGAAGTATGAGTAGATGTATGTATGTGAGTATGTAGTATGTTCTTATGTGCTTACGAAAGCGGTGCAACTAACTGGGGGCACTTTTGCGGCTTAAAGACTCTTGCTCTTTGAGTTAAAATTTTCAGCGAAGTTTTCGCCATGCAGAAAGCCTGGAAGACTGTACTTGTAACGAAAAGTGCCTGTTCCGGAAGCAGGATAAGAATTTTCTTGTACATATGTAGCTTTGAGGGCTCTGAGATCTGCAACGGTGCCATCAAGCCTGCTAAGGTAATGCAGATAGTGGGTCATGCGCTTGGCAAGTCAACATAGCGTATCCCTCAGCAGCGTTCCGGGGCATCGCGATATTTAGGGTAACAAAATGACTGATGAGCTGGTCAGGCAGAGCTCGCTTGTCGATATCGCAGAGGCGGAGTAGGTTCTTGCGCTCCTGGGTCTCATAAAGGGTCGAATCTCTCGGCACTGGCTCGAGGAGGCTAAAATCAGATGAAGACGGTTGCAAGCATGCAGGGTCTGTAGCCTTAATACAATGAAATACGATCCTCAACCTTTCTAAAGAGGGACAGGAGGGACATTTCTCACTTAACTGCGGTATTCGCAGGACATTGCACCATTGGTATCCACGCGGCCCAATTGGGATTGAACCATAACAGCTTGTGTCGCAGCTGCAATCTTTCTGATACGGAGGAGACGGTGGAGCTTTGCTAATGCCATTCGAACTTCCTAGGCAGAATGAAATTCCTTGGCAAGGACGTCTGGCCTGAGGGGCTGCTTAAATATTTGAAGTCAATAGGATGGATTTTCTGCGCGGG
Organism: Urophora cardui; assembly: GCA_960531455.1. Lineage (NCBI taxonomy): Eukaryota > Metazoa > Arthropoda > Insecta > Diptera > Tephritidae > Urophora > Urophora cardui. Next base: position 116,138,153 of record OY482674.1, on the reverse strand, counting down.
ACCTCCCCTGCTTTCCGAACTGTTTATTCTCTCATATTTTTTATTTTTCGCTGGTTTAGTCACGAGTCGTGTTTTCGAAACGGCGCTGCGACGCTAATTGGAGTCACTGGGACTCGCCACTCAAACCAACCAGCAATAAACTGTCACACTGGCATTGTATAGAGAATTTTCTTCACTTTCAACGAATTTAAATACTGACGATTCCTCAAGCTCCTCCCAACCACTTCATTGTCCATTATTATTGATGTTGTAAGGACAAAAATACTTTACAAAAGCTAGTTGATATACAAGCGAGGTTATAAGGTCTGGTTAGGTTGAGGTCGCTGCCTCCAAAGTCCATGATGTAGACACACACAAGCCATTGTGGACGCCAGAAGGGATACCACAAAGGAGATCTAAAGATTTCCTAAATTCTTTAAACTCATTTCCACGGCTAGACATCCGTAAAGCTAAAACAAGTCCTAGCTATTAATGAGGCGGATAATGTCCTGTATCTTGGTGAATTCTAGCTCCAATAGGTACACAGAGCCAAAAGACCACCTAAAATGCCCTGTAAATCAGAACAAAGTTTAGCGGATTTCTCTACGCTTTCTCTCCAATAAGATGCCCGTCTTATTATGACTGGATATCTCATTTTAATAAAACTAAGTAGATATACTGTAAAACTAATATGAAAACCTTTTCAATATTATTAAGAAGATAAACCGTGGATTTTAGATGAAATCATTTTCAGTAAAATTTAATGGATAACCTATAATACTAAGATGAAAACCTCTTATATAAAATTAAGAAGATGACTCCTAGAATAAATATGGAAACCTTTTCACATAAATTTAGCAGATAACCTGTAAAATTAAGAAGAAACCCTGTTTAATATTATTAAGAAGAGAATCTTGATTTTCATCGGAAAACATAATTAGTCAACTAGTATTTTCCTAGGACTTATTCAGACAAAGGGCAACATTTCATTTCATATAAGTGCAGATGGATATAATAAACTCTTTATACCAAGTGCGTCACTAATCGTTTGAGAATTGTAGAAATGTGCAAAGCCGTAGTGAAATTGACGAACGGAGGAAACACATAAGAGGTCTTTTAAAAATAAAAAGTTCTCCCTTTTAATATCTTGAACATGTTATTGCACACATACATAAAAAGTGGCTGATGCAATAACCCTCACGGAAAAAAAAAGTTAGTTGCAAAAATAAATATATTAAAAAGTGATTTATATTCAACTAATTTTAAAGTAGCTTTAAACAAATGCAGCGCGGGACAGTTTCTTGTATATGTACATATTTATATGTAAACACATGTGTTCCGATCTAAGTATGCCAAGATTGTTTTTTCCTTTTTTTGGTTACCGTTTTTCAGCTTCGCTTCCCATTAAACACTGAAAACGAAATTCTCAAACGGAGAAAATATTGTTTCAAAATTAAGATAAATTCAATTGTTTCTCAAATATTGTTTATCAACTTGAGAACAATTTGCGAAATTTGAGGAAAATTTGCTTCGCATTTTTACCATTTCTTGAATTTCGACATCAAATGCAGGATTAAGTTATTTATATTAAACTACAAGTAAAGTAGTTGAAAAGAAACTCAAGATAAAGTTATTTATTTTAAACTACTAGTAAAGTAGTTGAAAACAAATGCAGGATAGGGCAATTAACTGCTTGCTATGACATCGCCGTGTTAAAAAAGTCAGTTCATTGCAAAGGAAAAAGTCACATTTTCAATTAGTTGTTATTGAAAATAAAGTAGTTTATAAAGTGATTTAAAATTAATTAAATTTCCTACAGGGAACTGTTATGCATATTTCTAGTTTGTACGAGTATATCCATACATGAAGGTACGTTAAGACGTTTATAGCAAAATCTATATATTAATAGGCTAACATTTTTCCCATACAAACAATTGCCAGGCCGTTTTGCACATTTAACATACTCATATCCATATAAAATTGATATGGATGTGTTCGTATGAGTCAGGAGCAGTGCATAGGCATATAATTTTTTCTATAAATTATTTAATTTCTTTATAATTAATAAATAAAATTTTTAGTTAAGATAAATAGATATCGTAAACGTGTTTACAAATATCGTAAACACAGTTGAAGAGTCGCTTTAATTTAAAAGCGCTCACCACCGGGCCTACCTTCCTAGATCTGCCTTGATTTTGACCATGATTTCGCGTCGGACCGTGATCAAAAGGGCAAATCAGTGTTGCGGTACAACTGGAATTTGGAAAGTGTTGCTTATCTCCGCGAAAAGGAATAATTTTTGTACAAATACAAAGTTGAAAAAATAAATTGCATGGTCGAATTTCGACCACCGGCGATACTAGTTTTAATTAATAAGGGCTCTTTTAAAAATAAAAAGTTTTCCTTTTTAATAAATTCAAAAAGGTTCTAGTAAAAATTAGAGGATGTCCTTATTGATTTGCTTTATAAAAATTTTCTCATAAAAACAAGCAGATTTCTTCTAACAATTTAATTTTTTTGACAAAACGACATAAAAAATCATATATATAGTACGTCTATATTGATAGTATTCTATCTGTGCAATGTGTATGAATTCATCCAAAAATTTTGTGCCACAGGCAGTTCTGCGCATGCGCCTCAATTACATTTAATGTCATCTGTGAATATGTGTGACAAATACATTCAATTGAGTTCAGTGGCGTTTGAAAAAAAAATTGAAAGGCATCATTGTGTTCTAGGGGACTTATACCCCTTTGATTTTAGTTTTTGAATTTGTTTATAATTAATATAAGAAATTTGCCACATTTATTTTAAGATGCATACCTTTGTGAATTTTTTTACGAAAATTAGTGGAAATGTTCTAGAAAAATCTATTTTCTATGCACTCATATTTTTATGTATCGCGGTGGAAAGCGTTTCATGTCAAAATCCTGTGGTCCGATCCATGGGCATTATATCAAAAAGTCGAATTCTGCCGTTTAAGGGTTATGTTTGTAAAGTATGTACGTTCGAATGTTACCAACACGGTGAGTACTGCGAAATTCTAAACTGAATAACAGGACAATTTAGACAACGAACTTTTGGACACAGCAACATATGAGGACCAAAGTTCAGACTACGTTACTCTCCAAAGCGACCTCAACAGGGGACCACAGGTAATAATATAACAAGACGGATGGAAGAAAGGACTACGAACCAATCGCTATATGTTCCACATATTTACAGGCGGATAAAAGGTGGACGGGTGGGAGCTGCAGTGTTTTGTCCGGAGCTTGGGATTTTAGTCCTGGACTACTGCAGTATCTTTCAGGCATTGATACGTACAGGCGATTCGCAGTGGAATCGCTTTTTTGGAAATGGTTGCTGCAGATTCGAATGTTTTTAAAAACGTCGTCAGGCATCAGACCCACGCATGCATCCATTGTTTGCAAATGGTTTCGTCTTTTGGAAATCTATTTACATATGTATATATATATTTATATAACCAATAATGCACTCAAAACGAAATACGTATGTAAAGTTATTTTATTTATTTTATCCCTTTTATTATCACAAATATAGCACCGCTTCGACAGTTTTTAATTTTTTAATACGAGAATCAAATAAGAAATATGTAAATTCCCTATAATTTTTTTATGTGCCGTCACTGCGGCTTATTTTGAATTCATATGTCATTTTTCAAATTTGATTGCTCGGTTTTCTCTTTCTTTTTTTATATGTCTGTACTGTAATGTTGGCTGATGGAACTCGTAGGTATTACGAATATAGGAGTACTATGTATATGTAAAAAATTAATAAACAAGAAGTTATCTCCTCGTTTTCAGACGGTATCCTTTTCAATAAATTTAAGAAGAAATTCAAGCTAAAATCTAGAAGATTTTCTAGCAAAAATTTCTTCAATTTTGTCTCCTCTCGCTCTCCTTGGCCAAATAGCTTTTTTTAGATGGCAGTCTCTTTGACTATAGGTGAACTTTTTGGCTCTGTGTACTCATAAAAATACCCAATATACCCTAATCATTGACAGGGTAGAACAGTGGCAGAGATAGTGTTCGACACTCACTGTTTCTAAACCGGAGTTGTTGGGCGTCTTCTCGGATGCACGTTTTCGCTCTAAAGCGCTGTTGGTGAACTTATCCATTCACAAAGCTATTATATGCAATTTAAAGAATTATGTACCCTCCTAAAATTTTTCTTTTTGCTCCACCGCTGTGTGTATATATTAAATACATATATGTACGTCTTTGTGAATATAAGGGTCGAGTTATTATTTAGTTGCAACATAGCACAAGTAAAGACTAAAGGACCCAGTTAAGCTAAATCAACAACACACTGCAGTGGAACAACTTCAACTTGCTTGGCACTCTATGACACTCAAACAACCACACATACATACACACATATGTGCTACATACGTATATGCATACATATTTACACATATGCGTGAGCATAGCGGAAGTAAAGTTGCCTTAAACTGCATACATACATACATACATATAAAGCGACTCTGTGTTTGAGGTATGTAACGTGGAAGCAATTAAATTCAAATGTAAACTTAATTGAAAAGGATTTATTGTGATGATGGAAGGAAGTGTTCTGACCGAGGCAAGAGTGTCAAGTGAATGTGAATGGAAACGGCAAACATACGAGTACAAACAAATAAGCACAAATAGGCAAGCTATACATATGCACATACCGATATATATATGTACAATTATATTAGGATATAAGTCAGCTATTACAAGTCATACTGCACCAGCCACCTTTGTATGGCAGTGACAAGAGGGCACGCTTTGACACGAAGATCCGCAGCCGTCTTTCTGATTTTATCAAAGCGAGCGCTTTCTCATTTTTAAACGGTTTTATTTAGCTCACCCCGTTTGTTTTATTATTTATTATTTATTCTTGGGTCAAATTTAGTAATTCAAATTTCACCCTCTTCCTGTCAACCGATTAATCTGAAATTTTGCACGCATGTATAACCCCGATGACAATGCAATATTATGAAAAAAAAATTCCGATAGGTGGCGCGTGGGTCGCTATATTTACAAAAATCGCATTTATGGTCCTATTTGGCTGAAATTCGGAACATGTATTACTACCTTGAAAAGAAATATTTTCTTAAAAAAAAATTCCGCTAGGTGGCGCGTGGGTCGCTATATTTACAAAAATCGCATTTATGGTCCGATTTGGCTGAAATTCGGAACATGTATTACTACCTTGAAAATAAATATTTTCTTAAAATAAAAAATTCCGCTAGGTGGCGCGTGGGTCGCTATATTTACAAAAATCGCATTTATGGTCCGATTTGGCTGAAATTCGGAACATGTATTACTACCTTGAAAAGAAATATTTTCTTAAAAAAAAAATTCCGCTAGGTGGCGCGTGGGTCGCTATATTTACAAAAATCGCATTTATGGTCCGATTTGGCTGAAATTCGGAACATGTATTACTACCTTGAAAAGAAATATTTTCTTAAAAAAAAATTCCGCTAGGTGGCGCGTGGGTCGCTATATTTACAAAAATCGCATTTATGGTCCGATTTGGCTGAAATTCGGAACATGTATTACTACCTTGAAAGGAAATATTTTCCTAAAAAAAACTTCCGATAGGTGGCGCGTGGGTCGCTATAGAGGCGTTGGACTGCAATAAACTAAGGCACTCTGCACACGAGGCGAATCGTCATAGACGCGTATCAGACATTTTATGTAGCGTCGATTTCCTTACGCCTCAAGATCTGCACACGAAGCGACATGAAACTTCGCTGCACAAACAAACAAACAAATTAATAATACGGTATTTGCTTTAAATTTCGAAGCTTTAAATAGAAAAGATGATAACTTTTATGGAATCTTCCATTTTCTTTAATTTTACACTCATTTTTCCGATTTTTTACACAAATTTTACTGCTTTCTTAAATTTCACCAAGTGGAAAAATGTAAACAAACATCTTCTTCTTCCTGTTTTCTAAGCGTAGTACGCCTAGCTACTAGCACTGCTTTACGCCAAGCGACATGTAGCCAGCATACTTTGACGAATGCATGAAGCTGACGACTCGTGTGCAGCCCTCAATTGAAATATACGTGCGCGACATCAAAGCGTACAGCTTTCGTCTGTAGTATCTAATACGCGTCTAAAGCAGTACGCTCCGTGTGCAGAGTGCCTAACGGGCAAGAAACCTTGCAATAATGAAGCACTAAATGAATTAAACAGAATGCGAAATAAAAACTAAAAACTAGAAAATAAAAATAGGTAAAAAAACTTTTTAAGTTAAACGGTTTTATGTTATACATACATTGCAATGTTTAAGATAAATGTACTAAAAACCAAAAAATAATAAAATAGATACAGTCGTGGGAATTATAAACATTTGCATAGACTAGACTAAAATAAAACCGGGGGGCACGACAATTGTCTACAAATTATCGACTTAATGTGCGATAGAAGAATCGTTTAATTCGTCGTTAGGCAGTTGGCCCGCAGACGGTGAGGAAACTACTTACTATTTTCTTGCTCATGGAAATTCCAATAGTTATACACTCCATGTTAATAAAAGAGATGTTTCAACTAGTTTATCGTTGGACATTCACACGAGGAATCGTTTCACTGCTCGTAGTTTGTCTTTAATCGACAAAACATATGATAAAAGTACTACTCGCTCACCACTATGAAACCCTAAAACTCGCTTATAATCGAGCTTGCTAGCTTTTTTCCACATTCTAGCCCTACTTATCACACGTCCATCGTTGTCGGTTGAACAACTGCCTAATTATAGTGTAACATTACAAAACAAACATTTTAATCAACGATTGTAGACAATTGACGTGCCCCACGGTTTTATTTTAGTCTAGTCTATGCAAATGTTTATAATTCCCACGACTGTATCTATTTTATTATTTTTTGGTTTTTAGTACATTTATCTTAAACATTGCAATGTATGTATAACATAAAACCGTTTAACTTAAAAAGTTTTTTTACCTATTTTTATTCTCAGAGTAGATGTGGGTTAAGCTGTTTGGTTTTTATGTGCTTTGGTTTGTGAATTGGATTGGTTTTAGTGTGTAACGCATTTTAAATGAGTTCAATTAGCGTTAAAGTGCTGCGTTTTTTCTCTTTTTTGTAAAGAATGAGACTTGATTTAAGTGATAGCAAAAGGGTTTGCAAAATAAAATAAAAAATATATAATGTGAGTTATAATAATCTGCTATGGTGTTATTTTTTAATCTGTCTGTCACATGAGCATTTATGTACATACACACGGCTTAATTGACATAAGCTCGTAGACAAGATTTCATGTAATTTATCGCATATGTATGTATTTGCATAATGTTGCCAGATTTATGATACTTTTGTTCTTAATTGGCGCGTAACCGTCTAGACGATTTTGACCGAGTCCTATAAAGCGCACCTTTAGTGCATGCTTCGTGCTGCCGGGCCGTGATTGGAAATATGTACCAAGGGAGAATGAGTTAGTCTTCACCTGATCTTCCCAACGCAGTGTTGGTCTCCCTCTTCTTCTGCTGCCTTTAGTGGGTTTTGAAAGAAATACTTTCTAGACCGGAGCATCTTCGTCCATTCTCACGACATGACCTGCCCAGCGGAGCCGCTGCATCTTTATACAGCTCGTACAGCACATTGTTAAATCTCCGTCGATACTCGCCAACGCCCAAAGGTTCATAAATCCTCCGAAGGGCTTTCCTCTCGAATACTCCAAGCGCCATCTCATCTGATTTTGATATAGTCCATGCTTCTGCGCCGTACATCAGGACTGGAACGATGAGCGTCCTGTAGAGTGTGATTTTGGTTAGTCGAGAGGGCGAACTTTATTTTTCAATTGCCTACTTAGTCCAAAGTAGCATTTATTTTCAAGATTGATTCTTCGTTGGCTTTCCGTGCTGACATCATTCTTGGTGTTAATGCTGGTTACCAAATGAACGAAGTCCTTCCCAGGCCAGTCACCAGGCCTCATTAGGGATTTAAGATTATTGGCGAATACACTCTAAAAAATCTTCTTCTGCGAATCCACCTCGAATTCGCCGTGATATCATCCAAGATTTTGAGTTTCTTGAGTAGAATTTTAAATGGTAAATTAAAGCCCAACAGGGAATTTCTCGTGCAAAGCAAGATTTAAAAAAATTAATAAATGCTATTGCGATATTTGATTTTTCTCGAGTCCAAAAAATGACATTCACCTCCGCGAATTCATCTCGATTTCGCCACAACATCGTGCTCGCTTTTGTGTTTATTGGGTTATTAAAGTTGCACTTACTCACTTACTCACATCAACCATCACACACATCTAATAATTTATTATTTCTTCTTCAGCTCATTCCCTGGTTTTTTTTCCTTTTTGAATTATTCCAAAAGGCGTTGAAAAATGTGTGCGCCGATAAAATCGGTTGGCATGCAACCAAAAAATAGTGGCAACATTAGACTAAAATTGGGCAGTTAATTTAATTGAAATGGGATGCAATTTGTTTTATTTAGATTTGCTTTGCTATTTTACGATTATGTTACTTATTGTTGTAAGGGTGCAGCCAGACGATGCAAGAAAGTCTTTTCCGAAAGTGAAAAATTAAAGTTTTGTCGTATGGATGTATCCTAAGGAATGCTTTTGCCTTTTGTTTATTTTTGTGCAATAAAAATTCGATTGAATGTTGCTTTTGTACTGAAAGGAGTGGGGCTTGTGTATAGAGAAAGGAAAGTTGGAACATACAATTCAAGAGGTCATGACAGTAGGTTAGGTTAGGTTAGGTTAGGTTGAGGTGGCTGTCTCCGCAATTCATGAAAGCGGGGACACACTTAGGCCGAGGTGGCCCATTGTGATACCACACGGGAGCCCTAGCTTCCTTATCCCTATTTACAAACCTTTCCGGAAAAATTAGATTCAAAAGTATGATAAGATTAGATGCCCGTGAAGCTAAACCAGCGCGTTTGTTTCATGAAGCGCAGAAAATCTAGTGTCCTTGCATTTTCCATCTCCGCCAGGCACTCGAAAAAGTGTTTATGGAGGAAGCGGTACCTGGATAGCGACAGTGCGGGGCAGTGGCATAGATAGTGCTCAACACTCTCTATTTCCTCCACGTCCCTACAGCTGCGGCAGAAGTCGTTTTTATATAGGCCCATGCGAGAGGCGTGAGTGCCCATAAGACAATGGCCTGTTAGAAGTCCCACCAGCGGACCTATAGAGAGCCGATTCAGATGCAGCACCGATACAGACCTAGCCTCATCCAGTCTAGGCCAGATTTGCCTAGAAATCACACAAGTTGACTCCTTGGCCCATCTAGCGTTAGCCTGTTCAATGGAGCGAGATCTCAACCAATGCTTGCATGAGTTAAGCGGGGGGCCAACCCATGTCGCAGATGTGATATCCTGCAAGCTTGTGCCTTCCCTTGCTAACTCATCTGCAATGCAGTTGCCCCGAACGTTGCTATGGCCTGGAACCCAAATGACGTTCAGGTCGCACCTTTCGGCTAGTTTGTTCAAAGACTCCCTACATTTCATTGCAACTATAGATGTAGTATTGTTACTCTGTAAGGATTTTATGGCAGCTTGGCTGTCAGAGAAGATTTTGATAGAATTTATGTCTGGCAGATCTGTCAGGCGACGAGCTGCTTCCCATATGGCTATGAGCTCAGCCTTATAGACGCTGCAGTGATCAGGTAGGCGCAAACTTACTTTCAGATGAAGCTTTTCGCAGAAAAACCCACTTCCAACTCTATTGTTCAATTTAGAGCCGTCCGTGTAAAGGTGCAGTGTATTAGGGTCGGGATCCCCTAAGTTCTTCCACTCGCTCCTCTCCGGGATTCTTGTGGAGAATTTGTTATCCCAACAGAAGGCTGGTATTGCATAGTCCAGCTTTAGAAAATTGGCAGGGACGTTACTAAGAATTTGAGCGTGCCCGAATCTGGTGTCCCTCCAGGGTTCGGTTGCATTGAGCCTTGCCGCGTTGCAGCTGGCAATGAGTTTCCCCTGTATATCCGTGGGGAGAAGAAATAGGATGGTTTCGAGAGCTTTAGTTGGGGTGGAGGGAAGGGCTCCGCTAATAAGCATGGAAGCCATTCGCTGCACTCTAGTTAATTTGCTCTTATTGGTTTCGAGTTCCAGTGCTGGCCACCATATGGTGACTGCATAGAAGAGAATAGGTCGCACTACCGCTGTGTACAGCCAATGGACGATTTGGGGGTTAAGTCCCCATCTCTTGCCTATCGCTGATTTACATGCGTAAAGTGCTAACATGGCTTTTTGGGATTGTACTTCTACGTTCCGTTTCCAGTTTAGTTTTCTGTCTAGAATAACACCAAGGTATTTATCCTCGGTAGAGAGTTTAATCTCCTTCCCATTTATGGACGGAGGTTTGAATTCAGGTATCTTATGTTTGCGGGTAAACAGAACCATTTCCGTTTTCTCAGAGCTGACACTGAGCCCGCATTTCAGAGACCAGGTTTTTACAATGTTGAGTGCATTTTACAAAAGGTCGCTCAGCACCGGTATATGCTTGCCAGTCGCTGTCAGGGCGATTTCATCGGCGTACGCAATGACCTGGCAGCCCGTGTGCTGAAGTTTAGAGAGCAGGGTGTTCACCGTTAGGTTCCAAAGCAGAGGAGGCAAAACTCCACCCTGGGGTGTTCCCCTGTTGGCATACCTAGTTATCGATGAATTACCCATTTCAGAAATAATGGCTCTTCTACTAAGAAGAAGTTCGACAAACCTCACGAGAGCCTCCTCTACCTCCAAGTCCCGTAGGGCGGTGGTAACGGCTCCCGGTAGAACATTGTTGAAAGCTCCTCCTATGTCGAGAAAGATGCCCAGTGTGAATTCCTTAAAGGCTAGCCCCTTTTCTATCTTGGAAGTGATAGCGTGTAGAGCAGTCTCTACGGACTTGCCTTTGGAATAAGCGTGTTGAAAATGAGATAGAGTATTCGCACGGAGCCTGATATAGACATCCAGCAATCTCTCAAGAACTTTGAGTAGAAAAGAGGTCAGGCTTATCGGCCTGAAATCCTTTGAGCTGCTGTAGGAGGCTCTGCCCCCTTTAGGAATAAAGATCACCTTCGCCTTAGTCCATTCTAGAGGAATGTATGACAGGTTGAGGCAGGCTTTATAGATAGGAACAAGTAGAGGGATTAGAGTATCACTTGCTGCCTGTAATTCAGCAGGAAAGATCCCATCTATTCCCGGAGATTTGAAGGGTTTGAAGGATTTAATTGCCCATTTTACCCTTCTGTTAGTAATTATGTGCTCCAGGTCATTAGATGTCCTGGGGTTAGAGTAGGTTCTATAAGGTTTCGAGGTGCACCCTGGGAAGTGTGTGGTGACCAGGGTGTTCAGAATATCAGTACTAGATGTGGCCCAGTCCCCATTTTGCATTCGGATACAGCTTGGGGGAACTGGGTTAGTAGAGAGGACCTTTCGTAGACGATTGGCCTCAGAGATTTCTTCTATGTCGCTAGCGAAGTTTTTCCATGAGTCTCTTTTAGCTCTTTGGATCGACTTCTTGAAAATTTTTAAGGCATCCTTGTAGGCTTGCCAGTTGCCAGTTGTTTTCGCCTGGTTGAAGAGTTTTCTGCTGTTAAGCCGAAGCTTGGAGATCTCCGGGTTCCACCAATAAGGTTTCTTTTTACCCCGAACTATGACCTCCGGGCAGGCACTCTTGAAAGCAGCGTTACAGGATTTAGTAACAAAGTCAACTGCTTCATCGATTTTTGACGATGTGTCCAGCACACCGAGAGAAACAGACCCGTTATTGGAGATAGGCGCTTCATCAGTTGTTAACGGTAGGCTTAACATACCGAGAGAAGCGTGCTCAAGGAGCGTAGAAGACAGTTTCTGATTGTCATGACAGTAAATAATATTATTAAAATCAGGTTTTGCTTCTGGAATGGCTTTTTAGAATATTTTAAATTTCTTTTTATAATAATATTTGTGTATACTTGAAAATTATTAGCAAAACGAAAGTTTAAATGAAATTTATACACCACTTTTGTATGTCAAAACAATTCGCTTTGCAAAACTATATAAGTAAAAACATATTTTTTTAATTTTTTCTATTTGCAATAGTTTAAAAATTTAATATAGCATTATTATTCTCTCTGATACACATGCAAACAAACAGTAGAGTAACCCTCACGGAAAAAAAAGTTAGTTGCAAAAATAAATATATTAAAACGTGATTTATATTCAACTAATTTTAAAGTAGCTTTAAACAAATGCAGCGCGGGACAGTTTCTTGTATATGTACATATTTATATGTAAACACATGTTTTCAGATCTAAGTATGCCAAGATTGTTTTTTCCATTTTTTGGTTACCGTTTTTCAGCTTCACTTCCCATTAAACACTGAACACGAAATTCTCAAACGGAGAAAATATTGTTTCATATTTATCATTTGAAAATTAACATAAATTCAATTGTTTCTCAAATATTGTTTATCAACTTGATAACGATTTGCGAAATTTGAGGAAAATTTGTTTTGCATTTTTACCATTTCTTGAATTTCGACATCAAATGCAGGATTAAGTTATTTATATTAAACTACAAATAAAGTAGTTGAAAAGAAACTCAAGATAAAGTTATTTATTTTAAACTACTAGTAAAGTAGTCGAAAACAAATGCAGGATAGGGCAATTGACTGCTTGCTATGACAGCGCCGTGTTAAAAAAGTCAGTTCATTGCAAAGGAAAAAGTCACATTTTCAATTAGTTGTTATTGAAAATAAAGTAGTTTATAAAGTGATTTAAAATTAATTAAATTTCCTACAGGGAATAGCATATGGATTTACTTGTATTTGTTCGCCCAAATCCTCTATGTACTACAAGTAGCTTAACAAATATTTATTCAATTCAAACCAACAATGGTTAACCAAACTAGACGGACGCAGTTGGCGCAACCAGCCAACAACTACCAGTGAATAAACTAACAGAATTTTGCCAAACCGATTGACCAAATGACCACCGACCACCGCAGACCAAACGTTTCAAAACGCTGGAATAAATGTTGAAAAATGTGTATGTGTGTCTATATGGTATGTGGTTTATATGCGTGTCTATAGATGTTTTATTGGCTATAAAAATTCATTTATGTACATACATATATATGCACTTATATACATACATACATACATACATATCCCTGCAAAAAAAGGTGCGATCAATCCCGAAAGAGATTTATCCTCGATTGACCCCTTTCGAGAACAATAGGTCCACAATTAGTCCCTGATTGTTCCCGTACGGGTATAAATGTATACTAATTGTAGAGCAATTGTTCCCTAACGAGTATAAATGTAGATTAATCGCTTTCATTCCGAACGGGTACAAATCTAGATTCCTTAAATGTAGACATTTTACAAAAATATGCAATGTATTTAAAAAATTGTAGAACAACCGGTAAAACGAATTGAACACCCTTTTTTAATAACAATTTTAACAAAATGTTGCCTAAAATATCCTATGAAAAAATCCTTTACATTACGCTCATATAATGCATACTCAAAACTTACAATTTTTTAAATTTATTTATTGAGATTTTTTTACAAAAGTAAAACATTATATAATCTTTATTTAAATATGCATGAACATTTACAATTTTTTAAGGAAAAATCTACATTTTGTACCCGTTCGTGCTGAAAGCGACTGATCTACATTTGTACCCGTTGGGGATGAGAGCGATTAATCTACATTCGTACCCGTTCGGGATGAAAGCGATTGATCTACATTTGTACCCGTACGGGTATACAAGTTGAACAATTAGTCTCTTCATAGGACATGATCGAACAAATGCGATCAATTCACTCCATATTGTAGCAGCGCTTTTTCAATAAAAGATATTTATTCGTTCAATTCTACGTATTGAATAATAATCTTTATTTCCAAATTTTCAATTTATAATGAAAATTTATGAACAGAAAAACTATGAAAACTATGAAAATAGTATGATTTTCCATTTAACCCTGTATAGCTCAAATATATGCAATTATACACAAGAGTAAAAGTTACTTATTAAATATTTAATAACTGCTTATTGCTACAATTCGGCCATTCTGACCAAAAGATCACCTGATCTTATATGACTTATAATGAGCTTTTATTTAACCAGGGTCGTATATTGGCAGCAGCCCAAACCCCTTTATACGGTATTCGTGATTTTTGAAAACCTTCAACATCCTCCAATACATATCGATCATTAACTAAAATTTTTGAAATTTTGTAAGGTCCTTTATATTTAGGAACCAGCTTTCTACAAATACCTGCTGTTGAATCAAAATTTTTTATCATAACATAATCACCCTCACTGTATTGGTTCGCAGGGCGCCGTTTTCTATTAACATAATTATTATTGTAAGATTGCAAGGATTTTTCATTTACTGAAGCTTGCATTCTTACTTTTTCATGACTTTGCTGAAAGTTTTCAAGTTCTCCTTCCTTTAATTCTTCACTAAATAAATCTATAATTTTACCTCTCTGTTTTATTCCAAACAACATTACACTAGGATATTGCTTTATAGTTCTATGTATACTATTATTAAGAGCATATTCAACAGTCTCAATTACACTATTCCAATTGATATTACATTCAGAATCACATAATTTAGCTATCATTGGGCCTATACTTCTATTCACCCTTTCTACTTGCCCATTTGCTTGTGGAGATCCTGTGGCTATTTTAATATGTTGAACATTTTCCAAATCAAGAAACTCTCTAAAATTGTTTGAAGTGAAACCACTACCTCTGTCTGAAATTATAATTCTTGGCTTACTATACGAACGAAAATAATCCCTAAGTGAACTGATTACCTCTTTGCTACCAGTAGTTTTTGTTGCATACAACCTAACAAATTTTGTGCAAGAATCTATAATGAGAAATATATATTTATTTAAACGTGAATTGTTTATAGGCCCAAAATGATCTATGTGTACCACTTCAAATGGGTTTTCAGCTTTCGGAATATTATGCAAATAACCCTCTTCTTTTCCATGTTTTGACGAAAATACTATACACTTCAAACAATTTTTAATGTGGGTAGAAATTTTTTCTCTCATTTTCGTGAACCAATAACTTTTTGATATGAGATCTAGCGTTTTATCAATACCCATATGTCCCATCTCGTCATGGTATTTGTATAAAATATGACCCTCCATATCTTCAGGAACACAAAAACGTAATTTATTACCATCAACCTTTCTATATAATACACCATTCCTCATTTCATACAAATTATGCTCACTATTCTGTAACATATTTCGCAATTCGTTAAATTTTTTATCTTTGGCTTGACAAATAATTAAATTTTCTTCAAAAGTGTTAGTATCTACAACCAAAATGTTATTAATCCGACTTAAAGCATCAACATGTTGCATACGAGTACCAGATCTATGTTCTAAAGTGTAATCAAAATTTTGCAGTTCTAACGCCCACCGTGCTATTCTTGGATTTAACTCTTTTTTATACTCAGCTGTACTAGTACACAGAGTATTATAGTTTTAATCACATAACGGTGGATTGTAACAGAATGAAATAACCGAGATAGATATAGACTTATATATATCAAAATGATCAGGGTGAAAAGAGAAATCGATTGAGCCATGTCCGTCCGTCCGTCCGTCCGTCCGTCCGTCCGTCCGTCCGTCCGTCTGTAAACACTCTAACTCGCGCAAAAATTGAGATATTTTGATGAAATTTGGAATGCAAGTTGGTATCGAGACTGGGACGGTTGGTATTGAAAATGGGCGAAATCGGACCATGACCACGCCCACTTTTCCTATATAGAAAAAATCGGAAATTTGGTATCTCAGTCCCTAATATAGCTGGAGCGATAAAATTTTACCCACATGTTGAGCTCAGGCCCCTATGAAGAAATTTTATGAAATTTTGGAAAATGGGCGGTGCCACGCCCACTTATTAAGGGTCAAACATTGAAAGTTTTATGAGTCATAACTCAGAAACCGTTGAAGATATGTCGATGAAATTTGGTACGCGTGATTTACTTACTTAGGCAAATGTTTTGACGGAAAATTGTCAAAATCGGTTGACGGCCACGCCCACTTTTATAAATGTGTATTATAAAGTGACCTAATAAAAACATTTTAAGCGATATCTCTGTCAAATATAAAGATCTATCACTGAAATTTTGTGGCATGATTCCAACTACGAACATAAAACGAAAACCACAAAAATTTTGGAAAATGGGCGGAGCCACGCCCACTTATTAAGGGGCAAACATTGAAAGTTTTATGAGTCATAACTCAGAAACCGTTGAAGATATATCGATGAAATTTGGTACGCATGATATATTTACTTAGGCAAATGTGTGGACGAAAAATTACCAAAATCGGTTGACGACCACGCCCACTTTTATATATGTGTATTATAAAGTGGCCTAATAAAAACATTGTAAGCGATATCTTTGTCAAATATAAAGATAATTCATTGAAATTTTGTGACATGAGTTCCACAATAGACCGGAAACATAAAATAGACAAATTTTGGAAAATGGGCGTGGCACCGCCTCCTTTTGGACAAAGGGATATACGAGATTTATTAGCCTTTAACTCGACAAATAATTGAGATATTATGACGAAACTTGGTTTATACACTTTTATAACTCGTGTTAATAAACACGCAAAAATTAATTGAAATCGGTTTATGGCCACGCCTACTTTTTAACAGATATTTCTGGAATACCCTTTGGGAGTTTGTAACGTGACATCTTTGTAACTAGAAGTCATAAAGGAATTAATTTTTGCACAAAGAATAATATTGATATGCTTAGTTGGATGACTGATAAAAATTTAGAAAATGGGCGTGGCTACGCCCACTTTATGCAGCACTCGCTTTATATAAAGTACACCGTGTTTCCATCAAACGCAAACAAACAATGAAAGCATACAGCTGAGTATCTAATGTTCGATTCCACTCGAACTTAGGCTTCCTTACTTGTTACTTAATGTCATGGTTAATGAATTGCAATCAGTTACTATTTTAAATTTAATTCCTTGAAGATATATACGAAATCGCTTTAGTGCATATATAATAGACAAGGTTTCTAATTCAAAGCTGTGATACTTTGATTCTGCTTCACTAGTTCGCTTTGAAAAATAAAAGACCGGATGAAATTTCTTGTCAGACTTGCGTTGCATTAATATAGATCCAAATCCTAACGTACTTGCATCACAATGCAATTCAGTTTCATCTTTCGGATCATATATTGTAATAATAGGAGCTTCCAATAATTTTTGTTTTAATAACTCAAAACATTTAATTTCTTCAACACCAAACTTAAATTTGTTGTCTTTCCTAGTCAAATCATACAATGGTTTAGCAATTACTGAAAAGTTCTTAACAAAACGCCTAAAATAAGAACATAGTCCTAAGAAACTCTGTACTGATTGAATTTTATTTGGCACTGGAAAATTTTTAATTGCTTCTAGTCCTTTTTCATCAGCTTTAATTCCATCTTTAGAAATCGTATAACCTAAATACTTTACTTCTCTACGAAAGAATTCACATTTATCAAGCCTTAGATTTAAATTATTATCAACAAGTCTCTTAAAGACTTCTTTAAGTATTTCAAAATGTTCTTTGATGTTTTCAGTAGCAATCATTATATCGTCCAAATATATAATTACTTTATTATTCCTAACCATATCTGAAAAAATTTTATTTACAAAACGTTGAAATGTCGAGGGTGCATTCTTAAGCCCAAATGGCATACGTAAAAACTCAAACTGACCTAACGGCGTCACAAAAGAGGTATATTTGATTGAATCAGGATGCATAAAAACATGGAAAAATCCATTTTTTAAATCGAGTTTGCTAAAAAAATTCTTATTTGCCATTCTATCTAACAAATCATCAATTAATGGTAAAGGATAATTGTCTTTAGCCGTTATTTTATTAAGTCTTCTAAAATCAACGCACATTCTAATATCACCAGTTTTCTTACGAACCAATACAATCGGGGAAACGAATTCTGATTCACTAGGTCTAATTATTTTCTTTGATACGTATTCATCCAATACTTTTTGCAATTCATTTTTTTCGGTGTAGGACAAACGCCTTGGAGGACAATTAAAGGGTTTCACGTTTTCAACAACAATTTTCATCTCACTTTTGACTTTTGGTTCATTTAGTCGTTCAGGATTTTTATAATATTTCATAAAAATTTCAATAAATCTTTGTTTATCGTAATTATTCAATCCCGCATCAACTATAAAATCAGGTTTATCATCATTTAAATTTGAAATTAATAAAAGTTGTTTTGAAAAATCTTCTTCTAGTTTATCATATCTATCATCTTTACCTTTTAAATTCTTAATTACTTCTTTAGCTTTATCTTCATTCGACGACTCATTTTCATTACACATTTGTTTACCAATATGTTCGCAATTATCAACAATGGATACATTTTTCAAATTTTTCGTTTCGCTCATTCTAACTAACTTATACTTACAAACATCTAAAAAATCTCTGCCCAATACAGCTTCATATTGCATAGTACTGTCATCAACAATTATGAAAGTTATTTCATATAAGTTTTTATTAATTTTTATGTAACACAAAAATTTTCCATAAGTTAATATTTTTTCATTATTCAAACCAAAATATGAAGTATTTAAATTAGAAATATGTGCAGAATCTACTTTTCCATTGATGCAAGCCTGCTTTATGAAACTGATTGGGCTACCAGTATCGATCAAACATTCTAACGAAAAAAAAATATTTGTAGATTTTTTAATAATAAAATGGAATAATCTTACATAGTCCTCAACCAAATGAACACCTTTCTTTTTGGTACATACTGCAGCCCGATGTTCTTTGCTTCCACAAACATAACACGCCCCAAAATCTCTCTTTGGCTTCCGACAATCAGCAGCTACATGTCCTTTAATGTTGCAATTATAACATCTTACTTCACGGACTTGACTTGAGTCTACAGTTGACGAAATTGGTTTCATTTCCACCTTAGCGAAAGCTTGAAGTAATTGATTCTTCGTTGAATAACATTGTAAATATGCTTGAGTCCGAAGACGGTAATCACTTATACCCTCAATGATATATTCCACAATTTCTCCCTCTTCAAGCTGTAGTGGGTTTGCTAACAATATCTTTTCATTAAAATAATCAATAAACTTTTCTCCAGCCTTCCATTTCTTTGCCTCAAAACGACGTCGCATTAATATTCTATTCTCCTTTATACCAAATATTTCGTTCATTTCATTAATAAGTGTATTGATACTTTGTACTGCAAAATCTGGCTTACTTTGAAGCCATTTCTGTGCTTTGCCTTTTAATTTTCCAAGCATTATCACACGTAACTCATTTTCGTTCATTTTGTAGGTATCGGCAACGCTTTTCAGCTGGGCAACCCAAATGCTAAAATTTACGCCACCATCATATTCGGGAACGAGTGTCTTTATCATATCTAATGACATTTTTGTTTGTGCGGCAGCTGCACAGCCCACTGTTTCACCACTACGTACCGTTTGTATTAAAATAGCATTTTCTCTTTCCAATAAATTTTTTTCACGTCGCAACAATTCGGTTTCACGCTTTAAAATTTCAAATTCTGATGCGCTTACATTTCTACGCTCCCTTTGTTTCTCTGCAAGCATTATACCATCGCTGTAATCGTCTAATTCCACTACTTCGCCATCTATATTTTTGTTTGTTTGTTCATCTCGATCATCTTCATTTAAATGCATATCATCTAGTGCAGGACATCTACCTCGCTCATTAACGGATACATTACTCAGACGAATAATCAATGAGCTCTTGTTACCACTCGAAGGCAGCTTAAGTTCTCGTAACCAGGCACGCAACTGCATAACGCTATATTTCGTTAAATCTTCACTCTCCATTTTTTCGTTTTTAAATCGCAGTTTTTTTTTTATATATATTATTTTCTCAACTCTTTTTCGTGCACTCAATTATGTAGTAAATCTATATAATTATTTTTATTTATTTCTCGCGCTACTATTTTCGCACAATTATTTATTTTATATTAACATCATTTTTTAAATAAACGGACCGAGTTTAAAGATTTGAGAAAAAAAAAAAAATTATTAGGCAATGGGATGAATCCCTCTTCTGAGAAATTGTAGCAGCGCTTTTTCAATAAAAGATATTTATTCGTTCAATTCTACGTATTGAATAATAATCTTTATTTCCAAATTTTCAATTTATAATGAAAATTTATGAACAGAAAAACTATGAAAACTATGAAAATAGTATGATTTTCCATTTAACCCTGTATAGCTCAAATATATGCAATTATACACAAGAGTAAAAGTTACTTATTAAATATTTAATAACTGCTTATTGCTACAATATAAAGGGATGTAAAATTGTATTAGTCGCATGCTCCCTTGCGATTGATCCCGGACACGTACCGGATTAATCGCATTTTTTGCAGGGATATGCATGTATGTTTATGTATATACATACATACACTGAGAGAAAAAAAATATATGGAGGGGTCAAAGAAATTGCTTACCTATTTTGAACACTACTTTCTTTGTTTTGAGTAAATTTTCCTTAAAACATGTTAAAAGGTTTATAAAATATTGTTGTTACATGTGTTATCATGGTTTCATATACTTGTTTTGAAAAAATTCATACATTAAAACAATGAAAAATTCTTTAAGCGCCATTCCATTCCCAACTTTCCTTGTTTTGAAGACTTGATTTCTTTAATTTTGAGAAATTAAATTCCCATACAAATCCCCATGGCAACGAATTTGTTTGAATGTTTTTTATGTTTTTTCCACATTTTTGAGAAAATTTACACAAAACAAAGAAAATTTTGTATTGGGACGCGTGTTCAAAATAAGGAAAATTATGTCTTTGATCGAGAGAAATTTTTTTTTTGAGTGTACATTTATTCAACCGACAAACTGTGTCAACCTCGATTAAGCATGAATCAATTGTCTGTATCAAGGAAACCACAAATAACGCCATACCTACACACCAACGTTTTTGCTTAGGAAATAGTGAGTGCTGTATACACACAAACATACAAGTTTATTAGGGTGGTAATTTTTTGGTGTTTTTTGTATATTCCAAGGAATATTTGTTTGTTTGCTTTTTGTGGTCTTTTGCTTTCTTTGTACAAATATTTTTTCTCAGTACACCATAGAATAATTTTATGACGAATAATTTTCTAGAAGATTTTAACCCTCTAAGAACCTTCAAAATACTATTTTTTGGGACCTTATAAAAAAGGGGTCAAAACGAGCTCTTCGTAGAGGTGTTAGCGGTTTAAAGTACTCTACGAAATTAAAGCGTGTGTAATTTACTATATGTTTTCTAAGAACATATTTCTATATGATATGTATTTTATCTCTTTTATCTATTCTATTTTATCTGCTTTAATTAAAACTCACTCAGACAAAATTTCGTAAATTTAAAATGGCAAATAAAAAAAATTTGACCTCAGGGAAAAAACGATTTGGTAGCTTTACTATATGGATAGTTGGCTTTGGTTCTGTGTGTGAATTATTTCGCCCCAAAAAATGCAGTTTCACAGTGTTATCGAAGGTGAGACTTGAAAAGGATTCGCATGGCTAACCATGACTAAAGTTTATAGCGGCAATCGGTGGTTGAGAAACAGTTGAGGTTAAGCAAAGCATGAGTAAAGATTTTACAAATATTAACATCACCCTAATGCTTTCATGTGTCTGAAAATTTTGCTCAATTACGCACATAATATTGGTCTAAACCCCTACACGCATATTCTTACTTACGCACGGGTATTTAAATTAGTGCATCTCATGCATATTCTTAATCATATTTGCATTGTTTAATTCCAATTCATGGCTCAAAAATTTGTACACTATTCGTGTCTATAGAATGGAATGGAATGGTATTGTGGTAGGCTGGAAAAACTATGTCTTTCCCAAGCACTCAGGCATCTTTGCACATTGTACTTGAAGTCTTTAGAAAGGATCAGGATGTAGGGGAAAAGCTGGGATAGCGGCAGCAGAATCCCTCTGCAAACTTTTCAGATTCTCTTATAAATCCGAGAAGTTTGTCGAGTGATAATGCGCAATCTTACTCTAGCGAAAGCCGAACAGGTGTAGAGAAAATGCTCTGTGCCGTCCAGGCAGGATAGGCATAATGAGCTCTCGATAATGCCTCTGGTGGCCATGTGCTGTCCCCATGGATTTTGCCCTGTAATCAATCACACAAGGACCCGACGCTACCTCCTTCTCCGCTTGAGGAGAAAGTTTGCTTTGTTCATGCATTTACACGTGTCTATGTAGACATTCATTCTACATACGTGTGTACTTTTATACTTCTCAGACGGTTTCTAAACTTTTTTAATGACTTCAAAAATGACTTTTTCGTGTGGAATGCTGTTTTCTTCAAATATTATATCTATTGCTACACTAAAAGCTATCGATTGATGTACACACATACTTTGTGGAAAACATTTTTGTCATTTTTGGCATGTACTATGCATGTATGTATGTATGTAGGTACATGTATACGCTCACGTGACTTCACTCGAACCAAATTGATTTCAATTCAATTGCTGTACAAGTGCATACATACAAACATACACACGAACATACAAACATATGCAGTTAATCACAAACAAACAAACATGCGGATTTTTTTGCTTATTGCAGCTTTTTGCTGTGTGACTGCGTACGTGTGTGTGGGTGTGTGTGTGAGTTGTGTGTTTGTTTTCGCGTTCTGAAGCCACTAAATTGTGCAATACAAACTTCCGCTTCCGCTGCAACAATAACATCAACAGCAAGAGCAGCAACTCCAAGCAATCGTCGTACTCGTTGTAACACATAATTTTTACCACTAAAATTGCAGCCATACCCTCACGGAAAAAAAAAGTTAGTTGCAAAAATAAATATATTAAAAAGTGATTTATATTCAACTAATTTTAAAGTAGCTCTAATCAAATGCAGCGCGGGACAGTTTCTTGTATATGTACATATTTATATGTAAACACATGTTTTCAGATCTAAGTATGCCAAGATTGTTTTTTCCATTTTTTGGTTACCGTTTTTCAGCTTCACTTCCCATTAAACACTGAAAACGAAATTCTCAAACGGAGAAAATATTGTTTCATTTTTATCATTTGAAAATTAACATAAATTCAATTGTTTCTCAAATATTGTTTATCAACTTGAGAACAATTTGCGAAATTTGAGGAAAATTTGCTTCGCATTTTTACCATTTCTTGAATTTCGACATCAAATGCAGGATTAAGTTATTTATATTAAACTACAAGTAAAGTAGTTGAAAAGAAACTCAAGATAAAGTTATTTATTTCAAACTACTAGTAAAGTAGTTGAAAACAAATGCAGGATAGGGCAATTGACTGCTTGCTATGACATCGCCGTGTTAAAAAAGTCAGTTCATTGCAAAGGAAAAAGTCACATTTTCAATTAGTTGTTATTGAAAATAAAGTAGTTTATAAAGTAATTTAAAATTAATTAAATTTCCTACAGGGTAGTTGTTGTTCTGTTTAATAAACGAATTTTTACGATAGTCAGTCCACACACACATAGGGATGGCAAAAAAAATGAAATAACCGATTAACCGTTTTTTAGGTTAATCGAAAGCGTTCGATTATTAATCGTGAATAATTGTGGGGAACTAACCGATTATAACCGTTTTTCGATTACAATTATTCCTTAAAAAAAATATATAATAAACGAAAAAAAATCATCATTTATTAGGAAAAATCGTCAACATGACGATAAAATCGTCTATTCGGGAACTGGTGGGAACATTTATTGCGTTTTTTTGGATATACTCACAAAACCGTGGGTAACCGAATTCGGACTCGAATGAAAAGGCGGAAATTCCCAACTTCGATTATTTCCTTTCGATTATTTTCGACCTGAGAGGAGAAAGGTTAATCCAAAAAATAACACTGGATCACAAAATGAAATTTTTTGTCTGTACTTTGGACGTGACTATCCTATCTATATGTAAAATCGGTCTCTGATTCCGAAAATCGGGTTCATTTTTAATTCTATGGGAAGGTTTTTGAGATATCGGCAATTTACCGTTATTTGGCCAATGGGTCCACTTAATCCAGTATATCTCTTTAACACAGTGAGTTATCTTCCTTAGGGTGACACCAAACGAAAGAAAATTAAATTTCCTTTTTACGGTTCCTATAACATTTTTCTCTAACTCGTATAGTTTCTGAAATATTGACGATTAAATTTTTTCGATTTTTTACGATTTTTTGAAGAAAAAATTGACTTTGTCAGACAATATCTTTAAAACCAATGTCTTCACCTTCGGTTTTACTCTTTTACGTGAAGCTCCATTCTATTGGGAAAAATATAAGCTATCAACGAAGAAAATCCATGGTAAAATGGAAAAGTTATAGGCGATCAAGTAAATACAGCCAAGTCGCGCAGTGCCTCTGCACGGGTATATTCTATGCATGTTATACCCGTAAACGCGCTTGTATCTACTGCGCTGCCAATGTGCTGCTACTGCAGATGTGTAGGTATTGGCACAATATGCATAGAATGTACCCGTGCAGAGGCATTGCGCGACTTGGTTGTATTTACTTGATCGCCTATAACTTTTCCAGTTTACCATGGATTTTCTTCGTTGATAGCTTATTTTTTTGGAAATGGAATGGAGCTTCACGCAAAGGAGTAAAACCGAAGGTGAAATCATTGGTTTTAAAGATATTGCCTGACAAAGTAAATTTTTTCTTCAAAAAATCGTAAAAAATCGAAAAAATTCAAATTTAATCGTCAATATTTCAGAAACTATAAGAACTAGAGAAAAATGTTATAGGAGCCGTGAAAAGGAAATTTAATTTTCTTTCGTTTGGTGTGACCCTAAGGAAGATAACTCACTGTGTTAAAGAGATATACAGGATTAAGTGGACTCATTGGCCAAATAACGGTAAATTGCCGATATTTCAAAAACCTTCCCATAGAATTAAAAATGAACCCGATTTTCGGAATCAGCGACCGATTTTACATATAGAAAGGATGGTCGCGTTCAGAGTATTTTTTGGCTGTAGAGCAGTGTAATCAAAAGGAAAAAACCGATACATTTTAATCGTTAACCGAAAGAAATTAACCGATTATAATCGTTTTTCCGGTTATTGTTGCCATCCCTACACACACACACACACGCAGACACAATATAAAAATGCACAAAAATACGTATATGTATGTGTACCTACTTACTTACATGCAAGTAAAAAAAATAGGTAAAAAAACTTTTTAAGTTAAACGGTTTTATGTTATACATACATTGCAATGTTTAAGATAAATGTACTAAAAACCAAAAAATAATAAAATAGATACAGTCGTGGGAATTATAAACATTTGCATAGACTAGACTAAAATAAAACCGTGGGGCACGTCAATTGTCTACAATCGTTGATTAAAATGTTTGTTTTGTAATGTTACACTATAATTAGGCAGTTGTTCAACCGACAACGATGGACGTGTGATAAGTAGGGCTAGAATGTGGAAAAAAGCTAGCAAGCTCGATTATAAGCGAGTTTTAGGGTTTCATAGTGGTGAGCGAGTAGTACTTTTATCATATGTTTTGTCGATTAAAGACAAACTACGAGCAGTGAAACGATTCCTCGTGTGAATGTCCAACGATAAACTAGTTGAAACATCTCTTTTATTAACATGGAGTGTATAACTATTGGAATTTCCATGAGCAAGAAAATAGTAAGTATTTTCCTCACCGTCTGCGGGCCAACTGCCTAACGACGAATTAAACGATTCTTCTATCGCACATTAAGTCGATAATTTGTAGACAATTGACGTGCCTCCCGGTTTTATTTTAGTCTAGTCTATGCAAATGTTTATAATTCCCACGACTGTATCTATTTTATTATTTTTTGGTTTTTAGTACATTTATCTTAAACATTGCAATGTATGTATAACATAAAACCGTTTAACTTAAAAAGTTTTTTTACCTATTTTTATTTTCTAGTTTTTAGTTTTTATTTCGCATTCTGTTTAATTCATTTAGTGCTTCATTATTGCAAGGTTTCTTGCCCGTTAGTTTATTGCAGTCCAACGCCTCTATAGCGACCCACGCGCCACCTATCGGAAGTTTTTTTTAGGAAAATATTTCCTTTCAAGGTAGTAATACATGTTCCGAATTTCAGCCAAATCGGACCATAAATGCGATTTTTGTAAATATAGCGACCCACGCGCCACCTAGCGGAATTTTTTTTTAAAGAAAATATTTCTTTTCAAGGTAGTAATACATGTTCCGAATTTCAGCCAAATCGGACCATAAATGCGATTTTTGTAAATATAGCGACCCACGCGCCACCTAGCGGAATTTTTTTTTTAAGAAAATATTTCTTTTCAAGGTAGTAATACATGTTCCGAATTTCAGCCAAATCGGACCATAAATGCGATTTTTGTAAATATAGCGACCCACGCGCCACCTAGCGGAATTTTTTTTTTTTTAAGAAAATATTTCTTTTCAAGGTAGTAATACATGTTCCGAATTTCAGCCAAATCGGACCATAAATGCGATTTTTGTAAATATAGCGACCCACGCGCCACCTAGCGGAATTTTTTTTTTAAGAAAATATTTCTTTTCAAGGTAGTAATACATGTTCCGAATTTCAGCCAAATAGGACCATAAATGCGATTTTTGTAAATATAGCGACCCACGCGCCACCTATCGGAATTTTTTTTTCATAATATTGCATTGTCATCGGGGTTATACATGCGTGCAAAATTTCAGATTAATCGGTTGACAGGAAGAGGGTGAAATTTGAATTACTAAATTTGACCCAAGAATAAAGAATAAATAATAAAACAAACGGGGTGAGCTAAATAAAACCGTTTAATAATAAAATGTACTCGATTACCAATTTCATATGCTCCTTTATGCAACACATACCAACAATCTTCCCAGCTCGCTCCTCTATACTATTGTTAAATGTATTGTGCAGTTTAAATATTGTAAAATTCCCAATGGAAGGAAATGTGTACGGTCGGAATGCCAAGGATATTTAAACATGTATTGATACCTAGCAGCAGTGGAAGCAAAAGCAGTAAGGTAAGTAAGAAGGCAAACAGGAAAGGTAGTTAGGACTCGATTGAGAGTGCATATTCTATAATCAAAAGTGGAAATAAGGTAATGGTCATTATGACTAAAGATGCATGTTGAATGATGAATTATGACGAATCATGACTGATTATGATGATGAATGATGAGTGATGAATTATAAATGATGAATAATGAGTGATCAATTGTGAATGATGAATGCTGAATGATGAATGATGAATGATACATGATACATGTTGAATGATGAATAGTGAATGATGAATTATTAGTGATGCATGACGAATGATGACTTGTCAGTGCGGAATGTTGACCGAAGAATTAATGATGAAGAAAGAAGAATGAACGATGATGAATGAAGTATGACGAATGATGAATGGCGATTGATGAATAATGAATAATGAATAATGAATAATGAATAATGAATAATGAATAATGAATAATGAATAATGAATAACGAATAATGAATAATGAATAATGAATAATGAATAATGCATAATGAATAATGAATAATGAATAATGAATAATGAATAATGAATAATGAATAATGAATAATGAATAATGAATAATGAATAATGAATAATGAATAATGAATAATGAATAATGAATAATGAATAATGAATAATGAATAATGAATAATGAATAATGAATAATGAATAATGAATAATGAATAATGAATAATGAATAATGAATAATGAATAATGAATAATGAATAATGAATAATGAATAATGAATAATGAATAATGAATTGTGAATGGTGAATGGTGAATGATGAATGATGAATGATGAATGATGAATGTTGAATGATGAATGATGAATAATGAATGGTGAATGGTGAATGATGAACGATCAACGATGAATGATGAATGATGGCTGATGAATTATTAATGATAACTGATGAATGATGACTGATGAATGATGAATGATGACTGATAAATTATGAATGATGACTGATGA
Source organism: Urophora cardui (assembly GCA_960531455.1). Taxonomy (NCBI): domain Eukaryota; kingdom Metazoa; phylum Arthropoda; class Insecta; order Diptera; family Tephritidae; genus Urophora; species Urophora cardui. The sequence continues at coordinate 116,110,172 of OY482674.1, read as the reverse complement.
ATTATGATATGATAAGTAATTAATATCATAATCAATGGTGGATGATGAATGATGAATGAATGATTTGTGTGTATTTGTAAATAGCACCACTGGGTATACAAAACAAAAACACGCGCATAGAGCAAATGCACAACAATGAGTAGCAGAATGCAATTCAATTGCTTTTGCTTTATTGCTATTCACTTGTGGCGAAATTTACACACTGATGCATATACACATTACAAAGGGCACGCTTTTATGTATAGTCTACTTGCATACATACCCAAGAATACATATAGTATCTACATATACATATCTACCTATAAGTATTCACATGTTGCACATGGCTCTCTAATCGTTGTCGTCATCGCATGTACTGAAATTCCGATATACAATCAAATTGGGAATTCGTTGCATTTGAATTAATGTTTTCAATGTGAAAAATCAAAAGGAATACCATTCCTTCGTTCGATTTCACTGCAGTTAAGCGCATGTACATACTCGTACTAAATTTATTATTCTCTCTTTGTTTTCTAGGTCTTAAGAAAATGACTAATATGACTTTGTTTGCAATTTTCAATGAATGGCCGTAATTATTTGAGTGAAATTACTTTTGACTTGAATTTTACTACTATGTAACTAAGCAGTTGCATTGTATGTAAGATTATAAATTATGCAAGAATTTCAGCTAATTGTTTCAGTTTTGTGATGGCGACAATTTTGCGTGCGCTCTTTCTATGTATGTTAGATAAGGAACTGAAATCTATGAATAAGCTTCAATTCATTAGTAGTGACATAATCATAAAGATTTTCCCCCAAATCATTGTGTTTTGTTCTGATTGGTTTGTTAGAATGGCGAGTCCCACTGACTCAAATTAGCGCCGAAGCGCCATTTTGATACCACGACTCGTGTCTAAAAACCAGAAGAATAGAGTAAAGGAGAATATTAATACGGAAACTAGGGTACGTCCTACGCCCTATATCCATAATATAATAATACATTGGCGCTATCATAACTCTAACGAGTTTTATGGCCGAGCTTTTCTCCCAATTCAAGGTGTGCTCCTTTTTTGTTTTTCCTACTAATTGGGTGGACCTACAGTTTTATGCTGGCTCCGAACGGCGAATGCATTTTTTGTGAGAAGCTTTTTCATGGCAGAAATGACCGCTGCTCTTAAAAAACCCAATAATTGGATTTTTACTAATTAGAAAAATTGTTTTTTTTGATGTTTTGCTCGGACCGTGGTTTGAACCCGAGACCTCTGGCATAGCAGGCGAGCACTGTACCCACTGCACCACAGCGGCCACCACAGCGGCCCTATATCCATACTGTTGAGTTAAGTAATCTAAGAAGTCTCCCAGGCCAGACGTTCTTGAGTTCCGAGAGGTTGTCGAAGAAATGTTTACCAAAGGATTTTCTTTCTGCCTTGACAATTCGAAGGACACTCGTATAAAAAGTGTTCCAATGTCTCCTCTGCTGCAGGAAGATTAAAGCTGCGACATTGAGTGTTATGGTCCAATCCAAATTGGGCCACTTGGGTACCAATAGTCCAATTTAGCAATTTAGCGAGAAATGTCCACTTGTCCAATTTTAGAATGGCTGAGGATCGTATCTCATTGAATGAAGTCCAAAGACTTCTGCAGACCCTGCAGATCTACAACCGTTTTCAACTTGCATTAGCCTCCTCGAGCTAGCGCCGAGAGATTCGACCCTTCATGCAGCCCAGGGAAGCAAGTACCGATACCGAGCTTTGCCTGGCCAGTTAATCAGCAATTCCTTGCCCTGGATATGGCGGTGTCGCGGAATCCAAATCGTCGACTTTCCAAACCCATAAACCACTCTCTATACTCCTGACCAGGCTTGATGATACCGCTGCAGACCCCAGAGCCCTCAGAGCCACCTGAACATCTGAGAAAATTCCTATCCTATTTACGTCATCGACACTTTTCTTTGAAAGTAGGGCCTTGCAGGGGCTTCTGTATGGCGAACTCTTCGAATGGAAAGGCGATCGCCATTACCGGCAGCCTAAATGATATGGAAGTGTTGCGAAGACACCCGTTCGCAATCTGCATGCCAACCTTGAGTTCTAGGCTCATATTCTTATATCCGTTCAATCTTCTGAAATCTCAATAAATGATTTTCCCCCAAATCCCTCTTTTCTAATATACATACTTATTTACTGTTGCCTTTGATCCGTTAGGAATTTGGATCATTTGATTCAGAGAACTATCTATAATAGGAATTTTAGACTGTGACAAAGCAATCTTTTTTTTTCATTTTCCTCAGAAGTCTCCTATTTTTCATCTTACGCTAACAACACAACCTACTTAAATAGCCTAAACATCGTACCCACATTGTGGTCTTTCCCTTTCAATTGAATTCAACTCAACAACCAACCAACTCCTTGCACCCGCAATAGCGTAATAATCAATTTACAAGCACGATTTCCTTCCGCAAACCCATTTCGCCGACTTAAAGAGTAATCCTTTTATTACCACAGTCAGTCTTTCTTGCTTTGTAGTGTGCCAAAAATTCATTCATTCCAAAACGACAAGCTCTTAGGACACAGACAGCGAAGCAGGGAAAGTGAAGGCGAAAACCTAAATAAGAGAAAACAGGAAGCAAACGCGCAAAAAGAGTGAAGGAGAAATTCAATTGAGCAAAAGTCGAATGAATAATTTTCATAGTTAAACGAAGTCCGTACGTAAATATGTATGCATGTGTGTGTAGGTGTGTGTATGGCTGTTTGCATCAACGTTTTTCGTACGCACAATTCCCTCAGCCACCGCAACGAATTGCGGTGAATAGAACTGCCTGCAGTTTTGGTGGTGCTTTGAAGCTCTTTGTTTTCCCACTTTGCGGTCAGCTGTTTTGGCAGATGAAGCAGAAGCAAAAGCAAAAGCTTGAGGCGTAGCGCTCTGTGGTCGGCGGTGGTTGTGGTGGGGGCGCAAAAGCTACTGAAAAATTGAAGCGCAGTGAAATGTTAAGCTTTGAACTCGAAGTTGCACAGCACAGCACAGCACAGCCGAGCATGGCATAGTTGGCTTTATTATTTTATCAAAAATAGTGTGCGCTTCCTTTTTGGCGTTTGCGGTATTCAATTGTTTAAATATTTTGATGCCACGTCTTTACTTTAATGCAAAAAAGTCATTGTTGATGTGGTCACAGTTCGTGTTTTCATGAAGTTTATTTTCTGTTCCATTAAGATATCCCTATACCAAAAACAGTCCCAGTCAGAATACTAAAAACAGTTCCAGAAAGCACCTCTGATTTAGACTACACAACACCTGTTATGTGCTGGAACAAAAAGTTATCTGCAAGAATTCCTGCGAGGCGCGAATGCGAGAACTTCATTGGACCTCTATCTAACACTTTATCAATATTCACAGACGGCTCTAAATCAAATGGCAAGGTAGGTAGTGGAATCTTCTCGAAGGATTTCAAACGAAACGCTAGCCTACGACTGCCAGATCATTGCAGTGTTTGTCAGGCGGAACTAATTGCTATCTGGGAGGCAATACGCCTTCACGATTTTTTTAGGCAAAGCCGTCACGATTTTTTCTAATAGCCAAGCGGTCATAAAATCTCTGCAATACAGTAACTTCGCATCGCCGGTCACGATAAAATGCAGGGAAGCTCTTAACTAACTTGCTTGATTTCCAGACAAACATGGCTAAGACTGCACCAGAAAGTGTCTCGAGCAGTGATTCTTCTCAGTCGGCACTAAATTGGTCCCCTGGTTGGTATAATAATGCTCGACTGTCTCATGGGCATCTCATGGAACTCGCATTGCCCTCTTTCCAAACGACTGCTGTCGCAGCTGCAGGTAGGGGGAATCTATATTATTAATACGCTAACATAAATTTTGTTCCATCTTCTCCGTCGAAACTACTGAACCGATTTTAAAACTAAGCACACCGTTAGAAAGGTATTGCTCTCAAATAGAATTTTCATGAAAATTGGTTGGAAAATGCGTCCACAATCGTCGTTGGAAAATTGCCGTGTGGTTGTTGTTGCATGCTTTTGCACACAACACAGCTGTCTCAATGCGCAAGCATATGTAGCTGACTTTGTGCGTTTTCACCAAACTTACCATGCAATTCCGCACATGTTTGGCTGGATGTGGTGTGTAGTTTCAAAGAAGTAGAAACGTTAAAAGGTAGCAAAAGCACTACAACCAAAATATAAAGTAAAAAAATAAGTAGGATAAGAAGAATAAGTAGGAAAGAAATTGAGGAAAGAAAAGGGCAGAAATGGAAATAAAGAAGTAGGTAGGACAATTTGGAACACCAACAACATAATAGTAGCAGTGACAGTAGCAACAAACAATTATACAAAAACTATAGTTGCACTTTAGTCATAAGAAAACATCTAGAAAAGCTGTCGAGTTTCGACAGTAGGCAGCACTCTAGTAGTTAGAAAGCGTAGAACACTAACTATGCTCTGTTCCGCGCTGTCTAACTCCAGGTACGCTTGTCTCCACAGACACTTCTTTAGAGGTCTGGTGGAGCTCAAAGACGCAACGATATCTGACATTCTAGACTAACCCTGAGATATCTCTTTTGGAATAAAACTAAGATAAGATAAGTAGATGGATTCTACTTCTTTTATTTGGTGTTTTAGCTGGGAACTACCTTAATATAGAGTTACAGGGGACCAACATAGGCTGAATAAGGAGGGCTCCTTATGTACGTATGTATATAAATAAGCTTGGAAAGCTTTGGTATCTGGGAATAATAAGGCTTATTAATTGGCTGTAAAGTTCTCTGAACCTATTTACTTAATTTTTATTAACCTAAGTAATAGTCCCGGGTTTTCGACTCGATTGCCGTAGGAACGTTTTTGTTTTCAATAACCGAGTACTCTCGTTAAGATTTCTTGCTTCTGTCCAGGAATTAAAGTGGAATTGTGATCTCTGCTTTGTCTAAGCTAAAAATATACACGAACATCCTTTTGAGTTCTTAACGCGTTTTGTAAATGAAAGGAGATAGTAATAAGTTTTTATACCCATACAGCATAGTAGGATTTTGCTATAAATATCTCTTTCCTTTCCTTGTACCCGCGTTTTTCATGTTGGAAACTAATTCTCTAGTATTTGAGTTATAATCAATAATAGAAATCTGTTTGGAATATCAGAAGCAAATTAATGAATAGTTAAACGTTTTGAAGTGATAGCTGGATACCTCTGAAAGTACTCAGCTCATGATTAAAACCACATACACATCTCCATTAAACCCAAATAAATATTTCACATACACCCGGTTTTCCTCAACATAAAAGAGTTAATGGGCGTATTAATAAAAACCAAGCAAATGCTTTTACTCAAGAATTCGGAAATTTTACATTAATTTTTATAAACCAAATTTCAAAATTTTGAGTAAAAGGTCTGAAATCTTAAGCAAAAGCAAATGCTTGGATTTTTTTAATATGACCGAACGTAAATCTTCTCCAGCTATTGTGAGCAAATACCAATTGCCATAAAACAATTTGTACAAATTTATAAAAGGGGGAAAACTAAATATGTTTATGGTGCCACAAACATCATACTCGTAATATGTAAATGGAATGTATGAAGCGGAAGTCGCAGAGAATTTTTTTTTTTTTTTTTCAAATAAAAGAAAAGAAAAAAAACATTTATAATAAATCTTCTTTTGTATTAAGAAAATTTGTTGAATATGCTAAATGACTAAATACATTTTAAGTTATCGAATAAAACAAAAGCGTAAGCAGAGAAAAAGAACTGAGCAATTTTAATAAAAGAGAACCTCTCAACCGTATTTACATGCACTAACTAACCACACAAAAAAGGGAGGAATGTAGAAAAATGAATGCTTCAACGCGTATGGTTGGTCCGGGCCACCCCTTTTGTTTTCACAGTTGACATGTTGGCAACACTAGATTTTAGCGTCACCCTTTGTCGCCTTTTGTGTATAAAATAGCGGAAAATCGCTTAAATTCAATGGAAAATTATAAAAAAAAAGATTTTTTTTCTTAATTTTTGAAAAGTCTTTGAATGCGGATTGTGTGTTATTTATTACTGGAAGAGAGGATAATAAGAGGGGGTGAAGCTACATATTTGTACTTGGAAACCGAATGGAGAGAGGATAAAGTGATCTGGTTCAAGGAAATGAAATTACAAAAAAAAATATTTTTTAGGAAAAAGATTCATATGTATACAACTCTGATATCGCTAGCTTAGAGTTCAAATTGTGTGAGTTCTTTTTCAAAACTTTGTAGGAGATACAAAAAACAAAAATTTCGAAATGAAAAAAAAATTCTGTTCATATAAATATTTGGGACTTACACAATTTTCTTCGCTTTTTGGACTTACACAATTTGCGTATCACTGAATAATAACGAGTAGAAATATGACAAGTATCATAGACTTGTTTAGCGCGGTGCGTATTTGATTTTTCTAGCGTTCTACATAAAAAAACAACTTTTCCATAAAAGTGGACTTACACAGTTTGCACCCTAAGCTAGCGATATGAGTGTTTTTGGAATCCAATAAGATTCATATAAGTGCAGAAATAAGGGGAAAATATGAGTCCAAAGGAATCTTTTATGACTTTTATTCAAGCCCATATGAAGGAGAAAAGAGTCATATACATATGACTCCGAAACAAGTTCGATAAGAGTATTTTTGAAATCCAATATGAGTCATATAAGTGCAAAAATAAGAGGAAAATATGTGTCCAATAGGAGCTTTATGACTCTTTTTTAAACTCATATTATATATGAAATTAAGCTCATATCGTGCGACTATCTTCAGAACAGAAATACAAACATTTCGAACGCTAAAATGACCTCTGAATGAGTTTGATCGTTCGGATTTAGGACCCCCTTCGAACCCTTATGAGTCCAAATGTTTGCTGGGTTGTTGGGTCATGAAAGGTATATATACATAGGTATAAATTAAATTTTTATCACATATAGTTTAATTTAATTTAATTTAATTTAATTTAATTTAATTTAATTTAATTTAATTTAATTTAATTTAATTTAATTTAATTTAATTTAATTTAATTTAATTTAATTTAATTTAATTTAATTTAATTTAATTTAATTTAATTTAATTTAATTTAATTTTGATTTAATTTAATTTAATTTAATTTAATTTAATTTAATTTAATTTAATTTAATTTAATTTAATTTAATTTAATTTAATTTAATTTAATTTAATTTAATTTAATTTAATTTAATTTAATTTAATTTAATTTAATTTAATTTAATTTAATTTAATTTAATTTAATTTAATTTAATTTAATTTAATTTAATTTAATTTAATTTAATTTAATTTAATTTAATTTAATTTAATTTAATTTAATTTAATTTAATTTAATTTAATTTAATTTAATTTAATTTAATTTAATTTAATTTAATTTAATTTAATTTAATTTAATTTAATTTAATTTAATTTAATTTAATTTAATTTAATTTAATTTAATTTAATTTAATTTAATTTAATTTAATTTAATTTAATTTAATTTAATTTAATTTAATTTAATTTAATTTAATTTAATTTTATTTAATTTAATTTAATTTAATTTAATTTAATTTAATTGAAATAAAATTTTTTTAATAGCCTACTCATATTTGCATTCCCACATCACTTCTCTCACTTCTTACTTTGCCTTAAATGTGTAGCATATTTTAGTTAAGTATTTACGTGTAAATTTTAATTTCTCTGATTGCCGCAACCTCTTAACTAAAAGCTCTGCTTATTTCCAACATGCTAACTGATGATTATTTTTTTTAATTCCAAGCAACAAAAGCGAAACAAATGTTGAACGCCTGAAAGTAGGCAATTTAAATTCTTTGGCGTGCTAATCACGCTTCCACCAAATAAATAAAATAAAAGAAATACCTACACAATTTCGCATTTATTTTGTTTATTTGCATTTTATTTTATTTCGCGCTTTGCTGGCTTCCAACAGTGAGCGAAAGTATGTCACTGTTGGTGGCATAAGCCCAGCAACGACGACGACCCCATAGAGTGACATGTTGCCGCGCTACAAATGCCATAGCAATACAGCAATAGTTGCCATTATACGCCTTGTTGGTACACAATATTATTATAGCTGGCGTGTTTGTGTTTGTGTTGTTGCGCCCATTGCTGTTGCTGTTGGCTTTTACGCTAATGCTTTGCCATCTTCGCCACGCTCGTTTGCCGGTCCCCGCCGTCGTGTTATAATAGCAAATGTAAATTCTAAACCAAACGCCTGCGCATTTCTCTATGGTTTTGTGTTGGAGACACGTGCAAGACTTTTGATGGATTTTTTCTCCACAATTTTTTTGTTTTTTTTTTTTGTTTCGTTTGCTCCTTTTTATTTTCTAAAATGTCACAGTTAATGTAGACTGTGCATTGGTCGTGACAGCATGAAATGCAAGATGTTGCAATTCTCCACATCAACAAAAAACACAAATAAGAAAACGAAAGAAGAAAGTATGTAAGTTAAGCTTTTGGTAAATAGGAAAAAATGCTCTGTAATGAGCCTGTGATATGGTATAAACTGGCAACTAGCAACTGGCATGGAAAACAGCTTTCTCTTTAGTGGCAGCAGCTGTAACATAAACTGAAAATGTGAAATTGTTGTCAGGAATTTATTTTTTAAACGGAATAAATACTTCTTATGCATTTAATTTCAATAGACATTTCTTGGAATAGACTTTTTTGTGAGAACTACTTAAGTTGGTGGTACATTTTTCCTAATACGAGTATGTACGTACATACATACATACGTCAGATGCCCATAAGTAGGTAAAGTAGATACTCCTCAGAACTATCACTTCTATACTAGAAAATGTCATCTCCAACTCGCACAAGTTTACTCAAACCATGCCTCGTCAAGATACCGATCGGATCGACAGCTCTCGACCTTTTTACGAGTTGATATAGAGCACAGTGCATTCACATAGGGTCCTCCCTTCTTAAATTAATGAGTGTACGAGATGCTCGTTCGGATGGAATAATAAACAATTTGGCCTGCCTTCATCTGTAACAATTCGTAAATTCCGCCTAAACTGTTTATTTTCCAGTTCGCTTATGATTACCCCGATTTATGCCTTTGTTAGCCCTCAAAAGCGTTCTGGATCATATAATGCTGAACTGGCAACCTGTTTTGCAAGCCAGTCGGCCTCTTCGTTGCAATGGTGGCTCGTGCCCAAGGACCCATCCCAGTAACAACGTGCATTTGGCTTCTAGCCTATTTAGCACTGTTAGACATTTGGCTAAAAGTTTTGATGCAATCGTGCGGAACTGCAGGCCCTTTAAAGCTACCTGGTTGTCCGACAGAATAAAAACACTTCTCGAGAATAACTCTCTTCTTATGCCTTCTTCTGCAACAAATTCCTATTGCATGGATTGCAGCTTGCAAGATAGTGGAAAAGGGTCTTAAAAAGCTCTCCCATTTTAAGTAAGTTAAGAGACATATTTATTCGTTGCATATTCGCTATAATGATTTCTACCGCAGTTATTGTGACGAAGAAGAGCCTGGAACTTACAAAAACTTGCACAAAATCTCAAATATAGTTAGAAGATTGGGTTGAGATTCCAAAAAGGATTTTTTATCTTCCTAATATGACTACAACACCTAAATATGTAAAATAACAGTAAGCGCCTAAAAACTTAACTTTGGTACATACTGTAAACATAAATACTGTGGGCAAAAATTTATTACATCATTCATCGATAGTAGGTATATAGTACATACTTAACAACTTCCTATATTCGCTGAAAAATATACCCAATAAATATTTAGCTTATTTCCAAAATTAATCTATTTTTCAAGTCTTGACTTACGTGAATTTTGCGCTTGTTATAACAAAAATTTTGTTTGAGGAGACCGCTAGTGGAATTTTATGGCGAATAATTGTTTAGAACATCTTTACCCTGTAGCGACCTTCAATATACAATTTTTGTCGGACTCTCTGAAAATGGGTCAAAACGACCTACTCGTTGGGGTATTAAAGGGTTAAAGTATACGAAATTACTGTTTGTGCAATTTTACTATATGTTTCCTAAGAACATATTTCTATACCAATTTTATGTATTTTAATCCTTTTTAACGCCCTTTTATTAGTTTGACCTGTATGCTTGTGTTTAAAGAAATTACGTATACGCAGTGTAGACGCGTTTTAAATTATGTAGGGTGTTTTTTTTTGTTTTTTTTTTTTTAACTACTATTTTATTTCCATTTGAGTTGTTAGCTATCAAAATCAGGTCTATACATTTTTGAAAATTTTATAGGAGAGACAAAAAACTTATCATTTCCACAGTGGTTTTATCTAGTTTACCGGTTAATATTTGTGTCTTTATGAGTGAGTTTTAAATATATGACCATCCACTTAACTTTTTTTCAAATGATCTGAATGTTCTTATGTTTTTTTTTTATGGCAAAAGCTTGGAATGAGCTTCATGTCATTTTCGGTTGGAATGAGCTTGAATTGGTCAGGTTATGAAGGACCCTATAAGCTGTCAAAATATGCAAAAAAGTGGATTTCACAAATATATGGAATGATCTGATTTTTATAGCAAACGCATCATTTAATTAAAAGAAATTCAGATGAAATTTTGCACATTTGAAATGGAAATAAACAAGAAGTGTTTACCAAATGAGGCAATCCATTTTCAACGTTTTATTACTTATGTATATGGGTAGTAGTGGCCTTTTAATATGTTTAGGAGTTATTCCGCCCCCAGATAGCAATAAAAAAGTCCCATTGTGATGCCACATGGATGTGAAGACCCCCTACTCGAACCATCATGCAGATTACTCAAGTCTTAGAATCTTCCTAAATTCCATTGTAGCTAGATCTCATAGATTCCTGAATCGGTAGACTTTTAAATGCCTCCGTCACCTCCTTCCTAGTGGTGGGCAATCGCACAGCAAGTGTTTTATTCTTTTCAGCATTCATCCTTTCTGAATGCTTCTCAAGGATTATATGGCCTGTTATTAGCCATGTTGTTAGTACAAGGTCGGAACTTCCGAGTATGAGTAATTTGTCTGTCTGGCGTTCCAGTTAGGCTACAAGAGCCTAGTATGTTTGCAAGTACTCAGACCGTGCCAACTGTAATTTGCTTCTTTCCAGTACAACTCTTTCAGTGTGAGCTTTTTGGTAGTGAGCGGCATACCTAAACCCTTCCACAATTTAATTAAAAGTGGAGCGGATATGCCGTCTCTAGCAAGTGCGTATATCACCTCTTTTCCCGGTATGTTACAGTGTCCAGGCACACATACAAGTTAAATGGCAAACTACTCAACCATCTCATTTAGATATCTGCGGCAATTTTTCGACAGTTATGGATTTACATATCGAGCCATAACTGCCGAATTGATGTAGGCAGAATATACAAATTTTTAGAGGAGAACGTTTTCTTTTGCAAGCATCTACGTAAGTGAGCTGCGCATTCCATTGAAATTTTGGTACATAATGCAGTAAAACTTTGTTGGAATGTGTAGCTCACTTACGTAGATGTTTGCAAAAGAAAACGTTCTGCTCTAAAAATTTGTATATGCTGCTTACGTCAATTGGGCGGTTATGGCTCGATGTGACAGTCCCAAGCATTTTCAGCGCAGCCTGGCCATCTCTGAATATGTAAACGTGCTTAAATTCGCTTTTCCTTGCTTTCAAGGATTCAATCGCCTCCCCTATCGCTGCTACCTCCACCTGAAAGATACTGCAGTGATCAGATAAGCGAAATTATATTTTAAGGCTCCAGTTGGCTGAATGTAGGAGTCCTACCGTAGCATTAATATAAGATCCCTCGGTGTAGAAAGGTGTATGACATTGTTAGGTACCGGAGCATCCCTGGCCCAGCAGTCCCTATCTGGAATCACTATTTCATAATTACTTTTGAAGTTTGAAGTTTTCGATACGCGTTAATCGGTTTGTTGATTTAGAATGGCCTTGAGTATGGAGGTGATGTGACACTGGTGCATTAACTTCCACTGAGGCAGCTCCATTAGGCGTACTGCCCAACACGCCGCAAATAGCCTACCGTTAAGATCGAACGGTATTATGTTAAGTCAAAGAAAACGCCGATTTATTTATTTATTTATTTATTTATTTGAAGTCTACTGAACATTTAAATTCTTACAGACTACAAGAAAATGCTTAATTAAAAATTTTGAATAAATTAAGTTTGAAATTAGCAAACGTACAATCAAAATCCATGAGTATAAAATAATTGTTACATAGCCGGATGCATCTTGCTACTGGCTCATTAAAGGCATAATTCGTTGTATGCGTTGATTCTACGAATAATCGATTTTGTCTTAAGCTACGCGACGGAATATGAGCCTTAAAAAGATGTGAAATGTCATCACAATCAATTTTGCCATTTCTAAGATTATAAGCTAGGAGTAGAGAAGCACATGTCCTTCTGTCCTCGAGCGATTGTAGACCGAGAAGTTTGCGTCTACTTATGTATGTCGGGTTTTCTTGGGATTTGAACATTTTGGAAAGCGCATACTTCGTAAATACCCTTTGCACTTTCTCAACTTTCTTGACACTGACGTCATAATAAGGATTCCACACAAGTGAACAGTACTCCAAGTGGCTTCTTACAAGAGATGTGTATAAGCTTTTGAGGGTTAGGGGGTCTTTGAAACCCACGGTATTTCTTTTTATGAAGCCAATCATACCAAAAGCTTTAGAAACGATAAGGTCAATGTGTTTACTAAATGTAAGCTTGCTGTCAAATATAACCCCAAGGTCCTTTATCTCCGCAGTCCTGGCTATTGTAGACCCGCTTAAAGAATATGTAAACTCAGAAATTGCGGTTTGTTTGCTATATGATACCACATAACATTTACTGATATTAAGTTTAAGATTATTAAGATGACACCACCGTTCAAGCGAATTTATATCATTTTGCAAATTTAGGCAGTCTGATATGCTGCTGATTCTTCGTAACAATTTAACGTCATCGGCGAATATAAGGCATTCAGCGTATTGCAAACAAAGCGGTAGATCATTTATAAAAATTAAAAATAGCAGTGGACCACAATGAGTTCCTTGTGGAATCCCAGACAACGCTCTAACAAAGGAATTTGATTTTGTTGAGTTAATCTTAACAAACAACTTACTTATATGTTTAAATCGACCTATGTTTTAAATAATTTTCGGGTTTTTTGCCGGCTTCAGGTCAGTTTCAACGAAAAATTGAAAAACACTTTTTCGGTTTGAGTGCCAATATATTTCAGCTACTCTTCGGTAACCGTCTTCAGGGCCACTATTTACAAAAATATATATAAGACAATACATTAAACAAATAACAAAAACTTCGAACATTTTAAATTTTTAAATCTAATAACTATTAATAACAATAATTATATTTGTATGTACATACGTTTAATTGCACGTCCGTCCTGTGTGACGTGGAGTTCTACACTGTCTGTTTGTTAGTAAATGTTTGTATATATGCGCACAATTATCTGTATCGGTTTTATAATTTAGTCTAATATTTGTTGGTTTGTTTATTATATGTAACATTTCCAATGTAAACCTCTTTCTGTATTGTTGTTCTTGTTGGAGAATTTTTGTCTTGTCGAAATTTGGCGAGTGGCCGCTACTCGCACAGTGGGCCATGAGCGCTGTTTTTGGGTTATCTACGTGATGGCAATATTTGAAGTCTGATTTATGTTGTGCCAATCTTGTTTTTAATTTGGCCTTCGTTGTTCCTACGTATACGCTACTGCATGATTCGTTGCTCTTTCCATTACAAGGTATTTCGTACACAACATTACTTTTTTCAGTTAAGGGTATTTTTGATTTAGTTTTATTAAAAAATTGTTTTAAAGTATTGGATGGCTTGTGTGCTATTTTAATTTTTTCTGTATTATAATAATCAGATTTTGTTAACCGCTCAGATATTTTGGGTACGTAAGTGACGGATTTGAAGATCACTGCTGATTTTTCGGATTTTTGTGAAACGGTTGGAAATTCTGATTTGTCTAGTAATTTGTTTATAGTGCGTTTTGGGAAATCGTTCTCTCTTAACAACTTATATATCTCCTTTTTGATATCATTGTGGTAAATTTTGTCTGATATATCCAACATTCTTCGTATACAGCTTCTTGCTGTATTCATTATCATCGCCTTCGGGTGTTTAGAATTGAAGTTGACGATTCGTCCTGAAGAAGTCGGCTTTTTATACCACTTAATTTTCAATTGGTTTCCGCATCTATTTATGATGGAGTCAAGGTAAACTAATTTATCATCTTTTTCTATTTCTGTAGTAAATTTAATATTTTTATCGAACGAGTTTAGTGCATCTAGTGTGGTTTGTATCTCATTTTCTCTGGTTATTGCAAACAAATCATCTACATATTTTGTCAGTAATCTCGGTTTTATTTTCAATTTTTCCATTGTATTGTCCAACAGTTTTTCCATTACTAAATCAGCTATCACTGGGGAGGTTGGTGAGCCCATGGGCAGTCCTTTCAATTGTGTGTATATGACGTCATTATATTTAAAATACCTGCTCTCTTGAATGCAAAACTGAACCAATTCCATAAATGTTTGTTTTGGGATATCTGTGTGTTGTTTTATTATGGTCCATTGTTGTGATATTACGTCCAGGGCTAATTGTATCGGTATACTAGTGAAAAGTGAGACCACGTCAAAAGAAATAAGTTTTTCATCGTCGTAAATATAAGTATCATTTATTTTCTCCTTGAACTCTAGTGTATTTTTGATGTTATATGTAGATCCCACTGTTGCTTTTTTAAGTATTTCTGCAATATATTTACAAAGTCCGTACGATGGTGATCCAACTACTGAACAAATTGGTCTCAGTGGCATTCCTTCTTTATGAATTTTTGGTAGACCATACATTCTAGGTGGTAGTGCTGTGGTTGTGGTAAGTATATTTCTTTCTTCTTTTGTTATATGCCCCAATTTGAACAATTTGTCGACTAAACTATTATTCTTATTCTGTAGTCGCGATGTAGGATCTTGTCTTTGCCTTCTGTATGTGCTTAAGTCTTCTAAGATATTTTCCATTTTATCATTATACTCGTCAATTTCCATTGCAACCGTTTTATTTCCTTTGTCCGATGTTAAAATTCTAATATTTTTATTTTTGTCAAGAAATTTGCGTGTTTGTTCTACTGTGTCTATTATTGCACTATCCATTGCACTTTGATTATTTGTTGTTGTATGGTTCTTTACTAACAATGAGAATTTGGTTCGCGCTTCTTCTTGCTTCTCTTTGTTGTTAAGGCTCTGTATTAAGTCCTCTCCATCGGCTATATATTTGAATAGCGGAAAACTTTTGTTGTCTACGGGCAGAGCGAACTTTGGCCCCTTCGCTAACAGCGTTCTCACATCTTTTGGTACATCTACTTTCGTTTTGTTTATGAACCAGTCCTTTGAATTGGTGTTGTTGGTAAATACTTGGTTGCGCTTGGTTCTTAATTTTTCATATTTTTGTTCTTGTCTTTTTGCCAACTTTGTTGCTAGTTATACTCAGCTGTACTAGTACACAGAGTATTATAGTTTTAATCACATAACGGTGGATTGTAACAGAATGAAATAATCGAGATAGATATAGACTTATATATATCAAAATGATCAGGGTGAAAAGAGAAATCGATTGAGCCATGTCCGTCCGTCCGTCCGTCCGTCCGTCCGTCCGTCCGTCCGTCCGTCTGTCCGTCCGTCCGTCCGTCCGTCCGTCTGTAAACACTCTAACTCGCGCAAAAATTGAGATATTTTGATGAAATTTGGAACGCAAGTTGGTATCGAGACTGGGACGGTTGGTATTGAAAATGGGCGAAATCGGACCATGACCACGCCCACTTTTCCTATATAGAAAAAATCGGAAATTTGGTATCTCAGCCACTAATATAGCTAGAGTTTTAAAATTTTACCCACGTATTGAGCTCGGGCCCTTATGAAGAAATTTGATGAAGTTTTGGAAAATGGGCGGTGCCACGCCCACTTATTAAGGGTCAAACATTGAAAGTTTTATATGTCATAACTCAGAAACCGTTGAAGATATATCGATGAAATTTGGTACGCGTAATTTGCTTACATAGACAAATGTTTTGACGAAAAATTATCAAAATCGGTTTACGGCCACGCCCACTTTTATATATGTGTATTATAAAGTGACCTAATAAAACCATTTTAAGCGATATCTCTGTCAAATATAAAGATCTATCATTGAAATTTTGTCGCATGAGTCCAACTATGGACATAAAACAAAAAACACAAAAATTTTGGAATATGGGCGGTGCCACGCCCACTTATTAAGGGGCAGACATTGAAAGTTTTATGAGTCATAACTCAGAAACCGTTGAAGATATATCGATGAAATTCGGTACGCGTAATATAATTACTTAGTCAAATGTTTTGGCGAAAAATTATCAAAATCGGTTGACGGCCACGCCCACTTTTATATATAGGAAATATAAGGGGGCCTAATAAAAACATTTTAAGCGATATCTCTGTCAAATATAAAGATCAATCACTGAGATTTTGTGGCAGGAGTCCAACTATGGACATAAAACAAAAACTACAAAAATTTTGGAAAATGGGCGGTGCCACGCCCACTTATTAAGGAGCGAATATTGAAAGTTTAATAAGCCATAACTCAGAAACCGTTAAAGATATATCGATGAAATCTGGTACGCGTGATATATTTACTTAGCCAAATGTGTGGACGAAAAATTACCAAAATCGGTTGACGACCGCGCCCACTTTTATATATGTGTATTATAAAGTGACCTAATAAAACCATTTTAAGCGATATCTATGTGAAATATAAAGATAATTCATTGAAATTTTGTGACATGAGTTTTACAATAGACCGGAAACAAAAAATAAAAAAGTTTGGAAAATGGGCGTGGCACCGCCTCTTTTTAGACAAAGGGATATATGAGATTTCTTAGCCTTTAACTCGACAAATAATTGAGATATTATGACGAAACTTGGTTTATACACTTTTATAACATGTGTTAATAGACACGCAAAAATGTATTGAAATCGGTTTATGACCACGCCTACTTTTTAACAAAGATATTTCTGGAACACCCTTTTGGAATTTGTAACGTGAAGTCTTTGTAACTAAAAGTCATAGAGGGATGAAATTTTGCACTAACAATAATATTTGTATGCTTATTTGGATGATTGATATAAATTTTGAAAATGGGCGTGGCTGCGCCCTGTTTATGCAGCACTCGTTTCATATAAAATACACCCTATATCGAACAAACGCAAACAAACAATGAAAGCATACAGCTGAGTATCTAATGTTCGATTGCACTCGAACTTAGGCTTCCTTACTTGTTTTTTATTGGTATTTTTCACATTTTCAAAAAGCTCTCCATACTCACTTGCGCTGTAGAACTCCACGTCACACAGGACGGACGTGCAATTAAACGTATGTACATACAAATATAATTATTGTTATTAATAGTTATTAGATTTAAAAATTTAAAATGTTCGAAGTTTTTGTTATTTGTTTAATGTATTGTCTTATATATATTTTTGTAAATAGTGGCCCTGAAGACGGTTACCGAAGAGTAGCTGAAATATATTGGCACTGAAACCGAAAAAGTGTTTTTCAATTTTTCGTTGAAACTGACCTGAAGCCGGCAAAAAACCCGAAAATTATTTAAAACATAGGTCGATTTAAACATATAAGTAATTTACAGACGGAAGGCACGCCGTAAGCATAATACAGCAAATATGGGGTATGCAGCAATAAAACACAAAAATGACAACTGTAAGACAATTATAAACAAATTTCAGTCGATATCCAAGAAATTAATAAAACTGAAAGGCAACATCAAATTCCTTTTAAAATGTAGAAGATCTAAGCTTATTCCCAATTTTTTAAATAATTCCACCAATTGTCATAAATTATTTGTATCGGACGGTGACATTCATACTGACATACACAAAGTGTTAAACAAACATACACAATTTTACCTCACTAAAATATTAAACTTGTTAATAAAACAAAAACATAATATATTGGAACACATAGAAAAACAAAAGGAGAAGGCAACAACTAAACTTAAAGAACAACTGAGCGCAAGTGAGTATGGAGAGCTTTTTGAAAATGTGAAAAATACCAATAAAAAACTAGCAACAAAGTTGGCAAAAAGACAAGAACAAAAATATGAAAAATTAAGAACCAAGCGCAACCAAGTATTTACCAACAACACCAATTCAAAGGACTGGTTCATAAACAAAACGAAAGTAGATGTACCAAAAGATGTGAGAACGCTGTTAGCGAAGGGGCCAAAGTTCGCTCTGCCCGTAGACAACAAAAGTTTTCCGCTATTCAAATATATAGCCGATGGAGAGGACTTAATACAGAGCCTTAACAACAAAGAGAAGCAAGAAGAAGCGCGAACCAAATTCTCATTGTTAGTAAAGAACCATACAACAACAAATAATCAAAGTGCAATGGATAGTGCAATAATAGACACAGTAGAACAAACACGCAAATTTCTTGACAAAAATAAAAATATTAGAATTTTAACATCGGACAAAGGAAATAAAACGGTTGCAATGGAAATTGACGAGTATAATGATAAAATGGAAAATATCTTAGAAGACTTAAGCACATACAGAAGGCAAAGACAAGATCCTACATCGCGACTACAGAATAAGAATAATAGTTTAGTCGACAAATTGTTCAAATTGGGGCATATAACAAAAGAAGAAAGAAATATACTTACCACAACCACAGCACTACCACCTAGAATGTATGGTCTACCAAAAATTCATAAAGAAGGAATGCCACTGAGACCAATTTGTTCAGTAGTTGGATCACCATCGTACGGACTTTGTAAATATATTGCAGAAATACTTAAAAAAGCAACAGTGGGATCTACATATAACATCAAAAATACACTAGAGTTCAAGGAGAAAATAAATGATACTTATATTTACGACGATGAAAAACTTATTTCTTTTGACGTGGTCTCACTTTTCACTAGTATACCGATACAATTAGCCCTGGACGTAATATCACAACAATGGACCATAATAAAACAACACACAGATATCCCAAAACAAACATTTATGGAATTGGTTCAGTTTTGCATTCAAGAGAGCAGGTATTTTAAATATAATGACGTCATATACACACAATTGAAAGGACTGCCCATGGGCTCACCAACCTCCCCAGTGATAGCTGATTTAGTAATGGAAAAACTGTTGGACAATACAATGGAAAAATTGAAAATAAAACCGAGATTACTGACAAAATATGTAGATGATTTGTTTGCAATAACCAGAGAAAATGAGATACAAACCACACTAGATGCACTAAACTCGTTCGATAAAAATATTAAATTTACTACAGAAATAGAAAAAGATGATAAATTAGTTTACCTTGACTCCATCATAAATAGATGCGGAAACCAATTGAAAATTAAGTGGTATAAAAAGCCGACTTCTTCAGGACGAATCGTCAACTTCAATTCTAAACACCCGAAGGCGATGATAATGAATACAGCAAGAAGCTGTATACGAAGAATGTTGGATATATCAGACAAAATTTACCACAATGATATCAAAAAGGAGATATATAAGTTGTTAAGAGAGAACGATTTCCCAAAACGCACTATAAACAAATTACTAGACAAATCAGAATTTCCAACCGTTTCACAAAAATCCGAAAAATCAGCAGTGATCTTCAAATCCGTCACTTACGTACCCAAAATATCTGAGCGGTTAACAAAATCTGATTATTATAATACAGAAAAAATTAAAATAGCACACAAGCCATCCAATACTTTAAAACAATTTTTTAATAAAACTAAATCAAAAATACCCTTAACTGAAAAAAGTAATGTTGTGTACGAAATACCTTGTAATGGAAAGAGCAACGAATCATGCAGTAGCGTATACGTAGGAACAACGAAGGCCAAATTAAAAACAAGATTGGCACAACATAAATCAGACTTCAAATATTGCCATCACGTAGATAACCCAAAAACAGCGCTCATGGCCCACTGTGCGAGTAGCGGCCACTCGCCAAATTTCGACAAGACAAAAATTCTCCAACAAGAACAACAATACAGAAAGAGGTTTACATTGGAAATGTTACATATAATAAACAAACCAACAAATATTAGACTAAATTATAAAACCGATACAGATAATTGTGCGCATATATACAAACATTTACTAACAAACAGACAGTGTAGAACTCCACGTCACACAGGACGGACGTGCAATTAAACGTATGTACATACAAATATAATTATTGTTATTAATAGTTATTAGATTTAAAAATTTAAAATGTTCGAAGTTTTTGTTATTTGTTTAATGTATTGTCTTATATATATTTTTGTAAATAGTGGCCCTGAAGACGGTTACCGAAGAGTAGCTGAAATATATTGGCACTCAAACCGAAAAAGTGTTTTTCAATTTTTCGTTGAAACTGACCTGAAGCCGGCAAAAAACCCGAAAATTACTTAACAAACAACTTTCTATCTGCCAGGAAACTTGAGAAAAGTCGTAGTAAAGATCCCCTTATTCCGTATAAGTATAATTTATGCAATAAGATAGAGTGATAAACTTTATCGAACGCTTTGGAGAAATCCGTATATATAACATCCAGCTGTGATTTATCTTCAAAAGCATCAACAATTCTTTTAGTTAGTAGCAAAAGATTAGTGCAGGTTGATCGCCCAGGGTAAAAGCCATGCTGCTTTTTGTTAATGATTGTTTTTACGTGATTAAATAATTTTGTATTTATGATATTGTCGAAAATTTTTGCAATTGTACTTTGCTTTACAATTGGCCTGTAATTCTTTATATCATTGCGATTTCCTGATTTAAATACTGGGGTTATAGAACAAACTTTCCATGGATACAAGAGTTTTCCATTTTGGATTCACATATTGAAGATCGAAGCAATAGGGTCAGCGATGATATCGCATAGCTTTTTATAAAATAATGGGGGAATACCGTCAATATCCGCTCTGGTATTTGATTTTAAATTCGAGATTGCCAGTATAACATCATCGACAGAAATATCAAAGGAGCTTATCTCATCAACCGTAATATAATTACATGTGTTGACAGATGAGTTGCTATACTTCTCGTAAGTTTGCTGGAAGAATTCTCCGAAGAGATTGCAGGCTTCAAGTGTACTATTAGATTCACGCCCATGGTAATGTAGGACAGTTGGAAATCCGCTTGTTTTCCGTTTATTATTAATAAAATGCCAAAAACTAGCTGGATTGCGTTTTGATTCGGTTTCCTTCTTAAACATATATTGCTTATAAAGAAAGCTGTGTTATGCTAGAGACACACATCGTAGTATAGTAGAAATATTGCGATCTATACCACATATGTGTCACCCTCATATTGTAGTTTAATTGAAAATTTTCATAGCAAAGCCAAATCATAGTATTGATATTATAATATTTCTACCACATGTGTGTCTGAGGCATAAACAATCGAAACTCTTACGTATTTTATAAAAAGATAGTTTGTCATCAGCATTTTTTGTTAGTCGATATTTTTTGTATGCCTTGTTTTTGGAATTTTTTAGCTTTGATAATCTTGGATTGAACCATGGAGGTCTGTTACTATTATGGATGCGCCTCAGTGGTATATATGTCGTGATACAGTTTAAAAACTGAATGTTCAAATAATCATATGATATTTGGGGGTTGTCTAAAACCACAAAATTTGACCAATTTATAGAGCTTAGCTTTTGTTTTATTAAATCCCAATCGGCTTTACCAAAGTTTCTTTCGGGAGCATGTGTATTTGAGATGGTTTCAAATTCGTAAAAAGTGAATTCCACCACAAGAGCACTGTGATGTTGGGTATTAACTGACATAGGTGACATGCACTCCGTACAAGAAGCTTTTAGTTCATTAGATATAAAGATCAAGTCTCGCATTTTACGATTATTGTTAAATACGCCATTGATTTCTCTAAGTCCGTTAGATAATAACGTGCTAATAAATAAGAGCTCCGAATCCGTTCTTACATTAGATGGTAGCCAATTATGACAATTTTAAGAGATAACTAGCGCTTCCTTCATCCAAATAATATTACACAATTTTCACTGCTTTAATCAGAAAAAAACAAGCATAAAAAATAAAGCAAGCATTATTCCACTTCACAAAATCTAAACTAAACTACAGCAACAACAACAACAAATCCGTAACAGATCAATTTACACGGCACATTATTTCACCTTAACTTTGCTTAGCTGTGACCACACGGAAAAATACCAAGAGCAGCAGGTAAAAAATCAGCAATGATTTCGGATTACAAGCTGGCGTTAGTTGTGTAAGCTTTCGTTTGACAACAGAGTAGTAGAGCAGAAAAGCTAAGAAAAAAGGCACACACACAAAATGTGAACAAAAAACTCGAACGAAAAACGAACAGAAAACAAACAACATGAACAGAATGAGAAAAACAAGAAAATATGTAGGTACAAGAAAAAATAAGAAAAAAAAAAAACAAAAAAAAAAAACAAGAAAAAGAAAAAACTAGAAAAAAACAAAAAAAAACTACTCTGAAAAAAAAAAACGTAAATCTAAAGACTTTCGCTGTTAAATCAACTACTTTCCGCAGTTGAAATGTGCCCAACAACGCTCCGTTGTTGTTTCAAAAGTGCGAGCGTTGTTGATTTAAGTCAATAACGGAGATTGTTGGAAAAAATTTTCACCTAAAAATAAATTTTTGTTTGCATTTTACTCTTTATCTTCTCTCCGCCCGGGTCCCAACTGCAAATATGTAACCTCCGCTTGTTCTCCTATTCTTCTCTCCTTCTGGTTGCTATCGTTATTTCTTATTCTGATTTTTCTTCTTTATTTTATATTCTCCTCCGGATTCGAACCATGACATCAACCTGAAATTCTATCCAATCATCACATAGTGGAACATTCAACATTATATTGAATTGTAGTAACCTATTTATACTTCCATTTCCTAAAAAGGAATCCATGAACTATTTGAATCATTTCAAAAACAAAACTTAAAAAAAATTTGTTCTCATTAGTTTTGTTTACAACGGAAACTGTTCGTTCAAATACTTTTGCCTTTAAATCAACAACGGGGAGAAAATTGTTGCTAAAAATAAATTTTTGTTTGGATTATTCTCTTCATTTTCTCTCCATCATTATTTTTTTTGTTGGTTTTCTCACAAAAAATATTTTCTCACAAAAAATTTTTTAAAGGCAAGCAAGTTTTTGAAACAACAACGCCCGTTTTTGAATAAATGGTTGGATCAAAAACTTTGCTTTAAAAACAAATACTTTTGCTGTTGAATCAAAGACGGAGATTCAACAGCCGAAAGTTGTTGGTTTAACTACGGGTATTTTTTTCAGAGTAGAAAAGACAAAACCAAAACAACACCAAATGCTGTTTAAAGCCATTTGAGACGTACTTATGCCACTTTATCGGTTGGTTGTTTGTTGTTGGTTTTGTGAGTCCTCAAGTTCACACGTAACACATATTCACACACACATACCCAAACACACTCACACACATCTCTAAGCATCAACATCATCTGCTGACGACGAAAACGATAAGGATTAGAGTTGTAAAGTAAAATGACGACCAAAGGTTGAAACACTAACGAAATACAAACAAAATGACGAAAGATTAGGACAAGGTAAAAGGTGGCTAGGCGGGACAGAGGTGAAGCGAAGAAAGCGAGTTTTTAAAGAAATTTCAGTAAAATTGCATTGCAAGTACAAATTGTTAGGTGAGATTTGAGATATTGAGGTGGCAAAGAAAATGGAAAAGGAAAAACCAAAACTATGCATTGAAGGCAATACGTGGCAATGTTGAGATGACGCTGCTGATGAAGCTCATAATGTTGATGCTGACGACGAACGTGATGATGTTGATAGGATGTAAAACGAGTATGTAGCTGAATAGGAAAACTGCTCTGCAATTTTCTTCAAACTAGGTACTCCTACTGCAAAGCAATGTGGGCGAGATTTGCAGCAAGTTTTTGTTCACTTTTCATTCGTTGCCAAAATGCAAGAGCAAGTTTGGAGTGTAAACAAGTCAGCTGTGATGTTTTATTTTTGGTATGCCATGGTTTTTATTTACCTATTGATTTTTTTTTGTTGCTATTTTTCAATATAAGCATATGTGTCACGTTTTAAGGGGCCAAAATATCACGTGCCATACATACAAATGGAGTAAGTGTGTTTCAAAAACATAGAATGGTGATGCTGAAAAACATTTTTAGAGTTGAAAATATACATGCATACATAGCATATGTTTGTACATACATGTATGGCTATCTTAACGCATATATGCAGATATTTTAAGTCTTATAAGAAAGTATTCTTAAACGAAACCAAAATTCAAGTACATAAAATGTTGCATGATAAGTCTACTCCATACACCTTCAAAACTACCTATTTGAAAAAAGTTACTCATACGCCTTATGGTAATTAAAATTCCATATATATTTATTTTTTTTTTAAAATTTTATTTAAAATTATACATTAACAAAATTCGTTGTTTATTGTTTAAGTTTCAAAAATTATCTGAAGAAAATTTTTGAAGTTATGTATTTCAAATTTCACAATAGAAATCATGATCAACAAGATCAATAAAGAACAAAGTTAAATTAACCCTACATTTACTAAGAAAATTTTTGAAGTTATGTATTTCAAATTATATGGTAATTAAAATTCCATATATATTTATTTTTTTAAAAAATTTTATTTAAAATTATACATTAACAAAATTCGTTGTTTATTGTTTAAGTTTCAAAAATTCTCTGAAGAAAATTTTTGAAGTTATGTATTTCAAATTTCACAATAGAAATCATGATCAACAAGATCAATAAAAAACCAAGTTAAATTAACCCTACATTTATATATATAGGAGCGGGTGATCGTCAATATTTATTGAATTGCATCAAAAAATCGTTAAAATGTTTAGTTGCAGAATATTTATTTTGTTGTAGGTAGCTGATTTTGATTGAAGATAAGCAGGATCGCCAAATATGGTAATTAAAATTCCATATATATTTATTTTTTTTTTTAATTTTATTTAAAATTATACATTAACAAAATTCGTTGTTTATTGTTTAAGTTTCAAAAATTCTCTGAAGAAAATTTTTGAAGTTATGTATTTCAAATTTCACAATAGAAATCATGATCAACAAGATCAATAAAAAACAAAGTTAAATTAACCCTACATTTATATATATAGCAGCGGGTGATCGTCAATATTTATTGAATTGCATCAAAAAATCGTTAAAATGTTTAGTTGCAGAATATTTATTTTGTTGTAGGTAGCTGATTTTGATTGAAGATAAGCAGGATCGCCAAATATGGTAATTAAAATTCCATATATATTTATTTTTTTAAAAAATTTTATTTAAAATTATACATTAACAAAATTCGTTGTTCATTGTTTAAGTTTCAAAAATTCTCTGAAGAAAATTTTTGAAGTTATGTATTTCAAATTTCACAATAGAAATCATGATCAACAAGATCAATAAAAAACAAAGTTAAATTAACCCTACACGCCTAGGCACACATTCGTGTAATTATTATGCGTTTTGATTTCAAAATTTAAAAAATGCTGTTTCAAAACTTGCAATGTGAAATATTTGACATTGAATTTGCAAGAATCTGCCATATTGCGCTTTAGTCTTTTTATATCGTTAACTTTCTTATTGGCTAAGCTTTCAGGTAATAGCAAAAATTTGTGGCTTAATACGAAAAATTTACTTAGCCCTGTTTGAGAGTGGAATACTCACATACATACATATTTATTGGTCTCTGAAACAGGAATGCATATCATTGTCGTTTTAATTGAAACATTTTCGCATGTATGGGTCTTCCAAACATTAAAATTTATTCAAATCCATTAATGTACTATTTCTGCTGGTCAACTTCTAACTAATTGTATAATTATTTCAAGCCAAGATCCTCAGCTTTGAGAATGTAAAGCATTCAAATAATTTGCGATTCGAAATCAGCGATCTCCGGTAATTATTTAACTCGTTGTCTCTTGTTTGGGAATGAGACATTTGAAATTTTAACTCAGCGCTAATTCCTAAATGAGATGTGAATTCATCATTCAGACGATTCAAATCAATTATAGGCACGGCCTAGCTCACTGAGCTGGTGCTGAGAACAAGCTTCTCACACGTATTTAATACGTGAGTTTCATGCGAGCGCAATAATTAAAACCGAACAAAGTGCTTAGTATCATTCCATGATTCAACAATAAAGGTTTTCGCATGACGACATACCTTCATACATAGTGGGGCCATAAATGTCATGCAAAGAGGAATGTAGAAGAATTTGACAGATTCGGCCCCTATGGAAATGCTAGGGTGCGTGTGTGTGTGGCATATGTCAACAAAAAAAAAGCTTGTGTTCGTGTGTTTATGAAGATTGAAGAAGAAGTCAGCTGATCTTATGCATTCTCCTTTATTGTTGCTCCATGGTATCATTCGGTTTGCCATTCTAGCAGGTCGATGGCGGATCAAGTAATGCGTGTATGTTTCCTACATACGTATATATGTTTGTTTGTAGGAATGTAAACACATATGCGTGTTTTCATACGTACGCCCGCACATCATTGGACAAACGTCTGTTGTCAACAACAATCTGACAGCAACTGATCGAAAGCTATCGGCTGCCGACCAGTGTTACCACAACTAAAATATAAAAATTTACCAAAAATTAAAAAAAAAAAAATACCAAAAAATTACCATTTTTTTATAAATAATAAAAATCACATATCTGGCCATAAGTTCTCATTTTAGTACACAAATATCGCATAGTATATATCAAACTCTTAACTAAATTACTTCAGAAGTAAAAGTTACATATTTTCTTCTGGAATCTACAGATACAAATAATATTAATAAAACAAAAACACAACCCCACCAACATGCAGGTGAAAAAGACGAAGACGTCGGCAACTTCACTGAAGCTGGGTTGTAGGTTGTAAAAAGGAAAAACAAAGGAAAAATTAATCCTAGCAAAATGGAAGGCTGCGGTAGCCTAATGTTTATGCCACTATCTTACAAACCGAAAAATCTCCGAGGTTCGAATCTCGGCGGACGCGCGAAAAAAAAGTAGTCTTAGGAAGAGATGTGGTGATCTCCGAATTAGCACTAGGTATAACTTCTACCAAAAAATATAAATTTTTCACAACACAATTTTTCTCATTGCTGCAGTAACGAGCAGTTGTAGTACTGAATGAGAAAACTGATCCCACTCTGCTAAGTTTGCACTTATATTTGATTGGGAATGTTTCTTTGGCATAGAGAATATGTCTACTGAAAACCTCTCCACATTCAAAAACACAATCAATGTTTTTTGTTTGCAAAATTAGAATCATTTTGAAAACTGATTTGAATATTTACAATCAGGCACACAATTTTTTTAAAATAATGGTTGAATGAAATCAACATCGATTGAGTCAGTTTACAGCTCTGATAATATCATAATATTATGTACTTATGTGCTCTACCACACCTTTTGTGATTCTCCAAAAGCAACTTATCTACTCAATGTTGTCGCTTTAGCCAAATTTATTTTTCTTTCATTTTTTAAATTTCAAGCAGACTTTTTTCTAATTAGAACTCTTTAACAGTAAATGAAAGAACCATTTGTTCGACATTCATAACAACATAAATTTGCATAAATTAAAATCCAATTAACACTCTCTTTAATATGTAATAACATCCACTTTCCCTCACCCCAATCAATGTGCGATGGAAATTTCCTTTCAACAACAAAACGCTTAATCAAAACAGACCAGCAAAAATTAAAAAAAGAACAAAAAAAATCATCTAACTAAAATTCACACAAAATTTATAAACACACGTTAGACAAATGTTATTTGTGTTTTTTGTTTGTTTTTTTTTTTAGGAATGCATACATATGTATATATTTTTGCCTATGTGCATGAAAACATATATTATAGTACATATGTATATTTGCAAAATTTAATTGAAAACCATTTCGCAAATGACAATCATTTATCTACTTTTATTTATATTTTTTCTGTGTTTTCTGCATTTGACAGATTGCATTTTGCATTTCCAATTGCCTAGCGAAAATTTGCAGCTTAGGTCAGGTAAATTGTTGATAACCCATTTAGCATCATACATACAATGGTCAGCCATATGGTAGCAGGGGCTGAAGTATTTTAATTTGATGTGCAAAAGCTTTGACAATGAGCGATTATTTTTTTTTTAACCAAATTATTGAGTTTTTAGAAATAGCAGTCACATCTAGGCAGTGGGCGGCATACCCTCCGAGAGTGTAAGAGTGTAAAATTAATTCGCCGTTCGGAGCCGGCATAAAACTGTAGATCCGCCCAATTAGTAGGAAAAAACAAAAATTAAGGAGAAAGCCTCGAATTGGGAAGAGAAGCTTGGCCTTAAATCTCGTCAGAGTTGTATCGGAGCCATTGTATTTTATTACTACTAATAAATTTTAATATATTTTATTTTATTTTATTTTATTTTTTAATTTTTTTAATTTTATTTCTTTTAATTTTTTTTGTTATATCATTTTATTTTTATTTTGTTTTATTTTATTTTATTTTACATATTTTATTTCATATTATTTTCTTTACTTTAATTTTTTCTTTATTTTTTGTTTTATTTTATTTTATTTTATTTTAATTTTTTATTGTTTATTTTATTCTATTTTTTAATTTTATTTATTTTATTTTATTTTATTTTATTTTATTTTACATTATAATATTTGATATTAAATCTATTTTATTTTAATTTTTTTATTTTTTATTTTATTTTAATTGTTGAATTATTGTGTGGACACAGAAGATTTTTAATTAATTTTTATTTGGCGAAAAGCGAACAAGTTCAAAGCTACGTATTACCAGCGATGGTAGAAATGATAGCTATTTCGAAGAAAACCAATTCTTCATCATCAGATTTCTTTTCGGGATCAAGCCGGGAATCGAACTTAGACCCACCGTGAGAAGGTGTAAATGTTAGCGCGTCGCTAACATTTACACCTTCTCACGGTGGGTCTAAGTTCGATTCCCGGCTTGATCCCGAAAAGAAATCTGATGATGAAGAATTGGTTTTCTTCGAAATAGCTATCATTTCTACCATCGCTGGTAATACGTAGCTTTGAACTTGTTCGCTTTTCGCCAAATAAAAATTTTATTTTATTTATTTTTTTGTTTAATTTATTCTATTTTTTCTTTAACATTTTATTTTTTTAATTTAATTTTATTTTATTTTGTTTTATTTTATTTTAATGAATTATTAATGAATTTTATTTTTTATTTTTATTTAATGAATTATTTATTTTATTTTATTTTATTTTATTTTATTTTATTTTATTTTTTTTTGTTTATTTTATTCTATTTTTTTAATATTTTATTTTCATTTGTATTTTGTTTTATTTTATTTTTGTTGCATTTTTCTTTTCTTTCATTTTCTTCTCTTTTCTTTTCTTTTCTTTTCTTTTATTTTCTTTTCTTTTCTTTTCTTTTCTTTTCTTTTCTTCTCTTTTCTTTTCTTTTCTTTTCTTTCCTTTTCTTTTCTTTTCTTTTCTTTATTTTGACTAATTTTTATTTTTATATTTTACTTTTTTCTTTTTATTTAATTTTATTTCATTTTAAGAAAATTATTTTATTTTATTTTATATTGTTTTATTTTATTTTATTTTATATTATAATATTTTAGATTAAATTTATTTTATTTTATTTTGTTTTATTTTATTTTATTTTATTTTATTTTATTTTATTTTATTTTATTTTATTTTATTTTATTTTATTTTATATTTTTTAATTTTTTATTATATTTTTTTTTTGTTTATTTTATTCTATTTTTTCATTAATATTATATTTTATTTTGTTTTATTTTATTCTACTCTTTGGAATATTTTATTTTATATCATTTTTATTTTATTTTTATTGTATTTTTTCTTTCCTTTTCTTTTCTTTTCTTTTCTTTTCTTTTCTTTTCTTTCCTTTTCTTTTCTTTTCTTTTCTTTTCTTTATTTTGACTAATTTTTATTTTTATATTTTACTTTTTTCTTTTTATTTAATTTTATTTCATTTTAAGAAAATTATTTTATTTTATTTTATATTGTTTTATTTTATTTTATTTTATATTATAATATTTTAGATTAAATTTATTTTATTTTATTTTGTTTTATTTTATTCTACTCTTTGGAATATTTTATTTTATATCATTTTTATTTTGTTTTATTTTATTTTTATTGTATTTTTTCTTTCCTTTTCTTTTCTTTTCTTTTCTTTTCTTTTCTTTTCTTTTCTTTTCTTTTCTTTGCTTTTCTTTTCTTTTCGTTTCTTTTCTTTTCCTTTCTTTTCTTTTCTCTTCTTTTCTTTTCTTTTCTTTTCTTTTCTTTTCTTTATTTTTATCTTAATTTTTCTTTTTATTTTTTATTTTATTTTATTAATTAATTAATTAATTTTTTAATTAAATTATATTTTATTTTATTTTTTTATTTTATTTTTTGTATTATTTTTTTTTTTTGATTATTTTATTCTATTTTTTCTTTAATATTTTATTTTATTTTATCATTTTTAATTTGTTTTATTTTATTTTTGTTGTATTTTTTCTTTTCTTTTCTTTTCTTTTCTTTTCTTTTCTTTATTTTTATTTTAAGTTTATTTTTTTTTATTTTTTATTTTATTTTAATTTAATTTTTATTTTATTTTACTTTTTACTTTTTTATTTTATTATTTTATTTAATTTTTTTTATTTTTTTGCTTTATTTTATTTTATTTTATTTTATTTTATTTTATTTTCTTTTTGTTGTATTTTTTTTCTTGCTCATTTTCTCCTGCTCTCATTCATATGCATTGTGTTTAATTCTGTGTGACGGTGCACCAGTGCGTATGAGCAACACGTACTTGCGTGATTTGCTACAATGTTTGACTTTCATTTTTGCGCTGCACTAAATAAACACATTCACACAAGTTTTGACACACACTCGTTCCGTTCTTTCCTCTGGCTATCTCTGCTCGCTGCACATTTGTATGCATGAAGGGCATTTAATACTAATTTTGTGCATCACAAAATTTTCTCGTTGATTTTTTTTTTACTAACATGACGCGCATTGAATTTTAATGAATTATACACTGTCATATATACATATGTATGTATGTATATGTATATTTGATGCATGCACGTAAGCAGCTACTTACATATTATATGCTTATAAACAGGTAGATAGCTGAATTTTAAATAACTAATTAGGATATACAAATATTTTGGAGGGGAAACTTTAATACGAAATTAGTGTAATTGAAGAAAGAGGAATTGAGGGAAAAGTTTAAGCAGAGTAAAGAGCAAAAACAAAATAAACTCAGCAGCCATCTGTAGGTATATGTGTATGTATGTATATATTTATGTTAATACAAAAAAAAAACAAACCTCTTAAGATATCAAGTGCAGTTGCTGTGGCGGCTCGTCGTAGTCATGGCAGCGTAAAATTCATGCGCTGCAGATTTACTTGAAATCTGTTGGCCTTTAATGCGTTGAAAAAAGAAATAAAGAACTGCTTACGCTGATTGTCAAAGCGCTAACGCGGGCACACACACATCGAGATTTATATTTGAACTCATACTCATTCATTAGCTTGATGTGCTGGTGCACATCCATATATTCAACTTGGATACCATTTTAAGCGTTATCAAAAGTCATTAAAGTCATAACACATTGCTGAGCACAGATTTCTAAATGACTTGTGCAAATATACATACATACACACATGCATACGTATGTCCCTGCAAAAAATTGTGCGATTTGTCTCGAAAGAGATTTGTCCCGGACAGCTTTCTTTCGGGTACACTTGGCTACAATTACTCCCAATTGTACCCGGAACGGTAAAAATGAAGAGTAATTGTTGACAATTTTACTCAAAAGGTTGTAAACGAATTTTGAAATTGCATTTTTATACCTTTCATGAGAATGAAATGGTATTATAACTTTGTGCCGAAAATCAAATCTTGAAAGTACTAGAAGGAGGCGTGACAGACCCATCAATATATATACCGATATAATCAGAATCATGAGCTGAGTCGTTTAAGCCATGTCCGTCCGTCTGTCCGTCCGTCTGTGTGAACGCAAACTAGTCCCTCAGTTTTTGAGATATTTGATTGAAATTTGGAACACGGATGAGTTTTGATGCCCAATCGATCATTTGTCGGAATTGGCCGTATCGGACCACTATAACATATAGCTCCCATACAACCGATCGTTCAGATATACACATTTTGGGGTATAACTTCTCCCTTTTTACAGCTAAGGACACGAAACTTTGGGGTATTTGTACCCATATTGACCCAAAGAAGGTTACCGAAAATTATCAAGATCGGACCACTATAACATATAGCTGCCATACAACCGATTGTTCAGATATACACATTTTGGTGTATAACTTCCCCATTTAAACAGCTAAGAACATGAAATTTTGAAGTATTTGTACAAATGTTGGCCTAAACAAGGTTACCGAAAATTGTCCAGATCGAAGCACTATAACATATATCTCCCATATAACCGATTGTTCAGATATGTACATTTTGGGATATAACTTCTCCATTTTAACAGATAATGACATGAAACTTTAAAGTACTTGTACCCATATCGGCCCAAATATAGTTACCGAAAATTGTCAAGATCAGATCACTATAACATATAGCTCCCATACAACCGATTGTTCAGATATACACATTTTGTCGTATAACTCCTCCATTTAAATAGCCCAGACACCATTTTTTCTAATAAATCATTCCATAAATAACCCAAAAAATTTAAATTATAAATTATACTAAATCAGGCTATGTACAACATACATAGGTAGCTTTTCCTTTCCCCACTCATGAAAGGTATGAAGTCTTCGGTACGGCCGAAGACAGCCGCGCTCTTACTTGTTTTTTTTGCAATTGAGGTATAAAAGGGTACAACTTCCATTTAACATCCGATTGGCATCAAAGGGGAGTTCTCTCCATAGGACAAGCTCAAACAAAAAGCAACACTTCATTCCTTACAAAGAGATACAAAAAGGGAGTAGTCGTATGCTTCTTTGCGAGTGATCCCGGATGTATCCCGGATTAGTCGCATTTTCTGCAGGGGTAGCATATATGCAGTTATCCAAGGATAGCAGACATGTAGTGATAGCAAGAACGCGTATCGTAAGATACGACAGTGACGTAAAATGAATTTTTAAGATTTCATGCACGCACATGCATTTTTTTAGCTATTAGCATGATATGTGTGCGCGTTTTTGAAAATTAAAATCATGCAAGAGATTTAATTTAGTTAAATTTATTTTTGATTAAAGGAATGTGCTATTCTTAATGCTTGAAATCTTTATTAATAAAGCTAACTTTTCTTAAATCCAAAACGAAAATACGGCTGCTCAAATTTTCCCTACATTTCGGTTAGGTTGGAGTGGCTGCCGCGTTTGCAACAAACTTAGGCCAGTGTATAGGCTCGTTCTGATACCACGCAATCCATTTACTCTTCCTTACTGAACAAATTTGAATGCCTGATGAAGCTCACCAAGTTCTTTGCGTCAATATTTGCGATTTTGTATAAGGAATGGGGCTCCTAGGAACCGCTGTCTAGCACGGCTAAGCACCTTCGCAGCTGCAGATGAGGTGTTCAACCGTCTCCTCACCATCTTTTCTGCTTCTGCAGCAACTGCAATAGTGCGCACCTACCTTCTGCGCGTGTTCTTCTATGAGGCAGTGTCGCAGATCTCTTGTTATCCCATTTCGGACACGTTTGCTTTGATATCCTACAAACTGGGGTTAGTTGCCAATTGTCACTTGCTATTTTATAAGTAGATGCGCTGTTTCAGCATTAGCCTGCATGTGGAAAACCGCATATCTATGCGTTCTTTGTCAGGAAGTTTCTACTCGGTAGTGCATTGTCTTGCTGGTTCATCTGCTTTACAATTTTCATTGGTACCTATGTGTTCCGGCGGCCACACAAGGTGCAAACAAGTCTGTTTGGCCATCTCCAGTAGATATCGGCGGCAGTCTAGTAACTAGACTAGTCTAGACTCTAGTGT
Source organism: Urophora cardui (assembly GCA_960531455.1). Classification (NCBI taxonomy): domain Eukaryota; kingdom Metazoa; phylum Arthropoda; class Insecta; order Diptera; family Tephritidae; genus Urophora; species Urophora cardui. Next base: position 116,076,170 of record OY482674.1, on the reverse strand, counting down.
TAGTTCAGAGTTGGGCCAGTGGGAGCCAAGAGATTTAATTGCCGCTTGGCTGTTGCTGAAGATGAAGATGAATAAATCCTTGTGGATAGCTGCGTGTTCTATGCAGTTTAAAGATTGCATTATAGCTGAAGCGTCAGCCTGATAAGCGCTGCAGTGATCTAATAGCCAAAAAGATAGCTTTAGATTCAAGTCTTGTGAAAAGACTCCGCTTCCAACTTTGTTTTCGAGTTTCAAGCCGTTGGTATTTATGGAAGCGCTACCTGGGTGTGGGTAGCACAGATTTGTCTCTTCCCAATCATCTCTTTTAAGGATCCTTTTTGGGAATTCTGTAATAAGCTTTTACTGAATGTAGTACCTAAGTATGTAGTAAACTGTTCCTTAAAAGTAGGAAAACATTTTTTACATTCAGTTACTTTTACTTCAATACCTACCTCGGAACTACTTTAATCGCTGGTATTACATACTTACATATAGTTATTGGATCCCAATTAAAGATTTTGAGTTTTCATAAAGCAATCTCAACTTTGATCTCTGTGCGATACGCCTCAACCTCAACACATTTATAGGCTAATTCTGTAACTCCGTCTCATCTCAAGTCACTAAATTTGACATTTGAGACATGAGACATTTTTAGTGACTTGAGCCATTTTTGGTATTCAGTAACAGAAAGTCACAAAGACTGTGGTGAAAATGTACTGAGACTATTTGAGATAACAAAATAATTTAACGAATACTCACTAATCGATTACATACGAAAATAGGTTTTGGAAATGAATTTATGAGCAATATATTGCATTAAAAAAATAAAGCGTATCATTACTACTTATCACTTATAAAATTAGTTATGAATAGAATGTTTTATGAGTGTTTTATCTGAACCGATTCGCAAAAAAAGTCATGTAACGTAAAACATTGAAATATCGATAAATATCGTATCACATCACTATTTACACTTGATCGAAATGGCGGAAAAAAGTAGGGTAAGGTGGGGTGCAGGGTTGCGTGATTTTGATTTGACTGAATCACTAATCAAAAATATTTTCTGATTCTTGATTTAAAATATTTTCAAATCAAAGATAATTTTTATTTGTGATTCGTTTCAAAAAAGAATCAGAAATACCCTTTGATTCGTGATTCAAACTATTTTCAAATCAAAGATAAATTTTATTTGTGATTCGTTTCAAAAAAGAATCAGAAATACCCTTTGATTCGTGATTCAAACTATTTTCAAATCAAAGATAAAATTGATTTGTGATTCATTTCTTAAAAGAATCAAAAATCTTTTTTGATTCTTGATTCAAACTTGATTTCGAATCAAGATTCTTAATAAATTTTTGATTCGAATCAAATTTTTGATTCGAATAAAATTTTTGATTCGAATAAAATTTTTGATTCGAATAAAATTTTTGATTCGAATCAAATTTTTGATTCGAATAAAACTTTTGATTCGAATCAAAAAATTATTTTGAATCAAAACTTTATTTCAAATAAAAAAATACTTAGTACGTGATCCCACCACCCCCGCGAGTTGAAATGCAAAAAATCTAAAATTTCAACAAACGTCTACGTTGTATGGGAGGAAATGCAAGCAGATTTTCGCAGTTGCTTAGCCAAGCATTTGTGCATACATATGTATGTATATACTTACATACATATATGTAGGTATATAACGAATAAATGAATGAAAGGATGAATGAATTATGGTTAGGTGTATGCATACCAGTGTTGCCACTTTAGCTATTTTGTAGCTAGATTTAGCTATAACTTTTGGCGTTTAGCTACAGATATTTGCGTTTAGCTATTAGCTATTTTTGTTAGCTTTTTTTTTAATAGCTTAGCTATTTTTAGCTATTTTTCTTAATTTCTTTATTTTGCACATCAGTTTATCATTTTAAGCTAATGAGTCATCTGCGAGTTTATGAAAACTGGAAAGTGTATACTTATCCTTGTGATTATCAAACTATACAAAAGTTGATAGTCTGGCATGCCTTCCTTATTTTATCGATTATTGGTGCATTCATATGCAAGGTTGATGCAATCAAGGCAGATCTAGGAAGGTAGGCTCGGTGGCGAATTCAGAAATTTCCCATGTACATATTTTGTTATTGTAATTGGTAGAGTGTAATGTCAAAATGATAATTCGCCTTAGTTAAAATCTGAATTCGCTTGAGACTCGCCCATTCCTATTGGTCATGATGTGAATTCTCTTTGATTTTGACATTACACTCTACCTTTGTAAATAAAAAAGTAGTTTCTGAATTCGCCACCGGGCCTACCTTCCTAGATCTGCCTTGGATGCAATAAGGTTTTCGCAGTGCGCAAAAGCAACTCTGCCATACATTTTGTTGTTGCCCATTTTGCTATTTGAATTCGCAAATGACCATTGGCATACGCGATATTTGAACCGTCCTTTTCACGGTGTATTCGTAAAATTTTTCAGAACTTTATTATCAAGTTAATTGAGCAACTCCGCCAACGCTTACCGCAGAATATTCAATCTTTAAAAAATATTGATTTTTTTTCTGTAAATAAGCCAAAAATATTTGACACTTTCAAGGATGAAAAGGATCACTTTAACACGGAGGAAATCACTATTTTAGAAATGCAATGGAAAAACTACACGCATACCCATGGAAGGGAACTACCTCTACAATAAAGTTTTGGGTAGACGTAAGAAAGCTTAGAAATGCTCTTAACGAAAATCCGTTTGAAGAACTACAATCTTTTGTGTTTAATTTTCTAATCCTACCGCTTAGTAATACAGAAATAGAACGTAGATTTTCTGTTATGAACGTAATAAAAACAAAGCAAAGAAATAGAATGCAATTATTTATGTTAAACTCTCTATTGACTGTTAGGTATGGTCTAAAAAGGCTTGAAAAATGTTGTAATAACCTTAAAATTCCTAACGATATTATTAAAGCAATGACTTCAATTAATAATAATTCAACCTGTGAATTAAATGAAGAAGATATGATTTTTGAAATGTTATTGAATCAAATTTTTAACTAAAGTTTAAATATTAATTAGTCGCTAATATAATTTATTTTAATACTGCAATTGAATGTACATACATACATACATACATATGTAATGAATTGATTTTTTTCATTGTAATAATCTTATTATGCGACGTACATATATAAGTACATACAATGGCTACAATATATAATATATATATATATAAATATTCATTCATATTTGTGAAGTTGTTTTATGTCACGTCTTTTTAAATAAATCATTATTTAGCTATTTTTGAAAAAAAAAATTTGGCTATTTTAGCTATGAAAAAAATTATTTAGCTATTTTTAGCAATTTTTTTATTTAATTTAGCTATAAGCTTCAAAATATTCTGGCAACACTGATGCATACAAAGAGTGGTTTCGATATGTAAATATGTATGTGCATACGTTAGGCTGGGTCAATTTTCTAAGCCATACTGTTCGTAGAAAAATCGGATTCTGCATTAAATTCTATGAAAAATGTCTTCTAGAGCATGCCTCTAATATCAATTTCGAGCTTGCCCATTTTCGATTGAAGTTTACTAGGTATGTAGAATTGTTTTAAGTATAGTAACCCATATACTTTTAAATTCAACCAGTGGTTTTAAATTTATCTCTTTACATTCTTTTTCATTGTTACTTAAACGACTTTTAATAATGCATGTATATAAGAGTTTGATTTCGTTGTTGTGGTTTTGTTGAAAAACGAAAATATTAAAAACAACTCCCATTCGTTTTTTTGTTTCTTAACCCTCTCAACATTAGCTTAAAATTTAGGGGGGACTTTTATAACTTTTTTTTCGCATGGGGACCAACACTTACCTCCTGACTTCATTTCCATATAAAATACAGATGTAATCTAACACATACATATGTACATACTTACATATATATGATGTATGTACATATGTACTTACCCCTTAATATGTAAATGAATATACATACATATGTAAATTTCTCTTATACATATCCACACACATGTACTTACTTATGTACTTATATTTTATATACTTTACATACATTGAATGAACCCAAAAAAAGAATAAAATAACAGAATTTAAAAATAAATAATAATAATAATGCATTTACCCAAAATGATCTCGTACTAAAAGTATCTTTTACTTGAAATACATATATTTTGGATTCACTATAGGTACATACATATGCATATTTTAAACCCGTTCAAATTAAACGAAAGTGGTTTGTTGTGTTGCTTTACGAACAGCAATTCATTCAGTGAATTTATTGGTAAAATTGATTCTTATTTACCTATACACAAAATTTCTTATGTACTACTTATTTACTATAATACATGTACATATATCTACTCTAATTCTTACTTCTATGTAGATATGTACATACATATGTACATACCCTGTAAGACAGGAATGATGGAAACTCCAACACATTCTCAGCAAACACTAACACATATAGCAGTGATAGTCATTTGATACATCATTTGGAGAACACATTCATCACATTTTTCATACCGTCCATATAAAAATGATGGAAACTTGTAGGCAGTGTGTGACAGAAATTTCCATCAAACGTGCACCTCAAATGATATATCAAATGACTATCACTGTGTTATAGGGTATATACTTACATATGTGTGTATGCATATGCACCCAAGTGCCCCCTGCAAAAAAGCCGAGTACTCCATGCACGCGTGTATAGAGTACTCGCTATGGACCAACCGAGTACTCCTCAACCTGCCACATTTCATATAAAAAATATGGTCCATTTAACATTGCGATGTCCCAGGCAGGGATCACATACTCCCATTTCCGCATGACACCCGAGTAATCCAAGGACTACCCACATGGGATTAATTTACGGAGTAGGTACTAAAATTAATGAAATTTAATAATCTCTGAACAGTTTTGAAAGACTGCCAATTCAATTTACATACATTCATAAGTAAGCTTTTCTTTAGTTAAAATAAAATATTAAAATTTTTCTAGCGCAATCACCAGCATTTTTTGTGTCGCGTAATTTTTTCGATACATCGATGTTCGATGTTGGTCCTCAAAATTTGCATTCCTACCCTTTATTACTGAATCGTGCACGTTCAAACGAGCATGCATATGTACATACATACATACATACAAATGTATGCACTTGCTTCGTCGTTATCGCTATATGTATATGTACATACATTTCGTTTTCGTAGCAATGTTCGGCTAACTACGAGCCGATGCAGATAAACAAGTCGCTCGCTTGGGTCTATGTTTATGATCACTTTGAAAGTACTCCTACCTACCGCAAAATGGATCATATAATCCTATGATTTTTACAGGGCCTATGCACATACATACATATGTATGTATGTACGTACGGCGTAGCACAAACGTAAATACGACAGTCAGAAATATGTATATATGTACATACATACATACACATATACATATTTGCCGTCAGCATACAATTTGGCTGTTGTTGCACTTTTGGTGCATTTTATACATTTTTGTGTTTTAAGTTACCGAGAAGGTACTTGAATAATTCTGATATGCTACAGTATTTTTGATTCTAAATAAATTTTTTATTCGAATAAAATTTTTGATTCGAATAAAATTTTTGATTCGAATCAAAAATATATTTTGAATCAAGATTCAAAAAAAAAAAAGATTTTTGATTCTTTTGAGAAATGAATCACAAATCAAATTTATCTTTGATTTGAAAATGGTTTCAATCACGAATCAAAGGGTATTTTTGATTCTTTTTTGAAACGAATCACAAATAAAAATTATCTTTGATTTGAAAATGGTTTGAATCACGAATCAAAGGGTATTTTTGATTCTTTTGAGAAATGAATCACAAATAAAAATTATCTTTTATTTGAAAATAGTTTGAATCACGAATCAAGTTGATTCTTTATTTGAAAGTTGATTTAAAATCAAAATTGATTCGAATCACGCAACGCTGGTGGGGTGCCTTTGGCACCTTTTTTTTTAAGTCTCATATCTCAGAAATTTTTGGGGAAAACTAAGGTTTTAACTAACTATTCATTATTCATCTGTGCCCCGTGGTAGGGGTACCTGTGACTTGAATAGGGGTACATTTGGCCATCACAATTTAAACTAAATTTTAGTAATTTTTACCTTTAAAAAACGAGGCATTATGTCATAAAACAAAATTAAAGTTTTTATTTAAACAGTATAACAATATTATAATAATAAGCGAAAATATATGGTAAATTCACTAGCTCTTTTAATGTACGTTGTAAATTAAATGTGTATTAGAAGGCAACACCTGTGGTATCTAGGTTGTATTGTATTTTGTTACCAGCTGCTTACTAAAATTTTAATATCGAAAACACCAAGCAAAAGTGAAAAAGGTAATATTATAAAAATATAAATGATAAAAATCTTGAAAAAACGTCAAAAAATAAAAACAAAATCGAATAGGAAACTCAATAAACATAGGCTGCGTTGTTGTATTTATGTTATTCTAATTTTTATGGGAAAAACTAACCCTGCTGATATAATTGTTGTAAACCTATACCACTTTATAACGTTATACTACTTTAAAAGAGCTTGTGAATTACCCAATGGATATTTGAAAGTTTATATCGAAATAATATTTTATACGGCATCGAGATGTTCTAGATGGGTTTGTTTTGGCAGGTTTAGCTTTCTTGGAGGCACATAAACGTTTAATTGGTCTTATTATTTTATTTGACATTCGTCAAAGGCTCCCCAAACTGGAAAGTCAAATGTACCCCAAATGACTTTATCCAAAATAATCATCACAAAATTTTTTTTTCTTTCAAAACATTGAATAATTAAGATGTGTTTTCAATCTTTAAGCTTTGAAGAGTCAGTTAAGAACACTCATTTAAAAAAAAAATTTAGTTTTACTTGTGAAAACGCTTACGTGGCACTACACAAAAATTACATCAGCTAACAGAAAATCATCGAATCATGTGGTACTTCGCTAGGCATTAAAGCAGAGCTGCCAAATTAGGTATACACATGTGTCATTGTATAAAGCTGCATTCAATTCTATTTTTGTTAAGTTTTTATAACGTTTTTACACCGAAAATGGCAAAGTCAAGGGTGCCCCAAAGTCAAAAGGACCCCACCTTACCCTAAGTTAGCAAAACCAGCAAAATTTTATTATTTTGCTAATTTCATACAAATAAACTTGTTTTATTACAGAAAATAGCAAGCGAACAAGCAAAGAGCAAACAAATTGTAAGTTTTTATAAATTTTGACGCTTTATTTAGTTCACCTCAATGTTTTGTTTATTGATGTGTAAACATCTTTGCTGTAGCTACGAGTAATTTCGAAAAACAGGTAAAGTTTACGCGTAAACATGTAAATGCGTAAACGAGTAAACATGTAAATGCGTAAACCGTAAATGACCTTGGCATTGTCAGTGGTAGGTAGGTAGCTAGGCATGTACTTACAAATGCTTGCATGCATAGTCGTGCAAAGGCAAATATCAACAATGCGACAAATAGGCAAAATAAAAAGGACCAACCTGTTTGATGTATGTAAATGTATGCAAATGTATAGATATGCATACCTCATCTACCTATCTAATTTTCTGAGCAATATTGGTATCAAATGAAATGTTTTGAGCAAGGCTTCTACAGGGAGCTCTACTCTTTATGATTCCTAGTTCAGGTCCCGAGATATGGGCCAAAACGAGGACCCGGATGATGCTTGAATGTTTCTGAGCAATATTGGTATCAAATAAAAGGTGTTGAGCAGGGCTTTCACATAGAGCTCTATTCATTTTATGAGTCCTAGGTCGGGTCCCCAAATATGGGTCAAAATGTGATCGCGTATTAACCCGTAATGTTTCTGAGCAATATTGGTATCAAATGAAAAGTGTTGAGCAGGACTTCTACATGGAGCTCTACTCTTTATGATTCCTAGGCCGGGTCTCCAGATATGGGTCAAACGTGGACTCTGATGATCTTGCATGTTTGTGAGTAATACAAAACAAAAGAAAATAAAAAATCAAAATTTAAAAATTAACAACCAAAACATACAAAACCAGGAGAAAAAGAATAAGGAAAAGGGTATAAGTATCTGATTTCGAAACTGTTTACACATCAATATTCATGAATACTCGTTATTCACGCTTTAATTTTTTGATGTGTAAACATCTTTGCTGTAGCTACGAGTAATTTCGAAAAACAGGTAAAGTTTACGCGTAAACATGTAAATGTGTAAACGAGTAAACATGTAAATGCGTAAACCGTAAATGACCTTGGCATTGTCAGTGGTAGGTAGGTAGCTAGGCATGTACTTACAAATGCTTGCATGCATAGTCGTGCAAATGCAAATATCAGCTACAACAGCAACGAAGCGTGTTTCTGAGCAATATTGGTATCAAATGAAAGGTTTTGAGCAGGACTTCGATATGAATCTCTTTTAATAGTGACCCCTAGGCCGGGTCTCCAGATATGGATCAAAACGAGGACCGGATGATCCTTGAATATTTCTGAGCAAAATTGGTATCAAATGAAATGTTTTGAGCAAGGCTTCTACAGGGAGCTCTACTCTTTATGATTCCTAGTTCGGGTCCCTAGATATGGGCTAAAACGAGGACCCGGATGATCCTTGAATGTTTCTGTGCAATATTGGTATCAAATGAAAGGTTTTCAGCAGGGATCCTATACGGAGCTCTACTCTTTATGATTCCTATGTCGGGTCTAGAGATATGGGGAAATACGAGGACCTGGATGATCCTTGAATGTTTCTGAGCAATATTGGTATCAAATGAAAGGTGTTGAGGAGGGATACTACATGGGTGTCTATTCTTTATGATGTCTAGGTCGAGTCCCGAGATATGGGCCAGAATTAGGACTGGATGATCCTTGAATGTTTCTGAGCAATATTGGTATCAAATAAAAGGTGTTGAGCAGGGCTTTCACATAGGGCTCTATTCATTTTATGTGTCCTAGGACGGGTCCCCAAATATGGGTTAAAATGTGACCCCGGATTAACCCGGAATGTTTCTGAGCAATATTGGTATCAAATGAAAAGTGTTGAGCAGGACTTCTACACGGAGCTCTACTCTTTATGATTCCTAGGCCGGGTCTCCAGATATGGGTCAAACGTGGACTCTGACGATTTTGCATGTTTCTGAGTAATACAAAACAAAAGAAAATAAAAAATCAAAATTTAAAAATTAACAACCAAAACAAACAAAAACAACAAAATAGTAGCAGTCACAATGACAAAAAAAAATTACAAAAACGATAGTCGCATTTTAATCGAAAACCAGGAAAAAAAGGAATAAGGAAAAGGGAATAAATATCCGATTTCGAAACTGTTTACACATCAATGTTCATGAATACTCGTTATTCACGCTTTAAGTTTTTTTTGTGACCTCCTCGCCACCAGGTCACTAATTAGTGACGTATTTTTTGAGACTTGAGACGTGAGCTAGCTTACAGAATACCAAATTGTCTCAAAATCAATATCACCACGAAAAAGTCTCCAAAAGTCTCTATTAGTGACTTGAGACAGCTTACAGAATACTAGTATTAGAGTAAAGTAGTTCTGTCTGATCACCAAAAAAATATTGATATGTATCAAAATCACACTAACACTAAGTAGCAGTTTAACTCATTTTAAATAGGCCAAATATAATCGTTTGCTACTCATGCGAGTTCCAGTACATAGTGACAATAAGGGACAATTTATGGCTGACGAAATTGCGGGGCAGGGCACTAAAAAACATTGTTCTTCCCGACTGGCTCATACGAAAAAAATTAATAGAGGCTAGAAGTGCCTTTTCACAGAAAAGAAATCGCAGAGGCTATTAGCAGAAGTAATCGGGCATGTACTTCGTCTGGACTGGAATTTTGTGATATACCAATAAGCCACTGTTTTCGGCCTAAATGTGCTCCGCTGTGGAATCTCCTTCTATCTTACTATTTTATCAATCAGAGCTTCACTTGAGAGGTCATTGCATTCCAATTTTCCAGTCGGTTCTCCAGAACGTTGACCAGGATGGCCCCAAATATTTTACGATATTTACGCATATCGATCTTTCGATCTTTTTGTTGGGACGACATCAATGTATTGGACTATTTAACAAAGCCAAACCGCGGTCAAGATTGCTTTTGCTATTTGAGACCTGAAGTCTCTGGTTGATCAGTTACTGTAAAGTGAGGATGTATTCGCTTCCGATGATCAAACAAATTGCTGATATTGCCAACTGTTCGATTTCCAGCATTTTAAATATTTATCAGATTTGCCGTCTACAGAATTATTGAATATATTCCATATTGTTGATTTTCAGTATTTTGTTTTACTAGGCATTTCGTCAGGCTCGTTATCCACCTCAATAGGATTCGCATTGTTGGAATCTATATACATTCGAAATCATATTTACATATATAAATTTACATGAGAAGAAAGATGTCACTTGAAGAAAAAAAAAACACTTTGTGTTCATTGAATACAAAGTAATACACTCTCAACCAGCTGTTTTGCTTACAATGAGCTGTTATTATTTACATACATACATACATACATACATACATACATACATACATACATACATACATACATACATACATACAGACATACATATGCACCATCAACAATAAAACAACCCCTATTAACCACTAGAGCTTACGAATTGCGCCATTGACCGGTCTAGACTAGAATAATGCGATTATTTTTTCTTGTATCTCATTTGCTTTTAACTTTATTTGTCTGCGCTAGAAGCTTGTTAGCTTAGTGCACTGACATTAAATCAACTAGATATACACAGTCACTTATAAAATCGATAAATTTCAACACAAGCATCATGCAGTTAGGAAATAGAGAGTTGAAAAATTAAAAAAAAAAAAATAGTATACTTACGCTAAAAAATATTTCTTCACTATCGAAATTATTGTAAAATACATTTGCTTAATTTTTCGTATTTTTGAAATTTAATTTTCACAAAAAAAAGTTCTTCTCCGTATACTTTAACGCGGCGAATGGCTCGATAGCCCATTGTAAACTAAATACCGCTATGCTACCCATGTACATACATATGTATGTGCAAAAGCAACTTTTTCAGTGAAGCAAAAACAAAGTCTGCTTTCAGGCGCTCAAAAGCGGGGAAATTTCAACAAATGCATGCTCTATAAAGCCAACTGCTTTCTTTGCGTTTTTCTCGCTTGCAAAAAAAAAATCAAAAATCAATTAACGGCATGTGAGCAAATTTCCCGGCTTTTGTAGAGAGAGTAAGAAAATAATGTCACCTAATGGGAAATTGTGGTAAATAAAATCTTAAAACACTTCTGCTTTTGCCATCAACTTTTCGCTGCTTTTCCATAGACTTTACATTTCAAACACACTTTGCTTTTCTTCTTTTTGTTTTCATAAGCAACAAAGTAGCAGCAGCTCAACATGAGCGCCGACATCCTGAGGCATTTTAGCAATGTGGGTTAAGCATGTGTTTGTGGGTGTGAAGAAAAAAATATAAAAGTCTGCCAGAAGTGTTATAAGCACAGCAGGGGTATGAGTCTTAATTTTTTCTTTGGAAGTTTAACTGTATTTTTTTATATACATATATGTATGTACGTACATAACAAATATAAACAAAGTTAGCAATGCTGTAAATATGATTTCCATAAAACTTTTAAAATGATGAATCCAAAAAAGACACAGAAAAGTCTGCGTAAACAGTGATAACATGGAAGTGTAAGCTCTTGTTGTAACTGCCACAAAAAAAATACACTCTCTTCTCTTTTGAAAGTGAAAGCTCATCAGGTGAACAATCTCCATAACAGCAATGGTTTAAGGTCGCTGTCTTCCATAAGCTGGATATTGACAGAGAAGATGTTCCAGAGTACCAACGCCACATCGTGTTCATTGCATGCCATGCCCGTGCCCGACTTTGCACTAGTCCCATTTCGAAAGCATGAGATGGTGTGATACAGTGCCTCATCTCTTTGAGATGTATGATAATTTAGAGAGGGGAAGATATTTTCCACATTCACTTGAGCTATTGATGCCCGGCTTTGGCTAACACGTCCGCCGTCTCATTTCCCTCGATTCCCTGGTGAGTTTTGAGAGTTTGTTCTACAAGTTCTCCGCTAACCGCACTATAACGCAATCAGAGGGTCAAGTTGTGGGTATTTAATAAAATAAATACACTTCAGCGGCTCTCTAGCAACTTCTTTTTTTTGAATATGTTAACGATAAAACCTCAAGCTCGTTAGAAAATATTTGTATCTATTTTAATACTTTTTTTATTTAAAATAAAACATTCGCTTTTCAAATGCACCATTTGTAGTAAAGTTGCATAAATATTTGTCAGATTTTTACCGTAGCAAAAAAACAACCAAAAATGTGCATAAAATACAAAGCCGTTGTAATCTCTTTGTATACAAACAGTGTTAACAAATAAAAAAAAATAATAGTACTGATAAAAGAATAACGACTCATGTCAATCATGTAATCAAAGCGTTTTGGCGGAAAAAACAAATACGCAATTCTGACTTAGCATGACGGACAGCAGTGAGTTTTTAATGGATGCAGCATATTTTTATAAATATGTTGTGTGATAAAAAGTCCATTTAAAACTCTATCTTTTTTTATTTGGGATTATCTTTGCAAAAGCTGTGCAACTTTTGATTTTCTGATTTTTTAATGGAAAATTTAGGTTTATTTTTGTATTTATATATTTTTTAGGTTTATTATTTATTTTTAGGTTTATTATTTAGCAGTTGCACGATAAATTGCAAACAAATCATGATCAAGGCAAATTCATTCAAATGGTAATGGTAAGTGAACAGCTGACTTGTTCTTCTTCTCGTTTTTAACTCGCCGTGTACAGAAAAATACAGAAGAATGTCAAACAAAGAAATATTTGACTTTGAGTTTGACATTCTGATGGACAAAAACTTGAAGCGAATCGAGGCGAATATTGCCGAATTCGCCCTGCCATTACCATAATGAATTTGCCTTGATCATGATAATAATAATAATAATAATAAACCCAACGATTTCCCTCCACCCACCCAACCGCACGAGGGGCGCATCCGCATGACGTACGGATATTTTAAAATAAAATTTGGCCAAGGTGTTGAGTGGTAGAAGTTTATTAAACGTCGAGAACTTATACTGCTCAGCTACAGAAAATATAATTCCATCAGCTGGATATACATATGTACATAGAATAAAATATAAAACTACAAATAAAAGTAATAGACAAAAATAGAATAGTCAATTAGAGCGAGAGATTTGTTGTCACTTGTTAAGAGCGCACAACAGAATTTTTCTTATCAGATAAATAGAGTCTGATATATCGAAATGAGTAGAATAATCATTAAAAGATTTACATAAGCAACGAAGTGGTTCGTGTAATTCAAAATTAGTTCTACACTGCTTTAAAAAGATAGGTTGAAAATGTCTTGATGGTCGAATAGGAATATTCAAGTTTATTTCGGATAGGAGAAATTGACTGCTTATGGATCCTTTCAGTAGTTTAACCAGAAATATTACACCTAACATTTCCCTGCGGCTTGATAAGGTTGGAAGATTAATAATCTTCAAGCGACTAGTGTACGAGGGAAGATTTGTCCGTGGATCCCAATGAAAGTTCCTTAACGCAAAAAGTAAGAACTGTTTTTGAATTGATTCCAGTCTATCGGAATGAACTTGATATTGCGGACTCCAGATTATTGAAGCGTATTCTAGTATAGGTCGTACTAATGTTGTAAACAGGGCTTTAGTTACGTAAGGGTCATTAAATTCCTTAGACCAACGTTTTACAAATGCTAGGATACTTTTAGCTTTGTTTACTGTAGCATTAATATGCAGGTTAAAGTGGAGCTTACTATCAAATCTTATTCCTAGGTCAACAAAATCGTAAACCTGTTCCAAACTATAGTTATTAATTGTGTAAGACGCAGGTTGAAGGATCTTCCGTGAAAAGCTCATAAATTTACATTTACTAAGATTGAGTGGCATAAGATTAATATTGCACCACGTAGCGAAGCAATTTAAATCATTTTGTAGGGCAGATATTTCCTCCAAAGAAGAGTAAGACTTGAAAAGTTTCACATCATCGGCATACATCAGAAGTTTTGAGTTACAAATTGCATAAGAAATGTCGTTTATAAACAGCAAAAACAGAGTCGGACCAAGATGGCTGCCTTGTGGAACTCCTGAAGATACGTTAATGATGTTGGAAAAAGCATTTTTAAAAACAACTCTTTGTGTTCTATTAGTGACATATGATGCAATCCATTTTAACAGAATAGGTTGAAAACCAAGAAGATCAAGTTTATGGATAAGTAACGCGTGATTGACCTTGTCGAAGGCTTTGCTGAAGTCAGTATAAATTACATCGGTATTAGCATTATTCCTAAAACCGTTAGAGACATGAGTTGTAAATTCTAGTAAGTTGGTAACAGTTGATTTGCCTCTACAGAAACCATGCTGCGAACTTACTATTGATGAGGAAATGGAATGATTTAGACAATTGGTGACAATAGCCTCAAATAACTTTGGGATAGCCGAAAGCTTTGCTATGCCGCGATAGTTTTCGATGGAAGATCTACTTCCAGATTTATGTAGAGGAATAATAAAAGATTCTTTCCACGCTTTTGGGAAAATTCCTGACTTCAAAGACAGATTAAATAGTGTGGATAATGGCTGGTAAATATACTCGGCGCATTTGTTTAAAAATATTGAAGGAATCATATCTGGTCCGTAGTTTATGGACTTCTTTATTGTTTTAAGCAAAAATAAAACCTCTTCGGGATCTATAAAAGGGCATTCAAATGTGTTATTCTGAAAAACTTGATACGGGTATTCATTAAAGCTAACATTAGTATTGGAATAATTTGATTCAAAGAAGAGGGCAAAAAGGTTCGCGACATCTTGGCTATCACTGGCATCACAATCACGATATCTCATAGATGATGGGAATCCCATTACTCTACGTTTCGAGTTTACAAAACCATAAAACGATTTCGGGTTGGAAAACATGTTCTTTTTCATTTTATATATATAAGACTTATAGCACTTTTTGTTCAGAAGTGAGTACTTATGACGCAGAACTGAGTATTTCATATAATCCTTTTGAGAACCAGTCTTCTTATATATTTTAAAGAAGCGCGATTTTTTATTTTTTAAAGCTCTTAACTCTCTAGTGGCCCAAAGATACAAAGGTTCATTATATTTGCGTTTATGTTTCGGTACGTATTTCTCAAAAAGGTTAAGAATCGTGTTATTGAAATGCAAAACATTTAGATCGACGTTTCCATTATAGTCTGGCCATACCAATCTTGAGAGTTCTTTATTAAGTTTATTATAGTTTGCCTTAGAAAAATTGTAACAAAAACTAGACTCAGAGTTAAACTCTTTTACGTTACCACGGTATATATGATATATGTATACTATTGATTGAAGGCTTTTCTAAATAAACTAAAATAAAATAATGATTGCAAAATCAATATATGCAGTCATTTGAAAGATATTGAGCCCTAGGACTTCTGGCTCACAAATATCTATGTAGATCCACATACATACTTTTTCAATATCATCTTGCTCTCTGATTGCATTTCTTCCGTGCAGAAACTTTTCACTGAAATTTACTACATCATCATCAGTAGACATGAAATGTCCTTAATTAATTTAGGAGCGTAATGCCAATTTGACAATAAAACCCGGTTGGTTTGGGTGAAACACTTTTAGAATCAAATTCTCATTTCTATCTCTCTTTGTTTTTTTTTTTTCAACTTTTTCCTTTATTGCTTAGACTTTTTCGGTTTAAATCCATATTTTCCCAGATAACATTAGGCAGGGTATTAATCTATTACTAATTTGTGAAGTAGAGCTTTGGTAAATCCCACTATTAAAGGCACACGAATGGAGAACTAACATTAGCAAAGCAGTGCCTTTCAATGTCATGCCAAGATGAAATGTCACTTTGATATTTATAAAATTGTATGAGAAAATTACTCAAAAACTGCTGAACAGTGAAAATTACTCAAAAATTGCATCTACATATGCTATATTTTTTTCTCTAGATGGCATTTGCAAAATCCGTTTTTCATTGTGATGCTTAGTCTGGGTCCCAGATATGGGTAAAATTGTTGCCCCCCCCCCCCCCCAATTTTTTGACCGGTATTGGTATAAAAAAGTGGAAATCAGGGCTACCTTGGTAAAATAAATGGGTAAGGGGAAAAGGAAAAGGAGTGGAAAGGGAAGGGAAAATCAAGCGGGACGGAAAATGGATAGGGAGAGGGAAAATGAAAATGAAAAGGAAAAGGAAAAGGAAAAGGAAAAAGAAAAGGATAAGGAAATGGAAAAGGAAAAGGAAACGGAAACGGAAAAGGAAAAAGAAAAGGAAAAGAATAAGGAAAAGGAAAAGCAAAAGGAAAAGGAAAAGATAAAGGAAAAGGAAAAAGAAAAGGAAAAGGAAAAGGAAAAGGAAAAGGAAAAGGAAAAGGAAAAAGAAAAGGAAAACGAAAAGGAAAATGAAAAGGAAAAGGAAAAAGAAAAGGAAAAGGAAAATGAAAAGGAAACGAATAGGTAGTGGGAGAAAAAAAGGGAAAGGGAAAGCCCCTTTTTGAGATAGAAATATTTTTCATCGCTGCGAAGCGGGACAGGAATTTGCTAGTTTATTATGAAGGGCTTTCAAAGTATCATAAGATCTCTAAGAAAGTACAGACATTATATCTGAAACTAATGTAACTATTCTGCTCTAGGTAGTAGAGAGATTTTGTTATCTTATACGATCATAGAGGTCCTCCAGGCTTGAGTCTAAGAAAAGAAAAAATCAGTCGAAAAAGGAAAATTTAGAAGAAAATCAGCACCATCACCAGCAACTAAACTACACTAAGAAAGCAACGAAGAAGAATTTGCTTAGTAGTTAGTAATTTTAATTTGTGTCGTCGTGGTCAAAGTACAATTTACATAGATATTTAGAATGCTACAAAAACGCAGTTAAAAATACGAAAAGTGAAAAATTTAGTTAAAATACTAAAAAGAGTGGCTGCAATAAATATGTAAAAAAAAACAATGAGTGCTAGAAGTGCTCAACAATTCAATTTTCCATTTCTTTTCTTGTTACATTTACATTTTCAATTTGCATGTCCTCCAGTCATCGCCAGCCAGCCAACCAGCCAACTAAGTAATGCATTTAAAGGGTCAAAGGGAAATTACGAGTAAGAAAAAAAGAAGGGAATGCAAAAAGAAGGAAGGAGAAAAGCAGAGTACAAATCAACTGACCAACTGACAATGCAAGAGGAAATAATTTGGTTAGTTTGTGTTGAATAGCATAAAAGGCGATTGTGAGGGTTACGCGAGTTTTATTTTTATCAGAGCGAATTGTGGGAAAACAAAGCGAATGTGTTCAAAGAATAGACAGTGTATATTTTTTCAACATTCAAGTGGTTAACTTGTTATAATAAACTTATTTGGTTATTTATTTTTTTTTTTAATAGTGTATTTGCGTCATTCGCTTGAATTTTGTTAAAGCTTGAAGGAGAGCTTTTAAATGCAAGCTTTGCTTTGTGCTCTTCAATTCGATATGTGCCGCTTTGGTTAAATTTTTGTTCACAATTTTACTTCAAGCTTCTCCCTACAAGTAAAGCAGTAAAATAGTCATGCTTTTAAGAGACTCGCCGCGGGTTCTTTCAATGCTAGAAGTCAAGGCGCGAAAAAAATTAAATACTAAGTAATCAATTTCCATAGAAGTCTGGCTCTATTTGAAGCACTATAAAGTGGATTTATGAAACTTTGCGCCTTAACGACGACAAGTATCGACGAAGATTTAATGCTGAGCTGTACGAGCTTTATGCAGACATCGACATTGTTCAGCGAATAAAAAGCCAGCGGCTGTGTTGGACTGGTCATGTTGTGAGAATGGATGAAGATGCTCCGACTAAGAAAGTATTTCTATCGAAATCCGCTAAAGGCAACAGAAAAGGGAGATCTCTACTGCGTTCAGAAGATCAGGCGGAGAAAGACTCGGCCTCTCTTGTTGTTTTCAATTGACGCCAGGCAGCACGAAACAGAAACGAGTGGCGCGCTTTATTGGACTCGCCCAGAATCGTCTAGACGCTTAAGCGCAATTTAAGAAGAAGAAGAAGAAGATATAAAGAAATGGTCTCCGTTAATTGAAAATATTTTCAGTTAACTCCCCGGTCATTGACGACGCTAGATTCTAGATATCAAAAAACTGCCTTTATCGTATGCAAATTCTTTGTTTCGAAAGTAAAACTTCTAACGAATCGCACTTGAACTTTATGGAAAATTTGGGGAACCTGATGTAAATTTTATCTTCTAATATAAGTAAATACCCGACTTACTTTGTTAAAACTGTTACATAACAATCAAAAACCGTTAGCTCACCTAAAATGCCTGTCAATTGGATTCACATATGTTTTTTTTTTTTTTTTTTTACAAGGAGG
Source organism: Urophora cardui (assembly GCA_960531455.1). Classification (NCBI taxonomy): domain Eukaryota; kingdom Metazoa; phylum Arthropoda; class Insecta; order Diptera; family Tephritidae; genus Urophora; species Urophora cardui. The sequence continues at coordinate 116,057,776 of OY482674.1, read as the reverse complement.
AAGCATCGAAAGCCTTTACACCGTCAGTGTGGGACTCTAACCCGAACTAAACCTCCTACTGTCATCGCACCGAACCCCCCGGTACTACCGTCAAGCTACCGTCGGGAGGTGGGTTGAGCACTAGGCTCGCAGTCCGTAATGGTCGCGTTATTGCCCTCAGTCTGCCTTAAAAGGCTTCACCCATATATTTTTTTATTTTTTGTTTTTTTATAAAAGTGGTCAGTGTTGGTGGTGGTCTGCGGAGGCCAAATCTCCGTACCACGCGCATTGACGGATGCAGGAGGCTTACCTCCTGTACGTATCCGTCTATAACGGATGCAGGAGGTCGAGCTCCTGTACGTATCCGTTCCACTCTAAGTGTTCAATTTTTGTGTGGTCTGCGGAGGCCAAAGCTCCGCACCACGCGCGATGACGGATGCAGGAGGCCTAGCTCCTGTACGTATCCGTAACGGATGCAAGAGGCCGAGCTCCTGTACGTATCCGTTTTCTTCAAAGTTCACAATGTTAGGTGGTCTGCGGGGGTCAAAGCTCCGCACCACGCGCGATGAGGGATGAAGGAGGCCTAGCTCCTGTACGTATCCGTAACGGATGCAGGAGGCCGAGCTCCTTTACCTATCCGTTCCGTTAAAAGTCTCAACGTACGTGTAATTAGAAGGGATATTCTGACACAATTAGTGCTCCTCTAGTCGCCGTATTCTCAGTGTTTTCATCGTGTTTGCTATTACGTCACTTGCTGCAATCCATTTTGCCTTGCTCTCTAGCATATGCTTCACGAACGACTCAGGTGTATAGTCTCCTCCAAATATTCTACGGAGCTTGTTTCTAGATTCGTAAAATCTTGCACACTCAAAGAATACGTGGTATACGTCTTCTATTGCTTGCCCTCCGCAGTGATCGCACGTTGGGTTCGACTCGTGCTTAAAGCGAAAGAGATACGCCTTGAAACAACCGTGTTCAGATAGGAACTGCGTCAAGTAGAAAACGACTTCGCCGTGTGCCCTTTCCAACCAGCCTCTTAAGTCTGGTATGCATCTATGTGTCCAGCGTCCCTTCGTGGAGTTATCCCATCTGTGCTGCCAGCTTCACACATGTAGATACATACATATGTATGCAAAATGTCACTTCATACTCAATCTTAAAATCATGTTGAATGCGCTATGTTGAACAAATTTGATTTGGTCTATGAAGCATATACGAGTATGTACATTGTACAGGGTAGATGTAGATAGTTAGAGACAGATTAGATACCCAGCGTTAAAGCGAAATGCAGGGAAAGCAAGTTATGAAATTTGACAATGCACTTTAAAAAACAGAGTTTTACATAACATACATTCACTTTCCCACCACCCTTGCCCTTTCACTGCGCTTATCTACATTGGGAGACGCCATCATACATAGTCTGATATATAAATGCACTTTATACATGTCAAAAAGCTTGTCACGGAGCACACAGTGATGAACAGAGGAGGTGATAAGAGGCAGAGTAAGTAGTGTGTGCCATCACACCAAAGTGCTGCTGCATTGCAAAAATGTCATAAACGCTTATAAGCGTTGATGTTGACGAGCTGATGATGTTGACTCTTTGATTACGGCAGCAGCAGGGTGATATAAACATACACATGCACATAGTTACATATACATATGCATGTACACATATGCTTGTTTTCAACACCCGTCAGGTAGGCGCATCCCTGCAAAAAAATGTGCGATTAATCCCGAAAGAGATTTGTCCCGGATTGATCTCTTTCGAGAACAATCGGTCCACAATTAGTCCCCGATTGTTCCCGTACGGGTATAAATGTAGACTAATTGTAGACCAATATTTTCCGAACGGGTATAAATGTAGATTAATCGCTTTCATCCCGAACGGGTATAAATGTAGATTAATCACTTTCATTCCGAACGGGTAAAAATTAGAGCTCTAGATACCCGGGTATCGAACAAATCGAATTCATCGTTTTTGTTTGAAGCCCGTTTGTTGTTCAAATGCCCGTACAAACATTCGAGCATTCGAGCTTACAAACAAAAAAAATGTGTATCGAAAAAACAAAAATAAAAACAACTACATATGAAGAAGAAAAAAAATAATAAACAAAAGAAAAAAACAAACTTCAAAATGCCCGAATTGTTCAAATGCCCGTACAAACATACGGGTAATAAACAAACAAACGACTGTTCGAGCATTTGAAAAACATTTGTTCGGGCTACTCGAAAATGTTCAAAAAAAATCTGGAGCTCTAGTAAAAATCTAGATTCCTTAAATGTAGAAATTTTACAAAAATAAGCAATGTATTTAAAAAATTGTAGAACAACCGGTAAAACGAATTGAACACTCTTTCTTTTAATAACAATGATTAATAATAATTTTAACAAAATGTTGCCTAAAATATCCTATGAAAAAATCCTTTACATTACGCTCATATAATGCATACTAAAAACTTACAATTTTTTTATTTATTTATTCAGATTTTTTTACAAAAGTGAAACATTATATAATCTTTATTTAAATATGTATGGACATTTCCAATTTTTTAAAGATTGTTATTAAAAATTGCCTTGGCTAACTTGGAAAAATCTACATTTGTACCTGTTCGTGCTGAAAGCGATTGATCTACATTTTTACCCGTTGGGGATGAAAGCGATTGATCTACATTTGTACCCATGCGGGATGTGAGCGATTGATCTACATTTGTACCCGTTCGGGATGAAAGCGATTTATCTACATTTGTACCCATTCGGGATGAAAGCGATTATTCTACATTGGTACCCGTTCGGGTATACAAGTTGAACAATTAGTCTCTTCATAGGACATGCTCGAACAAATGCGATCAATTCACTCCATATAAAGGGATGTAAAATTGTATTAGTCGCATGCTCCCTTACGAGTGATCCCGGACACGTCCCGGATTAATCGCATTTTTTGCAGGGATATGCATTTGTAGATATGTATGTATGTATCGAGGTGCAAAAACAGTAAACAAATGTCAAACGTGCAATGGCAAGGAGGTGGAACAATATTCAGAAAATATGATAGGCAAGCAATACCTCATCGCTGTCATATTAATGTCACTGAAGGTAACTGTAAATAAGTAACAAATGAGTGAAAATTCGATGGAGAAAATTTCGTAGAATTGTTTAAAGCGGATAAGATTGCCAGAGACATAATAATTCGCAAGGGAATGAAACATACGAATGTTACTTGAAAACTCAATGATGACGGCCCTCTTGGCAATCACTCCTACATACATACTACATCCTCTATCTTCTTTCTTATACATACATATAAAAATCAAAGCGATTTGTTGCCGGATACCGCCCAAACGTGTCGAGGGATTTTGACCAAACTTATACACCAGCTGAGTACCTTGGCTTAAATTTCTGAACGATATTGGTATCAAATAAAAGGTGCCGGGCTTTTACATAGAGCTATACTCATTATGATTCCTATGCGGATACCCAAATATTGGTAAAAAGGAGGACCCGGATGGCTCCGAATGTTTTTGAGTCAGTGCACTGAAAGGGATTGGGCGGATATTCAGCATAGATTGTCATTGTGATTCCTAGACCGGCTCCCCGAATATGCGCCAATACGTGGACCCATATGACGCCGGAATACTGCTGAGGAATACTAGTATAAAATAAAAGGTGTTGATCAGGAGGGGAAAGGAAAGGGTGGAGGACTGAAGATAAGAGGGAATGGAGAGTGGTTCCCTGCAAAACTTGTGTGTCCGAAACTCTAACGAAAAATTAAATGGTCACAGAACTTACGGATGGTCTTAAAAATGTGACTGAAACTTTCCCAAAACTTTTAGTCATGGCTCCAAATCAATTGACTGGTTAGAAGACGAAAACGGAAATGAAAGGGAAACGGAATAGTAGAGTGAAAGAGAGTGGAATACTAATACGATGAAGAAAGGGATAAGGACATGAAGAGGGGCAAACCTTTGGAAAGACAAGTTTTTTCCTGAAGTATTGTCGGAGAACGAAAAAAGACACTGAATATGGCGCATATTAGCCGAAACCGGTTTGTCTCAAAACCAAATTTGACAAGGAATATCGAAAAATCGTTCCACAATACATCATATTCCTACCCCGTCGGAAAAGCAAGCAACCAAACAATAATTTTTTCTTGAAATTTTTAATCTAATTGACTCTTTCCGCCCCAGAAAAGCTCAGTCACCCAGGTGATTCCATTTATTTTAAAGTGTGCCGTTTTTCGTTTCTAATGCTTATAATAGGAAGCGGGCCAAAGCAAAGCATGGCGGGATGCAGCTAGTATGTACATACATATGTACTTTTGTTCGAGAACCTAGTGAATTACAGAGGAAGCAAAGGCTGGAAGGTCTATCTTCCATACACAACACAAAAGTTGTCGTTATCCCTACAAAGGCATTCCGTTTATTAAGAGGCTACTATCAGGTACTAAGAGAATAAGACACTTGAAAGTCAAGCTTCAAAATCGCAACAGGAAAAATAAGAAAATCTAAAATAAATACTATTTTTTTTTGTTTGCAAACTGATTAAGTATATATTTATTATGTTTTATGTTATTATATGCATTCACATGCGTATCTTACACATGTCTTTAAAGATTATTACACATTTCATTTTCCCTTTTGAATTAGTTTATTTTTCATTTCGTCGTATGAGTTTCTCTAGGCATCATTCCGTTTCTTAGCCACTACGTTCACACGCGCGCCTGCAAGCAGCCAAATTGCAGAAACGATTCGAATTACCACCACAACCATTATATTGGAAACGCACGCAACGTCGTGTACGTGGATCTAGACCCCAACGCACCTCAGATTTACATCCTCGGCCACTTTTGCCACGCACAATGGGACTGGCACAATTGGGTCGTCCTATAATGGGTGGGAAGAAATGAGCGATATACAAAAAAAATTATATACTATGTGTTTTTATTTGTTGTTTTAGTTTGGGAACTTACGTGGCTGGTTCGCGCATTGAGCCTGCGTCTCTCCCAAGTAAACAATGCAAAGCATCACGAATACGAAAAAGGCGGCAAATTTCATTTCGACTGTGAAAAGTTTAAAAAGTTTAAATAATCACTTGTATTTAGTATTGACTTCGACTTGTTTTCAGCTGCAGCTTGGAATGATTTTTTACTCAAGCGCAGCTAGTTTTTATAGCAAAAATTCTGCGGAACCGTATGTACATATGGTCATCAGTTTTTACTAGTTCTTATTGTCCCTTATTGTAGCTACAAAAATCCGTACATACAAGTACGTATGTATGTATGTATATTGTTCTTAAAGCCTTATTTTAATTGACCGTTTTTGTTCTTGTTTTTAAGCTTTTGTCTTTCTTAAGTTCTTTTTTAAGATGTTATATTAAAATATGTTAACTTCCATTCATATCCAAGATGACAGCTGTTGTCTTAATTCATTCATTCTGCATCTGGGCATAGCAGCCAAGTAGGCCCAATGGTACTACAAATCATCAATTATGTATACATACACGTAGTGCGTAACAATACTTTCCTGCTTACATTTCCATTAGGGAACATAACAACTTCCATTACTATGCGCCATGACTATCGCACGGCAATGGTCGCCTTCGCATGAATGACTTTGTATAGTAAAAAAAACAATGAAGTGAAAATTGTTCTTAAGCATCGTATTAAAGTCTCAGAATTGCGCAAAAAGAAGAGAATTTACCATTTATGACATTTTAGAAAAAAAAAATCATTAAAATCGGCCCAGTACTTTCCGAGTTATCGCGTTACATACATTTTCCATACAATCAATTTTATATAATTAGTACAGATACAGATAGTATAAATAATAACACAACTGTTTTTGTTTATTTGTTTAAGAAAGCTTGTATGAGCTTGTTTATTATATCGCAGGTTTTATGCAATAGGGATTTAACTCAAAACAAATTTTTTTTGGGAAAACGCAAATAAAGTTTTATAATTTCAAATAGTTTCCTTCTACGGCTAACTACAAAATCACTTTTATTTCCGCCATTTTTATCTTTTTGAGTATTTTATAAGACTAGACTCAAAGGCACTACCCAGTTATTGAAATATATGGCAAAATCTCAGAAATCGAAAATTTCGAGTTAAATCCCTATTCCATAAAACCGGCGATATGTATTTTTTTTTTTTGTTTTTTGTTGTCCCACTTTTGCATACAATTACTCAACAGGTGTGCTTTGTGCTTATTTCCCCCTACCTTCTCTTATCCCAATCACTTATTACCCATAAGTGTGATCAATGTTATATTATAAGAACCGCCTGGGTTTTTCTCATGATACCAAAGCCATATGATAAAACCCACATCGATTTTTGAAAAGCATTTGACACCGTTTCGCTTACCATGCTGATTAAATGCTCAAACGCTTAGGTTTCTATTTAGCTTTCCTGTTCTGCCTGAGGCCCAATCTCTATCTAGCTTACCTTGGAGTGGTATTTAACTACCGTTTCACCTTTGTCAACCATGCTAACCATCTCATTCCCAAAGCCTATGCGAGAGATTTCAAAAAGACCCATAAACGAAGAAAGCGGTGTACAACTATTTTGTCCGTTCTAAGTTGGAATAGGCATCTCTGACATGTAAACCTTTTTGTACTCCTCATTCTGATCGAATTGGAAGACTGCAACGAAGTTTTATTCGCTTCGCCCTATAATTTTTACATTTTACTCAGCCTAAGCCACCATATGCCTAGAACTCATTGCATGCTTAGATATAAGTTTTATGCCCCTTAAAAAAGCAGCACAGTTCAGTCATTGATGTTTGTCTATGATGTTGATAGTATGTGGATCCATTGCTTGCCCGAACATTCTTGAATAGATAAGCTTCAATGCCCCTCTCAGAAGTCTACGCTTTAACTATCCATTTAATGTTAAGTAAAACATCCAAATCCAATTTCTGTCATTTTGCTTTTATCAAGAGGGCACATACTGAATTGAATTTTTGACACATATGTATGTATATATAGAGCACTTGATCTAGATTTTCCCACTAGGCCCATTTGTAAGGTGATGCGATGGTTATTCATGCCAGGATACTAGCTTTTGTTAGGTATACCGTAGGTACCCCTAAAATATCTATGTTAATAGTCACGTACAAATTGAGCACAGATAATTTCTCCACTGACTAAAGTAGTAGTTAAGAAGGGTGAACCGAAACAAGTAAATATATACGAATGAAGAACATAACAAAGTTAATGGTAGGCAGCTGCATATTCAGTACTAAAATAATGCTAACATTCATGCTGAATACCTAACAAGAGTATCATAACCACCATATGAAAAAAGCATGCGGTTTGGAATGGAAGTCCGACGCTTGCGAACAATTTTCACTTTATTGCTTTTTTTACTATACAAAGTCATTCATGCGAAGGCGATCATTGCCGTGCGATAGTCATGGCGCATATTAATGGAAGTTGTTATGTTCCCTAATGGAAATGTAAGGAGGAAAGTATTGTTACGCACTACATGTATGTATACATAATTGATGATTTGTAGTACCATTGGGCCTACTTGGCTGCTATGCCCAGATGCAGAATGAATGAATTAAGACAACAGCTGTCATCTTGGATATGAATGGAAGTTAACATATTTTAATATAATATCTTAAAAAAGAACTTAAGAAAGACAAAAGCTTAAAAAACAAGAACAAAAACGGTCAATTAAAATAAAGCTTTAAGAATAATATACATACATGCATACGTACTTGTATGTACGGATTTTTGTAGCTACAATAAGGAACAATAAGAACTAGTAAAAACTGATGACCATATGTACATAAGGTTCCGCAGAATTTTTGCTATAAAAACTAGCTGCGCTTGAGTAAAAAATCATTCCAAGCTGCAGCTGAAAACAAGCTAAAGTCAATACAAAATATAAGTGATTATTTAAACTTTTTAAACTTTTCACAGTCGAAATGAAATTTGCCGCCTTTTTCGTATTCGTGATGCTTTGCATTGTTTACTTGGGAGAGACGCAGGCTCAATGCGCGAACCAGCCACGTAAGTTCCCAAACTAAAACAACAAATAAAAACACATAGTATATAATTTTTTTGTATATCGCTCATTTCTTCCCACCCATTACAGGACGACCCAATTGTGCCAGTCCCATTGTGCGTGGCAAAAGTGGCCGAGGATGTAAATCTGAGGTGCGTTGGGGTCTAGATCCACGTACACGACGTTGCGTGCGTTTCCAATATAATGGTTGTGGTGGTAATTCGAATCGTTTCTGCAATTTGGCTGCTTGCAAGCGCGCGTGTGAACGTAGTGGCTAAGAAACGGAATGATGCCTAGAGAAACTCATACGGCAAAATAACAATAAAGAAATTGAAAAAGGAAAATGAAATGTGTAATAATCTTTAAAGAACTGTCTAAGACACACATGTGAATACATATAACAACATAAAACATAATAAATATATACTTAATCAGTTTGCAAACAATAAAAAAATAGTCTTTCTATTAGATTTTTTGTAATTTTTTCTGTTGCGGTTTTGAAGCTTGACTTTCAAGTGTCTTATTCTCTCTCAATAAATGGAACGTCTTTGTAGGGATAACGACAACTTTTGTGTTGCTTACGGAAGATAGACCTTCCAGCCTTTGCTTCCTCTGTAATTCACTAGGTTCTCGAACAAAAGTACATATGTATGTACATACTAGCTGCATCCCGCCATGCTTTGCTTTCGCCCGCTTCCTATTATAGGCATTAGAAACGAAAAACGGCACACTTTAAATTTGAGAACTTTAAACTTTATAGCCCCGACACATAGCATACGTCAATCCGTCTACGTCGACGTATGTGACTGACAGCTCAGGTACTTGACGGAGAGGTCGCCACATAGGAAACGTTGACGGATATACATAAATCAGCTGTTTGATTAACCTTTAACTACAGAGGTGGTGACAAAAATTTAACTCTTTAGAATATTTTGTAAGTTTTCTTTTAAGTTGCCCTCTTGAAATTCAGTTTTCAGTAACTTCACATCTCCTGATAATTATTGACCATTTTTGTGTGTTTCACAAATGAGAACTCGAAAAGCAAATTGCAAAAAAAGTAAAATTCAACAGTAGCTAAAGGTTAACAATCAAAAGCAATCAGCTGACATAGCGACGGATTGACGTATACCAAAAGTTGATTGTTGGGCAACTTTGGTACGTTGCGGCGACGGATCCGTCGTAGTTGCGATGATATACATTTAAATGCCCATAGTTTACTGAGCTGTCAGTCGCATACGTCGACGTAGACGGATTGACGTATGCTATGTGACGGGCCTATTAGTTAATTGCCGTGTTTAGTGTCAGCGTCGCAGTCGTGCCATGCAGAGCAGCGCAGGCGACTCATATGTTTGTTTTTGCACAGTTTGTTGTTGGTCTCGGTGGGAATCAAAAACCTGTTTACACATGCATACTATAGTATAACTAAAAAACGCCTGCAGCTACACCTACTAGACGGAGAGCTGGCTACGAAAATAAAAAATGATAAGGTGCAGTAAAAGTGATGATATAAATACCTTCCTTACTAGTTGAGAATCTCGTAGCGTTGCCGCCAGAAGTCGTTCCCGGGGAGGGATGCATGGGCGTGCGTTCAAACGTGTAAATTTTTATTGAAAATAAAATCATAAGGTGCAGTTCTGAAATTTAGGGGGGTTAAAGTTTTTAACTCTAGAAATAAGGTAACATTGTTGACAGAACTGTAGGTCGGGGATAAAGCGTTGCCAGAAGTCGGCAAAGTGGTAAAATTTTTCTTTAAAATTTAATGATAAGGTGCAGTTCTGAACTTTGGGGGGGGTTATAGTTTTTAACTCTAGAAATAAGGTAAAATTATTGCCAGAACTCTAGGTCGGGGATAAAGCGTTGCCAGAAGTCGGCAAAATTGATGATAAGGTGCAATTCAGGCGATTTTGTTTTAACGTTACTGAATGCTTAAAAAAACTTAATGTCGATTGCCAGAAGAGTAATTGAAGGCTAAGTATAGAAAAAACTATTATATTAGTAGATAGTCGATTATACAACTAAAAATACACTTTCAAAATTAAAATAATAAGGTGCAGTTTTGGCTATTCGCTCTTTTTATTACTTATACACTAGTGAAGCTGTGCATTAATAGACAGAAATCAACTTGATGGTTAATTGCATGAAAAGAAGAAAATATTGTCAGAAATTGGTAATACAGGAAAAAATTTTTGCTTTTAAATTAATTTTAGGCAGGTTTGGCCACTTATGTGTACTTTTTATACTCAGCTGTACTAGTACACAGAGTATTATAGTTGTGATTTCATAACGGTGGATTGTAACAGAATTAAATAATCGAGATAGATATAAACTTATATATATCAAAATGATCAGGGTGAAAAGAGAAATCGATTGAGCCATGTCCGCCCGTCTGTCCGTCTGTGCGCACGATAACTCGCGCAAAAATTGAGATATTATGATGAAATTTGAAATGTATGTCGGTATCAAGACTGGGACGGTTGGTATTGAAAATGGGCGAAATCGGACAATGACCACGCCCACTTCCCCTATATAGTAAAAATCGGAAATTTTGTATCTCAGTCACTAATAGAGCTAGAGTGATAAAATTTCACACACGTATTGAGCTCAGGCCCTTATGAAGAAATATAGTGAAATTTTGGAAAATGGTCGGTGCCACACCCACTTATTAAGGGGCAAACATTGAAAGTTTTATGAGTCATAACTCAGAAGCCGTTGTAGATATATCGATGAAATTTGGTAGGCGTCATATACTGCTTAGGCAAATGTTTGGACAAAAAATTGCCAAAATCGGTTGACGACCACGCCCACTTTTATATATCGGTATTATAAAGTGACCTAATAAAAACATTTTAAGCGATATCTCTGTCAAATATAAAGATATATCATTGAAATTTTATGGCAGTAGTCCAACTCTGGACAAAAAACAAAAAACAAAAAAATTTTGGAAAATGGGCGTGGCACCGCCTCCTTTTAGAAACAGGAACATACGAGATTTCTTAGCCTATAACTCAACAAATAATTGAGATATTTTGACGAGACTTGGTTTATACACTTTTATAACTTGTGTTAATAGACACGCAAAAATTTATTGAAGTCGGTTTATGACCACGCCTACTTTTTAACAAAGATATTTCTGGAACACCCTTTGGGAATTTGTAACGTGACATCTTTGTAACTAAAAGTCATAAAGGGATGAAATTTTGCACAAAGAATAATATTCATATGCTTAGTTGGATGACTGATAAAAATTTAGAAAATGGGCGTGGCTACGCCAACTTTATGCAGCACTCGCTTTATATAAAATACACCGTGTTTCCATCAAACGCAAGCAAACAATGAAAGCATACAGCTGAGTATCTAATGTTCGACTCCACTCGAACTTAGGCTTCCTTACTTGTTAATTATAAAGATATAAGGATTAGAAGAGTGGAAGGGTAAGTTGAAATATTTATAAAAATATTTTTACTTATTTTTATTTAACACATTAAGGGCCGTTTTTTCATGTAACCTTTAAAATTTATCTTGACTTTAAAGCCAAATTTTGTATTGAAAAAAATATTTAAAGGGATGATAAACCTTAAAGGTAAGATGAGAAAATGGCCCTAAAAATAATATAATTATAAAAGTAAAGTTTCTTTAACATTCGCAATCTGTTTCATCATTTTCATCGTCACCGCTGGAATTGTCCTAAAACATTTGACGGTGTTTCGAAAAAAATTTTACAGATGATTACCCATAATAATGCATCAAGCATTCATCTTATTTTTGATCGATATTGTCAACCATCCATTAAAGATTACGAGGGCTACTCGATATATTTTTAGCCTAACAATGAAAAAGTGTTGCCAGGTGAAATCTGAAATTTCCATTGGAAAGTCTGACATTTTTTAGTATAATCGTACTCAGAACGTGGTGTACGACCATCATTTGTGTTGTTTACAGTGACTTGAAAAAAATCCATTAAAAATTTCGACGCACCAAGTTTGCCTCCTTGCCAATCTGAACTACGACAACAATTTGATAGAGCGAGATATATCGCAAATATCTGGAGAAATGCTAATCTATCAGTTCCAACAGATCTTGAACCGACTGATTGCGGCTGGATAGAAAAATTTGATGGACAAAGCACGTACGAATTTAAATGGTTTGAGGGCCCGCAATTGCCGTCAACAGTTAAAGATGTCATAATAGATAGTGAAGAATCTGAAGGTAAATTATTCAATCATTACATTATGCATACGTTTTGTTATACACCAATTATTTATGAAAATATTTTTTTTTCAGTTGATAACTCAGATATTGACAATTCCAGCGATGACGATGAAAATGATGAAACAGATTGCGAATGTTGAAGAAACTTTACTTTTATAATTATATTATTTTTAGGGCCATTTTCTCATCTTACCTTTAAGGTTTATCATCCCTTTAAATATTTTTTTCAATACAAAATTTGACTTTAAAGTCAAGATAAATTTTAAAGGTTACATGAAAAAACGGCCCTTAATGTGTTAAATAAAATAAGTAAAAATATTTTTATAATTATTTCAACTTACCCTTCCACTCTTCTAATCCTTATATCTTTATAATTAAAAAGTACACATAAGTGGCCAAACCTGCCTAAAATTAATTTAAAAGCAAACATTTTTTTCTGTATTACCAATTTCTGACAATATTTTCTTTTTTTTCATGCAATTAACCATCAAGTTGATTTCTGTCTATTAATGCACAGCTTCACTAGTGTATAAGTAATAAAAAGAGCGAATAGCCAAAACTGCACCTTATTATTTTAATTTTGAAAGTGTATTTTTAGTTGTATAATCGACTATCTACTAATATAATAGTTTTTTCTATACTTAGCCTTCAATTACTCTTCTGGCAATCGACATTAAGTTTTTTTAAGCATTCAGTAACGTTAAAACAAAATCGCCAGAATTGCACCTTATCAATTTTGCCGACTTCTGGCAATGCTTTATCCCCTACCTAGAGTTCTGGCAATAATTTTACCTTATTTCTAGAGTTAAAAACTATAACCCCTCCAAATTTCAGAACTGCACCTTATCATTAAATTTTAAAGAAAAATTTTACAACTTTGCCGACTTCTGGCAACGCTTTATCCCCGACCTACAGTTCTGGCAACAATGTTACCTTATTTCTAGAGTTAAAAATTGTAACCCCCCTAAATTTCAGAACTGCACCTTATGATTTTATTTTCAATAAAAATTTACACGTTTGAACGCACGCCCATGCATCCCTCCCCGGGAACGACTTCTGGCGGCAACGCTACGAGATTCTCAACTAGTAAGGAAGGTATTTATATCATCAATTTTACTGCACCTTATCATTTTTTATTTTCGTAGCCAGCTCTTAGTCTATACGATATTGGCAACAAATGAAAGGTGTTGAGTAGGACTTCAACATACTTAGAATTCTTTTCATTGTTATGCCTAGACATCATCCACAGATATGTGCTAAAATTTGGACCCTGATGACTCCGGCATGTTTTTGAACGATATTGGTATGAATAGTGCTTTAATACAGACCCATTTTCATTGTAATTTCCATGACGGGTCTTCTGATATGGGTCAAAATGTGTATGAGCGATATTGGTATCGAATGGAAGGTCTTGATCTGGACTTCAACATAGAGATCTTTTAACAGTGATTCCCAGGCCGGGTCCCCATATATGGATCAAAACGTAGACTCACCTGACCATCGAATGTTTCTGAGCGATATGGGTATCAAATGAAAGATCTTGATCAGGAATTCGGCACAGAATTCTTTTCATAATGATGCCTAGGCCGGGTTTCCACATATGGGTAAAAACGTGTAACCGGATGTTTTTTGAGATATTGGTATCAAATGAAAGGAACGGCTTCAACATAGTGCTATTTTCATTCTGATGCCTAGACCGGGTCATCAAGTGGACGCAGATAACCCCGCAATAACTTAAATTAACTGAACTTGACTTGACTTGACTTGACTTGACTTGACTTGACTTGACTATTTGTCGCTGGATACCGCCCATACACGTGAAGGTATTTTGACCAAACTTACACATCAGCTGAGTAGCTTTTAGTGTAGATCCGGATACCCTGGAATGCTTCTATGAAATATTGGTATCAAGTGACAAATGGAATTCAGGGCGTCAATATAGAGCTATCTTCTATGTTATGCTCAAGCCGCTTTCCTAGGTAAAGGGAAAAGGAAAAGGGACGGAAAAGGAAGCGAAAATGGAATAAAGAGGAATGAGGAGCTTGACAGAGTAGAATAGGGAATATAATAATACAATGGCGCTATTATAACTCTGACGAGTTTTATGGCCTGGCTTCTCTCCCTATTCGAGGTGTGCTCCTTTTTTGTTTTTTCTACTAATTGGGTGGACCTACAGTTTTATGCTGGCTCCGAACGGCGAATGCATTTTTAGTGAGAAACTTTTTCATGGCAGAAATACACTCGGAGGGTATGCCGCCCACTGCCGAGAGCTGACCGCTGCTCTTAAAAAACCCAATAATTGGATTTTTACTAATTAGAAAAATTGTTGCAATTGAGCAAAACGCTCGGACTGTGGTTTGAACCCGAGACCCCTGGAATAGCAGGCGAGCACTCTACCCACTGCACCACAGCGGACACGTAGAATAGGGAATGGGAGAAGGAATAAGAGGGGCAAGGAAAGGGAGAAGGACTGAACAGAAGAGGGGATGCAGGGCGGTACCTACCCTGCAAAACTTGTGTAACCGAAACTCTAACACAAATACAAAAATTGAATGTTACCAACACACTCTTACTCGTAGGTTGGTACGTGCATGGGATAGAATAGGACAGAATGGCATTTGAACATGCACAGATGGAAACACGAAAAATGAAATGGTCACAAAAGTTACCGATGCTCTTAAAAATGTGACTGAAACCTTCACCAAACTTTTGGTCACGGCTCTAAGTCAATTGACTGGTCAATTGACCTGGAGCAGTTTTGCAGGGTAGAGAAAAGGAAATGTAATGCAGGCGGAAATGTGACGGAAAAGGGGAAAGAAAACTCAAACGGAAATGAAAAGGAATAGTAGAGGCAAAGAGAATGGGATACTAATAAGAAGCAGAAAGGGATAAGGACATGAAGAGGGGCAAATCTTTGAAAAGATAAATTTTTTCCTACACTTTTTTTTAACTTATGTATTTGACTCTTGCAGTCCCAGAAAAGTTCGATCACCTACATACTTACCTTCATTGATTTTTAAGTGTGCCGTTTTTCATTTCTAATGCCTATAATAGGAAGCGGGCCAAAGCAAAGCGTGGCAAGGTGCAGCTAGTATGTACATTCATTTGTTTGAGAATAGATGAAGCAAAGACTGGAATATTCATACTCCATAAACAACAAAAAAGTTGTCGTTATCCCTACAAAGACATTCCGTTTATTAAGAGGCTACTATTACCAAGAGAATAAGACACTTGAAAGTGAAGTTTCAAAACCGCAGCAGCAAAAATAAGAAAATCCAAAAGAAAAACTATTTTTTCTTGTTTGCAAACTTATTAAGTATATATTTATTATATTTTATGTTTTTTATATGCATTCACATGCGTGTCTTACACATGTCTTTAAAGATTATTACACATTTCATTTTCCTTTTTGAATTAATTTATTTTCCATTTCGTCGTATGAGTTTCTCTAGGCATCATTCCGTTTCTTAGCCACTACGTTCACACGTGCGCCTGCAAGCGGCCAAATTACAGAAACGATTCGAATTACCACCACAACCATTATATTGGAAACGCACGCAACGTCGTGTACGTGGATCTAGACCCCAACGCACCTCAGATTTACATCCTCGGCCACTTTTGCCACGCACAATGGGACTGGCACAATTGGGTCGTCCTGTAATGGGTGGGAAGAAATGAGCGATATACAAAAAAATTATATACTATGTGTTTTTATTTGTTGCTGTTTTTTTTTTGTGTGGCATGCACTTACGTGGCTGATTCGCACATTGAGCCTGTGTTTCTCCCAAGTAAACAATGCAAAGCATCACAAATACGAAAAAGGCGGCAAATTTCATTTCAACTGTGAAAAGTTTAAAAAGTTTAAATAATCACTTGAACTTAGTATTGAATTTGGCTTGTTTTCAGCTGCAGCTTGGAATGATTTTTTACTCAAGCGCAGCTAGTTTTTATAGCAAAAATTCTGTGGAACCGTATGTACATATGGTCATCAGTTTTTACTAGTTCTTATTGTCCCTTATTGTAGCTACAAAAATCCGTACATACAAGTACGTATGTATGTATGTATGTATATTGTTCTTAAAGCCTTATTTTAATTGACCGTTTTTGTTCTTGTTTTTTAAGCTTTTGTCTTTCTTAAGTTCTTTTTTAAGATCTTATATTAAATATGTTAACTTTCATTTATATCCAAAATGACAGCTGTTGTCTTAATTCATTCATTCTGCATCTGGGCATAGCAGCCAAGTAGGCCCAATGGTACTACAAATCATCAATTATATATACATAACAACTTCCATGACTATGCCCCATGACTATCGTACGGCAATGGTCGCCTTCGCATGAATGACTTTGTGTAGTAAAAAAAGCAGTAAAGTGAAAATTGTTCGTAAACATCGGACCTCCATTCCAAACCGCATGCTTTTTTCATATGGTGGTTATGATACTCTTGTTAGGTATTCAGCATGAATGGTAGCATTATGGTTAAAGTGTAGACTTCTGAGAGGGGCATTGAAGCTTATCTGTTCAAGAATGTTCGGGCAAACAATGTATCAACATACTACATCAATTTCTTCAGTCAATAAATATCTTCGTTCCTTCGCGTTATCTTCGCCATGTTCCGCTATTTTACATTGATTTCCAGAGATTCGATTATACCAAGTTTGCTCCCTTGGTTAGAGATCTCTCTGAGTTAAATAGTATCCCTAAATTGGATCTTTCTCTTACCTCAAATGCTCTTCGTAGTATAATATTTAGTTACTTCTAAACAGGGTATAATTTAAGTACTTGCTAATACTCAAACATCACTAGTTTTTAAGTACTTTTGTTTGTTAGTCAGTAAAATTTTTTTTTTTTGTTTCCTTTGACTGAAATAATAATAATAATAATAATAATAATAATAATAATAATAATAATAATAATAATAATAATAATAATAATAATAATAATAATAATAATAATAAAAATAATAATAATAATAATAATAATAATAATAATAATAATAATAATAATAATAATAATAATAATAATAATAATAATAATAATAATAATAATAATAATAAAAATAATAATAATAATAATAATAATAATAATAATAATAATAATAATAATAATAATAATAATAATAATAATAATAATAATAATAATAAAAATAATAATAATAATAATAATAATAATAATAATAATAATAATAATAATAATAATAATAATAATAATAATAATAATAATAATAATAATAATAATAATAATAATAATAATAATAATAATAATAATAATAATAATAAAAATAATAATAATAATAATAATAATAATAATAATAATAAAAATAATAATAATAATAATAATAATAAAAATAATAATAATAATAATAATAATAATAATAATAATTATAATAATAATAATAATAATAATAATAAAAATAATAATAATAATAATAATAATAATAATAATAATAATAATAATAATAATAATAATAATAATAATAATAATAATAATAAAAATAATAATAATTATAATAATAATAATAATAATAATAATAATAATAATAATAATAATAATAATAATAATAATAATAATAATAATAATAATAATAATAATAATAATAATAATAATATTAATAATAATAATAATAATATTAATAATAATAATAATAATAATAATAATAATAATAATAATAATAATAATAATAATAATAATAATAATAATAATAATAATAATAATAATAATAATAATAATAATAATAATAATAATAATAATAATAATAATAATAATAATAATAATAATAATAATAATAATAATAATAATAATAATAATAATAATAATAATAATAATAATAATAATAATAATAATAATAATAATAATAATAATAATAATAATAATAATAATAATAATAATAATAATAATAATAATAATAATAATAATAATAATAATAATAATAATAATAATAATAATAATAATAATAATAATAATAATAATAATAATAATAATAATAATAATAATAATAATAATAATAATAATAATAATAATAATAATAATAATAATAATAATAATAATAATAATAATAATAATAATAATAATAATAATAATAATAATAATAATAATAATAATAATAATAATAATAATAATAATAATAATAATAATAATAATAATAATAATAATAATAATAATAATAATAATAATAATAATAATAATAATAATAATAATAATAATAATAATAATAATAATAATAATAATAATAATAATAATAATAATAATAATAATAATAATAATAATAATAATAATAATAATAATAATAATAATAATAATAATAATAATAATAATAATAATAATAATAATAATAATAATAATAATAATAATAATAATAATAATAATAATAATAATAATAATAATAATAATAATAATAATAATAATAATAATAATAATAATAATAATAATAATAATAATAATAATAATAATAATAATAATAATAATAATAATAATAATAATAATAATAATAATAATAATAATAATAATAATAATAATAATAATAATAATAATAATAATAATAATAATAATAATAATAATAATAATAATAATAATAATAATAATAATAATAATAATAATAATAATAATAATAATAATAATAATAATAATAATAATAATAATAATAATAATAATAATAATAATAATAATAATAATAATAATAATAATAATAATAATAATAATAATAATAATAATAATAATAATAATAATAATAATAATAATAATAATAATAATAATAATAATAATAATAATAATAATAATAATAATAATAATAATAATAATAATAATAATAATAATAATAATAATAATAATAATAATAATAATAATAATAATAATAATAATAATAATAATAATAATAATAATAATAATAATAATAATAATAATAATAATAATAATAATAATAATAATAATAATAATAATAATAATAATAATAATAATAATAATAATAATAATAATAATAATAATAATAATAATAATAATAATAATAATAATAATAATAATAATAATAATAATAATAATAATAATAATAATAATAATAATAATAATAATAATAATAATAATAATAATAATAATAATAATAATAATAATAATAATAATAATAATAATAATAATAATAATAATAATAATAATAATAATAATAATAATAATAATAATAATAATAATAATAATAATAATAATAATAATAATAATAATAATAATAATAATAATAATAATAATAATAATAATAATAATAATAATAATAATAATAATAATAATAATAATAATAATAATAATAATAATAATAATAATAATAATAATAATAATAATAATAATAATAATAATAATAATAATAATAATAATAATAATAATAATAATAATAATAATAATAATAATAATAATAATAATAATAATAATAATAATAATAATAATAATAATAATAATAATAATAATAATAATAATAATAATAATAATAATAATAATAATAATAATAATAATAATAATAATAATAATAATAATAATAATAATAATAATAATAATAATAATAATAATAATAATAATAATAATAATAATAATAATAATAATAATAATAATAATAATAATAATAATAATAATAATAATAATAATAATAATAATAATAATAATAATAATAATAATAATAATAATAATAATAATAATAATAATAATAATAATAATAATAATAATAATAATAATAATAATAATAATAATAATAATAATAATAATAATAATAATAATAATAATAATAATAATAATAATAATAATAATAATAATAATAATAATAATAATAATAATAATAATAATAATAATAATAATAATAATAATAATAATAATAATAATAATAATAATAATAATAATAATAATAATAATAATAATAATAATAATAATAATAATAATAATAATAATAATAATAATAATAATAATAATAATAATAATAATAATAATAATAATAATAATAATAATAATAATAATAATAATAATAATAATAATAATAATAATAATAATAATAATAATAATAATAATAATAATAATAATAATAATAATAATAATAATAATAATAATAATAATAATAATAATAATAATAATAATAATAATAATAATAATAATAATAATAATAATAATAATAATAATAATAATAATAATAATAATAATAATAATAATAATAATAATAATAATAATAATAATAATAATAATAATAATAATAATAATAATAATAATAATAATAATAATAATAATAATAATAATAATAATAATAATAATAATAATAATAATAATAATAATAATAATAATAATAATAATAATAATAATAATAATAATAATAATAATAATAATAATAATAATAATAATAATAATAATAATAATAATAATAATAATAATAATAATAATAATAATAATAATAATAATAATAATAATAATAATAATAATAATAATAATAATAATAATAATAATAATAATAATAATAATAATAATAATAATAATAATAATAATAATAATAATAATAATAATAATAATAATAATAATAATAATAATAATAATAATAATAATAATAATAATAATAATAATAATAATAATAATAATAATAATAATTCGATCAGAATGATGAGTATAAAAAGGGTTCCATATCAGAGACGCATATTCTAACTTGGAACGGACAAAATAGTTGTAAAACCCTTTCTTCGTTTATGTGTTCTTTGAAATCTTTCGCATAGGCTTCGGGAATGAGATGGTTAATATGGTTGACAAAGGTGGAATGGTAGTTAAATACCACGCCAAGGTCGGATAGACAGAGATTGGGCCTCAGGCAGAACAGGAAAGCTAAATGGAAACCTAAGCGTTTGAGTTTTTAAACAGAATATCATGCGAAACGGTGTCAATGCTTTTGTAAAAGTCTGTGCTGCGGGCTTAATCGTATTGCTTTTGTAACATGAGAAAAACCCAGGCGGTTCTTATAATATAACATTGATCCTGTTATGGGTGATAAGTGATTGGGATAAGAGAAAGTAGGGGGAAATAGGCACAAATTATCACAACTGTTGAGTAATTGTATATAAAAAGTGGGATAACAAAAAACAAACAAAAAACACATATACAAAAACAAGCTCATACACGCTTTCTTAAACAAATAAACAAAAACACAATTAATAAATACTTATGCATATATGTATACAAGTATACCAATGAAAGAATTTTCTTTATATAAGAAAACATATGGCACTTTTGACATGAATAAAGTTTATTTATTTTTTTTATTTTAATCTATAAATAACAGTTATTGAGGACATTTACAATAAAAGTCTCTAAATAATTCGGTTAGCGATTTTCGATTAGTCGAAAGCTGCCGACTAATCGATTAACTGCTCACTTTAGATTATTCGGTTAATCGTTCCATTCTGATAAATCGAATATTGTACTTTCGATTTTATTACATTCTTAAATAAATATGAACCCATTTCATCAACATTTTAAGTGATTTCTTTGACATTTCTTGTTGTTGTTGGAGCAAATCAAAGCACTCCCCGCCCTTTTCCGGTCGTTACTCCGTCACGCTAGGGTACTTGTTCTTTCTGCACTAGGCTGACTATTGTAAGGGCGACGTTTTTGGCCGCTTTTCACGACGCTTTAGACTCCTTTGGAAGAAAAGGGAAGAAGATGTTGATGAGGAAGATGAAAATAAAGATGATGATGAATGTGAAGGTGAAGGAGGAAAAAATTAGGAAAAACCCCTTAATAACCCTTTTTTTTAGCTGTTTTGGCACATTTTGCTCTTGACGAAGGAGCCAGCAAAATTCGCCCACCAGTCAATGTCCTTGGCATTCCAATTCTATTTCTTTTATTTCTTAGTTAGAACGCTCACCATTGTAAAAGTCGCGCCTAAATTTTACTCTTATGTTGAGAGGGTTTCGGGGCAAATTTTTTTTTTTTTTTTGATCCCGCGAAATACCGCGGAAAATTTTTTTCATTGTAACTTTTTACTTGACTCTTATGTATGTTGATAGGGTTTCGGGACAATTTTTTTTTTTGATCCCGCGAAATACCGCGGAAATAGTTTTTTCTTTGTAACTTCTTTATTTGACTCTTCTGTATGTTGATAGGGTTTCGGGACAAATTTTTTTTTGATCCCGCGAAATACCGCGGAAATAGTTTTTTCGTTGTAACTTCTTTATTTGACTCTTCTGTATGTTGATAGGGTTTCGGGACAATTTTTTTTTTGATCCCGCGAAATACCGCGGAAATAGTTTTTTCGTTGTAACTTCTTTATTTGACTCTTCTGTATGTTGATAGGGTTTCGGGACAATTTTTTTTTTGATCCCGCGAAATACCGCGGAAATATTTTTTTTCATTGGAGCAAGTTACATCCTTTTCTGTCGCAGATTTTTCAAAAAAACCCCACACCCAGCTTCTTTCATATCGTCGTACTATACGAAAACTAACATCATATTTTTTGTGACTGACGAAAAGTAACAAGTTCGACTTTTGGCCGACGAAAAATAACAAAATCGACTTTTGGCTGACGAAAAGTAACAAGTTCGACTTTTGGCTGACGAAAACTATCAATTTTGTTTAAACAACAACAATTTTAATATAAAAACAGTATATAATTACTGATACTTTTCGTCAGCCAAAAGTCGATTTTGTTATTTTTCGTCGGCCAAAAGTCGAACTTGTTATTTTTCGTCAGCCAAAAGTTGAACTTGTTACTTTTCGTACAGAATTTTTTTATTGATAGCTTTCGCCAGAAATTTTAAATATGTTAGTTTTCGTATGGTACGACGATATGTACATATGTATGTACATATGTATAAACACAATAAGCACATTTATATTTTAAAATTACACTGGATCACAAAATGAAATTTTTTGTCTGTACTTTGGACGTGACTATCCTATCTATATGTAAAATCGGTCGCTGATTCCGAAAATCGGGTTCATTTTTAATTCTATGGGAAGGTTTTTGAGATATCGGAAATTTACCGTTATTTGGCCAATGGGTACACTTAATCCAGTATAACTCTTTAACACAGTGAGTTATATTCCTTAGGGTGACACCAAACGAAAGAAAATTAAATTTCCTTTTCATGGCTCCTATAACATTTTTCTCTAACTCTTATAGTTTCTGAAATATTGACGATTAAATTAAATCTTTTACGTGAAGCTCCATTCCATTAGCAAAAAAATAAGCTATCAACGAAGAAAATCCATGGTAAAATGGAAAAGTTATAGGCGATCAAGTAAATACAGCCAAGTCGCACAATGCCTCTACACGGGTATATTTTATGCATGTTATACCCGTAAATGGGCTTGTATCTACTGCGCTGCCAATGTGCTGCTACTGCAGATGTGTAGGTATTGGTACAATATGCATAGAATGTACGCGTGCAGAGGCATTGCGCGACCTGGCTGTATTTACTTGATCGCCTATAACTTTTCCATTTTACAATGGATTTTCATCGTTGATAGCTTATTTTTTTGGTAATAGAATAGAGCTTCATGAAAAGGAGTAAAACCGAAGGTAAAAGTATTGGTTTTAAAGATATTGCCTGACAAAGTCAATTTTTTCTTCAAAAAATCGTAAAAAATCGAAAAAATTAAAATTTAATCGTCAATATTTCAGAAACTATAAGAGTTAGAGAAAAATGTTATAGGAGCCGTGAAAAGGAAATTTAATTTTCTTTCGTTTGGTGTCACCCTAAGGAATATAACTCACTGTGTTAAAGAGATATACAGGATTAAGTGGACACATTGGCCAAATAACGGTAAATTGCCGATATCTCAAAAACCTTCCCATAGAATTAAAAATGAACCCTATTTTCGGAATCAGCGACCGATTTTACATATAGAAAGGATGGTTGCGTTCAGAGTATTTTTTGGCTGTAGAGCAGTGTTATCTGTAAAAAATTTTCACTGAATATTCGATTTTTGAAATTCGATTTTCTACATAAATCGAGTAGTCGAAGGAAAGCAATTATTCGAATAATTGAGGCAAAGCGACTAATCGAATATCATCAACCGAATTTTTAGCAAGTGAACGGTTATGAATCGATTAATCGGTTAACCGAATAATGGAATAGTCGAATAATTTTAAGAGCCCTAGTAGTGGGATCCCGTACTAGAAGTATTTTTTAATTGAAATCAATTTTTGGTTCAAAATAAATTTTTGTCACAACTATAAGGATTTCAGCTATATTATTTTACCAGGTGATGCGCTGGGGTATGTAGAATAAAGCTGCATCAAAAAGGAAATTTCGAGAAAATTACCCTTACGATAATTTCGCGCAAAGCGGTCGATATATTCCCACCAAAAAATCTAAGCCTTATTTAAGAATTAAAACAACAGATTTAAATGCTTATGTAATAAGGCCTCAAAATTATAAGCGTAGCAAATTTGTATGGCTTAAGGCTTAAAATAAGGCTGATTTTCCTGTGTTGATGTGATCAGGCCATAAGGAGTACTCTCTCTCTGAGAGCTCACCTTATTCCAAATAAGGCCTAGATAAGTATTAAAGAGTTAGGAGCAGACAGAGTGTGTGCATAACAGAAGCAGCGCTGCCAGCGTACTCATTTTTTAGACCGGATTTGTCAACAAGAAGCAAAACTTTTTTGCAGGGTTATAATTAGCAAAACATTTGTGTTGTTCGTGAATTTGGACGAAAATATTTAATATTTATTCAAATGTGAGGTTTTGTATACACAGTCGTAACCCTTTCAATATTCCTTGTTTATCTTTTTCGTATATCTATTGTTCTTACTACGCAACCTAATATCCACGCACGCCGTCCATTTACTATCAAAAATTTCTCATGCCCATATAGGTAGATAACTTGTTTGAGAGTAAGCGAAATTGAATGGCGTACGTAAAAACCCAACTCGACTCCCAAATTTTGTTTTGCGTGACAGTTGAATCTGTGACAGTTGAATTGTGAGTGATTGTTCACACAAAAAAATGACACTTGCTTTCAATATCATGTGTGTTAGGTACATACATATACATACCACAAAATAACAAAATTTTCTCAGATTTTCTATATTTTTTAATTTCTTTATCTGTACATATACACACGCATGTCAATTTCGGTTCAACGCAATGAAAAATTTTTGTGCGTGCGTTAATTGGCTTTTGTTAGGAAGCGGTGTTAGAACGTTTTTAGGTAAAGAAAAAAATTGGATAAAGTAAATTTTTTGGTTTTTCCCAATGCGTGATCATAGATATAGAAATAGCAAATTTAATTTAAAAAAAATCTTGACGGATTTCACGAAAAACGTGTACCAACATGTGTAACACTGACAATTGCTGACAAAATTTTTGCTATAAGTGCTAGTCGTGCTTGAATAAAAATTAATTTACAAACTAAAATTGAAAGCTGTCGCATCAACGCAAAGTGAAGCATTAACTTTTAATTTTTCACGAGTCAAAATGAAATTTGCGCGTTTTTTCTTATTTGCGATCGCTTGCGGCGTAGTTTACTGGGGACAGACACAGGCTCAGTGCTCGCGCAACCCAAGTAAGTATTGCATATATGTAGCTATGTATGTATCGAAAAAATGAAGTTCGCCGGAAACCATATCATATACATACATACATATATATATATTTTTGGAATACATTAATAAAAAAAAAATTAAGGACCACCCTAAATGGCGCCCAACTAAAATTTTCCGATGCTGAAGTTATTAGAATTTCGTTGCTATAGAAGAAAAAAGACGCAAAGTGTTTTGTCGAATAAGAAAGACGCAAACTTTTTTTTTGCAAAGAAAGACGCATTACAAAAATTTTTCGAAAGAAAGACTCTTTATTTTTTTGATAACGAAGAAAGACGCTTTATTTTTTTTTTACTATAAAGAAATGCGCATTTAATTTTTTTTAGGAAAGAAAGACGTATTCGATTTTTTTTCTTCGTCAATATTAATGCTAATGCGTCTTTTTTCGCAGTTAATAATGCTAATGCGTCTTTCTTCGTCGAAATATTTTATAATGTGTCTCTGTTCGTCGAAATATTTTTTAATGCGTCTATCTTCATCGACATGTTTTGTAAAGCGTCTTTTTTCCCCCGACATATTTTTAACGTGACTTTTTTCGTCGACAAATTACTGGCATGCGTCTTTCTTCTTCCGGAGCGACGATTTATATTCGGATCTTAATGTTTGATTGATGTTTGATTGATGAATGTTTTTGTATCGAGAAGAGAATTTTGCTTGCGCAAGCGATACAAAAACAATGATGTGCCGCGATATCTAGGGTGGTCAAAAAAAATTTTTTTTTTTAAATGTCTTCCAACACTACATTACATGAGCTGGTGTCCGGTTAACTTTTTTTGTATGTAAACTACTGTAAGTGAAATTGCAAAATATGTATGTGCATAATATGTATCTGATTTTCTGTACATACATATGTACATATATGTATTTATGTTTCTTTTTTCCACCCAGCATCATTCAATTGTATGGAACCGATTAATTTTGGTGACACTGGCAATGGATGTCAACGAGAAGTAAGATGGGCATATGATCAACCTGTAAAAAACTGTCATCAATTCTTTTATAAAGGTTGTGGTGGTAATACTAATCGTTTCTGCTCGGAGCAGGCTTGCAAAAAGCAGTGTCACGTAAAATAAATTCAAACGATAATCAAATCCTTAACATTAAACTAAATGTAAACTACTCTGCTCTGTTCTGGGTCGTCATGTTATTCATAGTGGACGTGATGTTAACTGCTCTGCTCTGGTGCGGGTCGTGATATCACGTCTGGCGATGAAAAATAAATTTGTATGAAATGCGCATTCTGTATATTGTTTGTTCTGTGGTACGACACATACATGCACAAACTCTGAAAAAAACGTTGTAAATACAAAGACTTTTGCAGTTAAATGGACAACTTTCCGCAGTTGAAATGTGCCCAACAACGCTCCGTTGTTGTTTCAAAGATGCGAGCGTTTTTGATGCAAATACTTTTCGTATTTAAGTTAACAACGGAAACTGTTGAAAGAAATACTTTTACATTTAAGTTAACAGTTTTTGCTTTTGTATTAACAGCAAAAATTTTTAGTCCAAAAGCGAGCACTGTTGATTCAAATACTTTTCGTATTTAAGCTAACAACTTTTGCTTTTGAATTAACCGCAAAAGTTTTTGGTCCAAAAATGGGCACCATTGAAGCAAATACTTACGCATTTAAAACCTCAAACAAATTGTGAACAATAGTAATTTTTTTTTAATATAATAGATATTATTTTATTTAGTTTTTTTATATATAGATATGTTTACATACATAGTAATATTAATACTAAGGCCCGGTTTCACCAAACAAACTTTTTCTATTCAGAGACGGTCATTTGATGCATCATTTGAACAACACGATGCGTGGAAAGAGACACGGCCACAAAGGTTTGCATCACATTTTCACAGCGCCAATATAAAGATTATGGAAACTTGTAGGCAGTAGTGGCAGAAATATCCATCAATCCTGCACCTCAAATGATATATCAAATGACTATCACTGTCTGTAGGGCTTTTTACACACACAAACACATAAATACAACTGATTTTATTTTATTATTTCATAACACATTCTTTATATTAACTTACATTGTTTTCCGACCGCCAGATTTGTAGGTTTCTGCGCAATCATCGGCGACAAGTTTTACCTCGTTTGCTCGTTTTACCTCGATTGCTCGCTATCGGAAAAACGGGATAATCAAACATATTTAATCTAAAAAAACAAAATACATATATGTATTTTTAAACGTACATACTATGTACATATAATATTAATATATTATAATAATATATAAATATTATTATTGTGACTTACCTTTATTTGTAATTATATATTAAACTAGCTGACCCGGCAGACGTTGTTCTGCTAAAATTTATTCCTATGAAGCCTAAAGAAAAGTCTTTGATTACCGTATTGCTAACTATTATCTTAGAGTTCATCTTAATGACTGCGAATAATAAAAAATTGTCTATTCTCTGATTAAAAGTTATAGTTATATTCGCCGCTACAAACCTACTTCCCCCGATCCCTATCCCTATCTCTATCTCAGTCCTTATCTCTATTTCAATCTCAATCTCAATCTTAATCTCAATCTAAATTTCAATCTTAATCTCAATCTCAATTTCAATCTTAATCTCAATCTTAATCTCAATCTCAATGTCTATCCCTATCCATATCCCTATCCCTATCCCTATCCCTATCCCTATCCCTATCCCTATCCCTATCCCTCCCTATCCCTATCCCTATCCCTATTCCTATCCCTATCCCTATCCCTATCCCTATCCCTATCCCTATCCCTATCCCTATCCCTATCCCTATCCCTATCCCTATCCATATCCCTATCTCTATCTCTATCCCTATCCCTATCCCTATCCCTATCCCTATCCATATCCATATCCCTATCTCTATCCCTATCCCTATCCCTATCTCTAACCCTAACCCTAACCCTATCCCTATCCCTATACCTATCTACCTTTACCTTACCGGGACCGTCCGTGACCATCCCGGCCCATTACTTTAGCCATCTCTGGGAAACAGCCTTAGAAATCACAATGAAAATAGCTGTATGTGAAAGCCCTGCTCAACGCCTTTCATTTGCCACCAATGTCGCTCGAAAACATTCAGGGGTTATCCGGGACCACGCTTTGACCCAAATCTTGGAACCCGGCCTATTAAAGAGCTCTTTGTTGAAGTCCTCCTCAACAGCTTTCATTTGATATCAATATCGCTCGAAGACTTGCTGGGTTGATCTGGGTCCACATTTAGGCCTGTATTCCGGGAAGCTGCCACTTTTTCGAAATTCTATATTCCCTATTATGTGCGCTAACACCAGATGAATCTGCTGTGAAAATTTCAGAAAGATCGGTTGGTTACTTTGGGAGTCTATAAAGGACACACATCCACACATGCACACATACACACATACACACCGATTTTTCCAATTTTTGGACTTTTCCCGAGCGATTTTCCAAAATTTTCTTCCGTACGAACCTTCTCCTCGAGAATACGAACAACTAACAAAAAATTTTACAGAAATCGGCCCAGCCGTTCTCATCTGATGAGGTTAGTAACATTTTTTACACCAGTTTTATATATGTATATAGATGTACATACATATATGTATGTATAAATTTTCCCCGAAAATTTAAGTTTGGAAAAAAAATTTTCTATTTTTTATTTACTTCAAAATTTTTCAACAGCAAGGGAGTTTTTGAATCAAAAACGCCCGTCTTTGAATTAACTATGGAAAGTTGTTGAATCAAAAACTTTGCCGTTAAAACAAATACTTTTGCTGTTGAATCAAAGACGGAAATTCAACAGCGGAAAGTTGTTGATTTAACTACGGGTATTTTTTTCAGAGAAGGACTTTTATTTTTTCTCTGCCCGAAATATCCGTCCTTTCGTGACAGAAATTTTTCGCTGCTCAGCGATAACCGTCACTGTCCAACAGTGACGGAAAAAAATTGAAAATAAAGGTTTCCCACTGAGGGAAACAGCTATAGCTAGTCTGTAAACAATAACTGTTATCGGCGTTGCTCAACTGTTATGCTTTTGTGTTTACATGATACTGTTATTTTAGGACACTTAAGCTCCTGCCAGACGATGCAATGAAAGTACTTTCAGAAAGTGAAAAAGTAAAATTTTCTCGTGTAGCCACCAAAAAAGTACTTTCTGAAAGTGTTTTCCGAAATTTCAGCAATTACTTTCTTACGAAAAACTTTCATCGTCCAGCTGCGAGAAAAATACTTTTCAGAAATACTTTTCACTTTCAATTGTTACATCTGAAAGTGTTTTACTTTCTGAAAGTTGCTAGCTGATACGAGTGTTGTCTAAATGATCGAAACGGCATGTAAATATGTTTTCTTTATAAAAATATATATGTATAAACAAAATACAATTATTAAAATAATTAATTATCACGTTATATTTTTCATATGAACACAAAAAACACAAAAGTTTCCACCATCACCATTCCACGCACAGCTGTTTGCTCTCACACTGTGTGAGTCACACAAGAAGCTGTTTGCTCTCCTACATCTGTCTTGCTCTCACAGCTGTTTGAATTTAATTTGACAGCTGCCAGAAAGTACTTTCAAAAACTCATTTCCCTTTCACCGTGTGGACAAACGAAAATTAATTCATGAAAGTTTTCGAAAAGTGGAGGTAAAAAGTGCTTTCTGAAAGCACTTTCATTGCGTCGTGTGGATACTCATGAAAGTTCTTTCAATGATTTGAATACATATTTATATGAAGGTACGTATGTATATACAACATATGTATAACAATTTCTTTCCATTCCAGTGCATATTTTTTAAATAGTTTCATGTATGACAATATGTATGTATGTACGTATGTATGTATGTATGTATATATGTATGTATATATGTATGTAATGTATGTATGTATATAATATACGATAAGGCATCTGTACCGCAAACCGTCCACAAAAGAGAAATTATTAGATTAGATGTACCTATGTATCTAACCAGCTTCTTCATGTCATATGTAAACCCATACAGCTTTGATCTAAAAATAGACCAAATAAGCCGGATAAGCGGAATAAGAAGTGTAAAATTATACTTTTCAAAATAGGTACATAACACAGCTCAACAAAAAAGTCGATATTTTGGTGCAGCCCTGCTTGTAACTGCAGTTTGTAGTATACGATGGATGCACTGATAAAAAAATGATAACAACTTTTTTGAATCGTACGTGTAATTTCTGAGATATGAGCCCTTAATAGGTGAAGGCATATTTGGCCCGATAACTTTTTTTATGCGTATCCTATCAACACACATTTGGTGTCGGTGGAAAGGCGACATTCCACCGCTTCTATCGGTATATTAATTATTAATGTATCTTGATAAATGCAAGAGAAACTGTAAAAACAATCTCAAAAATTCTATTTTTTTGTTCAATTTCATATTTAATCACGGTTTTCTCGAATAATTTGTTAACCAGTGTATATGCTAAGATATTTCGATATAATCTCTATGGACCTGCCAGGTTAAGGTAAATATTTTTGTATGAAAAATTTCACAGCAGAAATTAATTAAAGTAGAATATCTTAGGAACGCCTAGGCAGATATGAACAAGTTATACATCGTTGAAAGCAGAATTAATAGGAGATTATATCCAAATAACTTTGCATATACACTGGTTTAATAATTATTAGAAAAAACCGCGATTAAAAATGAAAAAAAATGAAAAAATTTAACAAAAAATTGAATTTTTGAGATTGTTTTTACAATTTCTCTGACATTTATCAAGATACATTGGTAATGATTAGACCGATAGAAGCGGTGGAATGTCGCCTTTTCAACGACATCAAACGTGTGTTGATAGGATACGCAGAAATATAGTTATCGGGCCAAATACGCCTTAACCTATTAAGGGCTCATATCTCAAAAACTACACCTACGATTCAAAAAAGTTGCTATCATTTTTTTATCAGTGCGTCGTATACTACCAACTGCAGTTACAAGCAGGGCTGCACCAAAATATCGACTTTTTTGTTGAGCTGTGTAATCAATGACGAGATATGTATGTATGTACATTAGGCCGTCTCGCTTTATTTGGACCAAGAAAAAAGTCCACCGTATGCCCCCCATGATATCTTTTTGGAAAATATTTCCGCAAATGTTTTTTTTTTTGGACGCCGCTAGATGTTGCTAAAATTCATTTTTTTCATATACTCGGTATTTATAGTCCGATCCCTATGTTTATTACACCAATAGCCGTGTTTCACATACGGTGATCCTCACCCAGATAAAAATTTTTGCATGTAAATGCAACAACAAAGATTTCAGCTCGATTAAACCAGATAAATTGCTATTTCAAATTCTGATCCGCCCTGTTCGATTTGTTTTTTTCCGTGCTGATTTGGCAGCACAGTGCTTTTTTGATTTGGCAGAACTGAAAAGTGACATTTGTGTATGTATACATATGATCATTGATGATTCTTTGTTGAATATTCATCACTATCGTTTTGCATTGGTGCAAGCCAGCAAGCTATATTGAAAAAACCAAACGAAATACCATCTAGGCGGTTAAAAACCAACGAGCCAGCTTGTATTTCGGTAGGTTTTTTGACATTCGGCAGCTTTTCTGACAAATTTTTCAATTTGACAACTATAAAATAAATTATATTTAAAATAAAAATATATGGAAATACAAATTTTAAATTTGGCTCTTGTAAGCTTCTGCTTTGGCCGTAAGGGGAAAGAAGAAGTCCGGAAGAAAAATTATACTGCGCACTGGCTTCTCCTTATAACATGGAATACATAGCTATCCCGCCATTTGAGTTTCATAATTTATTTCAGTAATTTACAGTAAATTTGTTTCACTGCTAAATGATCATTGATGATTCTTTGTTGAATATTCATCACTATCGTTTTGCATTGGTGCAAGCCAGCAAGCTATATTGAAAAAACCAAACGAAATACCATCTAGGCGGTTAAAAACCAACGAGCCAGCTTGTATTTCGGTAGGTTTTCTGACATTCGGCAGCTTTTCTGACAAATTTTTCAATTTGACAACTATAAAATAAATTATATTTAAAATAAAAATATATGGAAATACAAATTTTAAATTTGGCTCTTGTAAGCTTCTGCTTTGGCCGTAAGGGGAAAGAAGAAGTCCGGAAGAAAAATTATACTGCGCACTGGCTTCTCCTTATAACATGGAATACATAGCTATCCCGCCATTTGAGTTTCATAATTTATTTCAGTAATTTAAATTCAAATTTCCAAAAAAATAATTTTTGAAATAGTTATTTTCATTTAGTTT
This sequence comes from Urophora cardui, assembly GCA_960531455.1. Classification (NCBI taxonomy): domain Eukaryota; kingdom Metazoa; phylum Arthropoda; class Insecta; order Diptera; family Tephritidae; genus Urophora; species Urophora cardui. The sequence goes on along the minus strand of OY482674.1, from coordinate 116,024,788 downwards.
GAAGTTTAATGTCAATCAAATTGTTTTTGAGGGAGTATTTGTCTCTTTTTAACGTACAGAAGAATTGTTTTTGCGCTATTATAACTCTGACAAGTTTTATGGCCGAGCTTCTCTCCCAATTTGAGGTGTGCTCCTTTTGTTTTTCCTACCATTGGACAGTTTTATGCCGGCTCCGAACGGTGTCATATAGGCATTAGGAAAGCAAAAACTATTTATTTGAAAAAATTCAGCAGCCATTATATGAAAGTATTCACTGATGCCTCCTCATGATGAAATTCATCAGTGATTCATAAAGGATTCATTTCAGATTTTTACTGCTGGGTATATGTTGTATATGTTTCTTCTTTTTAGTTCTTTTCAAGTGCAGCCAATTTTCATTATGAGCCGGATTGTTTCAGAAAAATTTATCTTGACCCAGACCCAGATGTAATAACTGAAATGCCCCTAATGTCTTTCGCCTGAGAAGAAAGTTTCGACTATATGAGTTGTAGGGTGGAGTGAATTGGGGCTTTTTTTGAAATCATTATTGCTCTACCTGCAGAAAGTTGCCTTTCTAGTACAGAAGTAAAAGACTGCAAAATATTATTGGCCTAGTCCTTTATTTGGAGGTGCCCCAATTCCATTAAAGAATGGATAGAGATGGGAAATGGGTAAATACCCGGTAAATTAGGAAAATTTTGGCAAATAAGGTAAATACCCAAATATTCACCCAAAAGTTGGGTATAAATAATTTTATTGAAACGAGTAATTTTCGAAACGAAATGAATATAGTCCGAGATACGGCAGAACAAATATATCCTCTCATCTGTTATTTATCAATGGACAGTGGTAACTGACAGATCATAGGCATGTTAACACAAAAATAAGTCGGCTACGTGACGTTCAAGGTATGCGTTAGAACGATATGACGTACCGGTTTGACTTCAAACCATGGGCTGATCGAAAGCCTGGTCAAAAAAATTTATGAAGAATCTAATTTGGTTAACCCTCTTCTAACGATTTAAGTTAATTTCAGCATAAAAAAGCATTAAGTTTTCTCGAATAATTTGTTAACCAGTGTATATGCTAAGATATTTCGATATAATCTCTATGGACCTGCCAGGTTAAGGTAAATATTTTTGTATGAAAAATTTCACAGCAGAAATTAATTAAAGTAGAATATCTTAGGAACGCCTAGGCAGATATGAACAAGCTATACATCGTTGAAAGCAGAATTAATAGGAGATTATATCCAAATAACTTTGCATATACACTGGTTTAATAATTATTAGAAAAAACCGCGATTAAAAATGAAAAAAAATGAAAAAATTTAACAAAAAATTGAATTTTTGAGATTGTTTTACAATTTCTCTGACATTTATCAAGATACATTAGTAATGATTAGACCGATGGAAGCGGTGGAATGTCGCCTTTTCAACGACATCAAACGTGTGTTGATAGGATACGCAGAAATATAGTTATCGGGCCAAATACGCCTTAACCTATTAAGGGCTCATATCTCAAAAACTACACCTACGATTCAAAAAAGTTGCTATCATTTTTTTATCAGTGCATCGTATACTACCAACTGCAGTTACAAGCAGGGCTGCACCAAAATATCGACTTTTTTGTTGAGCTGTGTAATCAATGACGAGATATGTATGTATGTACATTAGGCCGTCTCGCTTTATTTGGACCAAGAAAAAAGTCCACCGTATGCCCCCCATGATATCTTTTTGGAAAATATTTCCGCAAATGTTTTTTTTTTTTTGGACGCCGCTAGATCTTGCTAAAATTCATTTTTTTCATATACTCGGTATTTATAGTCCGATCCCTATGTTTATTACACCAATAGCCGTGTTTCACATACGGCGATCCTAACCCAGATAAAAATTTTTGCATGTAAATGCAACAACAAAGATTTCAGCTCGATTAAACCAGATAAATTGCTAGTTCAAATTCTGATCCGCCCTGTTCGATTTGTTTTTTCCGTGCTGATTTGGCAGCACAGTGCTTTTTTGATTTGGCAGAACTGTAAAGTGACATTTGTGTATGTATACATATATATACATATACCCTACAGTAAATTTGTTTCACTGCTAAATGATCATTGATGATTCTTTGTTGAATATTCATCACTATCGTTTTGCATTGGTGCAAGCCAGCAAGCTATATTGAAAAAACCAAACGAAATACCATCTAGGCGGTTAAAAACCAACGAGCCAGCTTGTATTTCGGTAGGTTTTTTGACATTCGGCAGCTTTTCTGACAAATTTTTCAATTTGACAACTATAAAATAAATTATATTTAAAATAAAAATATATGGAAATACAAATTTTAAATTTGGCTCTTGTAAGCTTCTGCTTTGGCCGTAAGGGGAAGGAAGAAGTCCGGAAGAAAAATTATACTGCGCACTGGCTTCTCCTTATAACGTGGAATACATAGCTATCCCGCCATTTGAGTTTCATAATTTATTTCAGTAATTTAAATTCAAATTTCCAAAAAAATAATTTTTGAAATAGTTATTTTCATTTAGTTTGAAGTTTAATGTCAATCAAATTGTTTTTGAGGGAGTATTTGTCTCTTTTTAACGTACAGAAGAATTGTTTTTGCGCTATTATAACTCTGACAAGTTTTATGGCCGAGCTTCTCTCCCAATTTGAGGTGTGCTCCTTTTGTTTTTCCTACCATTGGACAGTTTTATGCCGGCTCCGAACGGTGTCATATAGGCATGAGGAAAGCAAAAACTATTTATTTGAAAAAATTCAGCAGCCATTATATGAAAGTATTCACTGATGCCTCCTCATGATGAAATTCATCAGTGATTCATAAAGGATTCATTTCAGATTTTTACTGCTGGGTATATGTTGTATATGTTTCTTCTTCTTTTTAGTTCTTTTCAACTGCAGCCAATTTTCATTATGAGCCGGATTGTTTCAGAAAAATTTATCTTGACCCAGACCCAGATGTAATAACTGAAATGCCCCTAATGTCTTTCGCCTGAGAAGAAAGTTTCGACTATATGAGTTGTAGGGTGGAGTGAATTGGGGCTTTTTTTGAAATCATTATTGCTCTACCTGCAGAAAGTTGCCTTTCTAGTACAGAAGTAAAAGACTGCAAAATATTATTGGCCTAGTCCTTTATTTGGAGGTGCCCCAATTCCATTAAAGAATGGATAGAGATGGGAAATGGATAAATACCCGGTAAATTAGGAAAATTTTGGCAAATAAGGTAAATACCCAAATATTCACCCAAAAGTTGGGTATAAATAATTTTATTGAAACGAGTAATTTTCGAAACGAAATGAATATAGTCCGAGATACGGCAGAACAAATATATCCTCTCATCTGTTATTTATCAATGGACAGTGGTAACTGACAGATCATAGGCATGTTAACACAAAAATAAGTCGGCTACGTGACGTTCAAGGTATGCGTTAGAACGATATGACGTACCGGTTTGACTTCAAACCATGGGCTGATCGAAAGCCTGGTCAAAAAAATTTATGAAGAATCTAATTTGGTTAACCCTCTTCTAACGATTTAAGTTAATTTCAGCATAAAAAAGCATTAAGTTTACCACAAATGTGGTCTTAAGTAAATGACTCAAAAATCCACCTTTTTTCGAAAATAAAGTTATAGCACTAGGTCAATTAAGTTATATTTAGATTAATATTTACGAAAACTTATTCACTTATGTCTAATGCAGCCACTCACTACGATTTTTTTTTAATAACGGATGGTTGAAAAATAATATAAATTAAAAACTAGGAATACCTAGCCGAATTTGGCCAAAAGTTTTTCTGCTAAATAACTTAAAAACCTGATGCGATGGGACTTTTTCAATATGATTTTCGTAATCAGCGCCCCAAAATCCATTAAAATCAATAATCAAACCTCAATGGAGGACAAATTTTTCATTTTTTGCCGACCAGTGGTATTATATAAGCAAATTATACTCAAAATTATTATTTCATAATAAAAGTTTACACTAAAATTTTAAGTTATCCGCATTTTCTTAAATCTACCCTCGACTTGGGTATTTATTTGGGAAAATATCCTTTTTATACTCAGCTGTACTAGTACACAGAGTATTATAGTTTTAATCACATAACGGTGGATTGTAACAGAATGAAATAATCGAGATAGATATAGACTTATATATATCAAAATGAACAGGGTGAAAAGAGAAATCGATTGAGCCATGTCCGTCCGTCCGTCTGTAAACACTCTAACTCGCGCAAAAATTGAGATATTTTGATGAAATTTGAAATGCAAGTTGGCATCGAGACTGGGACGGTTGGTATTGAAAATGGGCGAAATCGGACCATGACCACACCCACTTTTCCTATATAGAAAAAATCGGAAATTTGGTATCTCAGTCACTAATATAGCTGGAGCGATGAAATTTTACCCACGTGTTGAGCTCAGGCCCCTATGAAGAAATTTGATGAAATTTTGGAAAATGGGCGGTGCCACGCCCACTTATTAAGGGTCAAACATGGAAAGTTTTATATGTCATAACTCAGAAACCATTGAAGATATATCGATGAAATTGGGTATGCGTGATTTACTTACTTAGGCAAACATTTGGATGGAAAATTGTTAAAATCGGTTGACGGCCACGCCCACTTTTATATATGGGTATTATAAAGTGACCTAATAAAAACATTTTAAGCGATATCTTTGTCAAATATAAAGATATATCACTGAAATTTTGTCGAATGAGTTCAACTATGGACATAAAACAGAAAAGACAAAAATTTTGGAAAATGGGCGGTACCACGCCGACTTATTAAGGGGCAAACATTGAAAGTTTTATGAGTCATAACTCAGAAATCGTTGAAGATATATCAATGAAATTTGGTATGCGTGATATACTTACTTAGGCAAATGTTTGGACTAAAAATTGCCAAAATCGGTTGACGACCACACCCACTTTTATATGTGGGTATTATAAAGTGGCCCAATAAAAACATTTTAAGCGATATCTCTGTCAAATATAAAGATATATCATTGAAATTTTATGGCAGGAGTCCAACTGCGGGCATAAAACTAAAAACACAAAAATTTTGGAAAATGGGCGTGGCACCGCCTCTTTTTAGACAAAGGAATATACGAGATTTCTTAGCCTATAACTCGACAAATAATTGAGATATTATGACAAAACTTGGTTTATACACTTTTATGACTTGTGTTAATAGACACGTAAAAATTTATTCAAATCGGTTTATGACCACGCCTACTTTTTAACAAAGATATTTCTGGAACACCCTTAGGACTTTGTAACGTGACATCTTTGTAACTAGAAGTCATAAAGGAATGAAATTTTGCACAAAGAATAATATTCATATGCTTAGTTGGAGGACTGCTAAAAATGTTGAAAATGGGCGTGGCTACGCCCACTTTATGCAGCACTCGCTTTATATTAAGTACACCGTGTTTCCATCAAACGCAAACAAACAATGAAAACAGCTGAGTATCTAATGTTCGATTCCACTCGAACTTAGGCTTCCTTACTTGTTTACTCTAGAAATTCATCTCTAAGAATGGACAAAAATCTTGAGATGCATAAAATTCATTAGCTAGATAACATTAATTTGCTAATTCCACATAAAAGTAAACGTAATTTTTCGATGGAAAATTTTTAAATCAGTGTCTCCAAGCTGATACAAAAATTCTGAAAATTCGAGGAAATTTCAAAAATTTTCAATAAAAGTTTAATCGTATTTAATGCTATTTTTCAGAATACAGAAGGATTTTGCAATAAATTCTTAATGGACATTAGAAACCTTTAAATACTGTTATATAATCCATCAAAAACTCAATATCGAAAAAATTTCATATAGCCAGTTTTGAGAGTGGACTACTCATATAATCGTATTAACCCTGTGTGAGCCATTGGGGGTCACTACCACCCAGTAATTAGTTTATACCACCTTAATGTACCTTTTATTGCCTGCTTGTTAAACATGGTAAAAAATTAATAATCTTCTCCAATATTACGATCGCTTCCGTACAACCCGAAATAAAACACATTCAACATTTCGAGGAATACCTACATATGTATGTATATGGGTGTTTCCGAAAATGGGTCAACCAAAGAGAAAAATTTAAAAATGCACCTAGGCCAAACTTTTTGATACCATTATATTGGTACGTATTTCCTTTATCACGCCACAAAATTTTAAGGACATTGGAGCACTACTACGAGTACTTACAAAAATTACGTCTTTCAAACTACCATATAAAATTTTTTTTTTAGCTAAGTGTATATGACTTCCGAAATACATCCGCGAATTCGCAACAAAAGCGCTGGTAGGAAAATGGCCTTTACGAGTACTTAGCCCAAGGTCAGACCTGGGAATATCAACATAGTTAGATTTACAAAATACTTCAAATCTTGTATAAAGTGTATTCTAAAGTAGTGCTTTTTTTCAAGCGTTCGGATGCAAAATATACTTTGCAGTAAAAAAAAACATACTTACCTTTGTGATATTTTTCAAACTTTTTTTGACAAAACACAGTTTTGGGTGCTCTTTCGGGCAGCGTTAATTTTTTTCCCAAAATCAAAAGGATTCCTGAGTTTAAGTATATTAAACATTAGAACGTCCGAACGTATACACTTTTTTTCTTCAGATAATTTTTTTTTGTTCCTTATAAAGCTATCTAGCAATTCCGCTCAAAGGGCTATGAGGTGGAGATTAAACCTCATGAAAGATGGTCAGAAATGGAAGGATTTCAAAAATAAAGAAAGAGAGAGAAAAAAGATTTTTAGGAAAAACATAAAAAAACCCTTTGAAGGTAAGAATGCTCCAAGCAATTTGGAATAGATGTAGACAACAAAATATTTTTGGCCGCATAAAACTTCAAAATCTACCTACATATATGCGATAGCTTAAAGTAAAACAAATGCCAGCCCTTCAAACATTACACAGTTTCTCATGCGAAAATGGACATCATATTACTGCCGGACGTACAGCGACATCTAAGCAACGCTATATTTAAAATACATTTGTTTATTCTTATTAAATTTTGCTTGTACCTACATCAGTTTTTTTATATTCATCGCCACTATACATTACTAAGTATCGTTTTAGTGCTCAGAATGTGGAAGTAATGTAAATTTTGAATTAATGAGTTACTTAATTGCAATAAAATATGTGCTCAACACTTGTTTTGTTACGAAAAAGTTATGTTTTCCTTCATAGAAAAATTTGGAACGTCCGAACGGGAACGTCCGAACGGGAACGTCCGAACAAAATTAAAACCGATATTTCTCCAATAAAATACGTCTACAGAAATATAACTTTAATGTAGTGACAGTGCTTGTATATTCCTCTGTTAGTCGTATATACATCATTTTTTTGTAGCATCAACCAATTCGCAGAATTTTAACGAAATCAGATGTAACCTCAAATACGAGGTACTTTTGAGGAACGTCCGAACGGCAACTTTAAACCCTTCTACAGTGGTAATGTGTCATCTCTAGAAAAAAAAGTTTGATAGCTTTGGATAGAGGAGTACAAAGGCTACATATGACAAAAAAATATTCTGATCCAAAGCCTACTATGGGTCTTTTCACATTACTCGGTACGACATCGGATCGACATTTTTTGCTCGGTATTGTCATATTTATGGCCGCTGTGGTGCAGTGGGTAGAGTGCTCGCCTGCTATGCCAGAGGTCTCGGGTTCAAACCACGGTCCGAGCCAAACACCAAAACAATTTTTCTAATTAATAAAAATCCAATTATTGGGTTTTTTAAGAGCAGCGGTCACCTCTCGGCAGTGGGCGGCATACCCTCCGAGAGTATTTCTGCCATGAAAAAGCTTCTCACAAAAAATGAATTCGCCGTTCGGAGCCGGCATAAAACTGTAGGTCCACCCAATTAGTAGGAAAAACAAAAAGGAGCACACCTCGAATTGGGAGAGAAGCTCGGCCATAAAACTCGTCAGAGTTATAATAGCGCCATTGTATTATATTATTATTATATTTTCAGCTTACCGAAATGATTCCGCGTTGCTGTGTTTTTCACACTTGTGGGAATACTTTCGGTGCGTAATCGGCAGAAAATAGGAAAACAAACATCGAAATTTGCAAAACAAAATTTTTAACTTCAACAAATCACTCAATAATAACAATAATGTCTTCTAGCGAAGACGAAGACATTATAACTTGCTACATTTATAGCCGAAACGAGTTTTTTACTGACTTTGTTCTTCTTCTTTTATTACGCCGCAAAAATGTCTGCAGTAATTCCTCAAATTTTACTGACCGGTCTTACCGCGTTGCGGTATACCGAAATTAATCCGCTCCGATTTCATGTATGCAACACTAATGTGAAAGTGCCAATTGAAATACATGTGGTCGGTAAGGTTTCGGTATACCTTCGGTAAAAACCAAAAATGTCGATCCGATACCGCACCGAGTAATGTGAAAGCGCTCTATAGGTTTTATACTGAAAATAATGTCGCAGCATGGAACGTCCGTAACGCTGGAAACACCCATATGTATGTTTTTCGCTTCCTGTGGTCTTTTAGGTTAATTTTACAAAGATTTGTTCTGAGCAGACCCCTACTGAAATTGTATGGCAAATAATTTTCTAGAACATTTTAACCCTCTAGCACCCCCACGGAAGGGTTGTTTTGATCCCTTTTTTATAAAGGGCGAACTTTTTTTTTTTTGCGATACGGTCTTATGTACATATGTATTGGTATATAATGTTAACTACTCAAGCAGAAAGGGTTGATTTTGCTTTTTTTGGGTGGTGATGCGACCTAATTTAATAAACATATGTATACCAAACGGGTTGTACGTATATCATAAACACACAAAATCACATACATAAAAATGCCTGGAAATATGACTATACCAATAAATGTACATGTCATAAACACTTCCTGGCGTCTGATTGCCTATATGGGTGTTTCCATGAAATGGTCCACCGTGACTTAAAAAATCAAAACGTTCGCAGAATTTTTATAGACACAGAAAATAAAAGAAAAATGTTGATATTTTACTATGCAAAAAAAAAATTTCAGGCCTTTATAATTTTAAATTCCAAAAAATTGTATGCAAAACTTATAACTCTTTTAGTCAATTTAAAAGCAGTATAATGTATTACTTTTAATTGCTGCTGACGAAATAAATATATATGTAATATCGCAGTTTGGTATATAAGTAATTGATACAACTACAAATGAATATAAAAATGAAAGAAGAGATCAAACTGTGCATCAATAACGGTATTTTTTCATTTCTATTTTGGCAACATTCGTATGTCACGTGCGTAATGCAAAACCACTACATAGTGCCATAATTAGCGCAGTATCAGTTTAAGTGTCTTATTGTTTCGTTTGTTAAGCAAATTTATTGTTTACTATAATATTATATTAATAGGTATAAATAGCCCTCTGCAAAAGTTAATTTTTTTTTTTACTTTTGAACTTTGTCACGTGCGTAATGGTAAGTACGAAAAATTTAATGCTCTTAATTAAAGTCCATTTGATAAATATTATTTTACTTTTACAATAAATATTATAGATGTCAAGTAATGCGAAAAATCAAAATCGGTGGAGGGAGAGGCTTAAGCAAGATGAAAATAAGCTTCAAGAACATAGAAAAAAACAAGCTGAAAGAATGCGTGAATATCGCAAGAGAAAGGCATGTGAGGCCAAAAATAATTCAAATATATTGAAAGAAAAAAGGAATAGATTGCGTTCGACAAAAAAAAATGTAGAGCAACCAAGAAAAATTCAAATACCCAATTAAAAAGTGGTTACATGTGTAAACAAACACTATGCAAAGCTATAAAGAAGGTAGAGAGTGCGTTACCAAAGAACGCAATAGAGACGAAGTTCTACAAGCTTTGTATAAAAAGTATCCCAAACTTTCGAATAATGAATCTGAGACACCAGTATGTTCAAACGATAATATGTTGGAAAACATTAAAGCAGTCCACGAATTTTATATCCGAGATAACATAAGTGTTCAAGCTCCCGGCCGGAAGGATACTTTAATCTGCAATAAGAAAGTAGTTGCAAAGCGCTTTATGATTGTATCTCTATCTGTATCAGAATTAATTTTTATTTTTTATTTTCCATTTTTGAATAAAAGTTTAATTTTTTGTCAAAAACTTCTGAAAATATTTGTAAAATTACTAAAATATGTATGAAGGTAAAAAGTGTCACGTGCGTAATGTCACGTGAGTAATCAATAATTTTTTTTTCTTTAGCCAACCCATGATCAGTTGTTTTCGAAGCAAACATGATTATGAAGCTCCATTATTAACCTTTATAAAAAAAAAATTTACCGGAATAAAAATCTCCTACAATTCGCTTACTTTCGCATTTTTTCTCTCGGTTCTAAAAGCAACTTCCATTTTTGTCACGTGCGTAAGTCAACATTGATTGACTGGAACTTGGGTATCCAGTGCTCAATTTTCCAATACTTATACTTTTTGGAAAAAACTCATCACATGCAATGCAGCGATCCTAAAAGATGTGACTTCCTCCCATTGTATTTCTATTTTGACAACATTCAAACGCAATTAAACGTGTACAAATGTCGCGTGCATAACCATGGAAACACCCATATTGAGCTTCATAAAAAACTTAAATGGATATTTGTATCATTGACACCCGTTTGAAATGCCTGATACTACTACGAGGGCTGTTTGTTAAGTCTGTGACATTTTGAATAAGAAATAATTTTTTCAGCAATAATGCATTTTATTTTTTACGACATAATCTCCTTCTAGCTCGATACACTTAGTTAAGCGTTTTTAAAATTTTTGTATTCTTTCCAAAAATAGAATTTTCAAGTCTCCAAAAATGTGCCTTTTCCCTTTTTACGACCTGTGCCAAACGATATCAAATATAGTATACATATGTATATATATGTATGTATTTCATGACGATTTGCTTGACAACAGAGTTTGACAGTTGTGTGCCCATATTTCGTTGATTACTTAGTGCGTCCAGCTGTGTTGATTCGCTTTGATTAATGTTTTAAAAGACTATAGTTCCAACCACAAGCTGATTGCTCTTTCTTTCAGCGAACCCAGACTAATTTTTTGTCGCTCCCATTGGAATACAACTTTCATGCTCTTTCTCTTACATTTTTTTTACCAAACAAATTTGCCAAATAAATATAACATGCCACATACTATTGTTGTTTAAAGGTAGCGGGAATAATTTTTATTTTTGCCACTAAAAGTTTTACACTTTCTTCTACGTATGGATTTTTTTTTTTTTTGCGCCAAATAAATATTGGCTATCATAATTTTTAGCTTTTTTGTTTTTGTTTGTTTTTTCTTTGCTTATTTTTCTTCATATAGAAAACATACTCTTTTTTTGTGTTTAATTTATCGTTATCTCCATCATCTTGTACTCTGCCATATTACATACATGCATGCAATGCTTTTGCTTAAATATGCGTAAGTATTCATTAAATACATAATTAATTACAATATTTTATGCGCGAAATACAAATTACAAATTATTAGTTCTCTCTTATGCGAGAGAGCGCGTCAAGGGGTAATTGTGTTCTTGCCAGTTGCTTCTTACGATTTTTCTGCTTTTGCTGGCACATGTCTTATGAATTCTTTTCACTGTGTTCTGTTTGGTATTTTTCTATAATTTTATTTGTTTACTTAATTTTTTTCTTATATTTTTGTTTTTAGGGCGACGAAACAAGCGGATCTCTAAGAAAAGTTTTTTTTTACGTTATTTTATTTTTTGTGTTTAATTTGTTTTTATTTTTATTTTTCTTTTTATTTTTATTTTTATTTTTATTTTTATATTTTCTTTTTACCTTTATTTTTCTTTTTACCTTTATTTTTCTTTTTACGTTTTATTTGTATTTTTTGTCTTTCATTTTTTTTTTCTTTTAAATTTTCTTTTTTTCTTGTTTTTTTTTCTCTAAATATTTTTAATGCCTTTAGTAATTATTGTTCTTATATCATTTATATATATGTATGTATATACATTAAGAGTTGCTGCTCAATAGCATATATATTACTATTTTTATTTATTTATTTATTTATTTCTACTACTATTTATATGTAGTATATGTCATGCCTAAGTTTTTTTTTCACTCTTCCCCTTCTTGCTGAATTAAAATTCATTCGCTCTCTAATTCAAAGTCTACCGCGTAGTATTATTTACCGGCGTATTCGTACTATTATGTGCCTCATAATCCATCACCTCCTCATAAATCAGCCGCTTCCATTGCTCCACGGTATGCTCACGCTCATCCACGCTATGATCGTACGGTTCGGGTGCGGGTGCATTCACCTCCTCAGCATCATACCAAACATTTATATAACTATGCAATAAAGCCTGTTCAACTGAAATCCTCTGCTCGGGATCAATCACCAACATACGACTCAGTAAATCTCTTGCCTCCGATGCTTTCCTTCGACTCTGTTCGTTATTATCGTTGGGAAAGAGTACATCCGGAAAGAGTCGATCAAATGAATAACCCGAATAACGTGGCCGATTCTCAACATAATTACGCACAGTCGGTTGTAGGCGTTGCATAAACGATTGTGAGGGTGTACCCAATTGTTCAATAATTTTATTCCATTGATCAATATGATCAGTGCCTGGAAATAGTACACCACCACGTATCATTTCACCCATTATACAGCCAACCGACCATATATCGACATTCTCCGTATAACCCATACCGAGTATAACCTCAGGTGCACGATAATAACGTGTCACCACATACGGTGTCATCATAAATGTGGTGCCGGCTGTACGCGCCAAACCGAAATCTAAAATTTTCAATGTACAATCAGCCTTGACAACAATATTTGATGGCTTCAAATCACGATGTATTATGCCGGCTAGGTGTAAGTGCTTTATGCCGCACAACATCTGATAGAGCAAATATGACATGCGATCATGATCCAAATCCATTTGTATGACTTGACATAGATTTGCATCCATTAGCTCCATAACCAGATAGACATCCTGGAACTCTTCGAGACTACGTTGTGGCGTAAATGCATTTAGCAGACCGATAATATTCTTATGATTTACTAATTTCATTAACTTAAATTCTCTATAGGCGCGTTTAGCGTGTGTGACATTTTGGAATGGTCGTGATAGTTTTTTGATGGCAACATTTTGTTCGGTTAGCGTATCGTAGGCGGCGCATACGATGCCTTGTGCGCCAGAGCCGATCGGTTTGAGATTTGTATACCGATTGAGTATAGTGAAATTTGTATCGCCCACTTCGATGGTGTAATGTCGGGAACTCATTGCTTTTGGTTTGTTTTTTTTTTTTTCTTTCTTTTTGTTGGTTTTTGGTTTGTTTTTGTTGCTACGTTTGGTTAACGCGATCTGCTGTAAAGTTTTGGTGTTTTAACGTTAATTTTGGTATGCTGGTTATTTGTTGTTGTTGCTTTTAATTTACTTGCTCATTTTTTCGTTGCAAATTTTGTTTGGTTTGGTGTTGTGAGTGAAGCCGTACGGTGCGCGGTGCTGTGCGGTGCTCGGGGTAAACGCTGTGAATGGAGAGGATAAGTGTTTAGTTGTATTAATAATTTATGTTTAATAAATAAATAAATATGTATAATAGAGTATTGCGAGGTGGGCACTGCATACATATAAATATCTGGGAGTGCTTTATGCCTGCCGTAACACTATTTCATTTGAACAATCAAAATAAAAAATGGCAACATTGCAGCAAAGAAACATATTTCTTTGCTTCTTTTTAGGAAAAGGGCCATCACGCTGTAATTCGATTCGAAAGCGAATTTCAATGCGAAAGCACATGCGTACTCTGTAGAATGCAACTTGAACATCGAGCGAATTCAGAGCACGAATCATTCGAAAGCGCATAAATTTTCTTTCGAATCGAACTATAGAGTAAGTGCCAAGGTTTCAATTTTTGGAATTTAGCTTTTTCTATTACCAAAAATTTACACCCGTATTGCGAATGTCGATTATGATAGATAATCGATTATTGATCGACCAAAGAGCATGTAAATATAATACTCCTGGATCGATCAACAGTCGATTATCTATCACAATCGACACTCGCAATAGGAGTGTTAGTCTTTCGTTGTTGCTTTTTAGGGTTCTGTTTTTTTTTTTTTTAATTATGATTTGGTTGTTGCTATTGTTTTTGTAATGGCAAAAGCACTCCACGGCGGTTCTCAGTGCAGCTGGCGTGGCAGTCCCTGACCATATATAAATTCGGATCGTCCCGGTCCTGTACCCGATTACCGCAGCAACGATTTTAAGTTCGTTCGCTCAATACCCATTTATTTTTATCGACTAAATCCAAAACTACTTGATCGATCATTTGCGTTGTCGTACGATATAGTTACCTTTAAGAGAATAATGTTTGTGGTTATATTTCATTTTGTTATCCCAACCGATTCCCAAGCTTTATGTAGCTCAATATGTGTACCCGCACAACTTAAAATGAAACCTACCTGACAAAGTAGAAAAAAATATTAAAATATGGGTATCAAAGGAGAAGTATTAAATAAATACATATGTATATATATATACTAGCTACGCTGTCTGTCTTTTCTTGGCTATAAGAGTAATTTGCATAATGTCCGGTACTGACAAACAAAATAACATATACATATATACAAAAACTCTAATCAATCCCTATGACTAAAATTCCACATTTACTGTAAGTACTATAAAACCCCGCATATTCAGTTTTAATAATGTCTTTATAGTATAACCAAAAATGTGATACTGCTCATGCTCGTTACCGGTACGTCTTTTACAAGTTCTATCATGGTATTTTCTTTTCGCTGCCTGCTTACTGCCCACCATATATCACACACATAACTGGACGCACAAACAGACATTTCGTTTGTTTTTGCATGCTATTTAAGGGTATTGCAGCATATCCTTTTTTTTGCTGCAGCACTGCACTTATCGTGACCCTCTTGTGCCCGCTGGTGTTGACCTTAATATTTTTTTGTTTTTGTTCTTGGTTAGTTTTTGTAATAGCAATCCTTACCTTTTTCGCGAATTTAAGATAAATGGCAACTGCAATGTCCAAATGACTGACTATTGACTACCTAACAGACGGATAGAATTTTGCTGAAATTTATTGTTGTTGGTGTTCTGTGTGCAGTTGTTTTGGTTGCTTATGAGGAGGTTATTGATTTAGCCGCAAATGCTATGAATGTATCACCGAATAAGCGGGAAGGTTGAAAGTTGTTGGCGACTCTAGTGTAACTATGCTTTTTTTTGTTCTTTTTTAGCCAAAAATATCTACATATGAATGTATATTTGTATGTAGTGCTGCTGCTTGGACGTGACGACAATAAACGCGTTTACTCTGCTCTTTTACTTTTCTACTTATGACCTGATTTTTTCCTTATTCCACTTTCGTCTGCTTAGTTACATTTATTTTTAGATTTGCTGTTGTTTTTGCTCATAACTTTTTACTTAATTTAACTTCTTCACAAAGTGTATGTACATATGTAAAAAGCCGGTTGCCGTTTGCGGGACGCCGCAACTGCTGATGCTGCTGCTGCAATGAAAGGGCGTTAACGTCACACAACAATGTTGTTGTTTTATACAAATTCACTATTGTATTTTTTTCAAATTTTCAAAAATATAAATAGCATAAAATCTATATTTCCTAATACTAACCACTATTTTTAGGCGAACGTCGTTTATCGCATTAAAACGCACCACAAAAGATACTTTTCGCTGAACTTCACATGAAAAATCGATTTCCTCTAAAAATCTGTGTATGCTGCCGACGTCGCTGCTGGCTGTGGCTTTGCTGCAGTATGCTAAAAGGAATTTTTTTGCACTCGTCCGTTATACAAAAATCAATTTTAATATATTTACCGGTACTTTCTCGCAATTTGGTTTGCTTTTAAGTGCAAGCCATTGCCCATTTGTTAATTGCAAATAATTGTATGCAATTCTTTTGTTTTTTATTAAACTTTTCACAGAAAATATTTCAAAACACACAGAAAATTTCAATAAGAATACACAAAAACCGTTCGTGACAGTAGAAACTCGCACTGCCGCAATTAGTGATGGGTAACAACGAACGGGTGGTTTATGTACATTAAGTTTTTTGGTTACTTCTTTCCGCTGAATTAGCAAAAACCGGTTTCTCAGAACAAGTTGGAAAAGGAATTTTTGTTTACTTGTTTATTTCGTACATCTACTCCATTGTGCGCAGTACTGAGTTTCAGTAAATGAACTCTATCAATGTTTTCGACTGAGTGACGTCATTATGACGTTAATCGATAGATTCTCATTTGCTTTTTAGGTGGTAACAAAGTGTGGAACGTGTTGTTATGACGTCAATTTAATCGACAATTCTCCCCATTTTGTTTCAGAAACTCACTTCAGTACACAAATTTATTAATTTTAAAGTATGTATTACTTTTATGACTTTTATGTCAACATCGTGATTTTGTTGTTTAATTAAATTCTTTTGACTTGAAATTTTAATTATTTAATTAGAAAATTTACAAATTTTGACTTCTTGGTACTTGATTTTTCCAGGGCATAGGAAAAGAATAAACAAATTTATTTGGCTTAAAAGTCCTGACAAACAATTTTTAAAATTTTTCTTAAATAAAACTGACCAATAGCTCATACAAAAATTCGCATAAAAGGCCTAAAATAATACGTAATTGAGATATTAAAACGAACCTTCACATAAACGAAAAAAGCGGTAGCATTTTTCATATTATATTACGTGATACAAAATAAGTGGTTCCATTAACCGTTTTGATACTATACTTAATTATATTGCTTGGCCCGAGTTTCTCATTAAAATTTACGCATCATATTTATAAAGATATAAATTAGTGAAACAAGTAACCGTAATAACCAATAAACCGAAAATAGAATTCTCCCATACCTAATTGGATTTGACAGCTTAACAACCAGGGCCCCGGAGCGGTGCAAAGAGCTAAGGACTTAAGCATGATGGAATTATAATGGTGGAATCAAATGAAATTATGCTTCTTACTTATTAATCAGCTGATGGGCAAATGTGCCAAATTTTCAGCCATTATTGTTTTGCTTTATATCTTCTATACATATTTCCGAGAAAGGTAGTGAAATGGCGTATGCAACTAGTTTTTCTGAGGCTATTATTATATTATTATACACTTTGTGTGATTTCAGTGTTGATAATTATACAATTATTTTTCATTATTTCAAGCGGTGAACGCTTGTCAGCCATTTTGAAGAAACTTTTCGAGCCGATACACAAATTGCACGAATTTCAATAAGTAAACAAAACAAAGAAAAACACGTGTTTTTGCATTTGACAGATCAGTACATAACAGTAAATTTTGTTGTTGCCCATTTACCACCACCATATACATATAATTTCACCATGGGAGTTAAGTTTGAAACTCTACAAGAGAAAAAAATATTAATGGTGGTCTGACATTTTCTTGTCCAACACACATTTTTTGATGTGCGTGGTCAGTTTCTGGTACACCAGAATCGTTTGTAAAATGACGGCCAAATAGACATGCCGTGTGCATAGAAACACTTAGAAAGTTAGAAAATTTTTTTTAATAGGAGATGATGCTCGCAAACTATATATAATATTCTTTTTATTTTTTTTTAGCCGAAAAACTCAAGCAAAATGGGTGTCGTCCGAAATAAAGCATTCAAGGTTGACACATACGGTTGCCTTGGTAGAGACAGCTGTCTATCTTTTTTCATTATCTCAATTGTCAAACTTTATGTCTTTGTTGCTCTTCTTGTATGTATGTGTTGCTTTTCTTGTGTGCATGTGTTGCTTGGCCAATTAAAAATGGACGTTTGACAATTGAGATAGCAAAATGGGCAATAACAAAATATATTGCATGGGTGCTTTTCCGTTCAGCGGTAACCTTATGGATCAACCTTGAAAGCATTAAATGTTGAGATGTTGCCACTGTGAATTTTTCGTTTAAATTAAAAGTTAGCTGTGAAACCAGGAAACTGACAACTAATGTCAAGACATATTTTCATCATCTGATTTAAGACAGTCTTGTCGATGTTTCCGAAAATGCCGAAAACTGCACAGAAAAGAGTCATTTTCCATCACTGATATATAAGTAGATAACGCTTTTTCTTTATTGGGAGGCATGGCGGATTAATATCATGGTGGTGGTAAATGGGCAACAACAAAATTTACTGTTATGTGCTGATCTGCCAAATGCAAAAACACGTGTTTTTCTTTGTTTTGTTTACTTATTGAAATTCGTGCAATTTATGAATCGGCTCGAAAAGTTTCTTCAAAATGGCTGACAAGCGCTCACCGCTTGAAATAATGAAAAATAATTATATAATTCACAGCACAGAAATCACACAAAGTGTATAATAATATAATAATAGCAGCAGAAAAACTAGTTGCACACGCGACTTCACTACTTTTCTCGGAAATATGTATAGAAGACATAAAGCAAAACAATAATGGCTGAAAATTTGGCACATTTGCCCATCAGCTGATTAATAAGTAAGAAGCATAATTTCATTTGCATCCACCATGATATTATTCCGCCATGATTGGGAGGTAAAGCAGAGCCAAACCGAAAAATTAGCGTAGGACCGGAGCTATGAGCATAATAATTTTGCACCAGGGCCCTGTTCACAACAACTTTTTTAGCATCCGGTTCTTGACAACCAGCTGACAATAATCCCTACACCGTTTATAGCTGAAAACGTTGGTGTGAGCGAGATGGCAAGTGTGTAATGGATAAATTGTCGATATTTTTACAGTGGCTGTCAAACTTCTATAGTATCAGTGTTTTTTAAAGTTCTTGTGAAATTTGTTGAATTTTGAATTGTTATTTGAAAGTGAATTTAGTGAAATTTTTTTCTTATTGGAAAATAAATATTTAAATTCAAATGTATATGTATAAATATGTATAAGTTTAAAATGGTTCCACTTCGGATGAGATTTAATGATGAGCTCTACAAGCTTTACGTACACATAGACTTTGTTGAGCGAATAAAAATCCAGCGGTGGATGAAGGTAGGTACTCTGGCTAAGAAAGTATTTCTATCGAAAACTGCTAAAGGCAGCAGAGGTAAAGGGAGACCTGCGTTGGGAAAATCAAGTAGAGAATGACTCGGCTTCCCTTGGTGTTTCCAATTGGCGCCAGGCAGCACGAAACAGAAACGAATTGCGCGCTTTATGGGACTCAGCCAAAATCGTTTAGACGGCTAAGCGCCAATTAAAAATTGGAAGAATAAATCATTATCTAGTAGCATTCCATTATATGTACATACATACATACTCTGAAAAAAAATACCCGTAGTTAAATCAACAACTTTCCGCTGTTGAATCTCCGTATTTGATTCAACAGCAAAAGTATTTGTTTTAACGGCAAAGTTTTTGATTCAACAAATTTCCGTAGTTAATTCAAAGACGTGCGTTGTTGACTCAAAAACTTGCTTGCTGTTAAACATTTTTTAAGTAAAAAGAAATAAGGATTTGAAAGAAAAAATAAACAAAATTTTTCAAATTCGTTCAATTTGTTTCAATTTTAAAATAAAATAAAGAAAGTAATATACATACATACTAATATCTATTCATAAACTCAGTTTTTTTGATGTCGTGAGAGTTGTCTGCAGATGTACTGATGCGTTTGGAAATGGTGAATGGATGAATGACTAAAGTTCGTTTGGTGACGGCGGGCCTTACTATTAATATTACTACATATAGAGCCCTAACCGCCAAAAAGTGTATCCAACAAAAATTAAATTTTACAGGAGGTTTTTTTTTATTTTCTTTTCATACAGTTGGTAACCAGCCTTGGAATTTATTTATTGCCGGTTTCACAATCTGCGGTTAATTTAATCGCGGTTAGTTTGACGTAAATTGTAAGGCGAGCTGTCAAATAAATTGGTTCACCGGGCAAAAATCTCTGGTTAAGTGCTTAACCGGAGGTGGTGAAACCGGCCCTAAGTCTATGGAATTGTGGGAGTGATTAAAAACGCTAAAATCGATAATTTTGTTGGATACACTTTATGGCGGTTAGGGCTCGAAAAGTAAACATACATACATATATTATATGTATAAAAAAATAAAATAAAATAATATCTATTATATTAAAAAAAATATTATTTTTACAATTTTCTTGAGGTTAACTTAAATGCGTAAGTATTTGCTTCAATGGTGCCCGTTTTTCGACCAAAAACTTTTGCGGTTAATTCAAAAGCAAAAGTTGTTAGCTTAAATACGAAAAGTATTTGAATCAACAGTGCTCGCTTTTGGACTAAAATTTTTTGCTGTTAATTCAAAACCAAAAACTGTTAACTTAAATGTAAAAGTATTTCATTCAACAGTTTCGGTTGTTAACTTAAATACGAAAAGTATTTGAATCAAAAACGCTCGCATCTTTGAAACAACAACGGAGCGTTGTTGGGCACATTTCAACTGCGGAAAGTTGTTCATTTAACTGCAAAAGTATTTGTATTTACAACGTTTTTTTTTTTTCAGAGTATATCTAGATTCAATTGATCGGTTTTTTTCAAAGCATGTCTTACATAAAGAGAAACCAATGGGGCTAGTTGATTTCTCCGGCTTTAGGTTATAATAATTAAAATATGTACTCTGAAAAAAAAACGTTGTAAATACAAAGACTTTTGCACTTAAATGAACAACTTTCCGCAGTTGAAATGCGCCCAACAACGCTCCGTTGTTGTTTCAAAGATGCGAGCGTTTTTGATTCAAATACTTTTCGTATTTAAGTTAACAACGGAAACTGTTGATTCAAATACTTTTCGTATTTAAGCTAACAACTTTTGCTTTTGAATTAACCGCAAAAGTTTTTGGTCGAAAACGGGCACCATTGAAGCAAATACTTACGCATTTAAGTTAACCTCAAGAAAATTTTAAAAATAGTATTTTTTTATATACTTAATAGATATTATTTTATTTTATTTTTTTATACATATAATATATGTAAGTATGTTTACATATCGAGCCCTAACCGCCATAAAGTGTATCCAACAAAATTATCGATTTTAGCGTTTTTAAGGAAATCAATAACTTATTATAGTACCCATCAACTCCCACAATTTTATAGACTTAGGGCCGGTTTCACCTCCTCCGGTTAAGCACTTAACCAGAGATTTTTGCCCTGTTAAGCAATTTATTTGACAGCTCGCCATACAATTTACGTCAAACTAACCAGCGATTAAATTAACCGCAGATTGTGAAACCGGCCATTAATAAATTTCAAGGCTGATTACCAACAGTATAAAAAGAAAATAAAAAAAAAAACTTCTGTAAAATTTAATTTTTGTTGGATACACTTTTTGGCGGTTAGGGCTAGATATGTAGTAATATTAATATTAAGGCCCGTCGTCACCAAACGAGTCATTCATCCATTCACCATTTCCAAACGCATCAGTACATCTGCAGACAACTCTCACGACATCAAAACAAGCTAAGTTTATCAATAGATATTAGTTTTTGTTTAATTAATTTTTTTTATTTATGTATGTATGTACATATATTACTTTCTTATGAAATTTATTTTATTTTAAAATTGAAACGAATTGAACGAATTTCAAAAATTTTGTTTATTTTTTTCTTTCAAATCCTTCTTTCTTTTTACTTAAAAAATGTTTAACAGCAAGCAAGTTTTTGAATCAACAACGCACGTCTTTGAATTGACTACGGAAATTTGTTGAATCGAAAACTTTGCTGTAAAAACAAATACTTTTGCTGTTGAATCAAAGACGGAGATTCAACAGCGGAAAGTTGTTGATTTAACTACGGGTATTTTTTTCAGAGAAGATACATATGTGTTAAACCAAGACCAAGGCTAATTGATACTCTGAAAAAAAAACGTTGTTAATACAAAGACTTTTGCAGTTAAATTAACAACTTTCCGCAGTTGAAATGTGCCCAACAACGCTCCGTTGTTGTTTCAAAGATGCGAGCGTTTTTGATTCAAATACTTTTCGTATTTAAGTTAACAACGGAAACTGTTGAATGAAATACTTTTACATTTAAGTTAACAGTGTTTGCTTTTGAATTAACAGCAAAATTTTTTAGTCCAAAAGCGAGCACCGTTGATTTAAATACTTTTCGTATTTAAGCTAACAATTTTTGTTTTGAACTAACAGCAAAAGTTTTTGGTCCAAAAACGGGCACCATTGAAGCAAATACTTACGCTTTTAAGTTAACATCAAAAAAAAATGTAAACAATAGTAATTTTTTTTTAATATAATAGATATTATTTTATTTTATTTTATTTTTTTATATAATATATATGTTTACATAGTAATATTAATACTAAGGCCCGATTTCACCAAATATGACCTTGTCATTTGATACATCATTTGAACAACGCGATTGATGAAAAGAGACACGGACACAAAGGTTTTCATCACATTTTTCACACCGTCCATATAAAAATTATGGAAACTTGTAGGCAGTGTGTGACAGAATTATCCATCAATCGTGCGCCTCAAATGATATATCAAATGATTATCACTGTCTGCAGGGCTTTTTACACAAACACAAACACATAAACTCAACTTATTTTTTTATTATTTCATAACATATTCTTTATTGTTTTCCGACCGCCATATTTGTAGGTTTGCGGAATTTTATCCTGTCGGCGATGAGTTCTTTTTTATTTAATATTTCGTCGATGTCGTGGGAGTGCATCATTGCAAGCAGTTCAATATTTTTGATACCGCATTCATTGAACTGCATCAATGCACCTGTACATAACTCCCACGACAAGAATAACTTGTTTATTTTCTCATCGCGGACAAGTTTTACCTGCAATTTGGCTCGTTCGATTGCTCGCTATCGGAAAAACGGGATAATCAAACATATTTAATCTGAAAATACAAAATAAATTTTTCAACGTATGTACATATAATTGTATGTACATATAATTTTAATATATTATAATAATATATAAATAATATCATTATTGTGACTTACCTTTACTTGTAATTATATATTGCAAATATGTACATATATATATTTTTCCCGAAAATTTAAATTAATTGAACGAGTTTGAAAAAACAATTTTCTATTTTTTATTTACTTCAAAATTTTTCAACAGCAAGGGAGTTTTTGAATCAAAAACGCCCGTCTTTGAATTAACTATGGAAAGTTGTTAAATCAAAAACTTTGCCGTTAAAACAAATACTTTTGCTGTTGAATCAAAGACGGAGATTCAACAGCGGAAAGTTGTTGGGTTAACTACGGATATTTTTTTCAGAGTAGAAGGTTAACCTACTAAACAGCTGATTGCTAACTTTTTTCTACTTTTTTTATTCATATTGTGATGCTTATGTCAAACTTATGTCAATTTTGATCTTGACGCAATATGATTTATAAAATGGCGGGCTATGATTTTGACAGAAGCATCACAGAATACACAAACAATTTACATGGAGTGTGTATGTATGTATGTAAGTATATCGTACTGCGAAAACCTTCAATAATTGAACCATGACCAAGACCCTTCAAAATAAGTATACAAATGTATGTAAGTCTTTTGTTCCACTTTCCTGACACATCCCTGCAAAAAAATGTGCGATCAATCCCGAAAGAGATTTGTCCTCGATTGATCTCTTTCGAGTACAATCGGTCCACAATTAGTCCCCGATTGTTCCCGTACGGGTATAAATGTAGACTAATTGTAGACCAATTGTTCCCTAACGGGTATAAATGTAGATTAATCGCTTTCATTCCGAACGGGTACAAATCTAGATTCCTTAAATGTAGACATTTTACAAAAATATGCAATGTATTTAAAAAATTGTAGAACAACCGGTAAAACGAATTGAACACCCTTTTTTAATAACAATTTTAACAAAATGTTGCCTAAAATATCCTATGAAAAAATCCATTACATTACGCTCATATAATGCATACTCAAAACTTACAATTTTTAAATTTATTTATTGAGATTTTTTTACAAAAGTAAAACATTATATCGTCGGCCTGGTGCCAGAAACACGAATGTGAAAATTTTTTTAAGTGCGATGTCTGCTCTTTATCGGGTATATCTATATATATAAAAATGATTTGGTATTTAATTGTAACGCTAAAACTTGAAAACGGCTGAACCAAATCAACTACTTCCTTAGGGGGGTTTGTTTGTTGTTACCCCGCGAAGGTTTAGTCGAAGAAAAAATTAAAAAATGTTAGGGGGGCGTGGCACCTCCCATACAACCTTAATTTTTAAAGCTGATTATCTCTAAAACAGTTCAAGGTAGGGATCTGAAAATTGGGATAGAGGTAGGTTATATCAAACCCCTTCTCACTCAGATAAGTGGGGGTTATCAGAAAAGGGGGCGTGGCACCTCCCATACAACCTTAATTTTTAAAGCTGATTATCTCTACAACAGTTTAAGGTAGGTAGCTGAAAATTGGTATAGAGGTAGGTTATATCAAACCCCTTCTCACTCAGAAAAGTGGGGGTTATCAGAAAAGGGGGCGTGGCACCTCCCATACAAACTTAATTTTTCATGATGAATATCTCTAAAATTGTTTACGCTAGGGGCTTGGAAATTGGTGTGGAGATAAACCATAACAATTCCATATTAACGCAAAATAATAGGAGTTATACGAAAAGGGGGCGTGCCACTCCCAACAACACTTAATTTTTTAAGCTGAATATCTTTAAAAGGATTTAAGTCAGGGACCTGGAAATTGGTACAAAGCTATATGATATCAAAACAATTTTTGCGCATAAAAGTGTAGGTTATCGGAAAAGGGGGCGTGGCACCTCCCATACAAACTTAATTTTTCAAGCTGAATATCTATAAAAGCGTTTAAGGTTGGGACCTGAAAATTGATCAGGAGATTAACGATATCAATAGCGTGCTTATGGAAAAAACAGTAGTTTTGGGAAAAGGGGGCGTGGCACCTCCCATGCGTTCTTAATTTTTAAGGCTAAATATCCTTAAAAGCGTTCATGGCATGTACATAGAAATCACTATGCAGAAATACGATATCAATACCATGTTCACCCAAAGAAAAAAGATTTATCGAAAAACGGGGCATTGCACCTCCCATACGTACTAAACTTTTGAGGCTGAATATATCTAAAAGGGTTGTAGGAGGGGCCTGAAAACCATTATGGAGGTATACTATATCAATCCTCTTACTTACTTAGTGAAAATAGCCAATACTCAGTGAAAATAAATGTCCGGAACAGAAAACTAAAAATGTTGTGTATCGTGCAGCCTTAAACTGAATACTAAAATTATATATCTTTGAGGTTGTATACACAATGAAGTAGTGAAAAATCGTTAATTTTCTATTAAAAATAATACCGGTGTAATAACAATTTTTGAAATGAAATTAATAAAAAAATCTGTTTTGGGCAGAACGAAGTTTGCCGGGTCAGCTAGTATTGATATAATAACAATTAATATTTGTATATATACTTATGTACATACACGTACATATTATGTATGTATGTTTACACAAGCATTTATACAAATATTAATTGTTATTACATCAATATATACCCGATAAAGAGAAGACATCGCACTTAAAAAAAATTTCACATTCGTTTTTCTGGCAGGAGACCGACGATATAATCTTTATTTAAATATGCATGAACATTTACAATTTATTAAGGAAAAATCTACATTTGTACCCGTTCGTGCTGAAAGCGATTAGTGATTAATATACATTGGTACCCGTTCGGGTATACAAGTTGAACAATTAGTCTCTTCATAGGACATGCTCGAACGTAAATGCGATCAATTCACTGCATATAAAGGGATGTAAAATTGTATTAGTCGCATGCTCCCTTGCGATTGATCCCGGACACGTCCCGGATTAATCGCATTTTTTGCAGGGATTATCCATAACACACACACAGCCATTTTTGTCCTAATTCCCATTAGTGGCAGTGAAAGTAAAACGGTATTCTTGTCAACATGTCAGCATAATTTTACAAGCATACATAACATACTCACACAATCATACCTACATACACATACACTTATGTCACATAAAGCCATTAAATACCTTTGAAGATAATTTGAAGGCCAACATTGCAGAGGAACAAAAGAATTTTGCAAAAATATTGCAACAAAGGAAAACGTTAGCGAACTTGAAGCCAAAAATACATACTTTCTCTTTATGTATGTACTAAATACTATGACTGGCAGCTAAAGTACACTCTAAAAACAGCATGTAAAAATGCTAGCTAAATGCTAGTATTTTTTTGTGTAATATTACAATTTTATTGCATAATCACGCATTTAAAATGTAATTTCTTGATTTACACAGCAATGCTACAATGTTACGAACATTTATGCTGTAAAAACACATATAGTTCGCGAAATTGCCAACAAAGTGTATAAGCTTACAAAAAAGTGTGTAAATTTACAACAAACACCTAGTAATCTCTTCCCATCGACACCATCCTGACGCGTCGTGCTCATTCGTGTTTGACAATCGGCGGCGTGCGTGTGTGAAAATAATTATTTAAGTGCGTAGATTAAATTTATTTGTAGGTTATAATAAGCTATAATAAAATTAATTTTAATATTTTATAATAAATATGTTAAAAAATAATGTGCAGATTTGGGGAAGTGGGCTACAGGGACAAAGCAGTATTGAGCATTGCGCATATAATAATTAAGTTCATTAAAACCATTGTAAATTTTACGCATTTGGAGCAGTAATATTTACGCATATGATAAGAAAATTTACAAAAATGTTTGTAAAATGTTACTCATTTTGAACAGTAGCCTTTACGCACGTGGTTAGTAAAAGCTATACGCGTTCAGATAGTAAATATACAAATGTGTGTAAATTCGCAATAATTAAGCGAGGCAACTTTTTTGCTGGCTTAATTTATGTAAATTTACATGATTTTTTCTAAGAGTGTATGTAGGTGTGTACATAAGTATTTGTGCTTAATGCTGTACTAACTTAATTTTCAAAGAAAAAATAAAATCTGCAAAAGTTAAAGGCAATAGTGATAGCTTAATACAAGGAAATTCAAATAAGATAATATAAAGCTAGAAATTTTATTATGAACTTGTCTAAAGAAGTAGTTTATGTCTTACAAGAAGTAGTTTATGCTATTAAATGTGCCTCAAAAATGTTTACGACCTTATTAACATTTAATCTTTAGAATCCCAACCCTTCAACTTTACGCAATTCTGAAGATCTTGAAAAAAGTCGTGTACAGGAAAGTCATACTTGAATTATGCTACTCTCATTACGCACGAACAATCTGCATCCTGCTGCCTATCTATACTCGTCTGAGTCTATACATACATACATATCGCCTAAGCTGAAGTTGGAATTCCCAAAACATTTGAGACAAGCATAAATAAAAAATGTGTAGATAGTAAGCTCAGATGAAGTACCATGCATCGGCCACAAATTAAATTGTTTGCCGTTTCATATGCTTGTGACTGTTTTGCGACTGAAAATTTGTTTGGCTTTGTTTTTTTTTTTTTTTGGCCAAAATTTCAAATTGATTTTATTGCTAAAATAGACAACGAAATAAAAAAAAAAAACAAAAACATTTTGACAGTTAAATGGACAAGCAGTCAATTTGATAAGGGTTTACCGTTATATGCGCGCGTTTTGTGTAGATTTGTATATACATATGTACAATGCATACGCGTATGGAGGAACTCTGATGCATTTGGGGGAAACAATTTAATAGGTTTATTGGCTTTAAAGTGAGATTGATGATTGTCAATTTCGTAAGCAATAAAGAGAGATCTGAGCGATTGGCGCCCACACATGGTACGCTGTCTAATCATTTTTATTCAATGCTTCTTTATGTCCTTGATATTGAAAAACAAACTTTTATTTTGTTTGTGTTTTATTTTTGGGGTCGTCCCAGACCACAGACACTTTGGCATTTTTTACTAATTTTAGATATGTACATATATGTATGTATGTATTTTGTGTAGGCCATCTGCTTTTAATAGTTTCAATTGAAATGCTTCAATAAATCACTTACTCTATGGTAGTATGGTAGGTAGAAGAAATTGATTTCGGTGCATATTATGTACAGTGAAATTAGTTATCTATGGAAGGAAAATTACATTTTTTTTTACATCAAAATAGTCTCCACTAGTGTTTTAATCGATGTCAGTTATCTGTAAAAACTAATGACTGGACTTGCCTCAAATCTTTTGACTCGTTAAGCAGCCATTCATTAAGCGTCTCCTGGCAAGAATTCACAACACTTACCAAAATTCTATGATGTACATATGTTAATATGCTTCAGATATACTCTATATGGTTTAGAGGTCATAGAGCTCATAGGGAAAACGTTTTTGTCGTTTCATCCTATTGGTATTCATTCAAACCCTCTTTTAATTCTTAGATTTCCTTTGCAGCATACCTATTCTATTATCTACTATGTAGACACTGTTCCTTCTTCTTCTTCTTGATTGGCGCTTAACCGTCTAGACGATTCTGGCCGAGTCCAACAGAGCGCGCCAATTGCTTCTGTTTCGTGCAGCATGGCGCCACTTGGGAACACCTAGGGAGACAGCATCGCTGTCCACCTGATTTTCCCAACGCAGTGGAGGTCTCCCTTTTCTTTTGCGTTCAGCGGGTTTCGATAGAAATGCTTTCTTGGCCGGAGCGCCTTCGTCCATTCTCACGACATGACCTGCCCAACGCAGCCGCTGGATCTTTATTCGCTGAACAATGTCGATGTCTGTGTAAAGCTCGTACAGCTCATCGTTAAATCTCCGTCGATACTCGCCCACGCCAACGCGCAAAGGTCCATAAATCTTACGAAGAACTTTTCTCTCGAATACTCCAAGTGCCATCTCATCTGATTTTGAAATTGTCCATGCTTCTGCGCCGTACATGAGGACTGGAACGATGAGCGTCCTGTAGAGTGTGATTTTTGTTTGTCGAGAGAGGACTTTACTTTTCAGTTGCCTACTTAGTCCGAAGTAGCATTTATTGGCAAGCGTGATTCTTCGTTGGATCTCCGTGCTGACATCATTCTTGGTGTTAATGCTGGTTCCCAGATAGACGAAGTCCTTAACAGTTTCGAATTTGCAGCTATCAACATTGACGTGGCTGTCAAGGCGTGCTGTTTCTTTGTGTGATGACAGGAGGTACTTCGTCTTGTCCTCGTTGACCGCCAACCCCATTTTCTTAGCCTCTTTATCCAGCTTGGAGAAGGCAGAACATACGGCGCGCGTGTTAGTGCCAATGATGTCGATGTCATCGGCGTACGCCAGCAGTTGCACACTCTTGTGATATAAGATGCTTCCTGTATGGTTAAGTTCTGCAGCTCGTATTATCTTTTCCAGCATCAAATTGAAGAAGTCGCACGAAAGAGAGTCACCTTGTCTGAAACCTCGTTTGGTCTCGAACGGCTCGGAGAGGTCCTTCCCAATTCTGACGGAGCTGGTGGTGTTAGCCAATGTCATTTGGCATAGCCGTATAAGTTTAGCAGGGAAACCAAATTCAGACATTGCGGCATACAGGCAATTCCTATTCGTGCTATCAAAAGCGGCTTTAAAATCGACAAAGAGATGGTGTGTGTCGGATCCTTTTTCATGGGTTTTTTCCAGTATTTGTCGTATTGTGAAGATCTGGTCGATGGTAGATTTACCAGGTCTGAAGCCACACTGATAAGGTCCAATCAGATTGTTGACGATAGGCTTCAGTCTTTCGCACAATACACTTGCTAAGACCTTATATGCGATATTCAGGAGGCTTATCCCACGATAATTGGCGCGTACTGTGGAGTCTCCTTTTTTGTGGATTGGGCAGAGCACACTTAAGTTCCATTCGTCGGGCATGCGCTCGTCCGACCATATTCTGCATAGGAGTTGATGCATGCTCCTTATCAACTCTTCGCCACCATGTTTGATGCCAATATTCTTGGACCAAAAATTCCTACGGCATGCCAAAAAATTCCCTACTTTTCCCTACGCTAACAAAAATTTTCCCTACATATTTCCCTACGTCGTATTTTCTCTATATTGAAATAAACACACACAAAATTGATGCTAATAAAGTTTTTATTCAAAAAGCCACGTGACCCAATCAATCCTTATTTCGTTTTTTTAATAAAATTTTGAATCAGCTTATAAAATATTTTAGTTGACTCCTAATAAATTTCATGTATTAACGGCTTTTTGGCTTGAAAAAGTGTCCGTTACCCCTAACTGCAAACCATCTAATGGGCACGGAAACGCATAACACCCTAAATTAGGGGTTTTTGTGTGAGCGAAGCTGACGAAAAAAAACTTTTGCTCCGAGGCCCTGTAAGCAGGTAAAAGAATATATTGCCAGATCAGAACAAAGTATAATTATGAAATATTAGGCATGGGTAACAGTGCGCTGCGCGGCGCAATTGCGCTAGCGCCAACCCTGGCACTATTGCGCTAACTCCGATTTGGAAAATGCGCCAACTCAATATTGCAATATAAAATCGACTCAATTTCGTGCGCTAACACTATCACCGGCTCCAATATAGCGCTAGTGTAAAATTGGGCCACCACAACGCCAATAACACACAGCGTATACGACACCGTCACAATTATGTATGTATGCTAACGCCAACACCGAACCATCGCTAATACGAAAGGGTATTGGTATTTTACTTTCATAATGGGTGAGTTTCTAAGACTGAGCTGTTGTGCAACTGTTGAGTGTTTGTCTTAGAAACGCACTGTTGAGTAATTCCGCTCAGCTCAACAGTTGGCAACTTTTCGCCATTTTTTGCATCACAAATTTTCTTCGCTACTTGAGCTCAACATGTTGTGTAAAGCCAAACAGCTGATAAATTCATCAAACCGTTTCTAAGACGTAGCTGTTTAACTCAACTGCTAGGCAACTGTTCAGCTCAACAGTTGCGGAGCAGCTTTTTCTTAGAAACTCACCCAATGAAAGAAGACAAAATTGACATTATCTGTAAATAGGAAAGAAAAATATAATACAAAACAAATTAAATAAAATATTTATTAGCATATAGTATATTTTTATTACGCATGGTAAATGGTAAGGGGAAATTTCGATATAATGCGCCCAGACAAGGAATTTTTCTTTTTAATAGGGTGGAGCCGACCCTCGTATTCCATAATGAAGATGCAGCAAAACGAAGACTCCAGCATATTTTAACAAATATACGCAAATGATTTTTAAAACTAAATTTAATTGTGGCACAATTATTGTGACCGCGTATATGTGTCATCAGAATTGCGCCAAAAGAAATAAAACGGGGCAGGCGCGGATCCAGGATTTCGGAAAGGGGGGGGGGCTTTGAAAATTTGTTTTTTGGGAAGATGTTTTTTAAGGGCAGACGCTGGTGAAAATATGGACTAATACCACCTACTATTATTATTCTATATACTAGTTGCGCCATTTCCCGCACCTTAAAAACACCAAACACAAAACCCTCCAAATTAACAATAGCCGTATTCGATTGGGCAAGAGTTAGAGACTTGCGAAAAAAACACCCACTGGTATAAAAACAAGTGAAAATTAAACGACCGTTCGTTAAAGTAAAGGAATTGGAAAAAAGTTGTGTTTATTTGCACAGCTATTCTACAATCCCTCGGAACTCCGATCGCGGCGACGCCGACTGCTACGACAAAACGAAAATTGGTATTCTGGTTTACGACGTTTCGAACATAAGTGTTGTTAAGTGTTAAACTATGTTCGAATCAGTGTTAGATAGCGTTTATGCGAAATAATATGTATTTTTTGACAGCACATTTGTATTTTTGACAGCAAATTTATATTTTCAGTAAATTTTAGATTAAATTTTCAGAAAGAATATATTAAATGGTTAAAAAATGGATTTTATTGCTGCAGCAGTTTTTTTAGTGGAAAAATAAATGGAAGAACAAAGGAATTTAGACATTAATTTTAATTCAATTGTTTAAAATATTGCTTTCTATTATAAAAAAAAGTGCCAACATATATGAAAACGGCATTTATAGAATACTGTCACCAAGTTTCATGAGAGAATACCACGGTATATATATTGAGACGGTAATGCCAGTAGGCGGAAATGTCAAATACTGCTTAGGTCACAGGCTCAATAAAGCCGCGAACAACCAAACAAACAGCTGTGCCAATTGCAAAAGGAAATGACGTATGCGGACCTGATACTTTTTTCTAAAACCGAAAGAAATAAGGCAGCCAGCGAACTGACATGACCTTTTAATTGGATCATGAGAGAATACCTTGTAATTCGGAAATTAACACCGGCTAAGCTTGGGTAGAATGAACCAATTTTATTTATTTACAAACTACTAGAAATTTTTCAGTGAAACTTTCAGGAAATATTCTTTGGATGATAATTCATCTACCTTTAACGCTTTCAACTATTAAATTATAATATTAAAGTTTTCCAAAAGGAGAATTCTGCCGGCTGAGGTTTTTTTGAAGCGCGGCCGAAGGCCGGTGACACAAAAAAGTCTTCTACATACACATTGCTTTAACAAGGAATATCTCTTGCACTATAATCGTCTGGCGAGAGCGACTTTTTTATGATCTGTGATAGGATCGTGGTTCATTATATACAAATTTTCCTTTAACACCAGTGGTACATTATTGCGATTCCCACCTTAACTATTAGTAATTTTAAATTATGAAAAAAACTGGACTCCATGAACTCAATGGCAATGAAAATGCCAACTTTAGTGAAAATAAAATTTACAGCTTATTCCCACAAAGTTTCATGCGAAAACCTCTTGCAGTTTGTTTGTTTTACACTATTTATAGTACATAATATGTTATACTGATGCAATCTATGGATGACGCTCTACACTGTTCGCATATCAACAAGTTTTTATGGATCGCAAAATATAAAAGCAAATTTGGGATCCAGGTTGCGATCAATCAAATCATGAATATGTACATATCGTGTAGCAGCAATTTTGTGACTCGCCAGGACGCGTTGAGCATGAACGGATATAGAAAGTGAGCACTAGTGATGAGCGATATATCGCAAACGGTGATTTTTTTTCTGTGAATAAAAAATCACAAATCGCAATTGCGATCACTTTTTCAAAGTAGCAGTTCACTACTTATTGGCAACTGCTATCGATGTAGCAAGTAAGCAGTTCACCTATGTGAATCGCAATCGCAAAAGCATTATAAATTTCTTTTTGTTTACACTTTTGAGCAGACCACATACGTACATATATAGAAATATAAGAAAAAAAAATTATTGAATTTACGATTTGTCTTTGAAAGTTATATCGCTCAGAAAACGCAAAATTAATCTCTACCGGTAACTGATGATTTTATACCAGTCCATGAAATCGCAATAGCAGTTTAAAATCACAGTGATTTAAAAATAGCAATCACCGAAATCACAGATATCGAAAAATCGCAGTTTCACTCATCTCTAGTGAGCACGTTTCTTCGATTTGTTAGTTTCTCGTGCAAATGTTTGTAAATCATGTCGCATGCCGATATTTTAAATCTTTAAAAAGACACAGTGAGGCAAAAATACTTAAAGGAGTACATCTTGGCACAGAAATTATGCCCGAGTTGCTTTTATTAAACAATAATATATAAATATTGCTAAAAAGGATAATAAATTTTATTATTAAATAAAAGTTCAATACATTGAAACTCCTTGTACTTATTTTCCTCTATTCAGTCTATTGTACTAAAGCAGATTCCTTTTGTTCACTTATTTTGCAAAGAAAAGGCCAGTAGCATGCCGATTTCCGAACTTCGAAAAAATCTGACGTTCATCGGACGTCAATCGAATTGCAGAATGCCATTTGATCCGATTCACCTCCGATGAAAGTGGATCGTAAACCGGAATAGATGTGTTGATGAAATTTCTTCAACTTTTTATCGATAGATGTCTCCCCTATCTTCGAACACCGTTCGTTAACGTACGTATAAAGAACGTATATTCTACAATATACGTTCTTTGGTACGGAATTGGAAAACATTTTCTAATGAACGGTATTGCGTTGAATTCGAAGATAGGGTAGACATCTATTGACAAAAATTTGAAACCATTTCACTTATTGACAATAGAAAAAATTGGCATAATCAGTGAAGATCAGTTTAATGAGTAGCTGGCATACACTCTAAAGGTCTCTTAAAGTCTCTAACATTTTGTATGGAAACTGTCAGCCAAGAGAGCAGAATCGAGTATAAGCGAGCAGAGAAGTGCCCAATAAAACACCCCTATTGCATTCAAGTATGCAGAAACATTTTATTTGTAGTTATTTAAAAATTTTAGGTTCTTAGAAAAAATTAATTCGCTGCAAAGGAAACGAAAATTTTTTACTTCAAAAATTCCCTACATTTAGCTAATTTTTAAAAATCTGTCCTTTTTTCCTTACTCTGCAAATTTGAGGTCGAATTTCCCTAAAATTTTTAAATAACTACAAATAAAATGTTTCTGCATA
Source organism: Urophora cardui (assembly GCA_960531455.1). NCBI lineage: Eukaryota > Metazoa > Arthropoda > Insecta > Diptera > Tephritidae > Urophora > Urophora cardui. The sequence goes on along the minus strand of OY482674.1, from coordinate 115,990,453 downwards.
CTTGAATGCAATAGGGGTGTTTTATTGGGCACTTCTCTGCTCGCTTATACTCGATTCTGCTCTCTTGGCTGACAGTTTCCATACAAAATGTTAGAGACTTTAAGACTCTTTTCCCTACACATGGCATCACTGCACTGTTCACATTGTGGCACAAGTATTTTAATTTCACATGCTTAAGTTTTATGTAAAGTGGAAAAGTTGCTCTAAATTGGTACTTTGTAAAAGTGAAATGAATTGAATTGTTCACTAAAGCCGACACAAATAGAAAAGTTTGTCACAACAACGTACATAGTATGATGTGCTAAACAGTGACAACAAATGGTAAAAAATTAGTTTATTAAATACCTTACAGACCTTCAAGGATGCAAAAGAATGATATAGTTCATTATGGGCTAACAAACAGTACACTCAAAAAAAAATTTCTCTCGATCAAAGACATAATTTTCCTTATTTTGAACACGCGCACAGTGGGGGCACCTCCATACAAACGCGGCCAAAAATAGTAATAATTGAGCTAGAAACTTTAAACTCGGAACTTAAGCTTTCTTGATTGAAGATAGTAAACTGTGAAAATTTGAACAAAATCGGCCCACAAATACACCCCCCTCCCATATAACGGTATTTTTGAAATTTCAATATTTTGTTAACTATTATAGCTAAAATGCTCAATTTTAATAAGAGCACACATTTTTTAAATATAAATAATATACAGTAATCATTTTGGAAAAAGCGCAAAGTATTCCATGGTTTTCAAATTAAAAATATATGCACTTTTGAGCATTTTATAAGCATTCATCATAAAATTTTCCTTCAAAAAAATCACATTTAAAAAAATTTTTATACCACAAATGAAACTATACTTTTCTAAAGGATTTCAGTGTGCTGAATCTGAATCTGAAGTCAGAATTTTCAAATTGGTTCTAGTTTTTGAGATATTCATGTCCAATTAGGCAAAAAAACACGTTTTTGACTATATTCCCTGCTTAATATCTTGTATGTAATATTTTTTTATTCAAAATCAAATACACCGTTAGAAAGCATAAACCATCCCCCTGAATATGGCGTTTAAATTTTTCAGATATCTTTATTAGAATTGGAGAAATTGTTGTTTAAGTTTCATTAACTTGGCAAATTTTCCCCATACAAAATTATTAATACTTTTTGAAGCATACTTTTGGGGATTTTGTATGGGAAAAATGTATGAAAACTTAGAAAAACTCACTCCATAAAAAAGTTCATAAAACAAAAAAGCGCAAACGAATTTTTAAGATTTCTTCACCTGTTTATAAAGCACGTTCACTAGCACCAAATATTAAAAATTTGGAGAGGTCATATTTTGTATTTTTTTTTTTATTTCATGTTGAAATTTTCCAATTTTTACACAATTTTTTTTTCTGTTCGAAAAGAAAAAGGCTGCAAAAAATAATGATAACGCTGATAAAAAAAATTCTTTCATAATTTGAAAGTGTGAACCATTGCCTACAACACGGTGAACAAACTATTCGATTAGTCGCCTAAGAATAAGATTTTTCATAATGTCAAAAGTAGCCTAATTATTGCGTTTTGAAAAAGGCACTTTTAGTCAAATGGGAAAAAGATTATTTAAGCGAAAAGCGCAGGTGGATTTCAAGAATTAAAATGCAGTTTGATTAAAAATATATCATTTCAAAACATATGAAAAAATTGGGGAGGTCATATTTTTTATTTTTTTTATTTTTTTGTTTAAAGTTGAGCAAAATTTTTTTTTTACGACTTTTTTTGTCAATATTTGAAAGTTCATATAAATCTAAGAGTTACCGCTGGTTACAAAAGGCTTATTGTTTCTAAAAGGCCAAATCAATATCTATGTAATGATGTATCACTCGATTACATACGTTAATAATTGAATGAGTTACAGCATTTTGTATAAGGTGTAATTGTTGAGAAATAAAAGGACCTATTTTTTGCTCAGTTTTTAACACCCTGTACGGCTAAACAAAACGAGACTCAAAAAATTTTATATAAGCTTTTTTTTTTACAAATTGTTATATCTGTCAATCACTTTCAAAAAAATTTGATTTGCTAATACTTTAATTTCGATTTCATTTTTGGCCGCTATCACCCAGTGTGACGCGTCCCAATACAAAATTTTCTTTGTTTTGTGTAAATTTTCTCAGAAATGTGGAAAAAACATTCAAACAAATTCGTTGCCATGGGGATTTGTATGTGAATTTAATTTCTCAAAATTAAAGAAATCAAGTCTTCAAAACAAGGAAACTTGGGAATGGAATGGCGCTTAAAGAATATTTCATTATTTTAATGTATGAATTTTTTCAAAACAAGTATATGAAACCATGGTAACGCATGTAACAACAATATTTTATAAACCTTTTAACATGTTTTAAGGAAAATTTACTCAAAACAAAGAAAGTAGTGTTCAAAATAGGTAAACAATTTCTTTGACCCCTCCATATATATTTTTTCTCTCAGTGTAGCTGAAACTTTTTCAAAATAATAAAAAAATGTTAATTCTTAAAGGAAAATTATAGTTGGAGGAAATATGTATGTACATAACTATCAAGCAGTGTTGCGTGATAATGTGCATTTGGAGTAGTCAGGGGTATCACTGAGCTTGTCTGTAACAGACGAACTTGCTAGACAGAGCTCGACTAGATATTTTCTTACTGATATAGAACGCCAATACGCAATAAACCGCAGAATGTTTTAGATATCCGGAAGAACATAGCCTGAAATGAGATCATAAACGATATTGTCATTTAAACTAACTAAACAAATGTATGTATCTCCCCTTTGATAGGCGTATCCGCCTCTTTGGATAATGTACGGAGGGGCTGAGTATACCTTCTCGTAGATTATAGTGAGGTTTCGGTGATGATAAAGATGTACAGCTTGATATTATTGTCAGTTTGATAGACAGAATATGTATTGGTATGATTTGTTCTATTAAAACCTTAAAAAGATAAAGTGAACTGTATTTCAAACACGAAACTGTTTTGGAAGTAAAACACTCAAACCATTAAACGGCAGAATGGTAAGAAAAAAATCAACAGGAGGAAATCAAAGAAAGTAGCAAAAAACTTTTTATTTACCACCCAAAGAAAGGGACATTGACTTAAATTGATTTTTTGGGAGTAAAAACTTCATTCTGACGTTATAACTTTGGCGTGATGATTTAATAAGAATGCTGATAAACTTGTCTTGGTATGCTCCTTCGCATATGGACATAATAAATGGATTAATATCTACAGACGCACATGTACATATATGCATACAAAATCAGCCGGCATGTTTCCTGTTTAAAGCTTTATAAATTTTTAAAGCGCCGCTAACTTGCTGGCCAAGAATTTCTGTTATTCTCTAGCATTGAAGTATTGGGAAATTTTGCTTTACTTTGATTTTGCAAGGGAGTAACTAAGGGAAATTTTACTTTTTACTTTGCAAATCAATAAAGAAATCTCTTCGCTAGCGTTTGCGCTCAACAGCGCACAAATTACCACATGTTGAGAAATTTCCCTTTATAAGGGAAATTTTATTGCACGCTCAAAATACATAGAAATTTCGCTTTTCTTACAAAGCACAATACAAATTTTGATTTTCTTTTGTTGTATTCGTGCGTTTTGCTGGTTTTAGTGGAGAAATACCGTTAGATACCTACATATGTATATACTATGTATATATGTATATGTATATTTCATATATGGGTTAAGCATGCATAGAGTTGATGTGTGTGTGGTGGTGGAGGCATTTTAAAGTAGGTGGTTTTGTGGCGCTGTTTTAGTGGAGGCAGTCTTTTGCTTTTACTTGGTTCACTTTTTTTCTACAATGTTGCGTTGTTGTATATTAGTATTAGTGTGTTTGTATGTATAGGACGCTGTGCTTTTTTGTATGCAATTTGCTACATTGTAAACTTTTACAAAACCATTGGCTTTACTGCTTATTTGCTTACATTGTTTTTATTTTCGCGTTAAATTCAAACTGCGAACAGGTGATTTTTCTGACAATTTTTTTTTTTCGTTGCGGTTTATTTAATTTTTTCGCTAATAAGTTTTTCGCGATTCGTGAAGAGTTGCAAATGTGTGTGAGAAGATTTACCTAATTTTTTTGTGCTTTTTGCAATGAAATGGTTTTTTTCGTCATATATTTGCGTATTTTCTACTTTCTACCATAAAATCGTTACGTTATTTTTTTTTAGTTATTTCTTCAATTTTTACCGCCAGCATCATTATTGAATATGTAATTTTTTTTAATTTAAAAATTGATTTGCTTTCTAGTGCTACTGTCACTGTCGCGTTTAGCTGATTGATGCCCGAAAGTTTTTCCGTTTTTTGTTTTGCTTCTTTCACTTGTTTCATTGCTGTGTTTGGTTTCCTATACTTGCTTGTAAAATTTGTGCTATTTGCCATTGTTACTATTCGCTACTCAACATCTTTATTGTTGCTTTGTTGTTACATAACACATTTCTTCTATTTGTTCTTATGCTGTATTTTCTTCTGCTGTGCTACTTACACTTCAACATCCTTTTTCGCCTTTTGCATGCATCATTTTTGGTGGCATGTTGCATGACGTTGTGCCGTTGCACGTTGTGTCGTTGCTTTTAACCACTCAACTATTGGATAGGTCATGTTTACATTTCGTATATATCTATGTATGAAAGCATTTGTTTGTTAGCTTGACTTTTATTGATGTCATACGCACATGTATTTGTATTGGTGCGTATTTAAAGTCGATAAAGGATTCTTGTCACTCATGTGGATATGTATCTTCATACATTCCCTTGTGTTTTGCTAATTCCTATTTACTGCAACGTATGACACTTTCTCTTCTTCGTGATAAATTATTTTATTATAATTTAAGTGTCACCAGTCTTCAACTGTTTTTTTTTTGTGCTTGAACTACATACTTCAGGAAACTAATTCAGTAAAAGCGAAGAATTTCCGCCGCTTTTAAAATATCATTTTGGTGTTGAGTTTATTCTCTGTGATCCCTGTAATCCATTCCCCGAGCCATGAACCTCGAATAGGGCCTGAAACTTATTTAGAAATTAACAAGTTATAAAAAGCATATAAAATGTGTCGCATATTTCAAGGTGTTTTTTTTTTCTTTCTGCTATGGTCTTTTATGCTTGTTTTTCTATAAAAATTTTGTCTGAGTGAAATTTCTCGCCGAATAATTTTCTAGGACATTTTTTACCATCTAGCGAGTTACCAAATGCTATTTTAATCGCGCTTCCCAAAACAGATGCTAATATGAACCCTTTGTGATGGAGCTAAATTCATTGAAATAATTCTCATACAATTTTGCTATTATAACCTGAATAATGTATTTCGATGCGATTTAAAATGTAATCAATGTTTCCATTTCCATTTAAGCATATCAAATTTATTGCATATTTCAAGGCGTCATATATTTCCTGACTGCTCAAGAAGAACGTAAAATATTCTTTGTATAAAAATTTCGTCTCAGGATACCTCGAGTGAAATTTGTCAGCGAACAATTTTCCACAATATATTAACCATCTAGCGATCGCCTAAATGCTATTAAATATGAAATACCCAAAAAAGAGGCTAATAAAGTCTGTACCAGAAAAAATTCATACTTACATATTCTGCAGTTAAGCCATTTTGTAAAATAACTGTAAAGATTCTTTTTCTCGTTTCAATTACTACTTTATTACGCCACTCAAAACAAACAAACATTTTGTAGTTTACATTAATTTTGGTAAAATTCGCGAATCTTTCTTTTAACGCCTTGCATTAAAGTTGTTACAACACTTTCGTCTACGTTTTTGTACTCATTTTTCAACCTATTTTTGAAATCATTAGCATTTTTAGCAATTTTATTTGTTTTCTTAAGGTTTCTCTTCATAAGAGCCCAATACTTCTCTATTGGTCGAAGTTCTGGACAATTTGGTGGATTAGCTTCCTTCGGTACAACTGTTATGCTATTTTCTTGATACCATTCCATCGTTCTTCTTGAATAGTGACTTGTCGCTAAATCTGGCCATAACAATACATATCCTTGGTGCTTGCGAATAAATGGCAATAAATGCGCTTGCAAGCATTTTTCTATATAAACGGTGAAGTTAACCGTGCTCTGCGTTACAAATTCTGAACTTCTCAGACCGCAGCTGCAAATCGCCAGACTATATATTGTTTGGGAAATTTGCCAAGCCTTTGAGTTGAAAACTTCTTGTCAACGTTGCCCTTTTCAAATGCTGTGTAAAACCCTTGCCCGGGTATTTGAGAAAAATCGGCTTTACAGTATGTTTCGTCATCCATTACTATACAATCGAATTTGGTAAGAAATTGCTCGTACAATTTTCGGGAACGCTTTTTTGCTAATTTTTCCTTTTCTAGCGATCGATCAGGTACTTTCAGGACCTTGTAATTCTTTAACTGAAAGCTTTCTTTAATCCTTTGTACTGTTGATTTGGATGTTCCCACGATTTTGGCCATATCTCGCATTGAAGTGTTGGGTTTTTCGATAAACTTCTTCTTGATCGCTTTAGCGAGTTTCTTGTCAGTGGGACCTCTTTTTCTTCCAGAACCTGGTGTCCGTTGGGTACATATACCCTTTTTATATAGAAAAATAACACGCTTTACTGTACTAACGGACACGCCTACCTCTTTTGCTAACTTCGCGTACCGCACAAATTTACATATTTTCCAAATATTTGGATAGTACTAAACCACGAGATTTTTCTTGATTTGACGGCATTTTTGGACAAAATGATCTTATACAAAATTAAGTTATTATTTCGGTTTTGACAGATATTGAAGTTACTATTTTATGAATTTTTTTTAAATCGAAGCCTACTAAGACCAAATAAAATAATTTGAGGAAAGGTAATTTTTTTTGTGGGACAGACTTTATTACCCCTTTATAAGCGAGCTAATGGATTGAAATATTACTCATATTACCAACTGAATATTGCATTTCATTCTGATGTAAATTTTAACCCTTTTTTAATTCTTTTTAAAGATTTTAAAATTAAAACATTTTCAAAGGCAAAGAATTTTCGCTTGATAATAACAAATGTGGAGGTTTTACTATACGAATATTTGTCTCTTATCCCAAGTTTGAATTACGCTTTTCATAATACAAATACTAAACTACTTTTCCATCAAATATACCCTAACCTTCCACAATTTGCATGTCAACGTTATTATTCGTGATGGAAATAAGTATTTCACATACCTACTTTTTTTCTTAGCAAGCAAATTAGTTTTCACCAGAAGTCGCTGCTTATAGTGCGGGTGTTAAACATAATGAATTTTGTTAATTGGAAAACGTAATAATAAGTTCCGCGAGGTATTTATTTACATACATATAGACAAAGCTTAGCTACCGCCAGAAAACTCAATCGCATTTTCTCTTTTTTTTTCATAAAGCATAAAGCGATAAATTCATAATTAATATTAACCCCCCCTCCCCCCTCCCAACACTGGGCCAAATGCTCAATCTAGCACGCAATAGTCGAAAAATGAAGTGTTAGCGAATTCGAATTGATATCGCTTTTCACATCAACATATGTCCACACTACTCAAGGCCAATATTTTTTTTTTTTTTTTGCAAAAACAACATCGTAGTAATCAATCAAACATGAGTATAAATTTGTATATAAAAAAAAAATTCAAATACAATTTAAACGTGCTTATTGTTTAACAATATTTTACTAAGATCGCGGGACGATTATCATTAAAATTATTCAACGCGTTTTCACCGCAAAGTTTGTTTTAATAACTAGTTAAATTTAAAATATATTTGTTTAAGTTTTCGTTAAAAAAAAAAACCGATTTTTGAGTAGTGCCAAAACTTTAATTTTTTTCAAACAAATTTAAGTTTTAGTTAAGATTTAGTTGCGAATTCCCTTGAATTCCAAAGACATACCATACTCTTGAGAAAGACCAGCTATTAGGCTTCATAGTTATAAAGAAAATGGCTGCCCGTTTTTGCCCCTTTTTGAAATTTCTTTATTTTTTATCAGACATGTCGATTTCAAGAAAAGAGTTGTACAAGGTTTGGGTAAGCGTTCAGGACAGCAACAATAAAGCTGGTGCCGTAAATCAATATGCGTTGGGTAAATTAGGACTCGATGAAGCTAACCAGAGTAAAGCATATAAAAATGCAAGGCAGAGGGTCAACAAATTTGTATTTAAATTGGACGAAAAATGGAAAAATTCTAACAGGATGAGTGAAAGGTTCGAAGCTAAACATAAAAAGTGGCTAAATGGTAAATTAAGGTTTGAGGTACCTAAATCGCAAGCTCTTTGTCCCTAAATTTTCGTATGAACCTTCCTTGTAGTGTTGGTTTTCAATGTGCAAAATTTCATTTTGATAGCTCGTTGCAAAATCATATTATGGCCTATTGCGCGCTAGATTAAGCATTTGGCCCACTGTGCTCCCCTCCAAAATACTTACCTAAGAACTGGAAATTTCTTTTTCGCAAAACCAAATTGTTAGTCAACTTTTATTTGTATTACAAGTGTTTGTTTGTATGTATGTATGTATGTATGAAAACTAATTTATGAAATTGCTTTTGTGAAAAAGGTGCGCAGCAGAGAACAAAATTATTAACCCTTTCAGTACAAAAAATCAACCGGTGAAGCGAAAAATCTGAAAATTCGTATTCTGACTAATTTTGGGTCGCTGATTTCAAATTTTCAAGAAAATTTTTTGTAAGTCGCTTGGTTTTACCGTTATAACGTGTCCAATATATTGGACAGCGGTTCCCAATAGCTGTAAAAATAAGAACTTCTTTAGGAGTCATTTGTTAGCTTTATTCGTCTTTATTTAAAGCCTAAGCAGTTATTTTAACTTTTTATGCATTAAAAACGCTCCAATTTTGTCAAGAAATAAAAGTTTTTTAAATATTCTTTCATTTTGCATTGATTGACGTTTTTCGCTTGTGTAAATTTTTGGATATGTTTCGAATAATAATATACCTACTGGCGCGAATACAACTCTAACGAGTCGTAGGCCAAGGTTATTTTCCATTTCCAGGCGTGCCCCTTAATTTTTTTTAACCGATTGTGTGGACCTACAGTTTTAAGCCGGCTCCGAACAGGTTATATACATATGTATTTCGCGTAAGGAGATTTTTCATGCCAAAAATAAACTCGGAAGGTATGACGCCCATTGCCGAGTGTTGGCCGCGGTTTCTATTCTTGAAAAATTAGTTATATTAATTTTGTATTGGTCCGCGCTTGGTTCTAATAGGGGACCTCGGCATCGCAGCCAGAAACTCTACTCACTACATCATTCTTTCGAATTATCTGTGTGTAATTGTGTTGCGGTTCGCTTCCATTTTTTGTAGCCCAATCTAGGCTGAAATAGAAGTTGTTTCTTCTTCTCTTTGTCCCACCAGTTAGCTTTGTCTCCGTTGCTGATTCCGGTGAAGTTCGAAGCTAAATTGACAACTCTGTTGTCGAACCATTTGGAAAATATTACCTTTCCATTTGAAATGTAATATTCAGCAGAAGAACCACGTCCCCGTTTAGCCATTGCTCTATGATCCGGAAGTGGCGGTTGGCTAAAACGCACTGTTACAGCAGCTTTTATTCCCCTATCGTCCCCAAATTTCGAACAGGGCGAAATAATGGAAGTAAATATCGAAGAAAAATACATGCCCTTTTTGCCCTCAATAATCATATGCTTATTGGGCTATAACATAGTGGCTAATTCGACTCAAATGGATTTCGCAAATAGTTCATCCAATGAGGTTGAAGACTCTTCGTAAACTGTAAAATCCGAAGGGCTTTCCGCTTCTAACACAGAAAAGCCCTTTATACCTACCTCATGGACTTGGATTCCCTAGATATATTGCTTTGTAATAAACTCTCCCTTGAAGGGGATTACCTGTCCAGTAACACAAAGATTTTCCTCAAAAGAGTATGGTAAACCCCAAAGCTTATCGAAAAAAATGCGAATTTGATGGATCCTTGTGGAGCTTGCCATAAAATCATCACCAAAGTACTTCATAAAGTACCGTATTTTCATTTTGAATAGCACTGGAGTCACTTTGAAAATGTGGTATATGTTTCCTATTTTCTCAATCAAGCTTCAAGAATCTCTTCCTCTGTCGAAGCATGCCAAGAAGTCATATCCTCAATAAAAAGCAGACATATAATAAAGCTGGTATAAAAAACCAGTAGTAAAATTTGGGCACATTTTGACAGTCTCTGGGTACTGTTGTCCAATATAACGGACATGTATATTTAGAGACCCCCTCGAGGAACTATTCATAATTTTTATTTCTTATTTACACAAAACATATTCTTAAACTTGTAGTAATACTAATGATTTTTTTCTAAGTTAAATTCCAGCAATAAATAATAGTTTTTAATCGTTTTTTACAGACTATCTTTCAGAATTTAAACATTATTAAAATGTAGGTAAAAACGCGTTTAATTATTTTCGGAAAATCAAAATAAAGAAGCGATCTAAAGAAGAATAATATAATTGTTGGAAAACGACAATTTTTTAATCAGTAAAAGCTTTGGTATGTGAGAAAATAAAGTTTTAAGTACACATAAACAGCGTCCAATATATTGGACGTTTTTACTGAAAGGGTTAAAGAGGAAATTATAAAAATTGTATAAATAAAATACGGAAATATCAAAAGTCCGGCAAATGTACCTCAGGGTAATATTTTGGGACCTCTTTTCTTTATTTTATTCATCAACGATATCTCTTCATGTTTCTCCTCATCCAAATATCTGCTCTACGCTGATGACTTAAAAGTTTATTCCGAAATAAGTAGCCCTAGGGACGCGGCAGATCTTCAGTCGGAACTTGACAACTTATATAAGTGGTGTGTCACTAATCGACTATATCTTCATATTAGTAAATGTCATAAGGTCTCATATTACAAATTATCCCATCCACCTCGTATCGCATCCCATCATCACCTCGTATCGCATATCTAACTGTATGCTTGACGCGGTCTCTGAGATTAGAGATCTTGGTGTGTATTTTGATTTCAAGTTTAGCTTTGCATTGCATATTAATCATACAATTTCAAACTCGCTCGCTATGCTTGCCTTTGTTAGGAGAAACTCTTCAAACTTTGGTGACCCATACACTCGTAAATTGCTATTTTCGGCCTTTGCGCGGCCTAAACTTGAGTATGCTGCCTTCATTTGGCGCCCCTACCACGCGATTTATATAAATAGATTGGAACGGGTACAGAAAATTTTTCTCCGATTTGCTTTATATAATTTAAATTTTTCGCATCCGATTCCGTCCTATGAATCGCGTTGCCGTTTGATTGGTCTTCCATCCTTATGCAATAGACGAACTCTCTTAGCCATTTCTTTCATTTCAGATGTAGCAACGGGTAGGATTGACTGCCCTTCTCTGCTTGAGAGGTTGCCATTCAATATTCCTAATAGAAACCTTCGCCGGTTTGATGTATTTCGTATTAGCTTGTGCAAAACAATCTACACCGCTAATGCTCCTGTCAATAGAGCACTTTCAGAGTATAACTTCTTCGCAATTTCTTTAGACTTGGATTTATGTGAATCAAAATTTGTTCTAAAAACTAAACTAAACTATTTTCTTTGTAGTCATCTTCCATAGTTGATCTCAATTTTATTTGTTATAAGTATCTTACTAGTTATATATGTATAATAATTTTCATTCTACTTTTTACTCTTTGTCAACTAGTCTGTAAGACAATTTTCTTATAGACTTGAAATAAATAAATAAATAAATGAAAAGGGGCGTTGTTGAGGGGAAATATATATGTACATAATTCCCATGCGCCGTTACAAATTCTAGTTAATAATTTGTTTTTGCTAATTGCATACATAATTGTACGAGTACATAAACATTAAAGTCGGTGGAATTAATTAACGTTCGCTAATCCGATGGCAAATTACGGATCGGCGGAACACCCAACTGAACCGCAGCAAATTATAGGACCAAGTATAGCGTGCACAGTGAAGTAGATACATCAGGGACTGCATGAGGGAAACTCACGGGAGACGCTGGAGCTTTACAGATTTCTGTAAAATTAAAAAGTACTTTATGAAAAAAAACCAAGCAGGGAGATAGCAAACTTCCTTCTCGAGTAGCGGAGTAGTGAGCTTCGGGCGCTTGTGGCATTTATTACAAGGCAAAAGCCATGGGGACAACACATGGCACCATAGGTGTCATCGAGAGCTTATTATGCCTATCCTGTCTGGCGGAGGACGACAACGGCACACAGCATTTTCACTGCACCTGTACGGCTTTCGCTAGACTATGACCGCACATTCTCGGGTCAGATGTTTTGAGAATGGCGGATGCACATACTCTACCACTCGACAAACTTCTCAGATTTATAAAATAAGCTGGGTACACTGAAAAAACAACTTACTCAGATTATGGAAAAGTGGGAATGATTCGGCGCTAAAGACATATTTCCATATTTTGATGTACGATTTTCTTCAAATCAAGGAATAAAAACCATGTTTTAAAGAAAATTGTACATCAAAATATGGAAATATGTCTTTAGCGCCGAATCATTCCCATTTTTCCATAATCTGAGTAATTTTTTTTTGAGTGTAGTTTTCTGAGGAATTCTGATTACAACATCCCAAATTTTCCCCTACATCCTGATTCTTTCTAAATGCCTTAAGTACAATGGGCAAATATGCCTGTATGCTTGGGAAAGACATAGTTTTTCCGCCCTATCACAATTTCATTCCATTCCATTCCCCGTTGTTTTGAAATCGAAATTCAGCCTATTTTCGAAACGAAGTTTTAATTACAGTCATTTATATAATTGTCTGCCTGAGCTAGAATCCTTAAAAAATGCAGAAGATTCTACGCTTTAAAGAGAAAATTGTGGATATTAGGTCTCCTCTGAACTTTACAACAACATCGTTCCAGAAATGACTAAGTCTGTTGTTGAAAAAATAACCACATATATTTGTTAAGTAATTTACTGTTGCCGCTGTGGTGCAGTGGGTAGAGTGCTCGCCTACTATGCCAGAACTTTCGGATTCAAACCCCAGTCCGAGCAAACACCAAAAAAAATTTTTCTAATTAGTAAAAATCCAATTATTGGATATTTAAGAGCAGCGGTCACCTCTCGACAGTGGGCGATTATATTTATGCCATGAAAAAGCTTCTCACAAAAAATGCATTCGCCGTTCGCATAAAACTGTAGGTCCACCCAATTAGTAGGAAAAACAAAAGGATCACACCTCTTATTGGGAGAGAAGCTCGGCCATAAAACTCGTCAGAGTTATAATAGCGCCATTGTATCTATATATGAATAGGCTAACATTTTTCCCATACAAACAATTGCCAGGCCGTTTAGCACATTTAACATACTTATATCCACATAAAATTGATATGGATGTGTTCGTATGAGTCAGGAGCAGTGCATAGGCATATAATTTTTTCTATAAATTATTTAATTTGTTTATAATTAATAAATAAAATTTTTAGTTAAGAGAAATAGATATCGTAAACGTGTTTACAAATATCGTAAACACAGTTGAAGAGTCGCTTTAATTTAAAAGCGCTCTCTCTATTTTATATGCATTGGCCCAGTTTACGCTCAGATCAAAATCAACGCGGGCAAATATCTCCTATTGCTTTTCCATTAAGGCGGATTCGTCGTTCGAGTTCAGAACTTTTTTGCCATGTGGTTGTTGTTGTGTTTTCGGAGAGTGAGAGGAATTCCGAAAAGTTCTCAACTATTTTTATTAGTTAACTGAAACTCAACTTTAGTTCTGACCTCGAACGATGAATCCGGCTTTAAAGCGAAAAATGAGAGAGAGTGCGGGAGAGCACACTGAGTAATTTTAATTTTGACCAAGGCATATCTAACAGGTAGGCTCGGCAGCGAATTGAAAAACTTATTTTTTTATTTACAAAGGTAGAGTGTAATGTCAAAGTCAAAGCGAATTCACATCATGGCCAACAGGAATGGACGAGCCCCAAGCGAATTCAGATTTTAACCACGGCGAAATATCATTTTGACATTACACTACCAATTACAATAACAAAATACATGGGAAATTTTTGAATTCACCTCCGGGCCTACCTTCCTAGATCTGCCTTGATTTTGACCATGATTTCGCGTCGGACCGTGATCAAAAGGGCAAATCAGTGTTGCGGTACAACTGGAATTTGGAAAGTGTTGCTTATCTCCGCGAAAAGGAATAATTTTTGTACCAATACAAAGTTGAAAAAATAAATTGCATGGTCGAATTTCGAGCACCGGCGATACTAGTTATTATTATTTTAATGTTGAGTCTCCTGCGTAGAATATCTAACATCGCTTAGGAAGTGAACAAAATTTCTTTCAACTTCATTAGTAAGTCCATGTTTTCTGGTCTGCATAGTCGACTTTTTTATACTCAAACGTCAGTGTGACATGTCGTAGCAGTGATGCCAGATAATCTCCGCTAAAATTCCCACAGAAATTGGAAAAAAATCCCTAATTTCCCACATTTTAAATAAAAAAATCCCACAAAATTCCCACCGAATTTACAGCATTTATTTAAGTAATATAAGAATATATAACAGGCAAATACAGTTTTTTTAATAGCTAAAAGTGTCGGTTGTGCAAATTATTTGCATTGTGCAAGTGGATATGATTTTTGTTGATTTTAAAGTTGAAGCAATTGATATTTTTATTTTTTAGATTGAAAGTAGAGCTCCAGATTTTTTTGAACATTTTCGAGTAGCCCGAACAAATGTTGTTCAAATGTTCGAACAGTAGTTTGTTTGTTTATTACCCGTATGTTTGTACGGGCATTTGAACAATTCGGGCATTTTGAAGTTTGTTTTTTCTTTTGTTTATTATTTTTTTTCTTCTCCATATGTAGTTGTTTTTATTTTTATTTTTTCGATACACATTTTTTTTGTTTGTAAGCTCGAATGCTCGAATGTTTGTACGGGTATTTGAACAACAAACGGGCTTCAAACAAAAACGATCAATTTGATTTGTTCGATACCCGGGTATCTAGAGCTCTAATTGAAAGGCAACTCTTACTTTACTTATACTATTTAACATATCACTAGAAAGTTTTTTTTCGCTTTTTACATTTAACATCCGTTACAATTGAAAATATTCTTTCTGATTCAGCTTTTGAATGGGGTAACGTGAGTACAATTTCAAGTAAATATGGAGTTGGAAGTTCCAAAACTTTTAGCTGTAATTCCCACGGAATTGTAAAAAAGTCAGTTTTTAAGGAATTTCTTGCAATTTTCAACACAAGTGTCTCAGCTTCTTCCCCTAGTCGGTGTATAAGTACATTTCGGCTTTGGAACAATGCGTTAAATTCATTGAAAAATTTAAAAACAACGTACTTCAAATATCTAAATGAGCCTTGTTTCGTTCTTTCCAATTCTTCGTAAATAGCAGACTTGGGCATTATTCGAATAAATTTTTATTTAGATAATTATTTGAATAAAAATTTATTTTTCAAATTTTATTCAGATAAATTCATTCGAATAATTATTCTGAGGTTTATTCGTTATTTCAAATAATAAATAAAAACTCAGGGTACAGCAAAAAAAAAAACAACTGAGTAATAGTAAAAAAAAATTTGTATATTTTTTTTTGTTTGTATGTTTGTTCCTACATATGTATGTAAATGAAAATTATCTATTATTCGAATAATTTTTTGTTTGAATAAACGAAATTATTTATTATTCAAATAAAAATAAAAAAAATTTATTCATCTATTATTCTTATTCGAATAAATTTTGCCCAACTGTGCTTTTAAGTGGCTCGCAATTCTCCAAATTCTTTCGATTATTAACAATACAGTACGAATGTGCACAATGAAAAAAAAATTACCTAGGAGTTGCGATTATTACCACGCTTTTATTAGTTTCATCTGTATATATGTATTTATATAAACAAGTTACGTATACGCAGTGTAGTTCACTGTATGTTTACTTGTACGCATGTATGTAACCGACTCCTTTTTGCATTGCATAAGTTAACGCGAAGGCGTGTGATCATACACTGAATGGGGGTTTTTCAGTGTGAGAGGTGCTTAATTTAAGTTATACTATAAATTATACATATGTAGGTATGTAAACAGTTCTGCAACCAAAAAATCCCTTTTTTTATATGGACGACAACAAAATGTCCTTTTTTCCCTCTTTAAAAATTTTGCAGTGAAATATCCCTCAAAAAGGGAAATTTCCCTCAATCTGGCACCACTGTGTCGTAGAAAAGTAGAACTTTAATTAGCACATATTCACCGCTGATAAAAGTAAAACTATATAACAACGATAATAGCACGATTTTACACATAACAATAATTATAATCAAAACAATAAAATAATAAATGGTAAAAGTACGCGCAATAACCGTTAAAACGCACAAACGAGGGTAAGTTAAGCTGATTCCACATAAATCTTTTTCCGCTTTGCGTTACGCCGCTTTCTATGTCAAACAACGCAAAACTGAAAAACTATGCCACATTGAATGCTGCAACATCACTCAAAAATATTTATTTTCTGAAAAATCTCTCATTCTCCGTTTTATTTACAAAAAAGTGAATAAGAAAATAAAAATCTATTAAATTATTTTTCAATTGTGTGAAATGTAAATTTGTTTATTTACATTTAAATTAAAGTGAAACTGAAAAAAAATTTCAACGCCCCCAAAAGTTGAGATTTGGGCAACTTTGTGCTTTACGTAACTTCGGCGTTGCGTTACTTTTTGTTATGTGAGAAACCTCATATAGATACATGTATTTTAATCTCAGCTGTCACACAGAAAGTGTCACTTAGCGCAACACAAAGTTCTATGTGGAATCAGCTTTAAGCGCAACGACAGGGTTGCCAAAGCGAAATAAAAAGTGAAGCGAAAAATAAAGGAGTTTCAATAAAAAAAAAAATTATACAATAAAATGTAAAATAATTGTCAAACGAAGAGGGACAGAATGAAAAGAAATTAATGACAAATCAAAGTAAAAGTATTTACAACTAAAAAGCGAAAGAGGAGCAAAAAAATACATTAAAATTTCATTCCATGCCATTTGATTGCACGCCCATTCATTCGTCCTTTGGGAGCATTGCGTACAAGATGAGGTGTTAAACTGAATTTACATAAACGAAAACGAAACGAACGGAAAAGCAATTGTTGTGTAACGAATTAAAATTGTTGCCGAAGAAAGTAAGTAAATAAGCGCGCTCAATCGATGGATCGGTCAATGGAGTAAGGAATATTTCCACAACAAATTTCATGCTGCGGAATTTAAAATGATTGTAAAATGAAGCAAAAGTGTAAATGAAGAAATAAAATAAAATAAAGTGAAGTGAAGATAAAACGTAAAAATTCTTTTAAACTTCATGCGAGCATGTGCGGGAAGGTTGAAGGGTGCAGGAGGACGAAGGACGCATTGGGCATTGGACATTTGGGGCGTGAACACAAATTGATTTAATGCCGCAGCGTTAATGTATGCATAGAGAGGTGAAAAGGAAAGCGAAAGAAAAATAATGTAAAAAATACATTTTATGCAGTGGCGCTGCTGGTTGGCGAGTGAATGAAAATTATATACAATTTCAATAAATGAACTTCACTGGTTGTAATTTACAAGTTCCCAATTGGAAAGGGATGCATGAAAAGATGTATGAAATCGGATAAATTATATAATGCAGGCTCTCAGCTATAGCCTATAGGTAACTTTTGAGAAATAAAACAACAATAAAAACATTGAATCTAGCAACAAAAACAATTATGGGAATAAGTTTTTTTTATTTTTTTTTTTAAATGATGAAAACAATTCCTAGATGCTTTTTCGAAAAAATGGAGGCATAAAAAGCATCACTAAAGTTCAGTGTAATGTTGAATGTTCCACTATATGATGGCCTTGGATTGAATTTCAAGTTGATGTCATGGCTGGAATCAGGAGGTGAATATAAAATGGACAACACTATATAGCAAGCAGTGAAGGCGAAGAAGGTGCTTCAAATTGAGAAGAAGAGGAGAACAAGTGGAGGCGTAGCTTCATATTTCTAATTGGAAACTGGATCAAGCGAGGATGAAGAGCAAAATGCAAAAAAAAAATTAATTTTTATGTCATATTAGGAGGCAATTGTAGCGAGCAGTTTTAGTGAGAAAATAAACCGAAACCGAGATCACGTGGTTTTATTCCTTGACTTGAAGAAAATTGGACATCAAACCAATGAAAATATGTATGTCTTTGGCGCCGAATCATTCCCACTTTTCCATAATCTGAGAAAGTGTTTTTTTTTCAGTATGATAATGTTATCTACTCAACAATAGTAATGGATTACTATACTATTAATGCAGCTGATCGCTTATAAATTTCATCGGCCATGATCTCTAATTTCCAATCAAAATACCTAGTATCACGAAGTTAGGTATATATGAGGAAATTGAAGCATATTTTACAATGACCCATGATCAAGAAAATTTTATAGAGGCCTTCTTTGATTCAAACAGATCTTCAAGTAGTTTTAACCACAGATAACCAGTGTTTAGAATATTCTATACAAGAACTCACGAGTAAATGCCGTGTAAGAATACTACATGGGAATTCTCTCCTAAAGCAACTAGTCTTAATTAGTTACAGCTATGATGTATTGTGGAACGATCCTCCGTCATCCCTTGTCAAGTTTGGTTTGGAGACAAACCGGTTTCGGCTAATATGCGCCATCTTCAGTGTCTTTTTTCGTTCTCCGGTTTGTCTCCAAACCAAACTTGACAAGGGATGACGGAGGATCGTTCCACAATACATCATATTCCTACCCTGTCGGAAAAACAAGCAACCAAAAAGTATTTAGTTACAGCTACCTTATATTTGCTTTTCTGAAAGCCCTTCCTAGTTTATCTGCAATCTTTAGATCATGTAATCATTTTTTCATTAAATTCGCTTGTCTGTGTAATATGGATTTGCAGGGCTTTCTGCCAAAGACAATCCCTGTTAAAATAATATAAGGGAGAGGTTAAACGTTTGGCAATGTGATCCGATTCTACGTTTATTTCTATGACTGGGAAATGACTCAAATCACAGGAATTCAGCTTTGTCAATAGACATAGAATGTATAGATGTTCCGATTCTAATTTCTATCGAACTTAGGACACAATGTTCTGGTACGAGTATTGAAACATGTAGCTCAGCGATGCATATGCTAGTAAAACGTATGCCATGTTCAATCAACTAACATTTAACACTTATTGCAGCACCTTTTAATTTCTTCTTTTCTTTCCAAGTTTTACACGTGAATTGTGTTTTAAAAAAAAATTTCAAAATTGATTGACACCAGTTAAATTGATGCGTAGTTACTACAACGTTGATTGCTTTGCTGTTGACAGTTACTGTTATTTCTTACGTTAAAATAAATGACGAAACTCAAATTGCACTAACGGTGCACACAGATACAAACTGCAATATGACCTAGTACTAGGTGGATATCCTACGGAGGAAGAGAGAGAAGGGAGAGAGGAGATAGCATGCCAGTGGTGAAGGAAATCAAAAGCCAATGAATGTAAAATATTCAAGCTGGAATTTGTCTATTGTTATTTGATATTAAAAGTCCATCACTAACAAGAGTATCACTACAATAGTAGGAAAGGAGAGAATAAACACTGTGCTATATATAATTTTTTTTAGGTAATAGGTTAGGTTAGGTTAGGTTAGGTTAGAGTGGCTACCAAAGGAGCACACTCAGGCCAGTGCAGAGGCCCATTATGATACCACAAGAAGAAAACAGATTACTCCTCCTTTTTGAACCAGTTTGAGAAACCTTATGAATTTCACCAGGCCCTTTATGTCGACGTCCGCGGCCCACATCGTCGTCTGGCGCTGTTAAGAGCTGCGCAATGGCAAATGAGGTGTTCGATTGTCTCCTCTTCCTCATCATCTTTGCAAATTCTGCAGCATCTACGGTAGGGTGCATCCAGTAATTTTTTAGGCAATAAAACTAGTAAAGAGTTAAATCTGATGTCTGAGAGCAACTTGTTAACGGCGAGACAAACGCTTACTAAATTCGGGCCCCGAAGGCGGTAATGGAAAATTACCTAGAATTATCAAGCACAACGTACTAAGTATCATAAAGGATGATGCCTCGAAAGCTCTTCCATATGAAAGGCAAGTTGTCCACATTCCGAGTCACAGAAGAACTGTGGGTAACGAGAAAGTAGGCAGCCTTGCAGGTAAGCAATGACCAATAGGGCTTTAGGCACTCCTACTGTCATAAATTATTTTTGTCTAGAATAACTAGAAGTAAGAGAGATATAAGTGCCTGAAATCAATGGAAGAGAATGGAATGAAAGTTCTAAGCCAGTTGAAGAACCCCGGTAAGACAAAAAGACAAATTGAGGCAATTTCAAAAAAAAAAAAAAACGTTAGAAATATTGATCTGATTAAACAAGAGGTTTAAGAGTTTCTCGCTCTACATAGATCCGAAACTTCCACTTTCACTGTTTTATGGTGTAATAGATACAATGTATATATACATAGGTATGCATACATACATGTATGCAATTGGAGGTGCCACTGTTGGTGCTTAGCTAACCACCACAAGCTCTCTAAAGATTCGCCCATTGAAAGTAGCCGCAAGTGACAAGTGCCACGGAAAATGTAATCGAGTGTCGGTCACTGATAACAAGATGCAAAAGCAGAGCACGAACGAGGTAAACTGGGAAATAATGAAAGGAATAGAAAGCAAAAAAAAAGAAAGAAAAAAGAAAAATCAACAAGAAAAATAAAAAGTAAAAAGAGAAGGAGAAGGAGAAGACGCAGTAAAGGTAATGTGGGTTGTGGCAAAGGACACTGCCAACGGGAGAGAGCACAGTTTAAGATAAGTAAGTAAGTTGACCAACTTAGAACGGCTGCAACTGCTGACTGCATTGCGTTTTGATATTGACAAAGTAAAAGAAAAATACAAAAGGAAAATAGAAAAGACGCCAAAGGAAGACTAAGAAAAGTAGAAGAAAAAAAATTAAAAAAAAAAACAAACAAAAGATTCCAAAAAAATTTAAAATTGCAGTAAAAGTGCCCAAGGTTGTCACAATAACAAACTTGACTAAGGGGAAAAGAGAAGATGGCAATGGAGCTACACTCACGCATAGCCAAACAATGTAAAAAGTTAGAGACGCCTAAAGAACATCGGGAAGGACGAAGGAACAAATATCAATGCAGAGCACGGCACAGGCGGCATCAACAAGAAAAAAAAACGTATGCCAGCCAAGTTAGAGCGAAGAAATATGCCGTTAGATAAATCATGGTACTGATTTGTGGGCACTCTATCCTACTAAGTATGAGTAAGTGCAATTGGAAAATGTATGTATGTAAGTATAAGTAGATGTACAGGGTGTTGCAGGAACTTGAAAGCGTGAGAACTTTGAAAGTACAAGTAAGGATACGCTTAAGAAAATTTATGGAGATAGAGAAGAAAGAAATTATGTCAGATTAGTGTTAGAAAATACTTTCTGTGAACTGAAACTGTCTATGTACACAATTCCTTATGTTTGAAACTTTCATGGTCGTAGAACAAGGGTAGGCAGAAAAGTTTTGGAGAAAAGCCATTTCCATGCCTTGTTTAGAGGACACTAACAGCCATATCGAAAGGGTTCTGGAACAAAAAATGATGATGACCGCGATAAATTTGTATTACGAATCAAAATCTATAACACCTTCAGTCATACACCTAAAGTTTTGATAAAATTTTCGAGCCTTATTCCTACTCCCTAGCATATCAAGCTCCTGACATTCGCGTCTATCAGCCTTTCTTTTCCTCTTTCAAAAGAGGCACCTCTCTTTCCTCCTCGCCGTTCGATAGCGCGTTCTTTCTTTGCGACGCATCGTGGTATTCCTTATCGTACCAGGTGTTTTTTCGGGCTCGCCGGTATAGTTTCCTCAGCGGCGGTACGAACTGAATGAGCTCCCATTCCTCGGATAAATCGTTAGATGAAGGATTGCTCTCAGAGAGCAAATTCTTGCCGGAGTGATAACGGCGATCTGGTAACTGACGTTCAGAGCATACTTAAGTTGTCGAAGGACCACTTCTCCTCCCTGCTAGATAACGGCAACAGTAAAATTGTCGAAGGAGAAGATGTACGATTCGAATCACCAACAGCAGATGATGGTAGGCATATTCCACCACCCGATTATAACGAAGTGAAAGTAGAAATATCTCGACTTAAGAATAATAAGGCTCAGTGCAGTGACGCCTTGCAAGCCGAGCTATTCAAACATGGAGAAGGCGAAAAGTTCATAAGTTGCATGCATCAACTCCTATGCAGAATATGGTGGGACGAGTGCATGTTCGACGATTGGAACTTAAGTCTTCTCCATAGTGAACCAACTCATCGAAAATTCGATTAAAAAACTCGATATGTCATCGGCAAATATCCAAATCGGATACAGTTTGGTATGGCGGCAGGATGTGGTTGTTGCGAGAAAAGGGACCATAATGACATGGTCGTAGCAATCAAGACAGAAACGCGATTCCGGAATTGGGAATTGAAAAAACCAATTCATAATTCCGAAAAGAAATTAAGACTGAGTTCCTAAAACGCAATTCCCGGAGAGGGCTTACCTAAACGCCAGCTTTTCCACCAATAACATGTGCAAGAATGTAAAATCAACAACCTACAAAACAGAAAGAAGAAGAGCAACTTCTATTGCTTTCACGATCGTCATTGGGCCCTAACAACAACTTCAAAATCAGCTGACCACAGCTGTTCAACCTCTTAGACACACATCGCAGAGTCAATTCACTATTCTCTATACACTATAGTCTTCTCTGCACAATCCATACAAATGAAGACTTCACAGTAACTATGTGCCAATTACCGCAGGAATATCGCATATAAGGTCTTAGCAAGTATATTGTGCGAGAGACTGAAGCCTACCGTCAACAGTCTGATTGGACCTTATCAGTTTGACTTCAGAACTGGTAAGTCCACCGTCGACCAGACCTTCACAATCGCGAAATTCTGAAAGAAAAACGCATGAAAAAGGAACCGAAACACACCATCTCTTTTTTTATATTTCATTTCATTTCATTTATTTATTCAGCATAAGTGCAATAAGACCTGAAGTCTTTTTTTTTAAAGTCGCTTTCGATAGCACGAATAGGAATTGCCTCTATGTCGCAATGTCTGAGTTGGTTTGCCTGCAAAACTTATACGGCTATGCTAAATGGTGCTGACTAACACCTCTAGCTCCGCGAGAATTGGGGGGGCTTTGGTTTATTCCAGTTTGGTATTATATACCGTCTGGTAATTGGAGGTCCATCTACAAAGCATCTTATCGGTGTAGGAATAAATTTTGTCAAGTGCCCGACTCAAAACTCCGCTGGTCGTCTCAAAACTCCTTCTGCACTCTGTACTTAGTTAACCACAGTAATATACATCTGTAAGTGAATGAGTGATAGTTGGAACATTCATTTCTTTTGCAAAGTCTGGTTACCCTCCCCCTTTGTAATATATACTTACATATTTGAATAGTTATTACTCATGCACGTATGTACGTAAGTAAGTAACGCTGCTAGATTGTAATATATCTTTGGTAGTAACTTTGTACCACAATGACTCATGTCTCTCAAGAATATCTGCATAGCAGGTATGTAAGTAAGAACGTTATCGATTTGCTTGGCACCAAGGCTATTCTGCGCCACTACGCCTTCTTCGCCACCAAACTTACTTCGCCTACCCAACTTAGCATTTCTTAACCTTTTCATCTTACTCGAACATCAACAACTACACCGTCGCTCCAATTCTTAAACTTTGTTCCCTTCAGCCGCCAGCAACGAAATGTGAAATGTAAGAAGCCAAGTAGCGTAAAAGTAACCAAAAACTACTAAATGTCTGCAGGACATTTGCACCAGCCAGCAAAGCATCAGAAGGCATCACAAGCGTCTTCACAAAGAGGAGCAATGCTGAACACAAGATGCATAGTAATTTGTACGATTTTCACTCGTTTTGTGGTATGCCCCACCTCAAATATGCAAGATATATGTAAAGGTATGCAGCTTAAGAAAATATGCGAAGGTGGCGATAGTAAAGGAAATGTACGGAACGATAAATGCAAAAAAAAAAAAACAAAGAATTTTCCTTAAATATTAAGTGGAAAATGACATAAAGATAGACAGATAGCATGCAATTTTCTATTCTACGGCTGTACAGCTGACATTCTTTTACCTATTTCCGTTTTGTCATTGTGTCGCATTTCTTGTCTTGTGGTTCGTTGGTTCTTTGACCTAAACTACGTTAAAATTTAAAGCGTTAACGAAAAAGGTGACGAATTGTAAGACTGTAAGGAGTGAAAGGTCTGAAAGTTGTTCTATAAATCAAGTTTTTGATATGTAGTAGACAAGCACGCGAGAGGTCGAAAGCTTTAAGAGAAGATGTAACGAGCTTCCCAGGTGCAAAGACGAGATGAGATGGCAGTTGGAGTATTCGAGAGAAAAGTCCTTCGAAAGATTTATAGACCTTTGCGCGTTAGCGATGGCGAGTATCGACGGAGATTTAATGATGAGCTGTACGAGCTTTACGCAGACGCCAACATTGTTCAGCTCATAGAAATAGAAATCCAGCAGCTGCTTTGAGCAGGTCATGTCCGGAGAATAGATGAAGATGCTCTGGCCCAGAAAGTATTTCTATCGAAACTCGCTAAAGGCAGAAAAAAGGCAGGACTCCACTATGTTGACAGGTCCAGTTGCGCAGCGCCTCTGCCTCCCTTGGTTTTTCCAATTGGCGCCAGGCAGCACGAAAGAGGAATAAGAAGAAGACGCTTTCACCTAACATCTGCTTCTTTGGGGAAGAATCCCTTCGGATTAAGCTTGCCGAGTACTTTTTTTTAGGAAATCGATAGTTTGACGGTCTCGAAATAAAAATAAAAATGCGCAATTACTTAGTTCTGATAACTTTTACACCGTAGAAGTTAAAATGTTTGTTGCCTAAAAAACTCTCTTCCTTCTCAGCCGAATACCGAATTTCAACTTGGTCGTAATCTCTTTCTGAATATCGAACTGCTTTCCCATATCTCTATCGAGGTACGAATGCTAAGGAGTTACGAAGTGCCAGTAAGCTTTTTTTATAAAAAAGTAAAACGTGCAGTTGTTGTTGTTGTAGCCACCAATACCCTCCCCGAAGGTTTTGGGGAGTGTAGGGGATGTGACAGTCCTTTGCCGGATAAATCCGGTACGCTCGGGTACTAGTCCCTTCGGACACTAGCCCGACTGTCATGCGAACGAATTTTTTAAAAGGTGCAGTAAAAGTAAGTGGTACAGTGGGCAGAGTGCTCGCCTGCCATACCAGAGGTCTCGGGTTCTAACCCCAGTCCGGACAAACACCAAACAAATTTTTCTAATTAATTAAAACCCAATTATTGGGTTTTTAGAAATAGCGGCCACCTCTCGGCAGTGGACGGCATACCCTCCGAGTGTATTTCTGCCATGAAAAAGCTTCTCACAAAAAATGCATTCGTCGTTCGGAGCCGGCATAAAACTGTAGGTCCGCCCAATTAGTGGGAAAACCAAAAAGGAGTACACCTCGAATTGGGAGAGAAGCTCGGCCATAAAACTCGTCAGAGTTATAAAAGCGCTAGTGTATTATTATTATATAGGTACGTGTTTTCATGTTTTTTAATGAAAAATTGTGTTCATTGAACGAGCAGTAAAGAAGCTGTCATCAACCGTGGAACGAGTTGGCAGAGATAGCCGTCAAGCGGAAATGTTATACATATTCTGTGATCGTTAGTATAAAAACCAGTTATTATAACAACAGCTCTTGATTGACACATGATATTTGCATAAACATGTGCACATTAGGGTGGTCCCAAAATATATGAAGACAATTTGTATATCATATTTCCCCCTAAGTCGATGCTAAATAGTATCCTCGACTACCACATATAAATATTTGCCCCGATCAAAGACGGCTAAGGGCCGGTTTCACCATCTCCGGTTAAGTGCTTAACCGGAGGATTTCTCCCGGTTAAGCAATTTATTTGACAGCTCGCCATACAATTTACTTCAAATTAACCACCGGTTAAATTAACCGGAGATGGTGAAAACGCCCCTAAGTGGCGTCCTAGAGGTGTCAAAGTTCAGATAACCATATGGGACCCCTGTGCGACAACACGTAACCGGCTCCAATCGGTACCGAAATTTATATTTGGTATCCTCGAGTACAGGACTATCGATTTGAGGCATTAGATATAAAAAAAATTTGTGAAATTATTTGGTCCTTACTTTGGCATGAAATTTGTTGCCCGTGTGACACCCTTTAAACGTCTGCGATCAGCATCAAAACTTTTTTTAAACTATTATTATTAAATTATTTATTTAATATCTTTAAGTTCAGCACTATCGATTTCGGGCATCAGATTAAAAAGAAAATAAAATACATTTTTTGAGCCTTCATATGGTAACTTACATTTTGACCCCTGTGCGACACCCTTTATCAATCTCCGATCGCAACCAAAATTTATATCTGATATCCTTGACAAAGTTTAACAGATTTAGGTGGTACACTGAAAAGGATGTGCATTTGATTTTAATTCTAATTTTTTTAATACATTTCTGCGTAAAATGATATTGATGGCAAAAAGAGCGATGCATGTAGATGTATGTTGGATGTGTTTGTATTTGTATTTGTTTGTATTTGTATTTATGTTTATTAGAAATCCTAACACAACTATTTTAACAAAAATTATCTTAATGTGCTAGTCATATAAAAACACTAAACAAAATATAAAATGTAAAACAAAATAAAAATGAAAAATATAAACTACTACGTATAGATACCTATGTATTAATATAATAAATATAAAACATAAGATATAAAGTTATGTATAAATATATTTATATGAACAGAGTATGCTTAAATTAACGCTACAAAGTAGGAGAAATAGAGGGAAGATAAAGAGTAAAAGAAAAATGGACAATAGACTAATTATGTATATTCGCTGTTATAGTAATTTGTTAACTCATTTTTGAAAGGCAGTGCATTCTTTAAAAGTCTCAAGTTTGCGGGAAGAGAGTTCCAGAGACGTACAGAATTAATGAAAAATTGACGTTCAGACATGAGACTACGATATTTTGTATGAACTAGAAGAGGAGACCTTGGAGATTGGAGGAACTGAAGTCTGTCATGAAGGTATTGAGGTTCTCTCGTATGTATAATTTAATGCAGGGTCATTAGTGTTCTGACTTTTAAAAGATTATCAAACGAGATATTTAAAATATTTTTAGCAGGGCCTGATACGTGGTCAAGTCTCTTTAGCCCATACACATACCTGGCAATGTTGTTATATACAACATTTAACTTCTTCCTGGAGACAGAGTCACAATTACAATAAATTTCACATCCATATAGTAGCGTAGGTATCAAGTACGCTTTAGCTAAGAGTAATCTAATGTTTAAAGGAGTAAAGTATTGTGTTGACCAGAGTGTACGAAGCATACCATACACTTTTCCTACGTTATGAAAGATATGTTGTTTCCATGTCAAGGTGTTGTTAAAAATGACACCAAGGTTTTTGGCCGTGTCCACGTATTTTATCACATATGAGTTCAACTTAACCTCGGCAAATTTACTTACGTCAAGAGATTTTCTAGAGATTACGATACATTTAGTTTTGTCAGGGTTAAGACATAGACCATTAAGAGTTGCCCATTTCGACACACATGCTAGATCAGAATTTATATCACTAATACAGCTACTAATACTATCAATCGGACAACACACATATAGTTGGACATCATCGGCATAGACATGAACATTACATTTATTCAATACGTTCGGTAAGTCATTAATATACATCACAAACAGCATAGGGCCCAGGATTGAGCCTTGAGGTACACCATTAACTACAGGCAGTAGACAGGACGTTCTTTCTCCAACGCAAACAGCCTGGGATCTGTTCGTGAGATAAGACCTTACAAGATTAGTTGCTTGACTCGAGAAATTGAACAGATTACTCAGCTTACAACATAGTAGGTTGTTTATGTTCCAACAAGTAGGATTTATAGCCAACTAGCAAATACCCGTCCCACGTTCGCCATTTTGGAATCGCCCATATACTACACCTTTTTCAGTTTAAATTCAGAAAGTTCCAATTGATATTCAGAAAATTACAATTGAAATTCAGAATTTCCATTTGAAATTCAGAAAATTACAATTGAAATTCAGAACTTCCATTTGAAATTCAGAAAATTCCATTTGAAATTCAGAAAATTACAATTGAAATTCGGAAAGTTACATTTGAAATTCAGAAAATTACATTTGAAATTCAGAAAGTTACATTTAAAATTCAGAAAATAACAATTGAAATTCAGAAAACTTCTTGAGTACTGTGAGGAGGTTTCTGAATTTCAAATG
Organism: Urophora cardui; assembly: GCA_960531455.1. NCBI lineage: Eukaryota > Metazoa > Arthropoda > Insecta > Diptera > Tephritidae > Urophora > Urophora cardui. The sequence goes on along the minus strand of OY482674.1, from coordinate 115,962,132 downwards.
TAATTTTCCGAATTTCAAATGGAATTTTCTGAATTTCAAATGTAATTTTCTGAATTTCAATTGTAATTTTCTGAATTTCAAATGCAATTTTCTGAATTTCAAATGGAATTTCTGAATTTCAATTGTAACTTTCTGAATTTCAAATGGAAATTCTGAATTTCAATTGTAATTTTCTGAATTTCAAATGGAAATTCTGAATATCAATTGGAACTTTCTGAATTTCAACTGAAAAAGGTGTAGTTGGAGGGCTGTCAAGTTAAATCGTCTCACAATTGTGAATGATAATGGCAAGCGCTTCCATTTAAACGTCAAAAAGTTGCAAATTTTGCTTTGATTGTTTAGCTTGGTTTCCTAATAATACACACCAATACTGACAATAACAATTTTGCCAGTTCAAGAGTTCTGGCGTGTATAAAAAAAATGTGCAATATCCAATATTTAAAAATTATGTGAAATAATTTCGACGCTATTTCAAATTGCTGCTTTACATGGAAATACACGTAATAAAAATTGATAATAGGGTTGGAGGCAATATTCATAGTTATGTATGTATGCTCCTTCAAGAAAAATTTAATGCAATGTTTTATTTTTTCTCGTTTTTTTAAGCTTTAATTTTAATGAAAAATCTCCATAATCTATATTTCCTAATGAAACAATTTTAAATAGTTTTATTGCATTAGTTTTCATTGATTGATTGATGTTTTTACACGGGATTGTCATGTAATAATATACCCTTATTACAGTTTAGGAATTACATTTGATAGATTAAGTTTTTAATTTTTAATTATTTTAAATAACATTAAATGTAAAGAAACACGTGCATATTTTTAATTATAAAATTTGTTAAATTCTTATTCAACAGACATACAAATTTTTTTATACAAACATTTTTTTTCCTTTAAAAATATTTCAATAGCATGGTTAATGGCATTAAAATCATCAACCATTGCAACTGACTTGCACTCATTGGGGCTGCTGCACCGTAATAAGTTCCACCGCCCGGTGCGCCGGGAGCACCTGGGGCTCCATCACGACCGCCGCTTCCACCGGGTGCACCAGGTGCGCCAGAACCGCCCCCGCCCCAACCACCATTGCCGCCTTGTGCTGCAAGTAAAATGGAATTAATTAGAATTTTAATTTTTAATTATTCACTGCACATTTCTGTTTAAGGAAATACAACACTGAATTTTAATTGAATATTAAGTAGTAGCAAATTCCTATAGTGGGCCGTGTTATTTAAGGGAATTCCTTTATTATTAAATTAAAAATATTATTATTAAAAATGTTAATATTCTTAGCGCGAACTGTGTATATACATATGCATATAATAAAATGATATTATAAAATGATTTTTCCGATCTTGGACATTGAATAGATCAAAATATTTTTCAATGTTATTTTCGCTCTTTGCCTTTTTCTTATAAGCACATTTCGTCGTACCATACGAAAACTAGCACATTTAAAATTTCTGGCGAAAGCTATCAATAAAAAATTCTGTACGAAAAGTAACATGTTCGACTTTTGGCTGACGAAAAATAACAAAATCAACTTTTGGCTGACGAAAAGTATCAGCAATTATATAGTGTTTTTACATTAAAATTGTTGTTGTTTAAACGAAATTGATAGTTTTCGTCAGCCAAAAGTCGATTTTGTTATTTTTCGTCGGCCAAAAGACGAACTTGTTACTTTTCGTCAGTCACAAAAAACGTATGCCAGTTTTCGTATGGTACGACGATTTATCACACCTATATATGTATGAATGCATATATTTACATACCCGCACATAACACTAGAACGCAATTTAATGCGATCAGCACCAAAACAGCATTTCTAAGCTTGAAAATTGATTGCATCTTTACACAAACACCGGCAAAAGTTGACTAAACAAGCTTCGTTCGTGTTATGCACTTTTAAGTATGCTTTTTTGCATTTTGTGCTCAGTTTATTAGGCATTAGTCATCATTGTTTACGATGCTAATGATCAAGTTTGTTTGGCAGTTTCCTTAATACATAATACATATGTATACAAATGTGCATTATGGCGGGCTAATTAATTGGTCACAAAAAATTTTGAATTCTTGAAGAAAATAAAACATTATAATTCTGGGCCCATATTAACTGTTAAACAATGTTCAAAAATTTCTTTGTTGTTTTTTTCCGACAGGGTAGGAATGCTACTTGCAAACGGTTCAGTTGCTTGTTTAATTCGAAAAACTGTTTCGGTGTTAGTCATACAGTAGGTACTTCCAAGCCACCCTAATGCAAATTCAATATATAAATACATACCTACATATATAGTAGGTGCGTGTGTACTTAGTAAGCTTACTGTCGATCAACAGTCTTGCAAAGCTCATCGCATCAGCTTTAAAGTAATTAATACGCATACGATATTTTTTAATACTCTCCTGTTATTATAACATACACTCTCTTAACGTTGCGCAGATAAGGGTAGTTAAAGTAATAGCATTGATAATTAAAATGCAAAGTAAACAACAAAAATCTCTCTGTTCTAATCGAGTAAACGTTAAGTTTGTTAAAAAATTCGAAAAACGTTTGTTAACTCAATTTCTTTTTCAAGTTTCATCATCGATATTGAAAGTGGAAAAGGTCAACTAGATGAACGCCCAGCAAAACGAAACCTTCGTTACTCCATATAAATATTTTGCCTTCGTTATGAATTCGAAATTCAACACATGCTAGAAGAGAAATTCTGTATAGATATACCTGGTTTCCTGAAATACGCCACTTTTTCTCTTCTTACTATATTAATATGTACATACTAGCTGACCCGCCAGACGTTATTCTGCGCTCACCATTATCTTATGCCGTTTTCTTTTCTCGAAAAAATGTTGCCCTGTTTGATTTTCTTAGCCATTTTGTAAGCTTGTGTGGTGATTTCAACGAATGTTGTCCTCTGACTAAGTAAGAGGGCACCATTAACTACAAATTCAGCCATTTTATAGAAAGTCATGTTACGTAATTCGATAATTGAGATATTAAAGGGCAACATTTTTTGTCAGAAAAGAAAACGCCATTAGAATCAATCGTAATGACTGCAAATACTAAATAATTGTCAGTTCTCTGAATAAATGTTATATACGTGCATATAGTCGCCGCTAAAACCCATGATTCAAATAAAGAAGATTGTGCATTCAGCGGTACCGCTATGCGTTCATCCAAAACTTGACAGAATAAGCTGATTTAGTGACGTAGTAACATAAATTCTCTTTCACCTAGTTTCGTTTCCGGTTTTCTAATTACTAAAGATTGTGTGCGATAAATGTGAAATTTATATTAAAAAGCTATTTTAAATAAAGAAAAATGATGTGCCGCATATTTATTTGTGTGAATAATAGTTCAATAAAGGTACTGTTTGAATATTTTCTTTCTCGTCGATAACGTAGTTGATGACGTACTAACCAAAATGAACCCAGTCTCACTGATGAATATTTTGCTGAATATGGCTGAGTGCACAATCTTCTTTATTTGAATCTGGCTAAAACCCCCTATTCCTATCTCTATTTATTAAACCCGGAACAATAATCATATTTCTAGTACGTAAACACTAATTACACTGTGCACGAAAAATTAACTTTTTGTTTTCAATAGAAAGAAAAAAAAATAGAGAGGACACACACCTAGTAAAGATAATTCGGACACGCTGTGCACGTTGGTGCTATTAATTTTTCTAGCCCTCGTGCACAGTATCATAAATCGAATCAAACAATTAACTAATCACTAGCATCACTATGCACTATAGACGGATTGTATCTCCAGAGTTAGAGACTTATTATAAAGTACTGTGGAACGATTTTCCGTCGCCAGCGAAACATCTAGGGAAACATCTCGCTAAACAACCCGTCTCCATGTGGCTGATCGCTATTCAGTTTAACATTTCTCTTTCTTGTTCTTCTTAAATGTTGGTATGTTTGCTTATTTTTGCATTTTTGTTTTGGACTGTGTGAGATTTCGATAGATTTTCGATACAAAATTAGAGAAGGCATCGATATCATCGCATTTGCCAAGAGGATTGAGAACGAAACAAGTGTTTCAATCTTCACTCGCTCTCAGAAATTTGTATGGAAATTAGCGAGTTTCAGCACTCGTTTCGAGGTCGAAACAAGATTGAGAGAGCGAGTGCAGAAAAAAAGAGCGAAACACGTTATGTGGAGATATGGTATTAGATGTGAAACATGTACATAATTGTTTTCAACTAACGACCTTGGCCGCGAAAAAGGTGTATGCATCAGCTGGCATTAAACAAATTAATACCTCTTACATACAAATAACTACTACTCTATGCACCGTTTTAAATTATTTATGAATATAATCTTGATTTATAGCAAACTCTGTATGGTTATTGGATATTTTTATACTCAGCTGTACTAGTACACAGAGTATTATAGTTTTAATCACATAACGGTGGATTGTAACAGAATGAAATAATCGAGATAGATATAGACTTATATATATCAAAATGATCAGGGTGAAAAGAGAAATCGATTGAGCCATGTCCGTCCGTCCGTCTGTCCGTCCGTCTGTCCGTCTGTCCGTCCGTCTGTCCGTCTGTCCGTCTGTAAATACTCTAACTCGCGCAAAAATTGAGATATTTTGATGAAATTTGAAATGCAAGTTGGTATCGACACTGGGACGGTTGGTATTGAAAATGGGCGAAATCGGACCATGACCACGCCCACTTTTCCTATATAGAAAAAATCGGAAATTTGGTATCTCAGCCACTAATATAGCTAGAGTGATGAAATTTTACCCACGTGTTGAGCTCAGGCCCCTAAGAAGAAATTTGATGGAATTTTGGAAAATGGGCGGTGCCACGCCCACTTATTAAGGGCCAAACCTTGAAAGTTTTATGAGTCATAACTCAGAAACCGTTGAAGATATATCGATGAAATTTGGTACGCGTGATTTGCTTACTTAGGCAAACGTTTGGACGGAAAATAGTTAAAATCGGTTGACGGCCACGCCCACTTTTGTATATGTGTATTATAAAGTGGCCTAATAAAAACATTTTAAGCGATATCTCTGTCAAATATAAAGATCTATCATTGAAATTTTTTCGCATGAGTCCAACTATGGACATAAAACAAAAAACACAAAAATTTTGGAAAATGGGCGGTGCCACGCCCACTTATTAAGGGGCAAACATTGAAAGTTTTATGAGTCATAACTCAGAAACCGTTGAAGATATATCGATGAAATTTGGTACGCGTGATTTGCTTACTTAGGCAAACGTTTGGACGGAAAACAGTTAAAATCGGTTGACGGCCACGCCCACTTTCATATATGTGTATTATAAAGTGACCTAATAAAAACATTTTAAGCGATATCTCTGTCAAATATAAAGATATATCATTGAAATTTTATAGCAGGAGTCCAACTGCAGACGTAAAACGAAAAACACAAAAATTTTGGAAAATGGGCGTGGCACCGCCTCTTTTTAGACAAAGGAATATACGAGATTTCTTAGCCAATAACTCGACAAATAATTGAGATATTATAACGAAACTTGGTTTATACACTTTTACAACTTGTGTTAATAGACACGCAAAAATTTATTGAAATCGGTTTATGACCACGCCTACTTTTTAACAAAGATATTTCTGGAACACCCTTTGGGAATTTGTAACGTGACATCTTTGTAACTAGAAATGAAAAAGGAATGAAATTTTGCACAAAGAATAATATTCATATGCTTAGTTGGATGACTGATACAAATGTTGAAAATGGGCGTGGCTACGCCCACTTTATGCAGCACTCGCTTTATATAAAGTGCACCGTGTTTCCATCAAACGCAAACAAACTATGAAAACATACAGCTGAGTATCTAATGTTCGATTCCACTCGAACTTAGGCTTCCTTACTTGTTTAATATCCTTTTTACATCCATACTTGCATATGTACATGTACTCCCGCTGTTCACTTCAATATCCACTTTTTGCCGATTAGAAAAAACAATCATGATATGAAACATGTGTTGAATGGTAATAAAAATTTTTGTTTTAATATTTGTTTTTGTAAAAAACACTAACGAAATGTATGGTTGCATAGAAAAAGCAAAGTTAAATTTTAATTCTTTTTTTTTTTGGCGCGTAAACAAAGTATGGACTTTGTGTCCTTGTGCATTTAACAAACTCGAACAAAAAAAAACACAAATTCAAATTTAGTCAATTGGTCCGTGGAGAGTTGAAATTGGTTTTTCGTTTTGTATTGAATGCGTGCGTGACAAAAGTGGAAATGAAAGTGAAAGGGAAAGCGAAAATGGAAATGAAGTTGCAACTAGAAAATTTACATATATCAGTACATACATATGTACATAATACATATGTACAAATACGAAATAAAAGTTTCAAAATTCTTTCCTTGTTGCGATGTCAGCGTCAAATTCCACAATGTGCAGGTGCATTTTCTATATTAATAATATAATATAATACAATGGCGCTATTATAACTCTGACGAGTTTTATGGCCGAGCTTCTCTCCCAATTCGAGGTGTGCTCCTTTTTTGTTTTTCCTACTAATTGGGTGGACCTACAGTTTTATGCCGGCTCCGAACGGCGAATGCATTTTTTGTGAGAAACTTTTTCATGGCAGAAATACTCTCGGAGGGTATGCCGCCCACTGCCGAGAGGTGACCGCTGCTCTTAAAAAACCCAATAATTGGAATTTTACTAATTGAAAAATTGTTTTGGTGTTTGGCTCGGACCGTGGTTTGAACCCGAGACCTCTGGCACAGCAGGCGAGCACTCTACCCACTGCACCACAGCGGCATTTTCTATATTAAGGGGTTCAAAATACCACTTATAAATCTACCAAAACAGGATAGTGTCTGTCTTAATCTGCTTAGGGATGGCAAAAAAAAATCAAATAAGTGATTAACCGCTTTTTAGGTTAATCGAAAGCGTTCGACTATTAATCGCGAATAATTGTGGGGAACTAACCGATTATAACCGTTTTTCGATTACAATGCAGTACCAGATTCCAGCACAAAAAAATACACCAAGCCACATGGCTGTCTCCTGATCGAAAAACGCGAAATCAGATTGATCACGTCATGATCGACGGCAGACACAGCTCCAGCATCCTAGATGTGCGCACAATCCGTGGTCCCAATGTCGACTCCGACCACTATCTTGTAGCAGCCAAGGTACGCACCCGCCTCTGTGCAGCAAAGAATGTGCCAACAGGACAGCAAGGAAAGTTTGAAGTCGAAAGGCTGCACATGACGCAGACAGCCAATGAATACACCACTCGGCTCTCATTCCTGCTCTCTGAGAGCAACCCTTCACCAAACGATGTATCTGAGGAATGGGAACACATCGCTCGTTCACTTCGTATCGCCGCTGAGGAATCTATAGGATACAAGCGAGCCCACAAAAACACCTGGTACGACAAGGAATGTCGCGATGCCTCGGAAAGAAAGAACGCCGCCTACAGGGCTACATTGTGTGCGGGCGCAACGCGAAGCGTATGGGAGCGTTATCGAACGGCGAAGAAGGAAGAGAGGCGCCTTTTTCGAAAGAAGAAAAGGGAGGCTGAAAGGCGCGAGTGTGAAGAGCTTGAGATGCTGGCGGGTAGGAACGATGCTCGAAAATTCTATCAAAAAATCAGGCGGATGACTGAAGGTTTCAAGACCGGGGCAAATTCCTGCCGGAATGATAACGGTGATCTGGTAACTGATGTCCAGAGCACACTTAAGTTGTGGAGGGATCACTTCTCCTCCTTGCTAGATAATGGCAACAGTGAAAGTGCGGAAGGAGAAGATGTACGACCCGAATCCCCAATAGCAGATGATGGTAGGCATGTGCCACCACCTGATCATGACGAAGTGCGAATAGCAGTATCTAGGCTTAAGAATAACAAGGCCCCGGGCGCTGACGGCTTGCCAGCCGAGCTATTCAAACATGGTGGCGAAGAGTTGATAAGGAGCATGCATCAACTCCTATGCAGAATATGGTCGGACGAGCGCATGCCCGATGATTGGAACTTAAGTGTGCTCTGCCCAATCCACAAAAAAGGAGACTCCACAGTACGCGCCAATTATCGTGGGATAAGCCTCCTGAATATCGCATATAAGGTCTTAGCAAGTGTATTGTGCGAAAGACTGAAGCCTATCGTCAACAATCTGATTGGACCATATCAGTGTGGCTTCAGACCTGGTAAATCTACCATCGACCAGATCTTCACAATACGACAAATACTGGAAAAAACTCATGAAAAAGGATCCGACATATACCATCTCTTTGTCGATTTTAAAGCCGCTTTTGATAGCACGAATAGGAATTGCCTGTATGCCGCAATGTCTGAATTTGGTTTCCCTGCTAAACTTATACGGCTATGCCAAATGACGTTGACTAACACCACCAGCTCCGTCAGAATTGGGAAGGACCTCTCCGCGCCGTTCGAGACCAAACGAGGTTTCAGACAAGGTGACTCTCTTTCGTGCGACTTCTTCAATTTGATGCTGGAAAAGATAATACGAGCTGCAGAACTTAACCATACAGGAAGCATCTTATATCACAAGAGTGTGCAACTGCTGGCGTACGCCGATGACATCGACATCATTGGCACTAACACGCATGCCGTATGTTCTGCCTTCTCCAAGCTGGATAAAGAGGCTAAGAAAATGGGTTTGGCGGTCAACGAGGACAAGACGAAGTACCTCCTGTCATCACACAAAGAAACAGCACGCCTTGGCAGCCACGTCAATGTTGATAGCTACAAATTCGAAACTGTTAAGGACTTCGTCTATCTGGGAACCAGCATTAACACCAAGAATGATGTCAGCACGGAGATCCAACGAAGAATCACGCTTGCCAATAAATGCTACTTCGGACTAAGTAGGCAACTGAAAAGTAAAGTCCTCTCTCGACAAACAAAAATCACACTCTACAGGACGCTTATCGTTCCAGTCCTCATGTACGGCGCAGAAGCATGGACAATTTCAAAATCAGATGAGATGGCACTTGGAGTATTCGAGAGAAAAGTTCTTCGTAAGATGTATGGACCTTTGCGCATTGGCGTGGGCGAGTATCGACGGAGATTTAACGATGAGCTGTACGAGCTTTACACAGACATCGACATTGTTCAGCGAATAAAGATCCAGCGGCTGCGTTGGGCAGGTCATGTCGTGAGAATGGACGAAGGCGCTCCGGCCAAGAAAGCATTTCTATCGAAACCCGCTGAACGCAAAAGAAAAGGGAGACCTCCACTGCGTTGGGAAAATCAGGTGGACAGCGATGCTGCCTCCCTAGGTGTTCCCAAGTGGCGCCATGCTGCACGAAACAGAAGCAATTGACGCGCTCTGTTGGACTCGGCCAGAATCGTCTAGACGGTTAAGCGCCAATCAAGAAGAAGAAGATGTCGCAATGTGTCCTTGGTTTTGGCCTCGAGAAGTTGGGCCCAAAGATAGGTACCTTTTACAAGAAATTATGTAAAAATTGGCCTCTGTACCTGTTTTAAATTCTGATAGTTTTCATCGGCGAGCCATGTTCATTGAATTCTCTTCCGCTTGCCACTTGACCCACACACATATTCACACACACACAGCCTTGTTTATTTGTTAACTTGCTTGTTTATTTTTCCCCTTTTTTCCCTTCTGTCTCGTTCACTTCCTGTTTAAACATTGACTGTCACTTCATAGATTGACAATTATGTACTCGAAAAAGTATGTTTTGTGGCCGTCGCTGCGGTTGTGCAGTTCGTGGTTCGCGGTCAATCGAAATGGCTGGGCTGCAGTGTGCCATTTAAATATACATATGAACATACGAGTATTTATATTCTGGGTTGTGTGTTCTCGGTTGCGCATTTCATCAATGTGTCAAGCGATGGCTGGCTTTATTTTTGGTCAGAATGTAAGAGTTAATTTAAAGTTGAAAAAATATTATTGTAAGGTAATTAAGGCAATTATCAAGAGTAAAAATTGCTAAGAGTAAAAATTGCTATGAGTTTAAGTTAAAATAAAGATCAAAGGCAAATGCAGAGTGCAATTAGAAATGTGAAATTCTGGTTGGTTGGTTGGGCTTCATCCGAGCCCAATTAGCGCACAGGGCGCGATTTTAATGCAAGTACTCATGAACCAAATAAATAACTGTTTTCGTGGTTCATCATAAATTCGAACCGATTTGGTTCGCTCGGTAGACCTTCTGAGATCGGTTATTGCTACGGTTCATCATCAAATTCGAACCGATTTTGGTTCGCTTGATAAACCTTCTGAGATCGGTTATAGTTACGGTTCTTCACCCTTTTCAAACCATTTGGTGCCTTCGATGAACCTGCCAAGATCGGCTGAGGGGCAATTGGTTATGCTTGTTGGGCTTTGGAACTTAAAGCTACCAAGTGCTTTGTATATGAGATGAGACAGTGCCGGAAATTCGCACAGGAAGTGTGTGCTCGATTCCTCGCTACCGTCTTTGTTACAGCTTTTGCTATGTACCTCGCGTCCCCTAACTGTACTTTCCAACAAGAACTCGCACGTCCACTTCATGCCTTGCAAATCCGCTTGTTGGAATATGCTGACTGAGTCTGGCAGAAGGAAAGAGAGCGAGATGTTTGATTGCTCGGAGAAAACCCCCGAACCCACACCTGCGTCCATTTTGGATTCGTCTGTGTAGATCGATATTCCTTCCTTCTTCCACAAGCTATCTCTTCTACATTCCCTTCTCAAGGCGAACCTCACCTTAAAACTCCTGTTAAAGTCCAGCGTAGTTGGGATGTAGTCTGATGTCATCTGTATACGGAACTCGACACCTATGTACACGCTACAAAGCAAATGCGCTTCATTGAGAACTTGAAGCTTTCTTACTGTTGATCGACCTTAAACTCGTAAGAGTTATATTCTACTTAGTACCTATACCAGTATGTATAGCGATATTTCAAACGTTTGTAGCGCTTGGTAAAAATGCGAGTAAAAAAGTGTATTTAAGGAAGAAAGTAAATAAAATTTTAAAAATATAAAAACCTAGAAAAATTAAAAGAAGCTCCTCGCGATCTTTTATGTGTATGTTTGTTATCTATTCTTTGCTAAGATTGCCAATTTTAGATTTCACTGCCATTTATTTTTCTTTTTGTCAATCCCCTTATCAGCAGCCACTTTAACCAATTTAATTTCCCCTTTTGCATGAGGAAGGCAATTTTGCGAGCAAGAGATATGGAAGTCATACGAGTATGATTATATTTGTGATATTTTCGATGAAAGCGAATATCGTTGATGACAAAAAAACATACATACATGCATTGTAAATGTGCAGCTAAGGACACAAATCAAATGTAGGCAGTTAAGGATTTTTCTCAGTAGGTTTTTGTGTCTATATTTGTATTGGGAAAATATTTGAGTGTACAATGCATATACACTAGTGATGGGCGAGTCCGAGATGTTTAGACAATCGAGAGAATCGTCATCGTTGCAAAATCACAATCGAGTCAAAAGTTGACTCGCTCCTCGACTACACAATCGAGATGTTTTTGCGATTGTTCCGAGTCGGCGAGTCGGAGGTTGTTTCGATGACATCTCGACTACACAAGCGAGATGTTTTTGCGATTGTTCCGAGTCAGCGAGTCGTAGGTTGTTTCGATGACATCTCGACTACACAAGCGAGATGTTTTTGCGATTGTTCCGAGTCGGCGGGCCGGCTGTTGTTTTGATGATATGTTTTAGTTGATAAAATAAACTGAATGAGGTTTGTTGATAAAGAAAGTAGGATTTTTAATGGAAGTGAGGCTAATACATAAATAAATTAACCAAATTGAAAAATATTCTATACATAGACGCTGCATTATTGCAATCACAACTAAACAGTGTCGTGCATAATAATAATAATTAATTATTTAAACATTAATAAATTTTCTGAAGTGAGACGCTTATGAAACAAATGAATTTTACGAGTACCAACAACGGCAATAGATTTGTACCACTCTGTATGTTTTGTAAAGCAATTTTAATATTCAAGTGGCAACAATTATTATGTATTTTTTGCAGCGAGTGCGAGATGTTGTAGGGTTGCTTTGAAAACGAGAGGAATCGTTGGCGAGTCCGAGATGTTTTAGCGATTGTTTCGACTGACGGCCATTTACGACTTGACTCGAATACGAATGAAAACCATCGAGTGCATTCGAGATGTTTCAACAATCGAGAGAATCGAATAAAACATCTCGGACTCGCCCATCACTAATATACACTCCGATTGTACGGAACAAAATCACATTATATAAACGAACAGACAGCATCAATTTGTATTCTCATTTTTCCTAAAAGACATACATACATACATATGTATGTGTATGAATGTACCCAGTAAGCAAAATTAGCTTAAATAAAGTTTTTTTTAAGCTTATAATTATAAACATTAACAGCCTTATTCATAAAAAAATCCTATAACACATTATAAACGCTTAATAGTAAAAACTCATTTTAACTTTATAAAGCCGTTATACTGCACATTATTCATAAACGTTTTATAAAGGATTTATTACTATCATTGATTTATAAGGTTTTTGCTGTTCAAATTCAAAATAAATGTGGCAATGTCGGTTACAAAAAAAGTCAATCTGACATTTATCAAACAAAAAAATACAATTTGAAAATAAACAAATAATTATTATTAATTATTATTATTTATTTAAATAAATAATTCGATAAACTAAAATGGATGCGGAAAATGAAAGTGTAATACAAAAGAATAGGCGCAGTAGAGGAACAAATTAACTTAGCAAGTGCAGCCGCCAACCTCATACAAATACGGCATACAGTACCTAGTCTGGCCGTGGAGATCACCTGCGTCGGATTGAGCCTGTACATATGTACATATCGTCGTACCATACGAAAACTAACATCAAATTTTTTGTGGCTGACGAAAAGTAAAAAGTTCTAGTTTTGGCCGACGAAAAGTAATAAAATCGAGTTTTGGCTGACGAAAAGTAATAAAATCCACTTTTGGCTGACGAAAACTATAAATTTCGTTTAAACAACAACAATTTTAATGTAAAAACAGTATATAATTACTGATACTTTGCGTCATCCAAAAGTCGATTTTATTACTTTTCGTCAGCCAAAACTCGATTTTATTACTTTTCGTCGGCCAAAAGTTAAATGTTCTACTTTTCGTACAGAATTTTTTTATTGATAGCTTTCGCCAGAAATTTTAAATATGTTAGTTTTCGTATGGTACGACGATATATATATACACGCAAACATAGCATTTAATGATGCATATACATATGTACATATGTATGTACATATGTATGTACATACATATCTCACTTCTCGTCGACCCCAACATCGCAAAGCCACTACCACCTGCAATATTGCTGAAGTCCCTAACCTCCTTTATCAGCTTTTACCAAATTAACTATTTTTTCCACCTTCCGTGGTGAAGCGATACCTGATAGGGTTCCCCTACAAACTTCGCAAATTCTCTAATAAATCCGAGAAGTTTTTCGAGTGGTAGAGAATGTGCGTCCGCCATTTTCAATAATTCGACCCGAGAATGCGCTATCTTAGTCTAGCGAGGGCTGGACAGGTGCGGAGAAAATACACTGTGCCGTCGTCGTCCACTTCAAGACAAAATAGGCAAAGTGAGCTCTCGATGATGCCTATGGTGGCCATGTGCTATCCTGTTGTGTCCTGTAACCACCCCCACAATGGCTCGAAGCTCCCTCCTCTTTTGCTTGAGGAGGAAGTTTGCTACCTCCTTTTAAGCTTTTTCAGAAAGCACTTTGTAGGAATCTGTGTTACAGCATCTCCCTTGAATTTCCTTATTGGAGTCCCTGGTGAACTTCACAGTGCCTGCTATAATTGGTCCTATTATTGGCGGCTGTGGCCCAGTAGGTTGTTATGCTACAAAATGCATTCACATATCGATTTCATTGATCATACGTATTGCATAGAATGCTTTAATTTTTCCATGTACCTAAATTGTATCACGGGCGTTTCGTTTCTTGTTTTTTTTTTTTGGAGAAATATACTAGGAGGGTATCCCGCCACCGAGAGGTGACCGCTATTTCTAAAAACCCAATAATTTGATTTTAATTAATTACAAAAATTGTTCTAGTTTTTGTCCGGACCGGGGTTAGAACCCGAGACCTCTGGTATGGCAGGCGAGCATTATACCCACTGCACCACAGTGGCCATCTCTACTGAATATTCAGTAGGAAATATGTGCTGCTTTCCAGCTGACCAATACTGGGCGTTTCATTTTTTTTTTTTTAATTTGAAATTTTTCTTTATTTTTTGAAGTAATTGTTTTATAAAGATCTTATACAAGGGCAAAGCTTGTTATAAATTCGTTTCCATTTTATCTGATTTTTAAAAGCATTTTAAATTTATAAAGCGTTTATGAATAATGTTTTTGCTTATTTGATTGATAAACTGTTTATAAACCTTTGATATGTTTTTATGAATAAGGCTGTAAGCTTACAAAATACTGATTTTTTGTTTACAAAAGACTTCAAAGTAAGTATTATTGAGTGATTTTATATATGTACTTACGGCATATAGGTAATCCAATAGTTAGACTGCGAGCGCAAATTTTAGTTTCGGTCCCTCTCCATGAAAATTTTTGAGCGATTGCATCCGTCATTATTTTTCCCCACGCTCGCTTTACAAACGATTTTGCCGCAGAAGAGGATGCAGCTTTGAAATCCATTTTCTGAAACATATTAAAATATGCAAACCAAAGTTACAAACCTAATTTTCTTAAACGCATGCTGTTACATATTAGGGTGGATCAATTGTTAATGGCTGATTATAAGCCACAGTGTTCTTAGCAAATTCGGATTTTGCATCAAATTCTAATAGTCATCTAGACATGCCTCTAAAATCAATTTCGAGCATGCTCCAGACAACTTTTTTTCATAGAATTTAATGCAGAATCCGAATTTGCTAGCAATACTATGGCTTAGAAAATTGATACAGCCTAGTCAGAGCTGGGCGATAAGGATTACGATTACAAGATGATTACGATTACAGTAATCGTAATCTTAGAAATTTTGAAATTACGATTACTGTAATCGTAATCGTCTTTACAAAAATTACGATTACTGTAATCGTAATCGTAAGAAACTTGAAATGACGATTACTGTAATCGTAATCGTCGTTACAAAAATTACGATTACTGTAATCGTAATCGTAAGAAACTTGAAATTACGATTACTGTTCTCGTTTTCTGGGATTACAATGTGTAAAAAACAATGATATACTTACCCAACATCGTTTTCCAAGAAATAATAATAATTTTAACATACATACATACATATGAGTTTATTTCTCACACATTAAGTAAACAATTAAAACTGGGATGTGTATTAAGAAGAGAGAAAATTAGCGGAAACAATAAAGATACAAAATTAAGACTGCTGTTTGGATAATTTACATTCAATAATATTCAATATTAGCCTTAAGCAGAACTAATTTTTCAAAAGAAACATCGGAAAGTGCATGGCGTCGAGGACTGTTTATAATGCCCGCCAACGAAAATAGCCTTTCCACAGGTGCTGACGATGTAAGCGGGGTGCTGAATCTTAAAGATGCTTTCTTTATCAGAGGATATCTTTTAAAACAGCCATGGCTAATATCAGCATCGTTCAAATATTTAAAAAATTCTTCTATAACGTTTGAGCCGCTACCAGGAAGCACTTCAGGTAAATCAGTGTTTTCTAAAGGTATATTGAGTTTTAAATAAAATATATATTAAGTTGTTATGTAGATATGTAGTTAGGTATTTACCGCCGAAGTCAAAAAAATCTTCATCTAATATTGGCTTTTCATAGTTATGGTCATTTACATCTTCAAAAGTTGCAGTGGAGTTTTATTACTTTTTAATTTTGTTGTGAGATAAACCTAAGTAATTTGTTTAGTAAAATCTAGCAATTGTAATACATATTTTTTATACATGCAAAATCCACATTTTACGAAGAAAATTAGTGTGAGCTACAGCTCGATTTTGATGCATGAGGCTATTGTCTCCAGCCCACTAAAAGCTGCTATCTCAACCCCAAATATTTCAAAATGTATATAATATGTGTGAAATTGCAAGCTTTACATAATTATTTGTAGTTTTTAGCACTTCTTTCAGAGCCAAGCATATTTTCCTCCCTACACCGTTTAGTATCAAAAAGCAATTTTAATCATTTTTTACATGTAATTCTTAAATTTTGTAATTTAAGATTACAGAAAATAAGGATTACTGTAATCGTAATCGTCAAAATCTTGAAATTACAATTACTGTAATCGTAATCTTCGTTACAAAAATTACGATTACTGTAATCGTAATCGTCAAAAACTTGAAATTACAATTACTGTAATCGTAATCGTCGTTACAAAAATTACGATTACTGTAATCGTAATCGTCAAAAACTTGAAATTACAATTACTGTAATCGTAATCGTCGTTACAAAAATTACGATTACTGTAATCGTAATCGTAAAAAACTTGAAATTACGATTAATGTAATCGTAATCCTATGTGTAATCGATTGCACATGTAATCCTTACCGCCCAGCTCTGAGCCTAGTATATATACATATTTATCTTTTACTTATAAAACTTACCAGCTGACGAAACTTTTCCTCGTCCTGTTAAATTTCTTTTTCATATGAAAGTAAATTTTCTAGTCTGCTAAATGGTTCCTTGTGCAAAACGATTGGATAACCTCCTGGCATGACTTTCCTAAGCTCACATACTTCTCTCCTTAGCGCTGTTACTTCTTTTAGTATCCGTAAAAGGACGGCTTTGTTTTTTTTCTCAAATTTTGCTACGGCACAGTCAATGAGAGATTGGGATGCTATAAAAAAAAGAGATTAATAGAAGGTACAAATTCATTAGCAATTAAACTGAATACTCACCTAATGAGTTTTCGCGCGGTATATTGGACTCTCCGCTATTAACTATTGAGCATCCACACGTATTTTATTTAATTTCTATTAATAGGAAAATTTTTCTTACGTCAACTATTCAACACATACAATAGGTTTATTTAAAAAAGCTTAAAATAACCGTAATATTGTAAAAGCTTATTTAACTCTTCTTTTAGTAAACTTACTGCAAGCTATTTTTCAAACACTTGCATTTTACTTTTAAAATTAACGGTTTTATAAACATGTGCTCTCAATGCTTACAAAGGATTTATTTGAAAACATAGAAAGTAAGCTTAAGAATGTAAATGCTTGCAAAACACTTGTAGTAGCAAGCTTACTTTAAGTTATTTTCAAAAACGCTTACAGGAATGCTTGTTGGGATATTTACTCATAACTAAGCCAAAAGAAAGACATATTTTTGAAATTTTTGTGCTTTTTCTTTCTTTCTTTACTTTTTGCTTTCACATTTGTGAATTAAATTCAACTCCCAAATGGCATTTGCAGGCAATGAAAACGCAAACTCATAACCGCCTAAGTGAAACTTTTACAACCGCCTGTGCCAAAAGTTAGATTTGCCAAACCTGAATTCCTGACACCCAGCTCTATCGATCAATAACAAAAATTTGTTTCTTGAGAAGCTCTGGGAACTCTAAATTTTTCTTTCCAATGTCCATTTTAGCTCTGAAGTTGTATAGCTGGGCCTCAGGAATTCAATTCAA
Organism: Urophora cardui; assembly: GCA_960531455.1. Taxonomy (NCBI): domain Eukaryota; kingdom Metazoa; phylum Arthropoda; class Insecta; order Diptera; family Tephritidae; genus Urophora; species Urophora cardui. The sequence continues at coordinate 115,944,549 of OY482674.1, read as the reverse complement.
ATTTTTGGCATAAATGTCGGTTAAGCGGTTATGAAGTGTAAACGGCGATATGTATGTATTTTTCGTATGGGAAATCTAGCTGGCGATGCAACAACAACAATAAGATTCCATTGACAAACGGAAATAAATGACATACATATGTTTTAACTAAGGTATATATGTATATTTATGTATACATATATACATAGTTATTACAAAATTTATACTTTTATACCCAGCGTGTGGCTGGCAAACAGGACAGGGTTATTTCTATTGTATTAATCTAAATACTCCTTTCGCAAAAGGTTCCTGATTTTTTTTCGTACAGAGACGGCAACACTGGGCGAGAGACTTTTTGTACAGGTGAAGAATAGGGGTTTTCTGGCTCCGGGAAAGCGTTATAGCGCGACATTAGGGTGTTGCTAAACAAATGTCTACCAAAAATACATTATATGAAGGGGCGTACAGCGACTATCTTTTCTCTGCCTTCTCATGGTGCAAATTTCGCACATAAACAATGCATTTTAACGTTTGAAAAATGTGAAAAAGAAGTAACCGTTGGGTATTTAACATTTGTCTGCAAGGGAATTTCAACTTTTATACTTTTATTCCTTCAATTTAGTTTGATCTCTTTGGCAAGCATTTTGCTTTAACGCTGTATATGTACATATATGGACAGCTATTTCAGCAAGCATATACATACATATGTACATATGGATAGGTATACATACACTGAGGGAAAAAGGCAATTGTAAAAATAACTCACAACGGTGACAATATTACATTTTTCAATGTCGACCAATTTCTTGTCGAATCACACTTTTTTTATAGTTAAAGTAAATATTTTTCTGTTAATTTAAATGTAAAGTAGTCAATTTAGCAATAATTCGTAGTTAAAAATAATCTAACAATATAAGCAATTTCATTACAACATCAACATTTCCAATTTGGCATGGCTACATTGGCAACTTAAAGTTGGCATTGTTGATCTGACGTTCAGAAATTTCACCCTGGTGTGGCTACATTGTCAGCTTAAACTGGGCATTCTCGATTTGACGTTGAGAAATTTTAATTCGATATGGCTACATTGTCAGCTTAAACTGGGCATTGTTGATCTGACAAATTTCAAATGCAAACGTGTATACAATTTGTAGCCGAAATTGAACGGCGTGCGTAAAAAGCAAACTCGACTCCCAATTTTTGTTTTGCGTGACAGTGGAATTTAAATTGTTTACAAAAAATTAAGCACTTTCGATATCGTGTGTGTTATATATTCTACAAAATAACAAAGTTTCCTCGGATTTTCTATCTTGTTCCAGCAATGAGTGAGGTGGAGAATCATGCGGCGGATGCCAAGGGAAAACTGAAAAGCATATTAATACAGATTGGTGGCATATTACTGGGTGGATTTAAAGAGTTGGCGATTGCTGTGAATGAGCATGCGTTGGCGGATCTTTTTAAATGAATTCTAGAATGCCTAACAAAAGGTCGGCTTTACATTAAAGAACCACGATCCGAGAAAAATTACTTTTTCAGTCGGCTCTCACAGATATCAAAACCGAAATCAAAATTTGCCGGAGGCTTATAGTTCACGAGATATTTGTTGGTAATTTGTTGGTAGTTGGATGGGTTTATAGATATTACCGGCCGAGGGTTATTTTTAAAGCGCAGCCAGAGGCCGCCAATGGGAAAATTACAACACAGAAATTACTTTATCAAGGAATATCTCCTCAACTATAAGACTTTTGTTTTTCTCGAACCGTGGTTCCTTATTGTAAAGCCGACCCTTCGTCACAGTCATCTATACTAATTATATAAAATTGATTGTATGGAAAATGTATGTAACGCGATAAATCAAAAAGTACTGGACCGATTTTAATAATTCTTTTTTTAAAATGTCACAAATGGTAAATTCTCGAGAACCATGTACGTTTTTTTCGCATTTCTGAGACTTTAATATATTTTTACCGGTTTTAAATTTCGAAAAACTCAAAAAAGCGCAAGCATAGACAGATTCGTTTGGTCATTTGTCGTGTTCAGTGGAGGCGTCGCAGTCGTGCCAGGCAGGGCAGCGCAGGCGGACCCATATGTTTCTTTTTGCACGGTTTGTTGTCTCAGTGGCAATCAAAAACCTGTTTATGCATGCATATTATGCTATAACTCAAGAACGCCTGCACCTACACGTGCCATATTGGTATCAAATGAAAGGTGTTGAGCAGGACCTCAACATAGAGTTCTTTTCATTCTGATGCCTAGACATCCTCTGCAGATATGGGTTAAAATGTGAACCCAGATGATTCTGGAATGTTTTCGAACGATATTGGTATGAAATTAAAGGTATTGAGCAGGGCTTTAACACAGACCTATTTTCATTGTGATTTCCATGCCGGGTCTTCTGTTATGGGTCAAAAGGTGGATCTGGATGACGTCGGGATGTGTCTGAGCGATATTGGTATCGAATGAAAGTCTTGATCTGGACTTCAATATAGAGCTATTTTAACCCGGATTTTCCCAGAACTTTTTTTGTTTCAGATTTTCACAAAAGTATGTACACCAATAAATTTCGACCTCCTGAGCATGAAATTGAAGTCCGTTTTCCAGTACCTTGTCGCACTTTTCCGGAAAATGTGAAAAACTAGCGTTACCATATGGTAGCCGTGGGTCGCCTAGGGTACAGGTTTTTGTTTAAAGGGTAAATGATGTTTGGAAACTTTTTTTTTAGTTTCACAGGAAAAAACACATATTTAATTCACTTTATTGAGATTTAAGTAGGTTTTAAGTAAAGTTATGCAAATAACATATTTTTTTTTTTAAATACTTCCATATGTAGGGTTGGCCTATTCTGGCCAATAGCATATCGTCGGTGATGCTGCAAAACGTGCTATGTCGCCGTCACAAAATTTTTGAGGAAGGAGAAAGAACTATATATATTTTCACTTTTCGCGGTGTTTTTTACATTTTTATAGTATATATAAAAGCGAAGTTATATATAAAAGCAAAATCTATGTGATTGACAAAAGTGTAAAAAGGTTATTTAGGTGTATTCAGGAAGAAGTGAAAAGTGACATGGAACGTATTGCAGTATCACCGACGATATATTGCACTTTGTTCGCAAATGTGCTTGATAAATAATAACAATAATTAAAAAACTTCTCTAATTGAACATGACGTAGTATATTACGACAATCTTCGTATTCGCCAGTGGAAAAATTGGAAGAGGAAATGGTGAAATATTCTTCACCCATTCATCTTCTTGGACAAAATGGGGCAATGTCGAGCTACCAGCCATTACAACTTCTCAGTTGCCTTTTAGTTGGACCGAGCAAACATTATCTGGTTTACCCGCACATTCCTCTTCAGTATTATCTTCTCCAAAAATGTTGTAATATTGATGAGGCTCCATGTATGTACCTAAATGACAGTTGGTATGTCATTTAGTCCACCATCGTCGAATGCCTCATCTTGATCTTGAATGAAATCATGCATTTTTTGTAATGTTAAACCTCTAAAAGCAGAAAATTTATAAAATTCTAACAAATTAATAACATTACATTAGTTAAATTTACACAACGGCAGAGAAAATCACGCGAAGCCCAACAAAAAAAACCTGTACCCTGGACGACCCACGGCTACCATATGGTAACGCCTTTAGAAAAATGTAAAAAAATGTTGGAAAGAAGAATTTTTTCTTTAAAAACTAATTTACATTACATACATAATTTCATTAGCTTTCAAAAAGTGTAATTATTTGAACAATTTATTCTAAAAGTTATAAAATATACTTATATTTATCGACATGCCATATCTGAAAACGGGAATTTTCAGTACTAATTTTTGTCACCTCATTTTCAGACGCAATAGCTTCGACATTTGAGCACAGAATAACACGATCTTTACCTTTTTGCAAAGCCACATTAATTTTTCATTGAAAATCGGCATTTTCCTGGTGTTTTTTCTTTTCCTTTTGTTTATTTTCTTGTAAATGTAAGGGGATGTTTAGCGTTACCATATGGTGCTCGTGGGTTGATTCGGGTTAATAGTGATGCCTAGGCCGGGTCTCCAGATAAGGGTCAACAGGTGGACCGGATGACCCTCGAATATTTCTCAGCGATATTGCTACCAAATGAAAGGTCTTGATGAGGACTTCGACGTAGAATTATGTTAATTGTGATGCCTAGGCCGGGTCCCCAGATATGGGGATATTGGTATCAAATGAAAAGTGTTGGGAACGGCTTCAACATAGAGCTGTAGTGATGGGTAGACAAGGTCATCAAGTGGACCCAGATAACCCTGGAATAACCTAACTTAACTTAACTTAAATTAACTTGGCTTGACTTGGATTGACTTGACTTGACATGACTTGACTTGACTTGACTTGACTTGACTTGACTTGACTTGACTTGACTTGACTTGACTTGACTAGAATTGACTTAAGTTGACTTGATTTGAGTTGAGTTGACTTGACTTTGGTTAACTATTATTCCTCATTGCGAAGCAACGGGTATTTGCTAGTATTAAATATAAATGCGGTTGTTTTCATTGTAATATTTGTAAAATGGGAAAATGACAATTATTATAGTCGATGCAACAATTTTCAAGGTAGGCTGACTATCATGACTGTTTTTTGTTGAGTTGACTTCGTTTTTGTTGGATATACGTTGTTTTTTCCCTCAGTGTAGGTACTATATGTATGTATGTTTATTCTCATATTTGCTTGTTCGCAAATCGATTGCCACATAAAATTGTTTGGTTGCTTTGGTACTCGTACAACAACAGCAGCTACATCGTTGGCTCCTCTGGTCCATTCGTTCACTCATTCATTGCAAGATATTTGAAAGACTTTTGTTGTTGTTGTTGCTGCATTTTTTTGCCAAAAAATTTTCAACATTTTATTTACCATTCAAAATTCTTGTTTTCCTTTTCAATTGAAAGCAAAAAAAATTAAAATTTTATGTGGTTTCATTTGTAAAAAAAGCTAAAGCGTTTTTAATACATACATAGATAGCTGTGTACATACGTATGTATGTATGTATGTATGTATGTATGTATGTAAATGTGTTGGCATATATGTACAAACATAAATGCATTACTAAGTTCGTAGAATACAAGATTTTGTAGAAATTTTTTTAAGAAAATAGCATTGAAAAAGAAATTTCTTTAAAATTTTAGAACTCGTTGGTATGTATGTATTTTTAAATTTCATTTTCACTTTCAAATTCTTCAGCTTGTGACCTAAATAATTTTAGCTTTAAAACAAAAGTAAAAACCGCAATTATTTTCTTTTATGCAGATGAAAAAGTAGATAAATTTAGCTAATTTTGAAAAAGGGAGAGGGAGAGAGTAGATGAGGTGTGTCCGTTATCTCATTTTGAAAGAAAAATTGCTAGCAAAATGTTGATGTTAGTTTGATATGAATCAAAGGAAGCAATCAGTAGATTTTTTTCAAATTTTGTGAAATACTTACATACATATGGGTGTTTCCAGCGTTACGGACGTTCCATGCTGCTGTATAATAAATGTCACTGCTGGTCTAGATCCTCGAACCTCGTTAGATTATAAGAGTAATAAGCCATAGAGTTAGAAATTTCATTTATTTATCAAGAATCAACTATGAAAAAAATGCTGTAAATCCAAGGAGTTTTGCGGTTAAATCGACAAGTTTCCGCAGTTGAAATGTGCCTAACAACGCTCCTTTGTTGTTTCAAAAGTTGGAGCGTTGTTGAATCAAATACTTTTGCTTTAAGTTCACAACGGAGAATGTTGGAAAACATTTTCTCCTAAAAATAAATTTTTGTTTGCATTTTGCTCTTCATCTTCTCTCCATCCGGGTCCGAGCTACAAATATGTATCCTCCGCTTGTTCTCCTCTTCTTCTCTCCACCTTCACTACTTGCTTTTTTTATTGTTCTTAATTTTTTTATTGTTTTTTATTTTATATTTTCCTCCGGATTCTAACCACGACATCAACACATTATGAACATTCAACATTATAATGAACTTTAGTGATTCTTTTATACTTCGCCTTTTTCGAAAACAAAACTATGAATTATGTGAATCATTGCAGAAACAAAATTTAAAAAAATTGGTTCTTACAATTGTTTTTGTTGTATTTCTCACAAAAAATGTGTTCTCACAAAAAAGATTTTTACAGCAAGCGAGTTTTTGAATCAACAACACCCGCCTTTGAATTAACTACGGAAAGTTGTTGGATCAAAAACATTGCTGCGAAAACAAATATTTTTGATGTGGAATTAAAGACGGAGATATCTATTGCCGATCCTGACGTATGTACGTGAAAGTCGTAAGAGGATAACAGGAATATTTGGGGTACCTTAAAGCAAAGTTCTACGGAAGTGATTAAACCCTTTTTATGTTGTGAAAAAAAAAACGAATAAAATTAATTAAAATTATGATATCGCTGTTTAAACTTAATAATCGCCTAAGTGAGACTTTCATAACCGCCTAACCAATATTTGTGTCAAAGATTAAAATTAAAATCCTGACGTCCAACTCTACGACTTCAGAGCTGAAAAGGACGTTGAAAGAAAATCTAGAGCTTTCAGAGCCCCAAAGACCAACTTTACGCTATTAATCGATAGCGCTGGGCGCCAGGAGTTAAAGTTTGGCAAATATCAATTTTGGCACAGGCGGTTATGGAAGTTTCACTTAAGCGGTTATGAAGTTTATACGACGATATATGATCTGAGACCACAAGATATTAATTGGTAGATGCTACCCCAAAATAGAAGCTCCGTGATCTAGCGCCGTTCTTTGAAAATATCAAAATTATAAAAGCATATATGGAGTCCTAAAACAGCGGTAGGTAGATAACACCTCGTCATTGGGTGACTGGGCCTTCAAGTGCATTTCTGTGTTACAAAAACGACGTATGTAGGTTCACTCAATAAAGGATCATGTAGAAAATTGGAGTTGCAACTCTGCGCCAGCAGCGAGAAGAGGGGGATAAGTTTTGTAATGAATTAGCTTTCCTTGGAATTTTCAATTGAAGGCGATATAAGAAATTACAAAACTAGTTTTTATACGGTAGTCCACTTTCAAAAGTGGCTATGTGAAATTTGTTAGATTTTGAGTTTTTGATGGATTGTGTATCAGTATTAAAGATGTATAATGTCCATTAAGAATTTATTGGAAAATCCTTCCGAATTTCAAAAGTCTATATGATTTTATATATAAACTTTCAAAATTCTCTTTGTTTTTTTTTTCTAATTTGTGGTTTAAAACATACATTTCGTCGTACCATACGAAAACTAACATACGTTTTTTTTGTGACTGACGAAAAGTAACAAGTTCGACTTTTGGCTGACGAAAAATAAAAAGTTCGACTTTTGGCCGCTTTTGAAACTGAACTACTCATATGTACATACATACATACGTGCAGAAACGGACGAACTGTATTAACCAATCTAATATTGTACTAGAATATATGAATGTTAAAATATTGTGCAAAGTAACTGTACAAAACTGTTTGTATCTTCTTGCCCACAAAACTGTTTTCAAACTTTCTTGCTCACTTGCCGCTTTCATTATCACATACTGTTCTCTTAAACATATACATGTACATTTTAAATCAACACCAATGTTAAGAAAACTAAGAAAACCCACCACTAAAAACCATATACATACATACATACATACATTAACGCACAAATAAATAAAAAATAAATTTAAACGCACTCTAAACAAGCCTCTGTATGCCTAAGGCAAAAAGTTTATCAAAAACTTCTAAAAATTATTTGACACATTAAGTGTGAACATTATTAGTGTTTTCTTTCATTTATTTATTTATTTATTTATTTCCTGTCTTTGCTCGCCTCTTTAGTTTGCAAATTTCGAAAACGATTTCTACATGAAAAGTTTGTTGCCACAAAAGTGTTTTGTTTATCGGACGATTTAGAGTGGGTGGTTTCTATATATATATGTACAGATGTATGTATGTATTTACATATAGATATGTGTATGTATGTGATAGGCGTAAACTGTAGCAAAAGTTTTAAAAAAATACCTAGAATTATAACTTATTTTTAGATTGTGCTGCTGAAACTTGTACGTGTTAGTTTTGATTAAATGGTTTTGGGCAAATTATTTATGCTCAAATAAAGTTGGAGAATGTAAAGTAAATAATAAAATTTAACTGTATATATTTTTATGTATGTATATTAGACTGATTCAAAAAAAAAATATGTCTTGGAATTTTTCGCTAAGATACTTAAAAGTTGCTTTGCGCTGGATAAAATTTGAACAGAACTAGTGTTTTTTGGTTGCTTGCTTTTCCGACATGGTATATATGGATGGAATATATAGGTAGAAACCAGTTGCCCTATTGGAAAAATGTGCTCCAAATTTCATAATACAAAGAAATTTTAACTAAATAACAAATGACAAAAGACAAAAGTAAATATTAAATGACAAATGACAGGTAACGGCGTGGCAGATGATAGCTGATAGATAACCATGAGACAGAGAATCAAAGAGTAGCAAAGAGGCAGAAATTGAAACAAAAAACGAGGCACAGAGGATAGATAATTGAAAACTTAGCGAGGTTTGAACACAAAGCATACATACATACATATGTATCTAATGACTGCTGATTCCAGAGTCCTCGAAACTAAACTAAAACTAGGCTAGGTTAGACTGGTTGGCTGTTAAGGGCCTCACATAGACTGAGTAGGTACGCAGTGTTAACAGAAGAGTTCTGGAACATGAACACCTTTACATTAAAAGCCTTCACTCAGACTGAAGAACGACGCCGTCCCTTTGACAAATACGAATAGTTTCTTTTCCCTGATATACTGATTCAAGATCACTAAATACGATTTGCCCTATTAGCCGAAGCGTTTCGCTGGAAAAAGCAGGACATGAGCAAAGAACATGCTATACCATCTCTTCATGCAATCCGCATGCCCTGCATTCCATTTGACCAACCCCACTAGTCCCATTTTGAACGCATGTAATGCTAAAAGACACGGTAGGCAGGAAGCGACGATAGGTTGCATGAAAATGTCGAGAAAAAAGGAAAGTGGGGTTGTGTTATGTGATGTTTATAGATGGAACATCCGTAAAAATTAAAATCCGAGCTGCTCCTTTTTCAAGGATATCCACATTTTTTGTTTTTTTTTGAAAGGATCAAATATTGAGAAAATCGAAAATTCGCCACCGTCCAAATTTTTCCGATTTCAATACATTATTTGGTCGCTAAGGGATACAAAAAAAGGTATTAAAAAGAAAAATGGACACCTGTAGTGGAAAAATCCAATGTGAACAGGACCTAAAGGATAACCACTGAAATATAAAATAACACAAAAAGTACCCACTTTAATTTGCGTATAACTCCTAACATGTTAACTCTACGTGAAAATTCCTTATAATATGTTTCATTCAGAATAAATAAAGGAATATTTCTTTGATATACAATTTTGATGTACCTGCAGTGGTTAATGCACTTTGGTGTATCTAAAGTGAAAATTTCAAAAAAGGTACGTTTTTTTTATGGTGCTATTTTAAGTTCAAATATTTTTCTAGTTTATGTAAATATTTTAATCTAATGATCCAATTCTCATTCTTACATATCTATACGTTAATATTAAAAAGAATTAGAGCTGAAATACGCGCTAGCTGTGCACGGTGGGCGGTAAGCAACAATAGGTTGCATGAAAATATCGAAAAAACGATCGCCGGCTAAACACTTACGTAAAATGATATTCTAATATACTTCATAAACACACAGCAAGAGAGAATAAAATCTCCAACATTTTTTTTAAACGAAAATTAGTACCAGCACACAGCTAGGCACATATTCGTTGGGCCATCGTTTTTACGATATTCCCATGCAACCTATTGTTGCTTCCCGCCCACCGTGCACAGCTAGCGCGTATCTCAGCTCTAACTCTTTTTTAGTATTAACGTAGAGATATGTAGGAATGAGAGTTGGATCATTAGATTAAAATATTTACATAAACTAGAAAAATATTTGAACTTAAAATAGCACCATATAAAAAACGTACTTTTTTTGAAATTTTCACTTTAGATGCACAAAAGTACATTAAGCACTGCAGGCACGTCAAAATTGTATATTAAAGAAATATTTCTTTATTTATTCTGAATGAAACATATAATAAGAAATTTTCACGTAGAGTTAACATTTTAGGAGTTATACGCAAATTAAAGTGGGTACTTTTTGTGTTATTTTATATTTCAGTGGTTATCCTTTAGGTCCTGTTCACATTGGATTTTTCCACTACAGGTGTCCTGTTTTCTTTTTAATACCTTTTTTTGTATCCCTTAGCGACCAAATAATGTATTGAAATCGGAAAAATTTGGACGGTGGCGAATATTCGATTTCCTCAATATTTGATCCTTTCAAAAAAAACAAAAAATGTGGATATCCTTGAAAAAGGAGCAGCTCGGATTTTAATTTCAACGGATGTTTCATCTATAAACATCACATAACACAACTCCACTTTCCTTTTTTCTCGACATTTTCATGCAACCTATCGTCGCTTCCTGCCTACCGTGAAGAGAGTGTCGTTTTAGGACCCCGACGATAAGTCTACATGCATACCTTTTCTTGGATAGCAACCATTTACTTAGTTAGCATCTGATCATAAGATATACACATTATTGACATCCTACAGCCATGCGCTTGTTTTCACGCCTTATTGACCTGATCCATCATATATATATATATAGTCCCTATGCTTAATTTAACTGAGTGGCATCGGAACGCCCATGAAATGTTCTTCTCTGGGACCTGCACACTTCTTTTAAAGCTAATCAGCTTTCTCATTATCGTCTACACCCTGTAGCATGAGATCAAGTATAAGTGGTCATTATTATTCCTGCATATTACCCTTAAAGCTTCCTTATAGTCCGCTACATACCTGGATGAGGTGCTATGAGATAGTATCGACTTTATAGGCGCTTATCTATATAAAAATTTATTCGTGCTCTACGTAAGAGAATACGGACTAACAGCTCTGCTGCTCTTCTTCCAATATTTCTGCCTGAGAGACACTACAGTGATCCTACAGCCTTTTATTACTACTGATATTCAGTGCACTAAAATAAACGGCAGCTCTTAATCCTTCTGTCCTTGACCCATTCGTGTACGAGTACCTACATGAATGAAGTATTCCTTTATATCGCACCGGTGTGTTATAATTTAATTTATTTTAATTTGATGTTTAATTTTATATTTTATTTTATTTATTTTTTATTTATATTATTTTTTATTTTATTTTATTTTCTTTTCTTTTCTTTTCTTTTCTTTTCTTTTCTTTTCTTTTCTTTTCTTTTCTTTTCTTTCCTTTTATTTTCTTTTCTTTTCTTTTCTTTTCTTTTCTTTTCTTTTCTTTTCTTTTCTTTTCTTTTCTTTTCTTTTCTTTTATTATATTTTATTTTATTTTGTTTTATTTTATTTTATTTTATTTTATATTATTTTATTTTATTTCATTTTATTTTATTTTATTTTATTTTATATTATTTTATTTTATTTTATTTTATTTCATTTTTGTTTTTTATGGTTTCTTCTCTCTTTTTGCTTCCATTTTGTCGTCATTTAATAAAGCCGATTTTGCATGAATACTTAAACCGATTCCCCAAAATCCTTGTATGAAATCAAGCAGAAAAGAAGCGTGAAAAAATGCCAATAGAGCGAGCAGCTCTATCCATATATTCATGAACATTGATGTGTAAACAGTTTCGAAATCGGATTTTTATTCCCTTTTCCTTATTCCTTTTTTCCCTGGTTTTCTATGGATTAAAATGCGACTATCGTTTTTATAATTTCTTGTTGTCATTGTCACTGCTACTATTTTGTTGTTTTTTGTTTGTTTTGGTTTTTGATTATTGATTTTTGATTTTGGATTTTTGATTATTGATTTTTGACTTGATTTTTGATTTTGGATTTTTATTTTTGATTTTTTATTTTTAATTTTTATTTCTGATTTTTGATTTTTTTATTTTTTCGCTTCACTTCGTTGCTGTTGTTCTTGTTGTTGACATTTGGATTTGCACGGCTATGCATGCAAGCGTTTGTAAGTACATGTGTACCTACCACTGACAATGCCAAGCGAATCACACGGAATGCGCTACTGTCAGCGCACTAACACAAAAGTCGTTTACGGTTTACCCGTTTTTCGAAATTACTCGTAGCTACAGAAAAGATGTTTACACATAAAAAATGCAATAGACATTCGCCGCTATTTTCAGCCAATAACCATTATCTACTGCATTTTTTGCTGGTACAACAGGTCGTATGAGTGTTATTGTGGCTACGGTTGGCTTGTTGTTGTGCATGCGTACGCAAGAGCAAACGGAAGTGCTAGCAGCGACCACAACATCAACAACTTCAATAAACAGCAAACTGCAAACAAGCAAAACAACAAGAACAACAACAAATGGCAAAAAGAGCAAAAGTAATGGCAATAAATGGGAATAAATAAAAGATGAAAAAAGAAGCAGGAACAGAAACCGAAAGGGAAACAGAAACCGAAAGAGAAACAGAAACAGCAAAAATACACGCGACTGAAACATTTTATAAAATAGCCGTGAATTACATACAAACAAAATAAAAAATGTTAAAATAATAAACAAAACCAATAACGTGGCTATTGTGAAAATAACAGGCAAATGAACCCTGCAAAAATCATTGGATTATATGCTCCATTTGTGGTAGGTTGGAGTACTTTCAAAGTGACCACTAACATAGCCCAAGCGACCGATTCGTGTATCTGCATCGCTTCGTAGTTAGTCGAACATAACAAAAACCAAATGTTTATCGCGACGACGACGAAATGTGTATACATACATAAAAATGTTTGAATGTATGCACGTCATTCGTCGTCGTCGCGATAAAAATTTGCTTTTGTTGTTATGTTCGGCTAACTGTTAGGTACTCCATCAATTAATCCAATGTAGGTACTCCATGGATTAATTTGAATGTTATGCGGGACTGGAGTATATACTCCATTGCAATGTCATGCAATGTTAAATGGACCATATTTTTTGTATGAAATGTGGCAAGTTATGGAGTAATCGGTTGGTCCATAGCGAGCACTCCATGGATTAGCGATTGGAGTACTCGGAATTTTTGCAGGGAAGCAGAAAACACACACAAATACAAATGTGCCAACAAACATACATACATGCATACATACGTAGTGTGTCTTGTATGTGTGCATAACATTTTTTTGCCAAAACTTGCCCGCCAAATTTAATAATGCGATCAGAAAAAAGCGCAAAAAATAGTTTTACGCAACGAAAAAGAAAAATTAAAAATAAGTAGAAAAAATATGAACAAAAATTCACTAAAAACAAAATGAAGCGCAAAAATGTATCTTAATACCAATTTATATAAACAATTTTGTTCAATGAAATGCAAGTTTGCGGGTGGAAGGCGAGCATTGGAAATTGCATTACATGTTATTTAATTGAAAACAACAATTTTAAAAGACGCCAAAGTGCGACTGGGAATAAATTAAAGCGTAAACAAGGAGTGGGTATTCATCCCTATCCCTATCCCTATCCCTATCCCTATCCCTATCACTATCCCGATCCCTATCCCTATCCCTATCCTTGGCGTCATCATCGATAACAATCTCCGTTTTGTTAAGCATGCACATTACGTTATAGACAAAGTTCAACGTACTTTCAAAAATCTTACCAGGTTGGTACGTCCTACATGGGGCGTTCATCCTGAAAACGTGTCCATACTATACAGTCAGGTGATCGAGCCATCTGTTACTTACGCGGCTGCTGTTTGGGGAAGAGCCACAAAGTACCAGAACGTTCGACGCATTCTTAGAGCATTTCAAAGGAATTTTGCAATTAGAACAATCAGAGCATTTCGTACCGTCTCAATTACATCAGCACTAGCCCTGGCAAACTTTGTTCCATTACACCTCAAAGTACAAGAAGCTATGAGAATAGATGAAATTAAGGCGTCCGGAAGATTTAATACAACCTCCGAAGATATTCTAATTCAGAAAAAAGCACAACCGAGACTACAGTTGCACCCCGCATTTCGTCAAACAATCGCGTTTGATACTGTTAAATCTCAGGAGGAAACAAACGATGTCCTAGATCCTAACAGCGTTCAAATATATACAGATGGTAGCAAACAGGAAAACGGGGATTGCGGTGCCGCATTTGTTATACACCACCTCAACGGACAATGGGAGTCCCGAGGGTTCAAGCTCCATCGCTTATGTACGGTATTTCAGGCAGAGGTATTTGCATTAGATCGTACACTGGAATGGGCCCAAGCCAACTTAAACGTGCCAACACTTCAGATATTCTGCGACAGTCAATTTTGCTTAGAAGCGATCAAGGACCGTAGCAATCCAATTCCCCTCATAGTTTCTATTCATGAGCGTCTTCTACAGCTAAGAATGACACACTCCATAAAATTTTACTGGGTCAAAGCACACGTTGGAATAGAAGGTAATGAGCTCGCCGATACTCATGCCAAAGAAGCATCTATCTCCTCATCTAACATAGTGTTTAGTCAATGCGCAATTAGCTCCATTAAAAGCCATATACGATTAGAGACAGCAGAAACTTGGCAACAAGAATATATTAATGATTCGAGTGGCTTTACAACTAAGACATTCTTCCAAAGTCCAGACGAAGCAAAAGTCTATTCACAACGTTTCGGTATCTCCTTTGCAATGACACAGTTTCTTACTGGTCATGGTTTCCACAAAGCATACCTAAATCGATTCAAGATAGTGAACGACGACCTATGTCCGTGCGATGGCAGCACGCCCCAAACATTTATACATTTGCTCCAGGAGTGCCCTCGATACGCTCGTCATCGCTTGAAACATACCACGCTCTGCGAGGAGTACAGAACGTCAGCATACAGCCTAAAACAAATCTCTGAACACCAACATCTTATCTCTTCATTGAAAACATTTATTACCTATATTGTAAACACTCTCAAAAAATTCAATGAATAGAACTGTTTTAAAATATTGTTTGTACTACACATAACAAAGCATAAATATTACATTAGCCTGTATCCATTCGCAGGCAGTATTATTTACTATCTTAGTTAAGTTTTAACAATATCAACACTGTATCAGTTAATTATTAAGTGAACCATTATATATATGCAAGTGAATTGAGAAAATAATACATCACTCAAAGCGCGGTTAGCGTGGAGAGAACAAAGGAAAAAAAAAAATCCCTATCCCTATCCCTATCCCTATCCCTATCCCTATCCCTATCCCTATCCCTATCCCTATCCCTATCCCTATCCCTATCCCTATCCCTATCCCTATCCCTATCCCTATCCCTATCCGTATCCCTATCCCTATCCCTATCCCTATCCCTATCCCTATCCCTATCCCTATCCCTATCCCTATCCCTATCCCTATCCCTATCCCTATCCCTATCCCTATCCCTATCCCTATCCCTATCCCTATCGCTATCGCTATCGCTATCCCTATCCCTATCCCTATCCCTATCCCTATCCCTATCCCTATCCCTATCCCTATCCCTATCCCTATCCCTATCCCTATCCCTATCCCTATCCCTATCCCTATCCCTATCCCTATCCCTATCCCTATCCCTATCCCTATCCCTATCCCTATCCCTATCCCTATCCCTATCCCTATCCCTATCCCTATCCCTATCCCTATCCCTATCCCTATCCCTGTCCCTATCCCTATCCCTATCCCTATCCCTATCCCTATTCCTATCCCTATCCCTATCCCTATCCCTATCCCTATCCCTATCCCTATCCCTATCCCTATCCCTATCCCTATCCCTATCCCTATCCCTATCCCTATCCCTATCCCTATCGCTATCGCTATCGCTATCGCTATCGCTATCCCTATCCCTATCCCTATCCCTATCCCTATCCCTATCCCTATCCCTGTCCCTGTCCCCATCCCTATCCCCATCCCCATCCCTATCCCCATCCCCATCCCTATCCCCATCCCCATCCCTATCCCCATCCCTATCCCCATCCCTATCCCTAATCCTATTCCTATTCCTATTCCTATTCCTATTCCTATTCCTGTTCCTGTTCCTATTCCTATTCCTATTCCTATTCCTATTCCTATCCCTATCCCTATCCCTATCCCTATCTCTATCCCTATCCCTATCCCTATCCCTATCCCTATCCCTATCCCTATCCCTATCCCTATCCCTATCCCTATCCCTATCCCTATCCCTATCCCTATCCCTATCCCTATCCCTATCCCTATCCCTATCCCTATCCCTATCCCTATCCCTATCCCTATCCCTATCCCTATCCCTATCCCTATCCCTATCCCTATCCCTATCCCTATCCCTATCCCTATCCCTATCCCGATCCCTATCCCTATCCCTATCCCTATCCCTATCCCTATCCCTATCCCTATCCCTATCCCGATCCCGATCCCTATCCCTATCCCTATCCCTATCCCGATCCCTATCCCTATCCCTATCCCTATCCCTATCCCTATCCCTATCCCTATCCCCATCTCTATCCCTATTCCTATTCCTATCCCCATCCCTATCCCTTCCATCCCTATCCCTATCATACAGGCACCTTGGATCCACATTTAGGTGAATAAATTAGGAACGGTGAACGATATGTTAAATTTTAGGAAAGACATCTAGAAAATGATTATTGAAAGTTTCATTCATTTTTATGCCGTCGTTTTTGTGTGACGCGGGCGTTATGGTAAAAAACCACATTCTTTGTCACATTTTCCCACATTTTAGTCAATAACTCGGGAACTGGATGCGATATCCAAATGAAACTTGTCCTAAATTTTAAGTTAGACGTTAGGTGATAGAATAGTGAAAGTTTCATGCAATTCATTTAGTAGTTTTTGTGTGATGCGCGCACAATCATACAGACGGACAGACAGACAGCCAAAAATTCTAAAGATTGTAAATTTGGGTTCCGCTGGTCCAATAACGACCTCTCCTATCAGTTTTTCTTGAATATCTTCAATGTACAGGCATCGACCTATTACAATTTTATTATATGTATAGATAGATATAGATTGGGGCCTTACGTTTACCCAAAAAGTTCTAATCAAACTTCCATCTCATCATATGTATCAGTTAACCAGCTTGTTGAATATTCCTTCAAGTAACATCTAAGCTGAGCTATTTGCATAAGCGTGTAATAGAAAATAAGCATAAGCTGTGGCAATTTACTAACATACACAGTGTATTACACACTCATGAAAATTTCTAAAGAAACACTTACATATGTGCACATGCATATTCACCAGTTCACCACCTGCGAAGCGAAAATCTACAACTGCTTAACACTAACAAATGGCTGCTGGCCTGTGTGCACTGCAAGTGTGACCAAAACGTCAGTTGACTCGAGAAGCTGAAAAGCAAGCTGCAAAGGAAAAGAAAATGGAACAAAACTAAAAAAACAAAAAACTTTGCAGAAAAAATTGAAAACATCATGTCGAGATTGAAGTACATACATACATTTCTTGCAATTTTATTCAATTTCGTGTGCACATACTTACATACACGTTAACTTTGAACGGCATTTGAACGTGTCATGGCAGGTGCATTCATGCATACATAGTTACATACATATGCACCTATATGTACATATGTACATACAAAGAAGTATTTTTATGGCATTAGAGCTGTCAACTGAAGAAAATAAGAAAAGTGCATTCAACAGCTGTTTAAGCATTAAATGTCAAATGAGAAGAAAAGGTGAGAGATGTGTACATATCTAATCAAAGGTACGTCGAGATTTCGAGTAGAACGGATACACACAGCAGTTGAACCTGCTGCATCTGTGATCGCTCGTGGTGCGGAGTTTTGGCTTCCGAAGACTACCTAACACTGACCACTTTCAGTGGAACGGATAAGTACAGGAGCTCGGCCTCCGGCATCTGTTACGAATACGTATGTACATGACTCAAGCCTCCTGTATCCGTCATCACGTATGTTGCGCAAATTATTCTTCTGCAGACCATGAATGTACCCAACCATGGTTATCATGGGCACAGTACGTTTTATAAATAAATAAATTGGTAAAGCCTTGTAAGGCAAACTGAGGGCAATAGTGCAACCATTATGGACTACGATCCTGGTGCTCAACCCACCTCCCGACGCTAGCTTGACGGTAGTATCAGGTGGTTCGGTATGATGAGATTTACTTTGGGTTAGAGACCCACACTGACGAGGTAAAGTCTTTCGATGTTTCCTCCTCGTAAAAAAACATACAGGACTAACTAGATGCACTGCTAAGTATTTCACAAAAAATATTTCAACTTATGTGGGTATCTGGACACTGCGGTGAACTGGCGAATTCGGATCCGCGCAACATCCACCTGAACCGCATCCAATCTTATAGGACCAAGTATAACGGACAGTTTTAAGCACATCACGTACTCCATGAGGGAAACTCACCGAAGACTATGGAACTCTACAGATTACTGTTAAATTACAAAGTGTTTTCTGAAAAAACCTAAGATGGAGCAAACTTCCTCCTCAAGCGTAGCAGAGCCTGGAGCTTCGGGCCCTTGTGTAGTTGATTACACAATCCATCGACACAATCCATCGGCACAGCACCATAGGCCATCATAGGCACCATCGAGTGCTAATAATGCCTTTCCTGTCTGGAGGAGGACGACGAAGACACAATCTCGATTCAGATGTGGGTACTGAGATCCACATTTTCTAGCACTCGAAAAATTTCTCGGATAAATTAACTAGCAAGTACCCGTACCGCTTCGCAGCGACGAAAAAATTTGTATGTTATAATGAGGGTTTCGCTCAACATTTCCCTTTCTCTTTCTTTTTCCTTTAATTTTACCATTACCTTTACCTTTACCTTTACCTTTACCTTTACCTTTACCTTTACCTTTACCTTTACCTTTACCTTTACCTTTACCTTTACCTTTACCTTTACCTTTACCTTTACCTTTACCTTTACCTTTACCTTTACCTTTACCTTTACCTTTACCTTTACCTTTACCTTTACCTATACCTATACCTTTACCTTTACTTTTACCTTTACCTTTACCTTTACTTTTACCTTTACCTGTACCTGTACCTTTACCTGTACCTTTACCTTTACCTTTACCTTTCATTTGCTGCCAACATCGCTCGAAAGAATTCAGGGGTCATTCGGGTCCACGATTTGAGCCATATCTTGGAACCCGGCCTAGGCATCACTATTTAAAGAGCTCTTTATTCAATATCGCTTAGTAACTTTCCGGAGTCACTCGGATCCAAGTTTTGACCCATATCTTTGGACCCGGCCTAGGCGTCGCTATGAAAATGACTGGATGTTAAATGCATGCTCAACACCTTTTATTTGATACCAATATTGCTCAAAGACTTTCTGGGTCACTAAAGTATTTGAACTGGCGATACTTGTGAACTTGAAAACTCAATTCTAAGTTCAAGTTTATCAGTTTTTTTCGATATGAAAATTTTCTACGGCGCTGCACATCATGTCCTTTCAGGCATCTAAAACGATTTTAAACGAAATATGCGAATGAAAAAAGATTTTCAAGATTTGGTTTTCAACATCTTTGTGACAATATGAAAATAAGTGTCCGGTGTTTTTTTTCTTCGGGAGAGGAATTTTTTTTAAAATGCCTACTTGCGTCAGTTGTTGCACACTCTTGTAGTAGATAGATGATTCCTATGTAGATGGTGGCGGTCTGCAGCTGGAATCATCAAGTTAATGAAATCACAGGATAGACTGTCGCCTTGTCTGAATCCCCCGGTTTGTCTCAAACAGCTCTGAAAGGCCCTTCCCAATTCTGACGGAGCTTGTGGTATTAATCAACGCTATTTTGGATAACCCTATAAACTTTGTAGGGAAACCAAATTCAGATGTATACTTAGTATGCTAATGGAACACGAAAAGAAAATATATTATTTTTCGAAAATATATAGTTTTTTTCTAGTTTCTAAAAAATAAAAAATAAAATATAACCTGCGCCCGTGCTCGTTAAATTAAATAAATTAAAATAAAAAATTAAGTTCATTTGAACATCCCTACACTTTATTCGCTACTTATGTTTAATCATACAATAATATGTAAATATGTACATATGTATGTGCATAAGTTAGAAACGAACTATAGTAGGAAAGAAACTAGCAACAAATTTTCTATCAGATGTCGAAGGCAGGCAATAGCTCAGCGGTTAGAACTGTAGTTATTGTACTGCAAGGTGCGCAAGTTCTAGTCTTGGCAGAAGCAAAAGTAACCTGATGAGTCTTAGAGGGATCTAAGGTGAAACAGCTGTAGTTACATTCATGCTTAAAAAGTTTTTTGATGTGTAAACATCTTTGCTGTAGCTACGAGTAATTTCGAAAAACAGGTAAAGTTTACGCGTAAACATGTAAATGCGTAAACGAGTAAACATGTAAATGCGTAAACCGTAAATGACCTTGGCATTGTCAGTGGTAGGTAGGTAGCTAGGCATGTACTTACAAATGCTTGCATGCATAGTCGTGCAAATGCAAATATCAGCAACAACAGCAACGAAGCGAAGCGAAGTTGTTGTTGTTGTTGTTTTCTGCAACAATGCGACAAATAGGCAAAATAAAAAGGGCCAACCTGTTTGAACATGTATGGATATGCATCTGAGCAATATTGGTATCAAATGAAAGGTTTTGAGCAGGACTTCGATATGAAGCTCTTTTCATTGTGACTCCTAGGCCGGTTCTCCAGATATGGGTCAAAACGAGGACCCGGATGATCCTTGAATGTTTCTGAGCAAAATTGGTATGAAATGAAAGGTTCTGAGCAGGGATTCTACAGGGAGCTCTACTCTTTATGAGTCCTAGTTCGGGTTCCGCGATATGGGCCAAAACGAGGACCCTGATGATCCTTGAATGTCTCTGAACAATATTGGTATCAGATGAAAGGTTTTAAGCAGGACTTCGATATGAAGCTCTTTTAATTGTGACCCCTAGGCCGGGTCTCCAGATATGGGTCAAAACGAGGACCCGGATATTCCTTGAATGTTTCTGAGCAAAATTGGTATGAAATGAAAGTTTCTGAGCAGGTATTCTATACGGAGCTCTACTCTTTATGATTCCTGTGTCGGGTCCCGAGATATGGGTCAAAACGAGGACCCTGATGATCCTGGAATATTTCTGAGCAAAATTGGTATCAAATGAAAGGTTTTGAGCAGATCTTCTACACGGAGCTCTACTCTTTATGATTCCTATGTCGGGTCCCGAGATATGGGGAAATACGAGGACCTGGATGATCCTTGAATGTTTCTGAGCAATATTGGTATCAAATGAAAGGTGTTGAGCAGGGATACTACATGGATGTCTATTCTTTATGATGTCTAGGTCGGGTCCCGAGCTATGGGCCAGAATGAGGACCGGATGATCCTTGAATGTTTCTGAGCAATATTGGTATCAAATAAAAGGTGTTGAGCAGGGCTTTCACATAGAGCTGTATTCATTTTATGAGTCCTAGGTCGGGTCCCCAAATATGGGTCAGAATGTTACCCCGGATTAACCCGGAATGTTTCTGAGCAATATTGGTATCAAATGAAAAGTGTTGAGCAGGACTTCTATACGGAGCTCTACTCTTTATGATTCCTAGGCCGGGTCTCCAGATATGGGTCAAACGTGGACTCTGATGATCTTGCATGTTTCTGAGTAATACAAAACAAAAGAAAATAAAAAATCAAAATTTAAAAACCAAAAACCAAAACAAACAAAAACAACAAAATAGTAGCAGTCACAATGACAACAAAAATTACAAAAACTATAGTCGCATTTTAATCCATAGAAAACCAGGAAAAAAAGGAATAAAGAAAAGGGAATAAATATCCGATTTCGAAACTGTTTACACATCAATGTTCATGAATACTCGTTATTCACGCTTTAATTTTTTTCTAGTTTCTAAAAAATAAAAAATAAAATATAACCTGGGCCTATGCTCGTTAAATTAAATAAAAGAAAATATATTGTTTAATCTTAAACACATCTATTGAAAGTAGCATGGCTATGCATTAAGAAATGGTTATATTATAATTTTCTTAAAGACCATCATTTTCTTTAGAAACAGTCATACAATAATTAAATTTAAAACCACAAATTTGTAAATATCCTTTACACATTTCTATAGCCATTTAAATTTGACATGTAGCAATTTCGCCTAATACATACTTACATACCGACATATATACATACATACATACAAGTTACAAGTAGCATAGCGTAATAAACCTGAAGTAGTATTCAACTCCGTTCCCACAGTAAATTGTTGGCATTTGACTTGAAGTGAAGTGCCATTGCAATGATTGAGCATTTTGCTGCCAGAGC
Organism: Urophora cardui; assembly: GCA_960531455.1. NCBI lineage: Eukaryota > Metazoa > Arthropoda > Insecta > Diptera > Tephritidae > Urophora > Urophora cardui. The sequence goes on along the minus strand of OY482674.1, from coordinate 115,922,266 downwards.
AAGGCAATTGAACTGTGCATTTGACATTAAATAGAAGAAATGAAAAAAAGAGCATGAAAATTTAAAATGCACTCACACATGAACAATGAAACGGCATATGCACATACGATGAATGATGTTAAAATCATGGAAGCATAAAAAGAGTAGTAGAGGAGTTTTTGTGTAAATTGAAGGAGACGTAGAAAAATAATAGAAATAGAAAAAAAAAAATATTCAAAAACTTTTTCAAAAAATATGCAAATGCAAATTTAGGTCAAACATATGGAATTAAAACTAACTGTAAATGCACTTTGTACCTTTCAAACACACAAAAAAAAAAAACAATTGAATATTTGATTTTACAATTCAGTGAATTGATTGAGTTTAACTTTAAAATAACAAATGTGATTTGTAAAAGTGTTGGAATGTGTGCAAATGTTTTGGTTGTCGTTCTTGTTGCTGTTGTTTTTTGCCTCTATTAGGAAATTGAATGATTGTTATAGGTATACATATGTAGAAAAAAAGACAAAAGCAGTAGAATGTTAATATATTTGTTGCAAGAAAGTGTAAGCTAAAAATTTACAGAGTTTAAGTCAGGGCTGCTCACCTCATAGGCACTCAAAGCACAATTGTTTTTGTTTTGTTCCGAATCATAGGCACATATACATATTTTCACTTCAAATATGAAAATAAAATTTTCTTTGCACTCCCATAAGCACTCAGATATAAAAAAAATTTTATATGAATGTGCCTATGATTCATATTGAATGTGCAGAGCAAAGGCACTTTGTATTGGAGCTCGAGCACTGCCGTAAGAAATCGAAATTTACAATAACAAATTTGTAATGAAAAAAAAAATTCAAAAAATGAAAGCACTGTAAAAAATTTGTATTCAAAAAATTTTCATATAAAAAATAAAAAAAATTTATATGTATTTGATACTACCATTTGAAAATAAATTCTAAAATAATATTTTATTGGAATTCATAAAAAAACTTAAATGAGCAAAAAAAATTTTCAGTGCATATACAAAATTTGTAGATGTATTGAGTTTTGTACTTTCAATACGAGAGCGTTGAGCAGCCCTGGTTTAAGTTATTAAAATGCTGAAGGTTAGTCGAGCACCTCATAACCGGAAACTAAATGCAAATTGGTTAACACATATTTCGGTGTAATATATATACTTTATATCAGTCGCGCCTAACAATATCCAAGGGCCACCCGTAACCATTCGTAACCGCGCACTCGACCGCTCGGAACTAACGGGAGACGGATCAGAAGGAGGGAACAATTGGGATGAGTGTTCTCTGTCCCCGATGGGATGCTGCGCATGTGTCCTGACAGGCGCGCGATTCCCGCTGTGGCAGGAGCCCATATCCCGCGTTACCCATGTGGAGATTACCGTACCAACAAAATACCCTAATTCAGAGTGTTAAGCTGTCCAAGTCTATTGACTTGTCATTGGTATCCGACTGTATTTTAATTGAGCATCCTCTATACCGGTCCACCTCCGGGAGGTGACTTGCTACGATAAGGGGTTCTGCCGTAGTCGACCGTTCGCTTCCCCTTCACTATAATTCCAGTCACCGAAAGGCCTCGTCTAAGTAGGTGACTAAAGACACAGATAATGATGAACACAAATAAAACCCGAGTCTCGGAAACCTGCACGGTTAAAAATGTCGCCTTTAGACTTGGTGCAAAAAAGTATCCACCCCCTTGAGAAGCGCTTCGACGGCGCCGACGCCGAGCGCACCTTCACAGTCCCAAAACCCCTTTCGGCTACCGCTGTAAGACTAAACCCCACGAGGGCAAGCCTAAGCCCATCGATGCTAGAAAATCTGGTCCTCCAGAGGGCAAGAACTCTCCAGCATTAGGAGCATGGAGAACCCGTCCCAAGTCCTTAACGGCTAAACAAAAAGGAGGGAGCGCGAAGTCCTTTACGGGCGAAGAGCGACCCTCAACTTCGGCTGCTGTAGGTATGCCTGCGGAGCGCCCTGAACACAGGACCATCCCCCTTATGTCCGAAACCAGTGGAATTATCGTAACGCCGTCAAAATCGTTGATCGATTAGGTTCTTTATCGGATGATATGTTGACGGTATATCAGAGAAGTTCGCCACAATTACCTAACGTAACCTAAATGGTTTTGCTGAACAAAAGGAAAATTTTATGCTGTGATTAGTTTCGGAGAGCGCAGACTGATTTGAGGTACATTGTTTAAAATGTGTGTGATTTTTCTCATTTGCCCGCGCGGGACACTTTTGCCGGTCTATGGTTTAGATTCTAAACTTTAGAACAAGCTGGCTGAAAGGTTATAACAAGACAAGACTTCAGTCTTTCATTAGAGATACCTCTTTTATGTCTTAAAAGACATCGATTTTCTGTTTGCAATTTAAAATGCTTTGGCACTCCAAAGAAGTAAATTTATGTATGTGTTTTATTCTTCAGTGAAATGATTTTCTTATTAAACTTGTTTAACGTTGACAGGTATCGTTTAGTGTTGATAAAATACCGAAGGTATCAATTTGGAATCAATCTATTTAATTTTGTGCATACATATCTATGTTCAGTCGCCTTTAGTCCTTAGCGAATCGAAATGCTTCTGAGACCTTTACATTACATGTGTTACATACAAACATACATATGTAGTAGAGGTCGGAAACTATCGATAGTCAGCACCATCGATAGTGTACGATAGTTTTTTGCAAACTATCGATAGTACATCGATAGTTGACGATAGTTTCGGGTGATTTGGGAGAGTCTACGGCTACGCTCACACTGTAACCGCCTTTTGCCGTCCGGCAGCCAACACATCCACAAACACATCTGTTTTAAATGAGCTCACCCGATTTCACCCGAATGTAAACAAACTTTGCAAACCTGTCCTGGTCTTATTCTTACCAATACATGAAAGTAATAGAAGATGATCCAATAAAACTTTTTTCAGTACATTGTTTTGTTTTATTTATTTATTAGCCATTTATTCTTGTTCAAAAAATTAATATATTAACCAGAGGCCATAACAATTATAACAAATAAATATAAAAATCACTTGATAACAATTATTGAGCAATGGAAAAATTTTTCCATCATCAATAACAATTACTCAAAGATCGATATTTTTTCGATCAGATCATAATTGTTATGAGCAATTGATATTTTTTCGATGTTCCATAACAATTTCTGGATGATGGATGTTTTTTAGATCAACTCATAATTGTTACTAGCAATTAATATTGTTTTCGATCTTCCATAACAATTACTGGATGATGGAAATTTTTTAGATCATCCCATAATTGTTATGAGCAATTTATATTTTTTCGATCTTCTATAACAATTACTGGATGATGGATATTTTTTAGATCAGTTCATAATTAATTAATACTCGGCCAAATGATAGCCCTAGCCAAGCGCTTTCATTTGATACCCATTTTGCGGTGTTCGGTATTCTATATTCGTATTCCGTATCCATATTTATCCGCTTTTCCACAATTATGAGCTGACTCAGTTATCGATAAATTTATCAAAATATATCGTAGTCCAAATAAAACCTGGGGCCATCCCCTTTCGTTTGATACCCATATTGTAGTACAATTTTAATGTTTTTGGGCAATCACATTTTGACCGATAACTCAGTTATCGATAAATTTATCGAAATATATCGAAGTCCAAATGAAAACTGGGGTCATCCCCTTTCGTTTGATACCCATATTGTACACAGTAAAAAATTATAGTTTATTCCTAATACCATTTGGTACTTAATTTAATCATTCTCGGAATTAAATTTGAATTTTAATGCCAAAAGGTCTTATTTTTAAACTATCAGAAGTTTTACAATTTTATTTATTCCAAAATAGTTTCAAAATAAAGTCTTGAAAAGTATTAAAATCCTCTCTAAAGAAGTTTAATCATTTATGGTTTAAAAACAAATCTTGAAAAGTATAAAAAACTTTCTCTTTCTCAATTGGTTTGAAATCAAAACCAAAAAAATATTAAAAAAAAAAATTATCAGAAAAAAGTAAAAATAAAATCCAACAAAATGTTTTCAAACCTGCAATCCGGAGGAGTAATCAAATATACTCAAATAAATGGCCCAAATCTAATAATTGTATTAAGTAAGTAATGCAGGAGATTAACTAAATATCATGAGGGTAAATTTTGCTTTATTTTTTCAGTCATAAGGCAGTATCACTGCAAGAACCGCGACGGTGCCGAAATTTCCCTGGACATCTCCAAAATATTAGTATAAAAGTGACAATATGTATATATATCGAGCCCTAACCGCCATAAAAGTGTATCCAACAAAATTGTCGATTTCAGCTTTTTTATGGAAATCAACAATTTACTATCACATGCATCAACTCCCAAAATTTCATGGCTGTGAAATGTGCAGTTTCAAAGTTAGAGACTAAATAAGTTTCAAGGCTGCATACAAATTAAAAAACTGTGTCCTGTAAAATTTACTTTTTGTTGGATACACTTTTATGAGGATTAGGGCTCGATATACGAGTATAAGGTCCTTAAGTGTTTGCTACTACTGTTTTGGATTTTTATGTAAATAAACTATGTTAACGTTATTCAATTTCTCATTAATATTTGGGATAGTAGGTTATTTGCGGCATATCAACTGGAAATTTTAATGGGGTATACTTTTAAATCCAAAAAAGTATACAATTTATTCCAAATTTCGGATAGATTTAATACCATTTAAAATATTTTTATTACCAAAAATATTATAAAAATAATCAAAATTTGGTTTTGATTTAATTCCATAAAAGTATAGAATTTATTCCAATTTTGGATTGATCTTATAACATTTTAACTATTTTTAATACAGAAATATTCTAAAAATAATGAAAATTTGGTTTTGATTTAATTCCAAGAAAGTATTAATTTGACACCAAGAATAATTTCTGTCTCTCAATATTCTCTTCTTTTTTTTTAACCAGAATGGTTTTAATTTTATGCTTTTTGGCATTGTTATATATAAATACCAAAATGGTATTAAAATTAAACTAAAATTTTTACTGTGTAGTGTAATTTTAATGTTTTTGGGTAATCACATTTTAAACGACCATGCGACTAGAACGCATAGTCGTATTTATGTTGCTTTGACTACTTGCTTGTCAGCAATTCAAACCCTGCATGGAATAGTTACCGTTTGTTTGGTGCCTAGTGGTCACATTTCAAATTTTCAATAAACTATCGATAGTTCAAACGATAGTCGAAAACCATCGATAGTGTAAACGATGTTCAGAAACCATCGATAGTGACGATAGCGCCATCGATAGTTTCCGACCACTAATATGTAGTATGTGTGTACACATATTCGCTAACAATTTCTCAATTTCACTTTTTAACATTTCTAACGACTTCTGCGGTTTTCACTCTAACTCAAAGTGTTAAGTGATGGTGGTGTAAGTTTACAACTGCACTGGTGGCAAAAAATGTCACAAGCTTAAACTAGTTAAATATTTTTTGACACCATCAGACTCCTTTCTTTGCAAAGCTGAACTTTCACCTCGGCTATTTTCTAGCTTTCTGTTGCATTTTTTCGCCACCAGTGTACACATTTATCATTGCTTGACAATGATAGGTACGCATTTCTTTTATAACACTTTATATTATTTCGTAACTTAAGTATTCAATTTTATTTTATATGCTTGTCACGTCATTAAAAAAAAAAAACAAAGCAATAAAACAATAAACAAGTAATGTTTTAAGAAAAAGAAAAGAACACAGACAAGTAATAGCAGTATGCTTATGCAAATAATAGCAAACATAAATAGGTATTACATATTTTGCACTAACGACCCTCACTTTCATATTTGTGTAATACATATACAACGTTTTTATAGCTCTCGCATTGCGTAAAATATTACACTCAGTGCACATATGTATGATGTACAATTTCCGTTTATTGAATGTTATGCCGTACATGCATTCATACTTTCATATGGTTTTTAATGCTCAAAGTAGCAATTTATCCCATAATGTGATGTTATTACTTTTCAATTTATAGCACGTGTGAAATTTTATTTTTTTTTGTTGCGGGTAGATGGAGTTTCAAGGACGCGTTATGATAAAGTTTGTTTTCGTAAAGTAAAATAGAAAGATGGAGATAGAAATAAACATTGTATTTTCTCTCCAGTGTGCGTGGTGACTTTTAACTAAAATATTGTATGGAAGTATGTATATAGTAGGGCTATCGCTACTGCTACCTGCAACTCTTTAACTATTTTTAGTTGAACATTGAATATTGTTATAGAGGTATAGGCAGGGATTGTAACGGTTATGAGTTATATCCAAAAAGTTGATTTTTAATCATTATTTGCTGAGTTTTATTTTTCCATCAGAAAATAAAAGTTATTTCTTGAGTTTTATTTTTCCATCAGAAAATAAAAGTTATTTTTTGAGTTTTATTTTGCGATCAGAAAATAAAAGTCATTTTTTGAGTTTTATTTTGCGATCAGAAAATAAAAGTTATTTTTTGAGTTTTATTTTTCCCTCCGAAAATAAAAGTTATTTTTTGAGTTTTATTTTTCGATCAGAAAATAAAAGTTATTTTCTGAGTTTTATTTTTTTGCTCAGAGAATAAAAGTTTTTCAGTTTAATTTTGGGTGTACTTTTAGATTTTGCCATATAAATAGGTAAAGTAGATAAATAAATTTTTAATTTTTTTTACTTATAAACTTTACCTACGTGTTAATGTGGCAAAATCGACAGCAGCAGCTAAAATTAAACTGAAGAAACTTTTATTCTCTGAGCAAAATAATAAAACTCAGAAAATAACTTTTATTTTCTGATCGAAAAATAAAACTCAAAAAATAACTTTTATTTTCTGAGGGAAAAATAAAACTCAGAAAATAACTTTTATTTTCTGATGGAAAAATAAAACTTAAGAAATAACTTTTATTTTCTGATGGAAAAATAAAACTCAAGAAATAACTTTTGTTTTCTGATCGAAAAATAAAACTGAAAAAATAACTTTTATTTTCTGAGGGAAAAATAAAACTCAAGAAATAACTTTTATTTTCTGATGGAAAAATAAAACTCAAGAAATAACTTTTATTTTCTGAGCAGAAAATAAAACTCAGAAAATAATGATTAAAAATCAAATTTTTTATAAAAATCGAAAAAATAAAAGTTAATGCACCTAGAGATAGTCTGCGTTACGGTGATTACATCTGTGTACTTTTTTTGCGTTTAGCATTTCTCCTTCAGTATGATTTTTTTAGTCAAAATTTAAAAAATAACGATTATTTGCAATCCCTGGGTATAGGTAGTAAATATGGACCAAATGTTGAAAAATGGTCGGTATCGGTAGAGGGGCGTCGCATACCTCTCATATAAAGTGAAATTTAATGGAAATTCAAAAATAGGGTTAGTCGAATTTCAACTACAGGGCGATTCCGTATATCACAATACGAGTCTGTCGCCACTTTTGCATTACATTTTATACATCATTACATTACATCACATCACATCACATCACATGAAATGTCAACATATCACGTATCTAACATGATGTCACATAACATCATATCACTTCCCATAGACAGCATATCATACCACATCATATAACATAAAATGTCAAGAATACGTGATTTTAATTTTTTCCCATTCGAAAACATTTCATAGATATCTGAACGATTTCGTGCAGACATGCCAAAATATTTTATTTTTTCTTAAATATTTTTTTTTGTTCGTTCAGAAATCTGTTAGATATCTGTCCGCATCAAAGTCATAAACCATCGATGCAACTTTTTCACGCGCACTAAAGCCTAGCTATTTAACTAGCCAGTTTCAACTCATTCATCACTCCATCACTTCATTCTTCCGACGATGTTCATTGCATTTTGTCTCAACGGCCCACAGTGGTTCAGCCGCGGAAAAAATTCATTTTTTTCAATACCTAATTTTCAGATTCTAATGATGTAGTCTTATAAAAAAATGTCCAAATATGAACAATTCATGACTACTTTGCAAAAAGTTGATTTTTTTTTTTACAAAATAATGGTATCAGAAGTCAGAAAAATTTTATTCAACAAAAACTGCTTGAAATTTTTGCTAACTTTAGCTATAAATTTTTCTTATAACTTATATCTCCATTGTCCCTGTTGTAAGTTTAAAAGAAAATATAGCACTTCCTTGACTAATTAAAGAAAAAATCAGTGCAATCGGCCAAATATTAAAAAAAATATAGGCCAGCAAAAATGGAACTTCAAAAATGCTACCTTTTCTAATTTCGATGGACAAAAAGTTTGTGTGCTACAGCGTGCTACACTCGCTAACTGTAATAAAATGAAAGTTTGGAATGTCTTCTATCGATTTATGTTAAAAATTTTTTCCCATATTTTCCCCAATCGATGTAAACTTGATTTAAATGTCGAAAGTCCCATCAATTTTTTATAAAATTGACAAAATGTAGCATGCTTTTAGGCTCATGCGTATATATTAACGTTTACATCTTATGTGACATTTTTTTGTTTACGAATATGAAGGCACAGGGAGGATTAGATAAAAATGCAGATTGGTAAATTATACACCTAATTTGTTAGAATCAATGGTAATGCAAACAAAAATAACGATAAACACATTCGTCATAACATTGCGGTTTGCAAACAACAATAGCAACAAACACATTTGTTTAAACATTTTACCAGCTTATTTTAAGGTATTAGAGAAAAAAAATGTTATCCCGACGAAATTGTAGTAACAGAAACATACATACATATGCTGCTGTTAATTTGCAAAGTTTACTTGATCACACAACAAGAAGACTTATTGATACTTTCTCAGCAGAAAAGTTGAACTCCTTATCATGTTCTGAGTTAACCCTTACTAAAAAAATGGGGCTTATGATTTTAGGCTTATGTTTTCTAGGAAAAGTGATAGAATTTTTACCAATAGAGATGTTATTAATCGATTACTGGCAAGTTCTGGTCATTATATAAAGTCCATAACGCGACAACCCAACAAAAAGTGTGTGGAATTGGATTTTGTTGTCAAGGATATGCTAAATCATTAAACATTTTTCTTATATTTGCTTTTTTCTTTCCATATATACATACATAGTTATATTTTCAATTATATGTATTATAAATATAATCATTAAGTACATCAAATTTTTACAATTGCTCTTTTCAGTTACTGAAAATGTATATCTTCATTTGTTTTTGAATCAAAAGTGTAGGAAAAGTGGGCGTGATTGTTTGCCAATCACGCCTTTATTTGGTATTGTCGATATCTTTCATCACAGTAACTTATGCGCCAAGTTTCGTGAAGATATATTAATTTTTTGAGCTGAAATTAAAATTTTTCTTAAAAAATTTTTACTATAGGTCCAGGGGAGGTGCCCCTAGGAAGTGGCCGATTTCAACAATTTTTGGTGTTGTCAATGTCTTTAATGAGGGTAACTCATGTACCAAGTTTCGTGAAGATATCTTAATTTTTTTTTAGCTGAAACTAAAATTTGTATTTAAATCATTTTTTTATAGGTCCAAGGGAGGTACCCCTAGGGGTTGACCGATTTCAACCATTTTTTGAAAATTTCTTTATTAGCTCCCATATAACCTCTGTGCAAAATTTCAATGGCCTAGGACCACTCCTTCTATTTTTTTCCGCAAAATGTATGGAGCCGAACCACTGCGCGGCCCTTGAAATTATGGTTTGGTATGTGCTTCATCATTTCTGCTTTTATGCACTGCATTTCAATGTGCTCTCTCTCTCTCTCTCTCTCTCTCCATCACATATCAGCTCTTTTGTCGACAGAGTTTTGGAAAAAAAGAGGTGCTGGCAAGCAAGTCGGGCAAGGCAAATCGAACAGAGCAAGCCTAGGTAGGCCAAGGCAAGCCACCGCAAAGTAGCTGTCAGGACATTGAGGTAGACGACAGCTGTCATTGTTATCTGCAAATTCTCACATAGACGAGATGGTGATTTGCTTTTGTTGTTGTTGCTGTTTTTGTTGATGTTTTGTTGTTGCTCTTGTTGTTTATATTTGGTTGTTGTCGTTGTTGTTTTGTTGTTGGTGATTTTTTGTTGTAGTTGATTTTTTGTTGTTGTTGATGTCTTGCTGCTGTGCTTTTTGTTTTCTCTTGGGTTCTCAATGTGGTTCGCATCACATTCCTTTTTGGGTCATCGTGTTTTTTCTTACTTTTCTGTTGTGTTTTTCTAGCTTTCCCTGTTTTCCTTTCTTTCTTTTTTTCACCCTTTTTATTTCCTTCTAAGTGCACCATTTTCATTTGATTTTTGTCTTTTGATTCAGAGCAATGAGTTATTGTATTACAATCCATCGTTTTGTATACGCAAAACTTGTAACTCCCTGCTCTGTGAGCGTTATCATTTATCTGTTGCCGTCGTCGCCTATTCATTTAGAGGGAAAAAAGGCTTCCTTCTTGTTTTTTGCTCTTTTCAAAGTTATCGGCCGTACGTACGTCGGCCTTTTGATTGCATTTTGTTGGCTGATTCTACGCACATTTGTAGATATGTATGTATGTATGTATGTGCGTTACATATTGATGGCATTAAATTGATGTATCATCGTTCAATGCGTGCGTTTTGTGCTTTTTTTCAATCAAAAAAAAAAATAGCAAAAATTGATTTCACTGCTCGCCTTCAGCTCGAACGCCTCATTGATTCAAAGTGCTACCGAAAGCGGACAACTGCTCAGTTTTGAGTGCTTTTTTGTGGTTGAATGGTCCATTGCTGGTGAGGTGACTGTGTACAAAATCTATGGTACATATTGCATATACAAAAGTACATACATTTGTTGCGATTTGTTTGTACATAAATATGTACATTAGGCCGTCTCGCTTTATAGGGACGCAAAAATAAAGTTCGCCGTACGTCCCGCATATGATGTCTTTTTGGAAAATATTTCCGGAAAAGTTTTTTATTATTTTATGTGAATTTTATATGAGCTATTGGCCAGTTTATAACTAAGAAAAATTGAAAAAAATTTTTGGTAGAAGTTATGGATCCATTTCGGAGACCACCACATCCCCTCATCAGACTTCTTCCAGCGGCCTCAACCGAGAATCGAACTTAGGTCGTTTCGATTGGTAGTCCAATGTCTATCCCATTTTTTTATTATTTTTTTTTGACGCCGCTAGATGTCGCTAAAATTTATTTTTCTCTTATCTTCGGTATTTATAGTCCGATCTCTAAGTTTAATACACCAATGTCTTTGACTTGAAAGGGCGGCTTATACTATGGAATATTATTAACCCTACGTGCGTCATAGGGGTCACTACCACCCAGTACTTAGTTTATACCACCCTAATGTACCTTTTTTATGCCTACATGTTAAACGTAGTCTAAAATCATTAACCTTTTGCAAAATAAGTATTTCGTTCGCCTGAGCAGAACCCGAAAAAACACGTTCAATTTTCTGATGAATATAGGTTTTTCGGTTCCTTTTGTCTTTGAGGTTAATTTTACAGACCTCTAATGAAATTTTATGCCAAATAATTTTCTAGAACATTTTAACCCTCTATCGACTTCAGAAAGACTACTTTTCCTGATTTTATAGAAAAAAAAATGGGTCAAAATAACCCTTTATTGACGAATAACTTTCTAGAACAGTTTAACCCTCTATCGACTTTCAAAATATTGTTTTTTTCGAACCTTATAAAAAGGGGTCAAACTGATCTATTCGTGGAGGTGTTAGTGGGTTAAAGTAATCTAATTAATCTAAACATATTTCTACACGTTATGTATTTTTTCCCCTTTTTCCTTTATTTAAAATCATTCATACAAAATTTCGCAAATTCAAAATGGCAAAAAGAAAAAAATTTAACTCTGAAAGAAAAACGGTTTGGCAGTTTTACTACTATGTGGATAGTGAGTAGTCTTTCATTCTGTGTGGGAATTATTCCGCCCCCAAACGGGCTGTCACACAGTGTTACAAGCATCAGAAAAATATGTTTCTGGGATATCAAGCGTATAATGTTGCTGGCAACATGTTGCGCAGTGTTTTTACTGCGTGATTTCGGAGAATTCGCGCATTTTTTTTCCAACACTGACTTAGATTATCGCTTTTCGATGCATTTTGCATTGAAATGACTCAGTCTGGAATCAATCATATCCTATTGAACCCAATGTTGTGTAGAGGTCTCCAGAACTTTTTTTTCCTTTGGAGTGTAATTTAACATTTTTTTTGCCTGGTAAATGTTCGCTTGTTGTCCAACGTGAAACGTGTCAGCTTTTGAAAAGCAAACTTTAGTTGACTTTGGTTCTACATACATACATACATACATACATACGTACATATTTGCATACACAACAGCTGTCTGTCCGTCTGTCGCTGCCTCCAGGTTGAATACGCATACGAGACGATAAGTTCTCACAAGCTTCAATGAACTCGTACATATATTGGATGTATGGACAGTATCTAAAATGAATGTGGACAAGTGTTAGTTAACAAATACAAATCTACACATGCAAACAAATATACAGAGATATATATAATAACTTTTTGGTTGCTTGTTTTTCCGACAGGGTAGGAATATGATGTATTGTGGAACGATTTTCCGTCATCCCTTGTCAAGTTTGGTTTGGAGACAAACCGGTTTCGGCTAATATGCGCCATCTTCAGTGTCTTCTTTCGTTCTGAGTTATTTTGTGTAAGTTCGATAGTATTTATAGTAACTAACTTCCATCGTTTTGTTCAGGTACTTCGTGTTCATGTGATGTGTTCGTGCATTCGTGCGTGTGTGTGTGTGAGTCTGTGTTGTGTGTTTAGGTATGCAAATCTATTTTTTGTCATATTTTCATTATTGTACCCTCATTAACCAAGTAGGTAAAAGTCCGTTATTGTCCGTTTGTGTGTTGTTTTGTTTATGTCGGTTTTAGGTCTTTTGTCCTCTTTCGGGTATAGTAGCTTAAGCGGTCCAAATAATGTATCCGATGCGGTGTTTATTTGTTCATTTATTATTTTACCTACGAATGTTTTTTGTTTGTATATCTCCATATTTTCTAATATGTTAAGTCGTCTTCCTTTATGCTGTATGTGGAGCACTTTAGCTGTTTAGCAACCAAAAAGTTATTAATAATGCCAGTCAGGCACATCAAATCCGGACAAATATTCTACTGACAGCATACAAAAGGCGGCTACAGAAAATACACAACACAAAAGCCAACATATGGTTTAATAAGGAATGTCTAAAGACCAAACTCATTCCAAAATACGCGCAAATAGGGCACAAAGTGAACAGCGAGGATAAACGCAAAATTATACGGAAAGCGGAGAACAGCTTCCTCAGATGCGAGATCAGGAACCAACACGCAAAGAAGGAGCGCATAAATGAGGAACTACTACGCATCCACCTGGAGCTGATGGAAAACAACCTAGTTAGTTGCCTTATGGAAACGTTAGACACTATAAAGGAGGAGATCAAAAAGGCCATGGAACACAAATACAAAAAACTCAACAAAAAACTGGAGGACCTTGACACAAAACAAAACAACAACAAAAAAGGCTCACAACAGAACAAAACATCATTCCATCCAAGATTTGTTAACTTGACAAATCTTTCAATCAACGCCAAAGAAACAGAGCTACTACAAAAAGGTTTGAAGTACAATATCGAAAGCTACGATAGAAAAAAAAGACGTAGAGAACACTATTGCAGACACGGAGATGGCCATATCACTAGTACCAAACGAAGAACAGGAGCACGCAAGGCATCTATGCAGACGCATAATCGAAAAGAGTATAAAAGCTGCTGGAAATGAAATGGCAACGGACGACAATAAAACGGCAAAAGTATTAAGGAAGAAACTAATCGATAATAAGGTGATAGCAACAAAAGCAGACAAAGGAAATACAACGGTGCTAATGGACGAAGAGGAATACACCGCGAAAACGGGTCAACTCATCAAAGAAATGGGCTGTCGAGTGATAAGGAAAGACCCAACGGAAGAATACCAAATGGCAATAAAGCGTGCAATAAAACAAGCGAAGAATATAATAGACAACAAGATGACCTACACTCTCACGGCAATGAATCCATCGGCCCCGTCACTGATCGCACTACCTAAAATCCACAAAGCAGGAACACCTATGCGACCAATAGTAAACCATAAGTCGGCACCAGGATATAGACTATCAAAACATCTAAACAAGCTACTAACCGAGAAACTAGACCTATCCAATAAATACACAATCAAAAACACGACGGAACTAGTCAACAAACTGAACAACCTGAACGTACCCAAGGACTCAAAACTGGTATCATTTGACGTGAAGGATCTATACCCTTCGATACCAACGACAGAAACACTAAAAACTTTAACTAAAATACTGACAGAGAAAACGAACAAAGACATTGCTACAGAGATAGTAAATACGCTGAGAGTAACCCTGGACCAGAATTATTTTAAATTTGACAATAAAATATACAGACAAACTCACGGACTAGGCATGGGTAGCCCCACATCAGCTATCCTTATGGAAGTATTTATGCAACATTTGGAAGAAATTTATATGGAAGAACTGACGGCAAATTTGGGAGTCAATTTTTATGCCAGGTATGTAGATGACATCATCTGCCTAATATCGGGAAATAAAGAAGAACAAATTTTGGAGCACCTCAACAGCCAACACAAAAATATAAAATTCACTATGGATACAGAGAAAAATGGAAAAATCAACTACCTGGACCTAACAATTAAAATAAACAAAGAGACTAACAAATTTACTTACGAAATATACAGAAAACCCACAGCAACAGATACAATAATACACAATAAATCTAACCATCCTCAACAGCACAAGAACGCCGCTTTCAGACATTTATTAACACGACTTGAACGAACCCCGTTAGGAAAAGAAGCTTACAACAAGGAACTGAGCACAATATACACAATCGCAGAGAACAACGGATATCAAAAAAGTTTAGTGAAGAAAATACAAAAAAACATAAATTCAAGAAAGTCAGAAACCAAAGAAAAAGAAGAGAAGAAATGGGCAGTCCTATCATATACCGGAGCAACATCTTACAAGTTGGCTAAAGTTTTCCAAAAATATAACATTAATGCAGCATTTAAAACGAGGAACAATATGGGAAAACTTCTACGAAACAACATTAACAAGGAAGACCTCTTTGACAAACAAGGCGTATACAAATTGACTTGCGAATGCCAAAACAGTTATATAGGACAAACAGGACGCCAAATCAAGACGAGATATCGAGAACACATAAGGGATTACAATAAGAAAATAAGAAAATCATCAACGACAGTGGAATCAAATTTCGCCAACCACATGGCAGAAAACAAGTGTACACCCATGAAAATAGGAAAAACAGCTAAAGTTCTCCACATACAGCATAAAGGAAGACGATTTAACATATTAGAAAATATGGAGATATACAAACAAAAAACATTCGTAGGTAAAATAATAAATGAACAAATAAACACCGCATCGGATACATTATTTGGACCGCTTAAGCTACTATACCCGAAAGAGGACAAAAGACCTAAAACCGACATAAACAAAACAACACACAAACGGACAATAACGGACTTTTACCTACTTGGTTAATGAGGGTACAATAATGAAAATATGACAAAAAATAGATTTGCATACCTAAACACACAACACAGACTCACACACACACACGCACGAATGCACGAACACATCACATGAACACGAAGTACCTGAACAAAACGATGGAAGTTAGTTACTATAAATACTATCGAACTTACACAAAATAACTCAGAACGAAAGAAGACACTGAAGATGGCGCATATTAGCCGAAACCGGTTTGTCTCCAAACCAAACTTGACAAGGGATGACGGAAAATCGTTCCACAATACATGAGATATATATACTTATGTAAATAGAAAGAGGCACAATCATCGAGATATATGGAATTGTATATATTTAGCTCATGGTGATGAAATCATGGACCACACAAACGCATATCTTCATATTAACAATACACACACACACACTTATGCGCTGACAAATCAGTTGTCCATTTTGTCATGAAAATAGGCAATGAGGCAATGAAGTCAGTCAGGCAAACAAACAGAACTAGACAAAGCAGTTGAAGCAAAGCAGTGGCAGTGATGAGAAAATGGAGAGGGGATGGTATAAAGCTTCTAGGCCGTCAGCCTCGAGGCTAGTGATTTGCACACAAACACATGTGCATTCGTATGTGTTAGAAAATGTCATCAACGCACATTGGGGTATTTAATCAATCTGGGCGGCCAAAACTCTTTTTTGGCTTTAAATTGTTAATTATGCTACCCACGGTGATTTCAATTCGATTTAACATAGAAAATAATGTGGCTTTACATTTTTAAAAAGTGATGTAGTGAGACCAAACCGACCTCAGATTTGGATTCAGAACGTCGAAATACATGTTAGTAGGTTAGGTCGATGAAATGTGCCGTTTGGGGCTTTTTTTAGCTTTTCGCAATTTTCTCGAAGTTTTGGGGGTATATTGGACAAGCGGACTTTGGCTTCGGAGCACGTCGATTTATATGCAAGGTCTCGAATCCACAAACAACTAATTTTTTTTTGTGTGGTGGGGTAATTTTACCCAACGTGAAAAATCGCCTATTTTTCTTAAAACCGGAAAAAACCGGGACCGATCTTTCTTGAACTCAAAATAACAAGGAACAGACTATCTAGAAAAAAAAGAGTCAGTGCCGGGCAATGCCGGGCACCTAAACAAAAACCCTTTTGAAAACAAAAAATTGGGAAATTTTTTTTTTAATACATCATTTTTTAAAAACGTAATTAAGAAGACGCTAACAACTAACTAAATATCAATAAACATGAATTTTGTACTCGATTACCTGTATTATAAGAATCCATAACAGTATTCTAAAAAACTTCACTTAAAACCGTAAAAATATTAATTGGAAATGTTGAAACTTTAAGAACGTTATAAAATGCCGCGAGAAATAGACGAATGACCAAACTTTCATTGACTGTAAAAACTTTGCGTTTGAGTTTTGAGAATAAACTTTTATTGAAAATGATGCTAGGGTCCTGGCCTACTAAAAAATTTTATTTTTTGGAAATCGGGCCAGTTTTAGGAAATGAGGTTTTGGCCGCCCAGATTGATAAAATACCCCTATGTGCAACGTTGAGTTTCATAATGCTAAAATCGCACATCATCAACATCGTCAGCAAGCAAACATATCATCATCATTTAGCACATATGTGTGTATGCAATGACACAGCGGAAGACGAAGGTAAGTGTGTGTGTGCATGTGCGAATTGATAATATTTATGCACAAACAAACAAATAATTAGGCTTGCGTAATATGTTTGTAGATGAATTTGTTCCAAGACATGGTGAAATCATTTTTTATTTGCTGAAATAATGATCAGGTAGGTACAATGCAAGGTCTTAACCATATTCTAATATTAGGTTCTATAGAGTAAAATATGTGCATATATCAACAATAAAAATACACAAATATTTAAAAATGTTACAGTTTTTTTATACTCACATTTAAATTCGCATGAATTAAAGACTTTGTCCTACAAGTTTCAACAGAAGTTATTTTTTTTTAAATAAACATTATTTTAGCATATTCGTTGAAATTGTTCGCCGATTTGTAAATTTTATTCCCATTTTTCGACAATTAATTACTAAGTAATTACTTTTAACGAACGACAAAATTGTTAGATGTGTTTTATGTATACAATTGGCAAATATATTATATTGGATGCTAAAAAAATTTTCCGACAATAGGTTCCTCTAGAAAGTCTTGATGCAATATACACTTTCATGTAATTGCGAGTTACCGCTCAGTTTGCTCAATGACTACTTAGTTATTAACTCTGATAAAGCACGTCAAAACGCTTCTGATTCGTGATAGTCGGTGCAAATTAGGAACACCAAATGTGACCAAGTTTCATCTCATCTTCTCTTGCTCAATCCATAGTATCGCGCGACACAATTTGAACAAATATGACAACCGATTTGTAGAGTCTTATTTTTATTCATCGAGAGATCTTCTTTACTACTCAGTGGCCTACTACTCTAGTACAAAGTACTTAACACTTGTTGGTAAGACACCGAGAGATTATTCAATGGATTTCAAAATTAAGTTTACTTTCGGTGTTAAATCTGATTCCTGTAACCGCCAAAATGTGAAGACGCACTTTATGTCCTTGTTGTTTGCCAAAGCCAATCTCGGATTGACGGGGCGTATGAGTAACTATTGTGGGGTAAAACTAAAATGAAGGCTCAACGGTTGTTTTATAGCAAAATTTTATAAAAAGCTCTCCAAACATTACGATATTAACGCTTTCATCGTATAACACTTAACCCACGTAAAATCTATACATTTCTTCTGCATTGTGCTTTAGAAATAAGCTTGTTTAAGCTTTTGGAAAATCGCTAAGCTTACACATATAAAATTAGTAGAATTTCATGCATGTCTTAGAACATTGGAAGCTTTTTCTATGCAAATGCTGTATAAGAGAAAATTATGTATACCTCTCTATATTTGTCCTACTTAGGCGATAGTTTGGTAAACATAGATTTGGCCGAAATTTATGTGAATTTTCATCATACTTGTCTAAAAGTCTACAAGCTATGTAATGTTATGTTCAGACACAACCTTAATTGAACATTAACAGCCTTCGTTCAATTTGAAAGCCTGATGATTCTCAATTTACCATACAAATTTTACTAATCTCGTTTTAGATTCTGGCATGAAATGTTACCCTTAAGTACCGCAATTATCAAATTACATAACCTGACTTCGTTTTAAATGGCTGGATTTGTAGATAATGACGCCCTCTGACTTAGTTAGAGGTCAATATTCGCTGAAATTACCACGCACGCTTACAAGATGGCTAAAAAAATCAAACAGGGCAACATTTTTCGAGAAAGAAAAACGGCATAAGTTAATGATTCATTAGAAACACAGGCCGTCAAGAAATTTGACCATAAACCAGACCATACTTTCCTAAAGGTTTTCGATGCGCTGAATTCAAATCTGGACCAGAATTGCTCTATCTTTTTTTTCGCTAAGATAGAGCAATTTAAAGTTTATATGAATTAGCGTAGGTATGATGCAGTAGAACACATACCTCTTAGGATAATTCTGCGAATTTCAATTGCTCTATCTTAGCGAAAAAAAGATATTTGAGCAAACTCAACGCCATTCGTAAGATAAAGACTTCTTCTTTAAGATGCTATGTGTGCTTTTTTTTTTTAAATAATCTGTCGTTTATATATAACCTCAAAAATAGGCAAAAACGGTGTTTTTTGCACATTTAGGTTAGGATATCTCAAAATCCTGACGTGATAGAGCAATTCTGCGTCCAGATTTGAATTCAGCGCATCGAAAGCCTTTAGGAAAGTATGGTCTGGTTTGTGGTCAAGAAAATCGGTCTCATTTTGTCGGCCTGTGAAATTAATGAGTTCCTAATGAAGAACAATTCTGCATGCAACCCTGTTAGAAAAGTTATTTCATAAACAAAATGAAATGTCATAATCAGAGAAATGTCATTAGTATCAGGGTCTACTAAAGAGGTTAGTTTGTCAGATCAGCTGAATTCTGGTTCTTCTTCATCACCTATCAAATTTGTTTTTAATTCTGCTTATTCTATACATGCATTCGTGTTTACGATTGGTAAAAGTTGTGAGCTGAATGTCAAATTATTTCGTCCTCCTTGCAGTTTTAACATTTCGGTCACGAGAGTTTGATATTTAGCTCACGGCGTGTATGTGTGTATGTATCTTGAGCCGACCTGTTAAATGGGCCAAATAAATTAAATATGTCTGAACACCAAATCTAGAGATGCTCAATCAAGCCCAATTGAATTAATCTAGATATGCTCAATCAAGCCCAATTGACTTAATTATATTTTTGTATCTGAACATGATATTAACTTCATATAGCTGGAGATTAAGTTTAGTCTATTTTAGGCACTGTAAGCGCACCAGAAGTAACCATCTTTCGTAATAGCAAGATTTAACTCGCGATCATATGAGATTTCTAGAATTTAAAAAGTTAACCCTACTTTAGTGTCATCAGACTGCACACACGCAAAATTCAACAGTTCAAATAACTTTCAATCTCATGTCGACATTTAAGTGTAAAACCTCGCTTAAAGGTCGATATACTTATAGGTTAATTCCTTATATAAAATGTTGGGTTTATAGAAAGCAGGGTGACCTCAATTTCCACCATACTGAATTCCTTAACAGAGATGGGTTTTTCGGACATACCTTTACAGGTTTAACAATAGTCCTTTCTCTGTGTCGCAACGTTGTAAATAGAGGATGCAGAACACGTGTTTTTTAATTGCCCTTGTTTCTTAGTGGTGCGATAACGGCTGAATGAAATCGCGCGAACTAGAGCTTTGGTGGAGAACTTGACTGCACTAATGTGTCAATCCTCTGTCATATGGGAGCCAGTTAGCGACGCGTCAGCATCAATATTAGTCCAACAGAGATATCTACTCTGACCACGATAGGCGTTAGTAGTCCTGTCCGCTGAAAGAAGACTTTTTATCTATCCCCCAGTTTCAAAATTAGATGATGATTGACTTTCTTGGACCAAAT
This sequence comes from Urophora cardui, assembly GCA_960531455.1. Classification (NCBI taxonomy): domain Eukaryota; kingdom Metazoa; phylum Arthropoda; class Insecta; order Diptera; family Tephritidae; genus Urophora; species Urophora cardui. The sequence continues at coordinate 115,901,739 of OY482674.1, read as the reverse complement.
TTTGAAAATATGCAATGCCTGGTTAAAAGTCTGACATGCAAAACTGGCTGATCAATGCTGCCAGCATGCTGTAGCTTGAGACCATATAAATAAAAGAGATACATACGATTAGGCGCGTTAGTGATTTCTGGAATCCGGGTGCTGGGGTGATATCTTAAGCCCAGTTGGCGATATGTAGTAGCATACTTACTGGCGCTTAACCCAGCAAAAAATAAAATCTATACAAGTGCGGTTTCTTTAATTTATTACACTTTTTATATTTATATATTTTATATTTTTCATTTTATTACAATTATTTATTTTATATTACATATACATTACCATATTGTTATATCTATATGTATTTAATTATATAGGAATAGCTAAACTTAAGCCTAACTACAGGATTGTACATATAAATTGGGAATTAAAGCATACTAGTATCGCCGGTGGTCGAAATTCGACCATGCAATTTATTTTTTCAACTTTGTATTGGTACAAAAATTATTCCTTTTCGCGGAGATAAGCAACACTTTCCAAATTCCAGTTGTACCGCAACACTGATTTGCCCTTTTGATCACGGTCCGACGCGAAATCATGGTCAAAATCAAGGCAGATCTAGGAAGGTAGGCCCGGTGGTGAGCGCTTTTAAATTAAAGCGACTCTTCAACTGTGTTTACGATATTTGTAAACACGTTTAGGATATCTATTTATCTTAATTAATAAATTTTATTTATTAATTATAAAGAAATTAAATAATTTATAGAAAAAATTATATGCCTATGCACTGCTCCTCACTCATACGAACACATCCATATCAGTTTTATGTGGATATGAGTATGTTAAATGTGCTAAATAGCCTGGCAATTGTTTGTATGGGAAAAATGTTAGCCTATTAATATATAGATAGTGGGCACATTTGCCAACGAAGCAAAAACGAAGTAAATCAAAAATGGTACAAAACTAAAAACTTTATTTATTAATTATAAAGAAATTAAATAATTTATAGAAAAAAATATATGCCTATGCACTGCTCCTCACTCATACGAACAAATCCATATCAATTTTATGTGGATATGAGTATGTTAAATGTGCTAAACAGCCTGGCAATTGTTTGTATGTGAAAATGTTAGCCTATTAATATATAGATTTATAGGCGCAAGTTGAAAGCAAATGGCTTTTGTTTGACTTATATGTAGTAAAAAACTGAAGGATATACAAATAAATAATTTTATTTTTCAAAACAAATAATGTATGTCCCTTAAGCTTGTTTATATGTTCATAAACATATGTATGAAAACAAAAGCATCACATTAAAATAAGTAGTTAGCGTTACCAAAAACGGAGCAAATTCGTTAGTTTTTCGTTATTTATTATTTTCAAGCGTCTTTCTGCATATTTTAATAACATTTTCATTTAATTTTATATTTATTGTTTACTTAATGCGCCATATTTTATGACTTATTTTGTTTAAATTTCTTTTGTTGCCTAACTAAGTAAATACGCAAAGCCTTGCGCTTGAAGTGAACTCATAAGTTTTAATTTTTTTAATTTTATATCCATGGAATTTATGCTTTGAGTTTTTTTGTTTTTTTTTTTTGTTTGTTATGCCTAAAAATATATCATAAGCTTTGCTTAGTTTCGTAGTTCCTCGTTATCGAATGTTGCCAAAATTTATGCAGAACAACATTTTATTTATTGTTTGTTTTTGTTTAACTTGCCTTGAAGTTGTTATATTCATAAGTTACACTCAGGGAAACAACAACATTAGAAAAACATATGAAAATGTGCTTAAAATGGGCAAAAACGTATTTAAAAGTCATGTAAATACGAACATTTTTATTTTAAAAATGTTCATTGTAAAATTGTAAAATCAAGAAGAAAAGGTTAAATTTAAAATATTTTTTTAATGCTTTTTTTTACTTTAAGCACTATGAGATTTTTAACGTAAAAATTTCGTTTTTATTCAATTAACTTTAATTTTTAATTAAAATATATTTATTTTTAAATGCGAAATACATTTTAATTTCAAAACTCATTTTTAGTTTAAAAATATTTATTTTTAAAATAAAAAAGAATCTGGTTTAAAACGTGCATTATCAAAATAAGAATTTTATTTTTGATTCCTTTTCTCTCAGTGCATGCTTGTTTTAGTTGTTTTATGTGCGAAATATGTACATAAGTTTAATAATAATTATAAATATAATAACACAAGCTGACCCGGCAGACGTTGTTCTGCTAAAATTTATTCCCATGAAGCCTAAAGAAAAGTCTTTGATTACCGTATTGCTAACCATTATCTTAGAGTCCTTCTTAATGACTACATAATGATAACAAAAAATTGTCTATTCTCTGAATAAAAGTTATAGTTATATTCGCCGCGACAAACTTACTTCCCCCGATCCCTATCTCTATCTCAATCCCTATCTCTATTTCGGTCTCAATCTTAATCTCAATCTCAATCTTTATCCCTTTCACAATCCCTATCCCTATCCCTATCCTTATCCTTATCCTTATCCTTATACTTATTTTTCTTTTTTGTTGCTCTTCTTACACCGCAATACATCCCTTATCCTTATCCTTATCCTTATCCTTATCCTTATCCTTATCCTTATCCTTATCCTTATCCTTATCCTTATCCTTATCCTTATCCTTATCCTTATCCTTATCCTTATCCTTATCCTTATCCTTATCCTTATCCTTATCCTTATCCTTATCCTTATCCTTATCCTTATCCTTATCCTTATCCTTATCCTTATCCTTATCCTTATCCTTATCCTTATCCTTATCCTTTTCCTTATCCTTATACTTATCCTTATCCTTATCCTTATCCTTATCCTTATCCTTATCCTTATCCTTATCCTTATCCTTATCCTTATCCTTATCCTTATCCTTATCCTTATCCTTATCCTTATCCTTATCCTTATCCTTATCCTTATCCTTATCCTTATCCTTATCCTTATCCTTATCCTTATCCTTATCCTTATCCTTATCCTTATCCTTATCCTTATCCTTATCCTTATCCTTATCCTTATCCTTATCCTTATCCTTATCCTTATCCTTATCCTTATCCTTATCCTTATCCTTATCCTTATCCTTATCCTTATCCTTATCCTTATCCTTATCCTTATCCTTATCCCTATCCCTATCCCTATCTCTATCTCTATCTCTATCTCTATCTCTATCTCTATCTCTATCTCTATCTCTATCTCTATCTCTATCTCTATCTCTATCTCTATCTCTATCTCTATCTCTATCTCTATCTCTATCTCTATCTCTATCTCTATCTTTATCTCTATCTAGATCTCTATCTCTATCCCTATCCCTATCCCTATCCCTATCCCTATCCCTATCCCTATCCCTATCCCTATCCCTATCCCTATCCCTATCCCTATCCCTATCCCTATCCCTATCCCTATCCCTATCCCTATCCCTATCCCTATCCCTATCCCTATCCCTATCCCTATCCCTATCCCTATCCCTATCCCTATCCCTATCCCTATCCCTATCCCTATCCCTATCCCTATCCCTATCCCTATCCCTATCCCTATCCCTATCCCTATCCCTATCCCTATCCCTATCCCTATCCCTATCCCTATCCCTATCCCTATCCCTATCCCTATCCCTATCCCTATCCCTATCCCTATCCCTATCCCTATCCCTATCCCTATCCCTATCCCTATCCCTATCCCTATCCCTATCTCTATCTCTATCTCTATCTCTATCTCTATCTCTATCCCTATCCCTATCCCTATCCCTATCCCTATCCCTATCCCTATCCCTATCCCCATCCCTATGCCTATCCCCATCCCTATCCCTATCCCTATCCTTATCCTTATCCCTATATCTATCCCTATCCCTACCCCTATCCCTATAGCTACCTACCTACCTTTACCTTACTGGGACCGTCGATCACCATCCGGGCCCACTACTTTAGCCATCTCTGGGAAACAGCCTTGGAAATCACAATGACAATAGCTGTATGTGGAAGCCTGCTCAACGCTTTTCATTTGCTACCAATATTGCCCAGAAACTTTCCAGGGTCACTCGGTCCCACGTTTTAACACATATCTGGGAACCCGGCCTAGGTATCGCAATGAAAATAACTTTATGTTGAAGGCCTGTTCAACACCTTTCATTTGATACCAATATTGGTCGAAGACTTGCTGGATCGATCTGGGTCTTCATTTAGGCCTGTATTCCGAGAAGCTTCCTTTTTTTCGAAATTCTATATACCCTACTATGTGCACTAACACCACATGAATCTACTGTGAATATTTCATAAAGAACGGATGGTTATTTTGGGAGTTTATAAAGGACACACATCCACAGATGCACACATTCACACATACACACCGATTTTTCCAATTTTCGGACTTTTCCGGAGAGATTTTCCAAAATTTTCTTCCGTACGAACCATCTCCTCGAGAATACGAACAACTGACAAAAAATTTTACAGAAATCGGCCCAGCCGTTCTCATCTGATGAGGTTAGTAACATTTTTTACACCATTTTTATATATATAGATTAAATAATAGTAATAATAAATATTTATTTTTTTTTTATACAATGTAGTCGCGTACACTGAGAAAAAATTATCGAAAAATTGATTAATAGTAATATTTTCACATTTGAAATGGAATCAATCAGAATTTTGTTTAAAATTAAATTTTGGATTTTATGCAATATTTCGTTTGAGAAACAAAAAAAAAACACGGAAAATTGGTCGAATTGAAATAAGCGTGAGTTCTGTTAAATATTACATACTCATAGTTAATTTTTTTCAAAATTTTGTTTTTAATACAAAAAAGAAATCAGCCTTGTAATGTCTTACAAACCTTTGATTGTTTCCATTTCAAATGTGGAGATAGTATTTGTTTCTCAGTGTAAACATTTTGTATACAGTAGTTTTTAAGAAAAAAAAAGTACTAAACAAGAATTCAATTGGTTCTTGATAATGTTATGGAAAATTAGCTGATTTATAACCCTGATTAATCTACTTATATTATTGGGTATGTTAGTGTCTAGCACGAAATTATTATTTTTAATTTTAATTGTTATACTTTGGAATAAGCGGAAAAATCCAATTAGCTCATACAGCGATGGTAGATGTGATAGCTATTTCGAAGAAAAACCATTTTCTTCATCATCAGACATCTTCTCAGGAGCACACCAGGCATTGAACCTACGTGGTTTTTCTTCGAAATAGCTATCACATCTACCATCGCTGTATGAGCTAATTGGATTTTTCCGCTTATTCCAAAGTAATCTACTTATAATTCAAGCATTATTACTGCCTTTTATAAAATATCGCTAGCAAGTGCCTTTTTTGTGTTACCATTACTTTAATATAATCTAACCTAACCTAACTTAATAGATACATACAATTAAAATAGCATTTTAAAAGTATTTTAACACAATTGAGAATGCTATTTTGCTAAGACGGATTATTTGTTTTCTTTTCTTTTAGTTCTTGTTTTTGCTAAAAAAAAATGTACAGACAGTGCAGCTGTGCCTAAACTAAGATACTCCGAACATAAACCAAAAAAACTTATTTATATAACAGCCAAACAACAAATTTGTTTATATTTAATCCAATATCATAAAAATTATTTTAGTTATTTTAAAAAACTATATACAACAAGTAAGGAAGCCTAAGTTCGAGTGGAATCGAACATTAGATACTCAGCTGTATGCTTTCATTGTTTGTTTTCATTTGAAGGAAACACGGTATATAAAGAGAGTGCTGTATAAATTGGGCGTAGCCACGCCCATTTTCAACATTTTTATCAGTTATTCAACTAAGCATATGAATATTATTCTTTGTGCAAAATTTCATTCCTTTATGACTTCTAGTTACAAAGATGTCACATTACAAATTCCCAAAGGGTAATCCAGAAATATCTTTGTTAAAAAGTAGGCGTGGTCATAAACCGATTTCAATAAATTTTTGCGTGTCTATTAACACAAGTTATAAAAGTGTATAAACCAAGTTTCGTCATAATATCTCAATTATTTGCCGAGTTATAGGCTAAGAAATCTCGTATATTCCTTTGTCTAAAAAGAGGCGGTGCCACGCCCATTTTCCAAAATTTTTCTATTTTTTGTTTCCGGTCTATTGTGGAACTCATGCCACAAAATTTCAATGAATTATCTTTATATTTGACAAAGAGTCTCGATACCAACTTGCATTTCAAATTTCATCAAAATATCTCAATTTTTGCGCGAGTTAGAGTGCGTACGGACGGACGGACGGACGGACGGACGGACATGGCTCAATCGATTTCTCTTTTCACCCTGATAATTTTGATATATATAAGTCCATATCTATCTCGATTATTTCATTCTGTTACAATCCACCGTTATGAAATCAAAACTATAATACTCTGTGTACTAGTACAGCTGAGTATAAAAATTAAGGAATCTGAAGAGGCTAAAGTAAATTAAAAAGCTCGAAATTTCTTAGTTGGAATTTTATTTTACAATAAAGTTCTCAGAAAGGGTATTTCAGAACGAGCACAACTCTAGTTATGCTAGATTTTGCATTCATAGTTTTTAATAGTTTAATTGCAATTACTCTAAAGCAGTGATTATCACAGCCTATGCACAAGCTGTTTATAGCTTTTACACTGGCAGCCTCACACCGACACTACAAAGCTCTTCGCTCACACGAAGAAATTTTGTGTGCAAACTTTTGTTCAACGATTTTCAGTCAGCGTTGATCTGTCTCTGAATCAGACATTGAAAATAATTGTTAACAATTTCAAAGGTTTTGAAAATAACAAAAAATCTTAGACCAAGGCTGCTCACCTCATAGGCACTCAAAGCACAATTGTTTTTGTTTTGTTCCGAATCATAGGCACAGATACATATTTTCACCTCAAATATGCAAATAAAATTTGTGCAGAGCAAAGGCACTTTGTATAGGAGCTCGAGCACTGCCGTAAGAAATCGAAATTTACAATAACAAATGTGTAATGAAAAAAAATTCAAAAAATGAAAGCACTGTAAAAAATTAGTATTCAAAAAATTTTCATATAAAAAATAAAAAAATTTGTATGTATGTGAGACTACCATTTGAAAATAAATTCTAAAATAATATTTTATTGGAATTCATAAAAAAATTTAAATGAGCAAAAAAAATTTTTCAGTGCATATACAAAATTTGTAGATGTACTGAGTTTTGTACTTAGAATACGAGAGCGTTGAGCAGCCCTGTCTTAGACAAAAACTCTAACAATCTCTTAAAAACAAAAATCCAAAGACAAAAAAAAAATAATTATTTTTGTCTGAGAGAAAACCTTATTTCTTGATTTTTTCTGTTATTCACTGATATTTACTTCCAACAGAAAAAATTTGAGCAGGAAATAAAAAAAAAACATATCTACTTACATTCAATGAAAATTCAAGAGCTTTTTGTGCTTTCAACACATGCGCAATGTGTATAAGTGTTACAGTTACTTTTATGAAAAATTGTATTTTTATATAGAACGCTAGAAAAATTAAATACGCACCGAAAACAGAATTTTTTTTTTTTTTTCATTTCGAAATTATTTTTTGTTTTTTGTCTCTCCTACAAAGTTAAAAAAAAGGACTTACACAATTTGCACTCTAAGCTAGCGATATGCTTTTCGCGCTCTGATTGTATCTATTTGGAATTTGTTTTTTTTTTGAAGAGCTAATGGAACAATAACTTTTTTTATTATTGGATGAGAGATTGATAATTCCGAAACCGTGCTTACTAACGGTACATTCCATTTAGAAGTTTTCTTGTGCAGCTCCATTTTCCTGAAGTTTTCTTTGGAGTTTTACGGACATTTATAGAAACAAGTTTAAATTACAACCTAAATTACAACCTTCGCTAATAGTTTAAAGCATTTTAGGACATTAAGAAAACTTTTTTTATTCAGGAACTAAATTTTAATAAAACAAAATTTTATCTTAAATTGTCTAATAAACTATATATTAAATTGTCTAATAAACTACTTTACTTTTTTTAATTCATCAATTTGAAAACTGCACTGTCTGGCGTTAGAAGTATTTTATATTGATTTTTTCGTTGAAGTGTTTTTTTTTCACATACATTTTTCTTTTATATTTTTAGGAAGATTTATGTTTACTTGTCTTGAGCAAAATCTACTTTCGTTTAGAATTTTTAGTTGTTTATTAGTTTTTAGTTTGACTGTTTTTCTCTGTCGCTCTATCGCACATACAACAAAACTATTATGTTTTGGTATAAATAGCAAAGCTTTAATGATGAGCTTTTTTATGCGTACCTCTTTTTGTTAATTTTGCATATCATGATATGTTAGCATATATGTACATACAAATATACATACAAACATATTTTTATTGTGATGATTTTCAATAAAATTTTAAAATTATTAAATGTATTAATTTTTTAATTATAAACATTTTTGCTTTACTTAATTTAGTTGAGCATTCGCTAAATACATACATACATAAATGTGCATTTTGACATTAGCACCAAGAGAAAGCTGCTTCCTTTTAACTTCGGAATGATTCATCATGATAGTATTTAATATCAGACCTGTTAAATTCCGATTAGGATTAGTAATCAATTACATTGTTTTGTTTTTTAATTGGTAATCATTATTTTAATTCTTTTGCTGAAAAAAAGTAATTTTAATGATTACTAGGGCTGTTGCCCTTCGTTTTTAGCGCTAAAAATATGTCCTTAAAAATATCATTTAAGCGCTAAAAATATGCTCTTAAAACTTGGTTTAAGCACTGAAAATATGTCCTTAAAATTTTTTTTATATACTTAATAAAAAGATATACGGCATAGTAGGTTGTGTGCTCACTTTTCATGCAAGAGGTTCCAGGTTCAAACCCTGGCCCGGACAAATATCAAACATTAGTTTTAAATAAAATTAAAATAGGTACAAAAGCGAAATAAAAAACTCACATTTTATTAAATTATAATACTTTTTGTAACAAAGAATTATTTTTATTAAAGGTACATTTTATAGGTACAAAAGACGAAATTAAAAAATTCACATTTGCGAAACACATCTTCGTTACCAAAAGAAAACAAGTATTTTTACATACGAAAATATGTACATTAATATATTTATGTGCATGAATTTAAAATTTTATGTGTTGATGGCAATCAAAATTCCAGTGCAAAACTTGCATACTTATTTATTCAAATTGCTATTGCTGTAAACTACAAAATTTTGCGATAAATTTTCAAATAGAAAACTATGTCGATTCTCGCGGTAAGTTTTTAAACGTAGAAAAAGATCTTTCCACGTCAAGTGAAGTTATCAGGGCGTATTTAAAAGCAAAAATTTCAGTCACTGTGTAGCGTGTAGTGCTACACGTTCAATATGATTTACTTCCGTCCTTTTCGAACTTTCACTTTCAATTCGTTTATTGCCAATATTGCTATCCGAATCGCGGATTTCAAAATTTCTAAACATTTTGCGATCCAGAATCGCGATCCATTAATACTCAATGCTACACTGTCAATATGAATCGCGATCCACGGATTTCATCAATATATATTGACCGTCTGACGTATGCCTATGCACATATGTAGATACACAGTAGATGAGTTTTTTTTTGTATGGGATTCTTTAAACCTTCTCAGATCCTCCCTCCGGCACCGGAATATGAAAATAGGATGTTTTAGAGTAAGTAAACTGAAAAAAAATTTCACTTTTCCAAAAACTGGATGGAGCTACACCGAAAACCGCGCAAATTCCCAGAATTTCAAGGTATGTTTAGATTTATGTCTGAAAAAAGTTAGGATTTTGCACAAGAAAAAAAATTGATACCCACCCATACGAAGAATTAACCGCTAAATCGAATGGCATATTCAGTTTTTTGGTACACTACCCAGGGAAGGTAATAACGCGGCCTAAAGTGACCATTTTCTTTTTTTTTCTCATGAATCTTCAACTTCTTGCCCTATACTCTTCCCGAAAGCGAACGTTATTTTTTAACTAAATCACACGGTAGGCTGCGTTATTTAATGCGCTTTCCAGAAATGTATAGCTATTAAAAATCGAATAAAATTTGGATGAGTTCATCAAGTTTAAATGAAGTAAAGTCGGGTATAAAAGGGTAATGTTATGTTCAGACACAACCTTAATTGAACATTAAGAGCCTTCATTCAATTTTCAAGCCCAATGATTCTCAATTTACCATACAAAAATTGACCAAGTTAATGCTTCATTAGAAATTAATGAGTTGTTAATGAAGAACAATTCTGCATGCAACCCTGTTAAAAGGCTTGTTTCATAAGTAAAATGAAATGTCATGAAAAGAGAAATGTGATTAGCGTCAGTGTCCACTAAACAGGTTGGTTCGTCAGATCAGCTGCATTCTTGTACTTCTTCATCACCTACCAAATTTGTTTTTATTTCTGCTTATTTTATACATGCATTCGTGTTTACGATTGGTAAAAATTGTGAGATGAATGTCAAATTATTTCGTCCTCCTTGCAATTTTGACATTTAGGTCACGAGAGTTTGATATTCAGCTCACGGCGTGTATGTGTGTATGTATCTTGAGCCGACCTGTTAAATGGGCCAAGTAAATTAAATATGTCTGAACACCAAATCTAAAGATGTTCAATCAACCCCAATTGACTTAATTAATTTTTATGTCTGAACATGATATAACATATCTTAAAATTTCTTAAATTTTTTAACAATTTTGCTCTTGAAGGCGGTTTTTTGGGTTTTAAGTGATAGTTTTATGTGGATGGATAACTCCACAAATGCAAAAAAAATAGAAAGGCCGAGACCGCGGATAACGGACAAAAAGTTGAGCCGGATGGTGCCAAAACATTTGTGGGCAATATGGGTATCAAAATAAAGATTTTACCTAGGACTTTAATGTAAAGTCAATCCATTTTACTGTGTCCACCGTTTCGACACATATAAGTCAAAAATTAGACTCAAATGTCGCCGATATCCTTTAAAATATTCTGTAGTCATCCTGGACCACTTATTCGCCAGTATATCAGAAATTGGCTAAGAAATTGGCATGTAATAAGTTCCATATGCAAGCCCTAGTTAAGACCTTTAATTTGATACCAATATTGCCCAATAATATTTTGGCGCCATCCGGGGCCACGGTTTTTTCCGCTATCCACGGTCTCGATCTTCCAAATTTTTTTTTACATTTGTGGAGTTATCCAACAAAATAAAACAATCACTAATAACCCAAAAAACCGTCTTCAAGAGCAAAATTTAAAAAAAAATTGAGAAATTTTAAGGTATGTTACCCTTTTATACCCGACTTTACTTCACTTAAACTTGATGAACTCATCCAAATATTAATAGATTTTTAATAGCTATACATTTCTGGAAAGCGCATTAAATAACGCAGCCTACCGTGTGATTTAGTTAAAAAATAACGTTCGCTTTCGGGAAGAGTATAGGGCAAGAAGGTGAAGATTCATGAGAAAATAAAGAAAATGGTCACTTTAGGCCGCGTTATTACCTTCCCTGGGTAGTGTACCAAAAAACTGAATATGCCATTCGATTTAGCGATTAATTCTTCGTATGGGTGGGTATCAATTTTTTTTCTTGTGCAAAATCCTAACCTTTTTCAGACATAAATCTAAACATACCTTGAAATTCTGGGAATTTGCGCGGTTTTCGGTGTAGCTCCATCCAGTTTTTGGAAAAGTGAAATTTTTTTTCAGTTTACTCACTCTAAAGCATCCTATTTTCATATTCCGGTGCCGGAGAGAATATCTAAAAAAAACTCATCTAATACACAGCTGATTCGTGTAGCACATTTGAATGAAGCATTGCGAAAATTATTAAATTCGTCTTGAACTTGTCAGACAAAGAGGAATAGCAAATAGTATGCGCATATACAAAAAAAAGTTGCCAGAGTAAAAAATGTAAATAAAAACAATTTTAAGAGCGAGATAGAAAACTATGAGGAAATACTATGCTAAAATATGAATTTATAGCAAAATATGCCAAAAATATGCAAATAAGTCAAAATATGCAAAAATAAGCCTTTTGACCTAAATATGCGAGAATATGCCCTAACAAGTTAGGCTTATTCTCTTCGTCTTGAGCTAAAACGCCGATATATATTTATCATAAGTAAATAGGACTGCAACAGAAAAATATGCATTTGCATATCTTCTGTTGCCCTAATGATTACCATTAAAAAAAATCAAAAAAAAATCAAAAAAAATCAAAAATAATCATAAAAAATCAAAAATAATCAAAAATAATCAAAATAATTTTTTTTGATTGTTTTTGATTATTTTTGATTTTTTTATGATTATTTTTGATTTTTTTTGATTTTTTATGATTTTTTTTTGATTTTTTTTCATTTTGTTTGATTTTTTTTCAATATTGTTGTAAAGAAATTTGGATATGCATGCACATAAGTATTCAGGTAGGCATGCATGTTTGGTCAGAGAGGCATAAAGTTTGTTTGTACAAATGTAGGTGAACGCATATTAAAGTACGTAACCCTGCAGTAAATATGGGGACAGGTGTATCCAAGTCATTGTGTATTCTACAGCGACAACTGCACTAATTAAAATGTCGACAAATTTAGAAGTACAAAATTTGTATAGACCTTGGCTCGTTCGAAGTTTTTCGTACTAGATACGGATACAAACCCTTCCTACACCTGGGGAAGATTCATTTCTAGGTTCAGTATAAGGACAGGGAAGAGCGAATAAAGAATTCTGATTATGACAGAGATTATCTTTACGTAAATCTATTTGCACCATAGCAAACCGTCTACTGCTTTATTATGTAGTAGGCATGCGAAGACAAATACAAATTCCCAAATAATCCTATTTGAGGAACAATGTCGGAACGTAAGTACGTAATATTTCTGCCTTTTAAAAGAATACAATAGGGCAATAACTAGGGCTGAAACGGTATGGCGTATGATGAACAATAAATACAACTTATATGAAATTAAGAATTTTTCCTTTTTTGAAAAAATTGATGAAGTGTGAAACAGACAAAGGAAATACAACTGTGCTAATGGAGGAAGAGGAATACACCGCAAAAACAGGTCAACTAATCAAAGAAATGGGCTGCGGAGTGATGAGAAAAGACCCAACGGAAGAATACCAAATGGCAATAAAGTGTGCAATAAAACAAGCGAAAAGTATAAGAGACAGCAAAGTAGCCTACACTCTCACAGCAATAAATCCATCTGCCCCATCACTGATCGCACTACCTAAAATCCACAAAACAGGAACACCTATGCGACCAATAGTAAACCATAAATCGGCACCAGGATATAGAATTTCAAAACATCTAAATATGCTACTAGCAATAAAAACACAACGGAACTAGTCAACAAACTGAGAATTCTGAACGTACCCAAGGACTCAAAACAGGTATCACTTTACGTGAAGGATCTATACCCCTCGATACCAAAGACAGAAATACTAAAAGCTCTAACTAAAATATTGACAGAGAAAACGAACAAAGACATTGCAACAGAGATCGTAAATACGCTGAAAATAACCCTGGACCAGAATTATTTCAAATTTGGCAATAAAATATACAGACAAACTCACGGAAAATGCAGAAGGAGGCATGACAGATCCACCAAAATATAACCGCTATGATGAGGATCATGGGCTGAGTCGTTTGTATAAACGCAAACTAATCCCTCATTTTTTTGAGATATCTACTTGAAATTTGGTACTTGGGTGACTTCTTAAGAGAAATTGGACCACTATAACATATAGTTCCCATACAACGGATTGTTCAGATATAGACATTTTGGACTATAACATCTCCATAAATAACACACATAATTCACTGTATAATTTAATGAAAATGAGACTATGTATCGCTTCTTTTCCTCATTCATGAATGTCATAAAGTCTCGCTACATTCGAAGACAGCGCAATATTAGTTGCTTTTCATTGTATACCTAACTACGAGAAATTCTGTATTAAAGCCCAATTTATGAGTTAGTACAACAGCGAATGTTACACTAAAATGTTTGATTTGGCCACTTTAAACAATTTTTCATAAAGATAAATAATTAGATATAAACGTGCATCGTACCATGTACGGTCAATGACAAATTAACAATAATTCCAAGCTTGTAAGATATGTATAACTGTGTATGCCTCTCTGCACAAATATACGAGGAGGAAGCATATAGAGCCTTTATCCTGTTAGTGTGGGACTTTAACCGCACTACACCACCTACGCTCATCGTATCGAACCCCCCGGTACCGAACCCCCGGTACTACTATCAAGCTATCAAGCTACCGTCGGGAGTCTGCCTTAAAAGGCTATATACATACCTGCATACGTACAAATGTGCATATTTCTTTAAACCATATTGATAAAAATTAAAAAAAATCAAAAAAAATCAAAAAAAAAATCATAAAAAATCAAAAAAAATCAAAAAAAATCATAAATAATCAAAAATAATCAAAAACAATCAAAATATTTTTTTTTGAGTATTTTTGATTATTTTTGATTTTTTATGATTATTTTTCTTTTTTTTGATTTTTTATGATTTTTTTTTGATTTTTTTTAATGGTAATTGCAAAATAATCATTAAAATTTGAAAACAATGGGTAATCAATCATTAAATGGACAGATGAAAAAATAATCAATCAAGCCGGTAATCATTACGATTAATAATCATTATTTAACAGGTTTGTTTAATATACAGAGACAATAGCCGTTTTTTTTATTTAGTCATTGTCGTTCACTAAAATCAGTTTTAGTTAAAATTGGTATTAAATTTATAATGACGTTTAAAATGGTGGTGTGTCATAGACGAGTTGGAACAACATTTTTGCTAAAAATGAACCGGAACAGTTTTACCTATGAAAAATAATAAGAATCATTCTGTAATTTTAAGAAATTTGCAGTGAATTAAAAGTTCACCCAGTGTCAACTTCTAAATTCACAAAGAAAAAAAGTAAGTGCATTTATCTCTTCGACATTTTGATTTTTGAAAATTTAATTTTAATCGCATATTCAAAATATGTAGCAGCTTTCATCATATGACATCCATAGTTTATGGATCAGACAGGATTATCTATAAATATGAATGTGACAATAATATAGTTTTCTCCGTTTATACAGATGTGTTAATTAGTTAAAATAGAAATGTTATGCTTAAAGAAAAATTACTTATATACAAAAAAAAAATAATTTTATACCTAAAATAAAATAATAAAGGGGATAATCTTATTATATTATTATTATTATTATATTGTTGCTTGAAATATTTTAGCAAATAAGCTCGCTTATCCATACTTCGTCTTAAAAGCCTCAATCACTTGATGCAAAATCAATTAAAACTAAATAAAATTAACTATGGTGCATTTTAAATAACTTTATAAAGCTTTTATGATCCTTTTAAGGATTGGCACACTCAAATATTAATTTCTATATACACAATTTATACTGTTTAATATAATTTTATGTAGTACATTCTACACAATATACAAATTATAATTTTCTTACGCAAAATAGTTGCCTCATACATACTAATTCAATATTATCAAAGATACAACCTAAATTCTCGCACCACCTAACAATTACAATTACCTATTTCTCTGTTTGCAAATTAAAAGCAAATTTTCAGTAAATAAGTCTCTCCTCAAGTTTTAAAAATATGTAGGTATTTTCTTTTTTTCTACGTTTCTTTCGCAAAATATACTTTGTCTTTTTGATGTGTAAACATCTTTGCTGTAGCTACGAGTAATTTCGAAAAACAGGTAAAGTTTACGCGTAACACGTAAATGCGTAATCGAGTAAACATGTAAATGCGTAAACCGTAAATGACCTTGGCATTGTCAGTGGTAGGTAGGTAGCTAGGCATGTATTTACAAATGCTTGCATGCAAAGTCGTGCAAATGCAAATATCAGCAACAACAGCAATGAAGCGAAGCGAAGTTGTTGTTGTTGTTGTTTTCTGCAACAATGCGACAAATAGGCAAAATAAAAAGGACCAACCTGTTTGAACATGTATGCAAATGTATGGATATGCATACCTACATCTACCTATCTAATTTTCTGTGCAATATTGGTATCAAAAGAAAGGTTTTGAGCAGGACTTCGATATGAAGCTCTTTTCATTGTGACTCCTAGGCCGGTTCTCCAGATATGGGTCAAAACGAGGACCCGGATGATCCTGGAATGTTTCTGAGCAAAATTGGTATCAAATGAAAGGTTCTGAGCAGGGATTCTATACGGAGCTCTACTCTTTATGATTCCTATGTCGAGTCCCGAGATATGGGTCGAAACGATGATCCTGATGATCCTGGAATTTTTCTGAGCAATATTGGTATCAAATGAAAGGTTTTGAGCAGATCTTCTACACGGAGCTCTACTCTTTATGATTCCTATGTCGGGTCCCGAGATATGGGTTAATACGAGGACCTGGATGATCCTTGAATGTTTCTGAGCAATATTAGTATCAAATGAAAGGTGAGCAGGGATACTACATGGATGTCTATTCTTTATGATGTCTAGGTCGGGTCCCGAGATATGGGCCAGAATGAGGACCGCATGATCCTTGAATGTTTCTGAGCAATATTGGTATCAAATAAAAGGTGTTGAGCAGGGCTTTCACATAGAGCTCTATTCATTTTATGAGTCCTAGGTCGGGTCCCCAAATATAGGTCAAAATGTGACCCCGGATTAACCCGGAATGTTTCTGAGCAATATTGGTATCAAATGAGAGGTGTTGAGCAGGCCTTCTACACGGAGCTCTACTCTTTATGATTCCTAGGCCGGGTCTCTAGATATGGGTCAAACGTGGACTCGGATGATCTTACATGTTTCTGAGCAATACAAAACAAAACAACATAAAAAATTAAAAGTCAAAAACCAAAAACCAAAACAAATAAAAACAACAAAATAATAGCAGTCACAATGACAACAAAAAATTACAAAAACGATAGTCGCATTTTAATCCATAGAAAACCATGAAAAAAGGAATAAGGAAAAGGGAATAAATATCCGATTTCGAAACTGTTTACACATCCATGTTCATGAATACTCGTTATTCACGCTTTAATTTTTTTATTACCTTCTTTCTCGCTCAATAACTGTCTTTAACGCTACTCGCTGCATAGCTTTATCACTTACTATGTATATTTTCTCAACTCTCACCTCTCACTCTTAAGCATCTTCATACTCAACACGCGCTATCGGCTTACCTTCACCATCTTTATCGAATACAATCACTTTATGTTGTTTCCTTTTCGTTTTATATAACACATGTGTCGCAGTATTCGCCGCTTCATCAATACCACCACCGTTGCCTGCACCACTCGTTGCACTATTTCTCGTTTGCGCGCTACTCGTTTGTCCAACACGCTCGTTGTTGTCTCGTTTCGTTTTGACATTCGCTAATGTTTTAATGCGCTCATCATCACTTTTTGTATTTTTTATTGCATATTTCTTATTCGTCTTGTCATTATTGTTATTGTTATTGTTTTTGTTGCTATTATTATTATCTATATCGTTATCCTTTTCCTTTGATAAATCATCGGCATTTTTTGATTGTAGCTTTCGTTGTTGTTGCGATTTCTTTTGTGTTTCTTCGGCTGGTTCGTTGGGTAGCGGCGGCAGATCGCAACGTTGTCGCAAATGTTTATAAACAAGTTCTACGCGTTCAACTAAGCGATTGACATATTTTGCTGCGGTACGATCCACCACCGAGGGTGCTTTGATGCAATCGTTGCCACCGAATTCGCAAATCTAGATTGTTTTGAGAGAGGATTTAGTTAGCAAAGTTATTTTTGAATCTTTATAGTTCAATTGGTATATGTATGTAGAAACACTTACGCGATAATGCTGCATAATCGCATCAGTTGGTGGCACATTGAGTGATCCTTTGTCTGGTGAAAATTCCCAAATGAAATGATTACCAGCTTCAATAATCGCTTCGGGTTTACAAATGTACTTGGAGCGTTGCTTCTGTGGATGCAGTTTAAGTCGTCTGAAAGTATTAAAAAATAGGGAAAGGTAATTATGTATCTATTTTCAATAGTTAATGTACTAGTTAGTTGTTCAAACATATGACACCATGACTTAACAAAAACCACAGCCAACTGTAAGACCGTAAAATTGTACTTCATATAAAATCTATTTTAATTTTTATTTCACTTACCTCCTTGTTTTACGTTGTGTCAACAACGCGGCACGCAGCGCCGGATTTGTATGTGCGTAGGGCTGCTGTTTCCCTGGCGGTGGCTGTTGCGGATGTGTTAGCGACACTATGGGATCGTCGGGAAATTGCAGATAGAAGAAGGCATTTTGAAAGGAATAAGCGCCAAGATTACGATAACGGAAGCGTTGATTAAGCGAACTGAAGGAAAATCACAAGAAATGTTAGAAACATAATAACAATAGTGAGCAGGTTAATATTAACAAAGAGTAGAAAAGACAAGAAGATAAACAATTTAACTAATTGAACTAATACAATGCTTTGTTCGAATCTTCTCTGCACCAAATAGATATATTTAATGGGCAGTCATGCAATGTGCTAGTCTTACATTTGATAGTTTATAACTGGCGCAGAACTGATTGCAGTCTAAGCTATACATTTTTAAATGTTTTATAACTTCAGCTACTCGCAACGTAGTTCTATTAGCAGCACATAACCGCAGCAGCACCGGAGGCAGCATCGCTATCCACCTGATTTTCTCAACGCAGTGAAGGTCTCCCTTTTCCTTTGCGTTCAGTGGGTTTCGATAGAAATACTTTCTTGGACATCACCTCGTTAAAAAAAAGACAGTTGAAAGCATTTCATCGGGATGGATCGAGAACCAATCATGTCTCTCTATGAACTAGTTCTGCGTTAAATTTGAAGTAGCGCGATTTGTTGAGGGTTTATACAGACGTATCTACGTAATTGTGTAAGGTGGCATGGGGTAGGGGATGGCATCCTCCAATTGAATGCAATTAGTGCTCGGATATTATGTTCATGTTTATTGTTTATCTGTTTGGTGGAGTTTGAAATGAGGTGTTGCAAAAACTGCTGACACAATGAGCAATGCAAACGTTTAAGTAGTGTATGTTAAATTAATATCATAAAGTCTTATTTTTAGGTGAGAGGGGCGTTATATACCCAATCTAACCATTTGAGATGTTCAAAATATACTTCTTGGATCCTCAAGTTTCATGACTATCGAAGTAAAGTAGTTCTATGAGATATTCGAATAGGACTATCACCGAGTTCGTTTGTTAATCAGATGCTATATAGAAACCAGTGGATGGGTATATGAAGAGGGTTAAGTAGAAGGGATGGATTCAGAGACTGATGCGGCCTTTAAAGCCTTTACTACTACCATTTTTCGAAAAAACTTATAATGTCCTATATCTAAGCGCATGCGGGTATACATCAGGTGCCGTACAAGCCTTTATTTACCTGCACAACAGCTGTTTTAATAACCTATGTAACAGCATTACTACAGGGTTGGAATACAGTTCAGGATGCCTTGAAAAGTTTGGGCTCGAAGAGTGGATCTTAAGGTCTAACAGCTAATTAGAAATATACATATGTATATATTTCGTCGCTCCGGAAGAAGAAAGACGCATGTCAGTAATTTGTCGACGCAAAAAGGCGCATTAAAAATATGTCGGGGAAAAAAGATGCTTTACAAAACATGTCGACGAAGATAGACGCATTAAATAATATTTAGACGAAAAGAGACGCATTATAAAATATTTCGTCGAAGAAAGACGCATTAGCATTATTAACTGCGAAGAAAGACGCATTAGCATTAATATTGACAAAGAAAAAACAAAAATCGAATACGTCTTTCTTTCCTAAAATATATTTGAATGCGTCTTTCTTTAT
Organism: Urophora cardui; assembly: GCA_960531455.1. Classification (NCBI taxonomy): domain Eukaryota; kingdom Metazoa; phylum Arthropoda; class Insecta; order Diptera; family Tephritidae; genus Urophora; species Urophora cardui. The sequence continues at coordinate 115,881,939 of OY482674.1, read as the reverse complement.
AGTAAAAAAAAAATAAAGCGTCTCTTCGTTATCAAAAAAATAAGGAGTCTTTCTTTCTAAAAATATTTTTAATGCGTCTTTCTTTGAAAAAAAAAAGTTTGCGTCTTTCTTCCTCAACAAAACACTTTGCGTCTTTTTTCTTCTATAGCGACGATTCTTTAAATTAATCTTACTTTTTCGTCTTTGCAAACTAATTTTATTAACTTTTGTCTGTGGATAGTTCTATTTTTGTTTGTAAAATTTTCAGATCTCTATATAAACCTTTTTTTTTTTTGGGAAGAAGAAGAATAATACCTATAATATACTGCGACAGCACTTTAATACTGCGTTCCCACATAGATCGATATAGTAAAACACCCACACCGTTTTGCTCTCTGAGGTAACTTTTTTTATGGACATTTTAAATTTGCGAAATTTAACCTGAGTGATTTTTAAATAAAGGAAAAAAAGGGTTAAAATATATGCCGTATAGATATATTTTGTTAGGAAACATATAGCAAGAGCTTTCATTTCCACGAAGAGGTTATTTTGAACCCCTTTTTATAAAATCCGAAAAAAATATTATTTTGAAGGACGCTATAGGGTTAAAATCTTCTGGAAAATTAATCGCTATAAAATCGCGGAAACCGGTTTGCCTCTATGTCAATTTTGACAAGGAATGACGGATCTTTCCACGAATCACCTGTCTGAAAAATAGATTGTTTGAATATTTTGGAAAACTGTGCTTTCATCTTCTTTAAAATCATTGTTTCCTACCATCTTTTCAACTAAAATTTGTCACACAGTGTTATTCAGGTGCTATGTATGAAGCTGTAATATCTAACTACTCGCTTCCCTCTCTAGGCATTTCCTTCCCCATTTACATACATACATATATATCCACTACATGTGTACTTACTTAATTAATTCGTTGAGCGTATCGTTGTGGCGCGGCACAATGAATTCATCCAAATCCACCATTGCCAAATAGCGATAGCGATGCATGGTGCGATATAAACAATCATTTAAAGCAGCAAATAGACCTTCGGTGCGTATTTCCTTTTGTGAGCGCATACGCAAACTCCATGGTAGAATATTAATTGTGGGCTTAACGTAGTGTTCACTTTTATAACGTTTCAAATGCGGATGTGTTGAGGACGATGACGACGAGGAGGACGAGGAGGAGGAGGACGAGGGCAATGTTGCTTTCATCAACGGTGGTCGTGGTATTTGTGTTGGTGGTGGTGGTGGCGGTGGTGCTGACTTTGGTGGTCGTGGTATTTGTGTTGGTGGTGGAGATGGTGGCGGTTGTAGCACACGCGTTACTTCGTGCTCAAATGCGGTTGAATGTGAAGCGTGGAGTTTCGCTTTATTCGCCGCTGTATGATTATCGTTACTTGTTCGCGCTGTATTAGCGGCGTTGTTGTTGTTGTTGTTGGTGGTGGTGGTGGTAGAGCTTTTTGTATTTGAGCTGTCATCTTTGTTTTTGTTGTTATCGGTTTCATAGTAACCGCTGAGCACAGCTGCGTTGAGTTTGATTGAGAAATACACAGTAAATTGAGGAATTGAAGAAAAAAAAGAGTTGGATTAAGTTGTTGAATTTCATTATTTATCGGTTGCTTTAAATGTTCGGGGAAATTGGAATCTAATTCCTAACTAAACCTACAACAGACCGATATAAGACCTTTTCGAGTTTCAAACTTAACTACAATTAAAACATACATGCCCTAACTTGTTCCCTACTTTAATCTATTTTCGGGAATAGATTTTTTTCGTTACAGAAACTCTTGCGGAGGCCTTTTAAAGAGTGACAGTATTAAAAGCTGAGCTTATCTCCAAATACCTTCACAATTTTCGATGTCAAAACTCTTTCTCAAAGAAGACATCTCCATGTTTTTGGGAATGTAGTTTTCATATGACAAATTCCTTTCGAGAGCTCATCATGGGGTGAAAGTCTTCAATATAAAGTTTTCTTGGTATCCAGAGCGAAGCCTGGGCTCACAAAAAGTACTCTTAAGGTACTTCGGATTGGTTGGTTTCAGTGTCGAGTACCACTAACTCCGATAAACGCCGTTTTGAATCCCCGACTCGTGACTAAACCGGTGAAAAATAATAATTAAGAGAGAATAAGCAGTTCGGAAACCAGATCAGGTCCCGCGTCCTATATTCATCTTTTTGAGTTTAAATATTTAAGCAGCCCCTCAAGCCTGACGGGCTTGAGTTCCGAGAGGCCATTGAAGTAAGGTTTGCCGAGAGCAGCAGCTGCGACACAAGTTATTATGGTCCAATTCCAATGTTGTTGTTGTTGTTGTTGTAGCTACCAAGACACTCTCCAAAGGTTTTGGGAAGGGTAGGGGAGGTGACAGTCCTTTGCCGGATAAATCCGGTACGCTCGGGTACTAGTCCCTTCTGACACTAGTCTCACTGTCGTTCGAACGTTTTTTTTTTTGCCCTTATCAACGTTCTAAGCCGGTGGATTTTATTCGCCTCTTACGACAGGCTTTCTTTACCATGGGTATATTCTAAGCCCCCTAACCCAATTCCAATCGGGCTGCGTGGTTACCAATGCTATAAAGTCCTATAGATAACGCATTTAAACGGAAAATATCCTGTCTATCCATTCTAAAGATGAGGATCACATCTCATTATATAAGGGCCACAGGATTCTGCAGACACTGCAGATCTGCAACAATCTCCATCTGGTTTTAGCCTCCTCGAGCCAGTGCCGGGAGATTCGACCCTTGATATAACCCAGGGGCGCAAGAACGTCCTCCGTCTCTGCGATAACAAGAGCCGAGCTCTGGCTGGTCAGCTCATCAGCCATTTCGTTGACCTGGATGTCGAGGTGCCCCGGAACCCAGATCAAGGATACGCTACATCGACTTGCCAGGCCTATGACCCACTATATGCACTGCTTGGCTAGACTTGATGACACCATTTCAGATCCCATAGCCCTCAGATCCACCTGACTATCCGAGAAAGTGCCTACCCTGTTTCTGGTACCGGTACTTTCCATTGGAAGTAGAGCCTTGCAGCTATTCTGTGTGGCCGTATTAAAAAACGCTCGCAGTGTCCGGAAGCCTGATTGATGTGGAAGTTTTCGGCTGAGTTGCGAAGATACCCGCTCCCACTCCGCATGCCATTTTGATCCGTTCGTGATTTCAAGTACTTAATTAACGTTATAATTAATTTTCAGCGTAAATCATTGCCATTTTCTTCTAACTCCTACTGCTTTAGCTCAAAAAATATACTATAACTCTACAGTTAAAGCATAAACGCCTAAGCACTTAAAATATCACAAAAAAATAATTTCATTTACTTATCCCTTTTCAACAAAAAAAACTCTTAAACAACGAATGAAAGCGAACTTACCATCAACGGTAGCCGCATCCTGCCCAGCTATTGGCACACCCATTGCCTGCGCCTCCGCCAAATTCACATCCCACGCCGTCGATTGGTTGGACACATCGCCATTAACGTAATGCTGCAGCACACAATTGGCATGCGGGCCCAAAGTGTGATTATAAAATGTAAAATGAGAAACACCCACCAAAGCGTAAAACTCTAGAAACTCTATTAGATGCAGCGCTTGATCGTAATTGAAATGGAAGGGCTTAACACAAACGGCAATTTTATCCGGTATCTGTTCATCGGTGGGCACACCGTATGGCAAGTATTCTGCACCCAATGGTGACATTGTTGCGGGCTGCTTGTGTGTCTGTTGTTGTGGCGTTTGCTGTTCTTGCTGCTTTTGCTCTTCCTTCTGTTTCTCTTGTTGTTGCTCCTGCTTTTGTTGCTGCTGCTGGTGTCGCGTTGCGGTTGCATTATGCATTTTATGCAACGCTGAATGACTGCTGCTATTCCCTGTTCCCGCCACCGCCGCCGTTGCCATTGTTGGTGTCATCGGCATTACTGGCAGCTTGCGCAAATGGGCAAAGTCCGGATCCCAATCGGTGTTACGTAATAGCATTAGATTACCTGGTGGGGCGCGTAAACGTGCCACAATGCTAACATAATGTGGCACTTCCAATTCGGCTGGTCGCACCGGACACAACACGAATACGGCGCTATATTTGAGATTCCAATTTTCGCGTATAACCTGCGGATGAGAGGGAAGGAAGAAGGAGAGGAGTAAATTGGAAAATGAGCAGTTCCTCATAAGTGATAAAGTGAAGTGGTGAGTGTGCACATTGTTATTATTTTAGATTCAAAAGCAAGCACAGTGGGGCGTTTGAATGTTACATATACCAAAAATTGTATATAATAGACCTAAAAACAGCACTTAAATAACCCGGAAATTGTCATAAACTGTCTCAAAACAACCTGTACACTAGATTTGGACACGCTCAGATTATAAGAAATGTGCCTGGCAACTTCCTAAGCCCAGATCATGCAATACCAGCCTTCTGTTGGGACAACAAATTCTCCACGAGAATACCGAAGAGAAGCGAGCTGAAGAACTTGGGGGACGCTGACCCCAGGACACTCTACCTCTACACGGACGACTCCGAACTGAAAAACAAAGTTGGAAGTGAGTTTTTCTGTGAGGGTAAGTTCAGGCAGGGAGCAGCTCGTTGCCTGACAGTTCTGCCGAATATTAATTCTATGAAGAACTTCTCTGACAGCCAAGCAGCTCGTCGCCTGACAGTTCTATAGAACATTATTTCCATCAAGAACTTCTCTGATAGCCAAGTTGCCATAAAATCCTCACAGAGTAGCTACTTCTATAGTGGCAATGAAATACAGGGAATCTCTAAATAAACTAGTTGATAGGTGTGACCTTGACGTCATTTCGTATCCCAGGCCTTAGTGACGTCCAGCGTAACTACATTGCGAATGAGTTAGCAAGGTAGGGCAAAAACTTGCAGAAAATCACAAATCACCGGTTGAGATCACACTTCATTCCAAAGGCTAACGCTAGATGGGCTAGTGAATCAACTTGTGTGATTTACATACAAATCTGGCCTAAAGTGGATGAGAGGAGATCTGCATCAGTGCTACATCTGAACCGGCTCTTCATAGGTCTGCATAGGTGCTAAATCTGAACCGGTTGTCCATAGCTGCGCTTGTGGTACTTCTAACAGGCCACTGCCTCATGGGCATTCATGATTCTAGTATAGGCCTCTAAAAAAAGATGTTTATCGCAGCTGCAGATACTTGGAGGAAATTGAAAGTGTTGAGCACTATTCCACTGACCTGCACTGTCGTTCGCCAGGTATCGCTTCTTTCATAAACACTTCTTCGAGTGTCTGACGGAGTTGGAAAATGCAAAGAAATTAGTTTTCATGCGCTTCGTTAGGCAAAAGTGCTGGTTTAGCTTCACGGGCATTTAATCTTAACCTATTTTTAAATCTATTTTTCGGAAGGGGTTTTACATCTAGGAAACTAGGTCTCCCATGTAGTATCACGGTATGCGGCCTAAGTGTGCCCCCGCTTTCATGAATTTCGAAGGCAGACACTGCAACATAATCTAATAATAATAATACAATGGCGCTATTATAACTCTGACGAGTTTTATGGACGAGCTTCTCTCCCAATTCGAGGTATGCTCCTTTTTGTTTTTCCTACTAATTGGGTGGACCTACAGTTTTATGCCGGCTCCGAACGGCGAATGCATTTTTTGTGAGAAGCTTTTTCATGGCAGAAATACACTCGGAGGGTATGCCGCCCACTGCCGAGAGGTGACCGCTGCTCTTAAAAAATCCAATAATTGGATTTTTACTAATTAGAAAAATTTTTTGGTATTTTGCTCGGACCGTGGTTTGAACCTGAGACCTCTGGCATAGCAGGCGAGCACTCTACCCACTGCACCAGAGCGGCCATAATCTAACCTACCCTAATCTAACCTAACCTAACCTAACCTAACTTAATCTAACCTAACCTAACTCAACCTAACCTAACCTACCCTAACCTAACCTAACCTCAAAACAGCATCATTCACAACGTTGCTTTTTAAAATACGATAACAGAAATTTTATCAAAAAACATTTAATCACTCCAACCTTACAAACACCCCACTGTGCAACATTTCAATGCCAATTTCAACAACCAACCAAAAATACCAAACAAACACACACTTACCTTCACGCGCGCCATCACAGTCGCCGACACATAAGGCGGCTGTCCCTCTTTCTCCGCCGCTTCTTTGTTTGGATACCAAAATCGACACCACACACGCTCCGGCGAACGTGTCTTGGTCGCACCAATGATGCGCACCAACTTAGCGCCATCACGTCGATCATAATAGGCCGAAAAGACGAAAAATTTAAAGCGTGTACCATTGACAACCTGCCAAGCGCCATCAATTGGCTGCACGCCAATCGGATAATGTGGCAGTGTATCTTCCACTTGGGCGGGCAATATTTTACCCCAAGGGATGAGGGATGCCCCCAAAGCAGTACCGGCGGCTGAACGTGAACCAAACCAACCGGTGCCGGTGCCGGTGCCAGTGCCAGTGCCAGTGCCGCCGGTACCCACATACACGACTGAGCCACTAAAACCCGTCGCTGTGCCACCGCTAGGCGCAGAACCGCTTTCAGCACCCGGAGCGGCGAGTGCCGTTTCGCCAACACCACCACCACCGCCAGAAGTGAGTACACCCGCCACATGGCCGTTGCTTGCTGTATCGCCAACGGCATCTGCAAAGTAAATGGAATGAACGAATGAATAAAGATTTCAATTGAATTATCAAACAAGTGCAAAATGGAGTAAGAAGGGTTGTATATACTGTTTGAATGGTGATAATGATGATGGAATATTTTAGATTGAATTGACTGCAGTTTATCTGTAGACAGCCCGGCCATCAAAGGCAATTAGAAATGTGACCGAAATGCACAATTTCCTGCTTTGACAATTGATTTCAACTGTTTTAAACAATCACAGACTTATACATACATAGATACATACATACATACATACATACATAAATACATACATATATATCAGTGGCGGATTAACAATCTGGTGGGCCCTGGGGCGAAATTTTTTGGGAGGCCCTTTTCCATATAAATATTTTGCGATTAGAATACAGTTTGATCGTTATAAATTTAAATTGCGGTTCATGTAACATAATTGATCATTGGACGTTGTTTTTCTCTGTGCATTAAACGCACTACTCCATAATATTGATGTCATTTTATATTGACATTTTTTGGTTATTGTTATAGTCAGTGTTTAAAAAATTGCAATAACTTTCATTTCGATGCTTACAAACAATACTGTACTAAGTCGACTTAGTACATTTTCCCGTTTTTGGCGTTTACAAGTATTACGTGTCTTAATTTAGATGCTATCTAATTTTGGTATTAATCGGACAATCCAATCAAAAGTTATGAGCAAAAGTGTACATATAATACAACTCGAGATTTTTACAGAATAAAAGCTTTGAGAGCTTGCCATGAAAAACCACGCAGCAAATTTTTATTTTTTCTTACGGTTTTATATGAAGCGTACCCTAGCTTTGATATTGTCGAGTTTTACAAGTGAAAATATACTTAGCATATAACTGAAGTTTCATATCTGAGTTTAAACTTTGAAAGCTTCTCCTGCAAAACACAGTTTTCAGACTTAGTACAGTTTTGTTTGGAAGCGTCGATTTCATTTGCTATCACTTAAACTTACTGCTCTGAACAACAAAGCAGTCGTAGTGTTTGTAGTGCCTTTTAAAAATTTTGATTTTGACTTGATTTTGATTTCGTCAGCGCAACAAGTCAAAGTAAGTAAGTAAGGTTTGCTTTTGCACGTTGTATTCAGAAGCAGTCGTGAAATATGAAAATCAAACTTCAGCACACGCAATTACTCATTTTAAAAAGCGACGATAAGTAAAATCAAAAATAATCAACATTTTCACGACTTTTGCTACTTCGACTCAAGTTTTTTAAACACTGGTTATAGTCATTTCGTAAACATGGATAAGTCTAGAAAATATAAGAGTGGAGCTGAAAAGCGCAAATAAAAAAAAAAATAAAGACGAACGCGATAGGCAACTGCTTTCTAAAATACCGAAATTAACAAGCCACTTCGCTAATGCGACGACAACTGTAAACGAAGCAAATTGTGACAATCCTGAGTTTTGTGAATCTACTTCTGATACTTTTTCAATTCCATCAACGTGAAAGGAGGTTAATTTCCAACATGTTGACAGCACGATCGAAGGTGTGCAAAATCCAGACGATGTCGAAAGTTCGGTAAATGTATCAAAAATTGATGAAAGTTCCACCAATGTGTTTTCAAATGACCCAGGTTTGTGGCCTATTCAATTCAATCAATCAATCGTTCAAACTTATTGGATTAAGAAGGGTATGCTATCGTTGGTATTTCAATATAAGAGTAAAAAATTAACACAGAATACTCTTATTTAGGTCCCTCGTCGTGTCGCAATATTGATTTGATCGCAAAGAAATCTGGACAAAGAAACTTTTCTGAATATCATTTGCATCGGGTTTTACCAAATGGAACACAGACCGAACGTGATTGGCATTTAGACATTTTATAACGCATTTATTTATGCATGTTTGTCACTAATGTTACAGATGAAAGATCATTTTCAAAATTGAAATTGATAAAAAATTGTTTGCGTAACACTATGGGAGATGATCGTTTGAACAGTCTATCAGTTCTTTCCATTGAAAATAACTTGTTGGATGAATTAAACTTTGATGAAATTATTGATAAGTTCGTAACACTCAAGTGCAGAAAAGTTGTGGTTTAATTTTGTTGGGCAAATATGTAAATAAAAATCTATCATATTTACATATGAATATTTTTTTTCATGGGCCCCCTTGAGTCCGGGGCCCTGGGGCAATGGTCCCAAAATTTGTTCGATAATCCGCCACTGATATATATATACATAATCACAGACAAAAGATATTAGCCACATGCTTTTAACTAGTCGTTCTCACTTAGCCTTGCCCATTATATGGCACTTCAAAGTTATTAGAATGCTTTTTGTGTAATTTAGTTTTTTTTTCCCTTTTTTTACAATTTCCTTCCACTTGATTGTCTGCTTTATTCGCTCTCATTGCTTGTTTGCTCATGCCTACAGCTAAATATGTATGCATGTATGTGTGTATTCGTGATTGAATTTTATTTTTTTGTTTCGTTTCTTCAATTTTTTACTCACCTTGAATTTTTAATTTATTATCACGAAATTGTACAAATCCTAATTTATTATCACTCAATAGATTTTCATCCAGTAAATCATAGTCGTCCTTGAAAGAGAAGAATAAGTTTTAATTTAAATTTTAAAAGAAGAGAGAGAGCCGGGTCATCACTAGCCCAAGTGAATGTGGAAAACATATTCCCCTCTGTAAATTACTATAAATCTTAAGTAGATCAGACATTGAAACGTACAGGCGATTCCCGGTGGAGGACTTTGTCAACTTGCAAGATTACAAAAATCATGCTTCGGTCATGCAACGTAAATACTGCAAATTATCTACTCACGCTTCATAGAACAGAGTGCAGACTGGCGGTCGGCATACTAACAGGGCACTGTCTTACACAATCTCATGCGTTCAAAATGGGACTGGTTCTGGAACGTCTTCTCTGTCAATGTCCAGCTTTTGGCAGACTTCGCCATAACTGCCTCTGTTCCGCACACTTCTCGTCCATAGAAGGCGGTGCGTATCAGGAAATACAAAAAATACTAAAACTTGCGAAGTCTTGCATTCCATGTTTAGTGTAACGCCTCCAATACGCTGTTGGTAACACTAAGGACCATATGTGGTCTATGTGAGGGATCACTGTATCCTGGTCAACCTAACCTAACCTAACCTATCAGCAAAACTAGTCAGTTTGAAGTAAGCGTTAGATATCAAAAATCTTTGGCTTAACTACTAAGTAAATTCAAAACTCAAGGCTCCTCACCTTATACAATAAGATAAGATCCTTGTCTAATATCAGCCATAGAATGCCCACATACTCTATCCAATAAGCAGATAAGTATGTATACCACGCTTTTTGGATCTGTTTGATGACATCACTTCATTTCAATATAACACCCCCACCAAAAGTTTAATTTTACCCTTTTTGGAGAGCTTGAAAAAAATGGCATTTTTACGCTCGCTAGATGGTTTAAATGTCCCAGAAAATTATTCGCCATAAAATGTCAGTAGGAGTCTTCTCAGAATAGATCTTTGTAAAATGCACCTCCCCTTTCCCTTTGTAGAAAATCATCTCTTCAACTTAAGCTTTCATTTAGAGATAGTGATAATAGTTTATGGTAAGTGCACTAGCTATTCCCCATTGCTTTTCAATATACGCACAGATACTGATGATATTTAAATACCGCCACTTCCACACTCCTAAAAATGCTTGCAGATTTTAAAAAGGTTGTTTTGTCAAATGGCCAGATTATTATAATATACAAGTTTATAAGTCTTTTTTTATAAAAATTTAACCTGAAAAAAATCTTGAAGATGCTAAAAATTGGAGCTTTACCAACTGGGTCTAGGTCTTCTTCCAGCCAAAGTTGGCATATTTCCAAGCCACAACTATGTTCGCAATTCTATTGCGTTATTTGACTTTGCATACATTTCCATTTAACCCATTTGTATTTATGCGTGTGCACAATTGTCAATTCAATTAAATCACTTATTAAGCTTTACAAAGCATGATTTTTTTTCTTAAAATAAATGCGAGTGAAATTCACAAAAAAAGCCTTGCGGCAAAATGATAATTTCAAAATAACAAAGCGGCGCACAATGGGTGATTGCGGCCAAAAATAAATTCAAAATTAAAGTATGAGTAAAACAATTTTTTTAAATAGAGATCGACAGATGTATCAAATTGTAATAAAAAAGCTTATATAAAACTTTTTGAGTCTCTTTTCGTTTAGCCGTACAGGGTGCCCAAAGTTGAGCAAAAAATAGGTTCTTTTTTTTCTCAATGAACACACCTCATACAAAATCCTCTATCTCATTTAATTGTTAACATACGAACTCGAGTGATACATCATTACATAGATAATGATTTTCTCTTTCAGAAATTATAACGTAGTTGTAAATACCGATCACTATTGAATTTATATGAATTTTCAAATATTGACAAAAAATGTCTATAAGAAAAAAATTTTGCTCGACTTTGAATAAAAAAATTAAAAAAACAAAAAATATGACCTCCTCAAATTTTTTTTATGCTTTGAAATAATATATTCTTAATCAAACTACATTTTCATTTTGAAAATCCACTTGCTCCATTTGCTTTTATAATTTTTTTCCCATTGGCCTAAAACTGCGTTTTTGTAAACGAATTAATTATGTTAGTTTTGACATTATGAAACACGTTTATATTTAGGCGAATAAGAGAATATTTCTTTATCGTCTTGCAGTAAATGGTGCATACTTTCAAATTATGAGGTAATCTTTTTTATCAGCGTTAATTCATATCTTTGACAGCTTTTTTCATTTGGAATATAAAAAAAAATGTGTAAAAATTGTAAAACTTTAAAATGAAATTAAAAAAAAAAAAACAAAAAATATGACCTCCTCAATTTTTTAATATTTCATAGTCCTAAATGTCTTTTATAAACAGGAGAAAAAATCGTAAAAATTCGTTTGCTCCATTTTGTTTTATGAACATTTTTATGGAAGGTGTTTTTTGAGTTTTCGTACATTTTTCCCATACGAAATGCCCAGAAGTATGCTTCAAAAAGTTAAAATTTTTTTGTATGGGGAATATTTGTCAAAATGGTGAAACTTAAATATCGATATTTCCAATTCTAGTTAAGATATTCGAAGAAATTAAACGCTGTTTTCAAGGGTAATGATTGTGCTTTCAACTGGTTTAATCGAATTTGAGTGGAAAGTAATTACATAAAAGATATTAAGCAGGGAATAGAGCCAAAAAACGTGTTTTTTGCCTATTTGAGCATGAAAATCTCAGAAACTAGAACCAATTTGGAAAATCTGACTCCAGATTCAGGTTTAGCACACTGAAATCCTTTAGAAAAGTGTAATTTCATTTCTGGTATAAAATTTTTTTGAAATGCGATTTTTTTGTATGAAAGTTTTATGATAAATGCTTATAAAATACTTAAAAGTGCATATATTTTTAATTTAAAAACGGTGAAGTGCTTTACCCCTTTTCCAAAATGATTACTGCATTTGATTTATATTTCAAAAATGTATACACTAATCAAAATGGAGCATTTTAGCTATAATAGTTAGGAAAATGCTGAAATTTCAAAAATACCGTTATATGGGAGGTGGGTGTATTTGTGGGTGGATTTTGTTCAAATTTTCACAGTTTACTAATTTCAACCAAAAAAGTTCCAAGTTTCAAGATTCTAGCTTAATTATTACTATTTTTGGCCGCGTTTGTATGGAGGTGCCCCCACTGTGCGGCGCTTTTAAGTAATGCCACTTTGGCACACATCCATTACACATTTGAAATGAATAGCGCGAAATTAAATTACATTTATGAAAATTGCATTAATATCACTATTTTTTTTTTTGTTTTTTTGCAGGTAAGTAGACGCTCACTCTTATACTTCGCTCATTCTTTCATGCACACGCGTAATTTTTATTATGTTAATGTAGTAAGAGGTCTGTTGGCTTTATTTTGCATTAATTACCGATTTCAAAAGACAATCTACTGAATTGAGATGAGACGCATTGTTTCGGGTTAAGTACCCGAAATGTGAATGGTAAGTAGAGTGCTTTTTTTTTTCATGAACAAAAAACATACACATAAGCATACATACACAGTCCATATGCAACGTTATATGTATTATAGATAAGCTTTTCATATTGCAAAAGCAAAATCAAAAAGAAAATGCAAAAAAATCAAAATTGATACTGCGGCAGCTTAGGGGTTAAAAAGCAAATCAGCTTTTGTACAATATAATGCATTTACTTATTTCAAACCACTTTTTTGCTTTTCTCGTAATTTTTATTAATAAATGCAAATCCGTTTTGCGCAAGCAAACTGCCGCAGAGGTGAGTGTGAGAGGCGGTGTAAAAATGCAAAATAAGAAGAATACTCGCTAAAAAAAAGCTCGAAGTAAGCGCAGGAAAAAATGAAAATGAAAATAAAAATTAAATTAATGCAAAAAAAGTTTTTTTTTTTGCTTTCAAGCGAATATACATACATACATATGTATATATATCTATGCTTACCTCTTTATATGAATATTTTCATCCTTATATGAGGAATACAATTTTGAAGGACAAGAATTGTGGTAGGCCGGGAAAACTATGTTTTTCCCAAGCACTCACGCATATTTCCCATTGTACTTAAGAAAGCATCGGGATGGGAGAGTTTCTCTGCAAACTTTCCAGATTCTTTTATAAATCTGAGAAGTTTGTTGAGTGGTAGAGAATGTGGAGACGACATTCTCAGTACATCTGATCCGAGAATGCGCATTTTTATTCTAGCGAAATCCGGACACACTCAAAAAAAAATTTTCTCTCGATCAAAGACATAATTTTCCTTATTTTGAACACGCGTCCCAATACAAAATTTTCTTTGTTTTGTGTAAATTTTCTCAAAAATGTGGAAAAAACATAAAAAAACATTCAAACAAATTCGTTGCCATGGGGATTTGTATGGGAATTTAATTTTTCAAAATTATAGAAATCAAGTCTTCAAAACAAGGAAAGTTGGGAATGGAATGGCGCTTAAAGAATTTTTCATTATTTTAATGTATGAATTTTTTCAAAACAAGTATATGAAACCATGGTAACGCATGTAACAACAATATTTTATAAACCTTTTAACATGTTTTAAGGAAAATTTACTCAAAACAAAGAAAGTAGTGTTCAAAATAGGTAAACAATTTCTTTGACCCCTCCATATATTTTTTTTCTCTCAGTGCACACTGGTCAGCCCCCATACACAAAAGTCAAAAACGTTGGTGCTTGAAAAAGAAACTTCTGTCATGCATTTCCGTGGGAAGTATATTGAATTTTATGGAAAACCTCCTTCTATACGCAATAGCCATCATTAAATGTTACTTTGGCTCATTTAAAGTCAACACATTTGAAAAAAATTTTTTCTGGTAAAAGTTTATGTAACTAAGTGTATTATGATTTTTGCGATATTTCAAGTTTGAGTGTTAAAAAAAATGCGGATAACTATGGAAACGCAAGAAAAACGTATGTTTCGTGATTTAGCGAAAGGAAACAATGAAAACAATTTATTTTTAGCAAAATACAAGATGAAGAAATCTTGGCTTTTCTATGAGCGTAATTTTCAAGCATTAGCATTTTCATTTAAACTTTTAACAATTAAAGACCACTCTGGACCAGGTCTTATAAGCAGATTTGAGTTCGTTCAAGTCTTCTCTTAAGAAGTCTGTTTATACATTTTTCCCTTTTTTTCCCTTTTTCTTAAAATATCATATTAAATGTAACTAGTCTATACAAAATATTGTTTCCCTTTTACGATTTTTGTACATATATATATTTATATCAACTGTTTTCGATAAAACTTTATTTTCGATAAAATCTTAATAATTGAGTTCGGTCCCACTCTCCATACAATTTTTTTTTTGATCCCGCGAAATATCGCGGAATAATATTTTTTTTATTGTAACTTTGTTATTTGACATCGGATTTTTAAAATCGAAATGTCATTAGTTTAGTCTTTGGAAGCTCTATATTTTCTTTTAATGTCCTTTTGACCTATGAAGTCGTTTTCACATAATTAAGTCACCTAACCAAGTTTTTCGCCCAAAATATCCTTTTTGTTTCACAAGAAAAAAATCGCCAAAAATAAAATATTTATCGGATCTCTGTGATATTACGCTTAGAGTCTTTGCAATTAAACGCGGAAATTTTTAAAGTAATAAAACTTTCCAGATTTTTACAACTTTTTATAAAAACTTAATTTGAAAATCGAAATTTTTTCAAAAATCGCAAAAAATCCACAAAATTTTGACTTTGACCAGCTTTCGCTCAGCGAGTTTTTAATAGACCACTACAAGTTGTATGTCGTTTGAAGCGTATTTTAATTGCCTTTCGAACGAGAAACTGCTTGCATTTATCGCATTTGTAACTCCAGAGAAAATAATTTTTGAATGAAGTGATAACAAAAAAACACAAAATTACCGTTATCTCAAAAACCTAGCTATACAAAAAATTAAAAAAAATAGTTCCAAACTCAGCAGGTCAATTCCTATCCTCCCCCATTCCTGGTTTTCTTATTTTTTTTTGGCTGTAAACTAGCGTTAGTGGTGGGCGTGGATTACAACATATATGCTTTTAATTTTTCTGAAAGATGAGTCGTATAGTGGGACACCAATGTGCCAAATTTGGTTTCGGTAGGTCCATCCGTTTCCAAGAAATTGAGTTTTGTCCCACTCTCCATACAAATGAGACCAGTGTGCAGTGCAGGTGCACGGCTCTATGCCGTCGCCCTCCTCCTCCTCCAGACAAGATACGCATAAGAGCTCGCGATGATACCTATGGTGGACATGTGCTGTTCCCATGAATTGTTTCCTGTAGTCAACCCCGGGTTGGCCAGGAAATGATTATGATACAAAATTCTGCATTTAAAATTCTGTTTTTAAAATTCTGGATTCAAAATTCTGTGTTACAAAATACTGTATGTCAAAATGCCGTTTTCAAAATTCTGTTTTTCATAATTCTGTATACAAAAATTCTGTAAAGTCCAAATTCTGTTTTTCAAAATGATGTATTGGCGTAGCACCGCCCCCGATCTTATATCTGAAGTCGGTACAGTTCGGAGGCCTATAGTTTCCGAAATACAGGCATTTAAAGTTGCAAAAAATGCCGTCCTTAACCCCACTTTTGGGAAGGAATTCTTTCCGGAGTAATATCTATGGCCCGGTCCACAGTGCTTTTGCGCAGAACACTTTTCTGCGTTGGCGGCCTTCGGCCGCGCTTACAAAAAATAACCCTGGGCTACGCCATCCGTCTGGACGTGTGCCCTAACCGTGGCTACCGCCACGGTGATGTCCTTCTGCGTAGTACACCCTTCAGCGATTTTTCATTCCAAATATATCCAAAATCGGAAATATACATATATACACAATCGGAAATCGAATTACACATTTGTTTCTTAAAAATCAGATTATGAGTGCCTTATTTTCAACAATAAAAACAACCAGAATTTTTGTCCAAAATTATTTGGAAACCAGAGTTTTACTTTCCAGGATTATGACCCTTCATCATTATGTCCATCCAGAATTTTGGAATACAGAATTTTGACTCGAAATTATTAAGTCGCGAGGAATTTTTTTTAGTTTTTGCCAGAATTTTGTCCCAAAATCATTTTGAAATACAGACATTAGTCACTATCCCGTCAACCCCACAAGGGTCCGAAGTTCCCTCCATCTCTTCATGAGGCGGAATATGTGGTGTTCCAGCATCTCCCGTGAGTTTCCCTTATGAAATCCCTGATGTACTTCATAATGTCTGCTATACTAAGTCCTATGATTGTTAAAATGTTCTAGAAAATTATTAGGCGTAAAATTTCAGTAGGAGTCTCTTCAGAAATATCTTTGCAAAATGAACCTAAAAGACCACAGGAAGCGAAAAACTTATATTCCTCGGAATGTTAAATTTGTTTTATTTTCCGTTCTACTGAATCGATCGAAATACTTCTTTTGCAAACGATTAATATTTTTTGACGACGTTTAACATGCCGACAAAAAAAATTACATTAAGGTGGTATAAACTAAGTACTGGGTGGAAGTGACCCCAATGGCGTACATAGGGTTAATACAATTATGAATTAGAAACCCTCCTCTCAAGCCAAAGAGATTGGTGTATCAAACTTAGGGATCGGACCATAAATACCGAAGATATGAACAAAACGAATTTTAGCGACATCTAGCGGCGTCTAAAAAAATTTTTTTTTCCAGAAATGTTTTCGAAGAAGAAATCATATGGGGGGGCGTACGGCGAACTTTTCTTTTCGCGATACGCTCTAATGTACATGTGCAGCACACGAACAGGTCAGACAAATTTAGCGCTACAGCAAAAAAGTTTGTTCGATTTCAGGGCAAAGGTCTGAGCCGTACAGGTGAAGGCGTAGCGGAAACAATATGAAAAGAGTTGCAAAAAAGGAGGAATAAAAAAACATTTAGCATAAGCTCTAAAGCAGCTGCAGCTGCAGCAACAATAACAACAATGCAAACTGCAACAAACTGTTACCAACAAAAAACGCATTGCGCGAAAGTCTGCAACTGTTGTTGAATTATGATTTTGCATAATTTGCAGTGCCCGTTGAGCGGCGCTTTACCATTTAATGCACAGTTGGTTTTTGTGTTTTTGCGCACATGTTGTTGTTGTTATTTTGAACTTTGCAAATACTTTTCTTTTTTATTGTATTTTGCTGCGAAAAAAGGTAACAAACGCTAACTCCAACGCGAACAACGCCGCTGCAACAACGCTGCTCAACTCTTATCGGATTAACTTTTGCTTTGCTTTAGCAACAGTGAATTTTAATAAAAGGGAATGTCCTAGAACACATACATATATACATATGTATATAAAAACACACACACATAAACATTTAAGTTACATAATTTTTCATTTGCCATTCCCTTAGTCAGTCTGCTTATGTTACTACTCGTACATAGATAATATTGGCCTTTCTGCTTTGGAACTTGTGTCTTGTGCGCTCACACAGATTTGCATTTACTTAGTTATATGTACATATTTTGTTGTTTTTCTTTTGTTTTTTTTTTTTTTTGTTATGCATATTTTAATTTTTTGCACTGTTGTTTTTGTTCGCTGATTTACTCTCTATAGCAAGAAAAACTTACCTTTACATTATCATAATCCGGCATTGAATCACCAGAACGTGAGCCATAGTTATTGCTATGCCGCATCACCATCATTCCACTGTGCGAACGGTCGTCAATCATAAAGAGCTTTTTTGTGGCAGAAACAAAAGATAATAAAGTAGAAGAAAAAATTAATAGATACATTATTTTGCAACTGAAATATACATAATTTTTTCTTGATTTTTAATTTTTATTTTTTAAAGTAAAGCTTGTTAATGCTGATATAGGGGCAGTTATTGTTTAGTGATTAAAAAATAATATTTTCAATTCTAATGCAATAATATGCTTTTTCTGCTATAGCTGTGTAAGAACAGGAAAATAGTTATATTGTCTTCCTTTTCCTGGAATAGAAGTTGTTTCAGCTTTCATGGTAGAGGGGAAAGCGAGTTGCTTTTTTGGCGATCGGGTTGTGGCTGCGGAGAGGTGTAGCATCTTTTATTTATATATATTTGTTTATATGTATGTATGTTTGTATATTTTTTAAAACCTTCGTATTTATTCAGTTGGAATGGAGCGTGATTGCGGCTCCGAGGTCGGGCGAGAATAAGAATCTTTTGGGTATGTTGGCTTTTAGGTAAGCCACCTCATTTTCATTATGAAAACTCACGATTTTGAGTTGCTCAACCATCCTACATATATGTATATTTAGCTCATACAATTCATAAGCCATCTGAGAATTACACAAATTTGCACAGCCGCATGCGAATGAACGAACGAAAAGCTACACTGCGAAAGTTACTTAAATAGAAGTGCTTTACATTAAAATGGACTACACTCTAATTTTTATGTCTAAACTCACTTTTTCTGAGGGAGAAATAAAACTCAGAAATTAACTTTTATTTTGTGATCGAAAATTATAACTCAAAAAATAACTTTTATTTTCTAAGCGAAAAATAAAACTCAAAAAATAACTTTTATTTTCTGAGCAAAAAATAGAACTCAAAAAATAACTTTTATTTTCTAAGCAGAAAATAAAACTCAAAAAATAACTTTTATTTTCTAAGCGAAAAATAAAACTCAAAAAATAACTTTTATTTTCTGAGCAAAAAATAGAACTCAGAAAATAATGATTAAAAATCAATTTTTTATATAAAAATCGAAAAAATAAAAGTTAATGCACCTAGAGATAGTCTGCGTTACGGTGATTATACATATATCGCACCCTAAATCATAAAGTGATACAACTCAAAATTTTTCGAAATCGGGTTTCTTTCATAAATCGGTACACAAAATATATCTCTAGCGACAGTCAAAAAATCTTTGCCATCCGAGTCTTTTATAACTGAAAAATAACTGTTATACGTGGCCTTTTCCCATATCAATACCTATAAAGAGGAAATAGTTTTTGACTCTCCTGAAAATGTTTGAATTTTGAGTTGTGCCACTTTATGATTTAGGGTGCGATATGTGTACTTCTTTTGCGTTTAGCATTTCTCCCTCAGTATGAATGTTTTGGTCAATATTTAAAAAATAACAATTATTTGCTATTCCTGGTTATTATTCATCAGAAGTACACTCCTTTCCTTTCCTAAACGATGATATAACTTACAGGCTTCATCTCGTCGACTTCGGATTTACTAATATGTTCCGGTATCAGGCTCAGATGTTCTGGAAGGAAACCTTCTCTTCGCCTAAATACTTCTTATTCTCAAACCATTGCATACTTCAAGGTTATAAAGTTGTTCTACTGACCAAGATTCTGGTTTCAGAAGATTGCTTTCCGGTATATAGATTAGCTATTCGGTGTAATAGTGGCAACAGCTAAGCAATAACGAAATACTTTTTAGGTTCGTGCTCCGCTTGAGATGGTTTAATGTCAATAAGTTTTTGTTAAATTATTTTCGAGCTTTTCTTACCAGTCGTAGTTTTCAAAAACGTAATTTTCGACTCAGAAGTCTCGAAGGAATTTCCTCTGAGGAAAACTGGCTAAAAAGATTGACTTAAAGAGCCTCGTTGAAATTTGAGAGAGCTCAAGATCATATATCTTCTCCAATTGGCAACTAAAAACTAGTTAGCGAACTTCTAAGCTACTTGATAGTTATTGATAAAGCTTCGCACTTGAACATATAAAACGAAAAGGACCGAAGTATGCGGTCCGTAGACCTCTAACCTAGTGGTAAAGTGCAAATTAAGGCGATTATAGTGCTTTTGGTTCAAAAAACAGGGTTTACCTCTTTCAGACTTCCTATATCGTAGCCTTAGATCAAGGTGATACACATAACTTTCAGATCGACTTTGTCAAAATAGGTTGCCAAATAGCTGCATATAACATCAGAACCAGGGTGGCAAAATAAGGTTCCACTCTATCTAGTGTTATGAATTAATGAATAAGGATACCTCTTCTCATGGATCTATAACGTTAGAAACTTTTCCAAGAGCGTTATTTGCGTGTTCTCAGAATATTATGTGGTCAGAGGAGGGCCCTTCAACCATTGAGAAATCCTTTCCCCGATCAGGGCAAACATCTTTTGATCAATTAACGATTCACTTGAGCGACACGGAACTCTTACTACTGCAAAGTGACGAAATTTTTCGAAATATATTACTTGCTTGTTTAAGGAAATCATAACTCAGAATGAGATTTCAGAGAGAAAAAGGTCACTGGAATTGAGTATATGCGTCCCACTACGGCTTCACGGTTCTTGCTCCATTGCAAGCGATGTGCCTTTTCCTTTTAATTACATTAGCGAAAGTGGTTTTTATTCATACACTAGCAAATACCCGTCCCACTTCGCTGCGACAAATCACACTATGCCACTCCCTTCCCTATCGGTCTCCCCACCAGTCAGCATTTCCCGTTCCCCCCATCTCTTCCTCCTCTTATACTACTCTCTCTCTCTCTCTCTCCCCGTCTCACGTTCCTTATCAACAACTTTCCATGGCCATCCGGTGCACATATCGGTGTACATCATGATTACTAATATATTTTGGATAACCGACTGAAAAATTGGGATGGAATGAACTCTCTATTGAAGCTCTGATTGATACCTTTAATTTGATACCAAAAATACCCAAAAATATTTCGGGGGCTATTTAGGCCCATGTTTCGGCCTCTATCCCGAGAACCGATTGAGGTATCCGTATAGTGTAAAATATATATGGCTACCCTGATCAGCACCTTTAATTTTATACCAATATTGCGAAAAAATATTTGGGGTCATCCGGGTCCACGTTTTGGTCTCTATCTAGAGAACCGACTGGAAAATTGGAATGGAATGAACTCCCTATTGAAGCTCTGATTGATACCTTTAATTTGATACCAATATTGAGAAAAAATATTTGGGGCCATCCGGGTCCACGTTTTGGTCTCTATTTGGAGCACCAACTGGAAAATTGGAATGGAATGAACTATCTATTGAAGCTCTGATTGATACCTTTAATTTGGTACCAATAATGGTCAAAAATATTTCGGAGGCTATTTAAGTCCATGTTTCGGCCTCAATTCCGGGAACCGATTGAGATATCCGTATAGTGTAAAATATATATGGATACCCTGATCAACACCTTTAATTTGATACCAATATTGCGAAAAAATATTTTGGGCCATCCGGGTCCACATTTTGGTCTCTATCTGGAGAACCGACTGAAAATTGGAATGGAATGAACTCCCTATTGAAGCTCTGATTGATACCTTTAATTTGATACCAATATTGCGAAAAAATATTTGGGGACATCCGGGTCCACGTTTTAGTCTCTATTTGGAGCACCAACTGGAAAATTGGAATGGAATGAACTCTCTATTGAAGATCTGATTGATACCTTTAATTTGATACCAATAATGGTCAAAAATATTTCGGGGGCTATTTAGGTCCATGTTTTGGCCTCAATCCCGGGAACCGATTGAGATATACATATAGTGTGAAATATATATGGATACCCTGATCAACACCTTTAATACCAATATTACGAAAAAATATTTGGGGCCATCCGGGTCCACGTTTTGGTCTCTATCTGGAGAACCGACTGGAATATTGGAACGGAATGAACTCTCTATTAAAGCTCTGATTGATATCTTTAATTTGATACCAATAATGCAGAAAAATATTTCGGAGGAATCTGGGTCCATATTTTGGCCTATATCTCGGGAAGGGGTTGAGATACCAGAATTAAATGTGGTCATAATTTCAATCTAATACCAGGTGATCATTGTGTCAAAATTTGAATGTGATCGGCCCGGTAGTTTCGGCGTCCATAGGGAACAAACATACAAACAAACAAACTTTCATCCTTATATATCTATATATATTTGGATCTTGGATACCCAGTACTGGGATTCCACCGGGAAATGCTTGAAATGTTATTTAGAAAGGCAAGCCTATGATATCTACAGCCTTTTCCAAAATTTCAAAGAATATAAGGGCTGTAGATTCCACCATTCCACGAGTATTTGAATTAAGAAATTAAAAAAGTTATCTTAAAATTACACTCACCTCCATCAATATGATCACACCGAAGACACCAAAAAATATGATGACAATCAGAAAACTCATTCCCGCACGTTCACGAGCTGCCCAATTTTGTTTTTTGCCACGCTTCGATAACACGGAACCACTCGACAATCGGTGACTGCTGCCAAAACTGCCGCTATCACTTCCGCTGCCGCCGCCGCCACGTCCACTCGCATGCGAATGCCCATGATTTGTGGGATGATGGTGATGATAATGGTGAAGTGACTGATGATGTTGAGCATGATTGTGATTATGACCACCAACACCGTTATTGTACTTATGATACATTCTATAGCTGTGATCATCGTCAGCTTCATCATCACCATCCCGATCATCACAAGTCGAACGATTTTTCGCCGGTGTTAGCAAAGCACTCGTTGAATTTGTTGAGTATAAAGAGAGCATTGATGAGCTATTCGATTTTGTATTCGCCATAGCTGCAATTTCGTTTGTTGCCGCCAAACGTTTGAGGGAATTTTTGGTGCCGCCACTTAATTGGCTTAATTTTAATGGTGCTGAGGTGTGTTGTGGTTGCTGTTGTTGCTGTTTATTATCGTTTTGGTGGTTCTGTGAATTATACAAGTTGGAGAATGCGGTGGATTTTGTTGAGTTAGTCGGTTTATTTGTTGTGAGCGGTGATGCCATTGTTGCGGCGGCAGTCAAAGTTGGGTTTGCTGTATTTGAGCTGTCTGATGTGAGTAGTGTAGTTGTCGTCGAGGGAAATTGTCCTTTGGAGCCCCCCTTTGATGTGGTGAGTTTTTTACGCTGTGGGGGGCTCCATTTGCGTGGCATTGTTTTTTTTTTTAGTCTTCGGTATTAAGTTTCCAAAGGACAAAGTGCTTTTTTACACAAACACTCACTTAATTTATTTTTTATGTCTCTTTCTTAAAGTCAATTACGAGTTTTTAGTTGTTTCTTTCTAGGCGCAGGCTTTAAAAAACTGCTCCAATTTATATATTAATTCGTCTAGATAATTTTCCAGCTGATTTTGAGATAAATTCAAACAAAAAATAGGTACTGATAAAATGAACTGTTGGTAAGTTCGGCGAAGATGTTGTCCATTAAATTTAACTTTAAGTTGATTTTCCCCTCGAGAAGAGAATGAAGAAGAGATAGCATTCGGAAGAAGGAAACAATCTCGATCTACAACGTAGACCGGCAAAAGTCGCCCGCACGGGCAAACTAGAAGCATTAAATACATTCCAACCAACGTAACCCAAATCGGTCTGTGCTCACCAGCGTAAACTCCCTCAAAATTTTTCCGTCCTGCGATCTACAAAGACGGGTCCAAAATGAGCTCAGGTGTGTGATCGGCGGTTTCTCTTAGCAACCAAACATCTCGCTTTCTTTCCGTCAGCCAGACTCAGCCAGCATATTCCAAGCGGATTTGCAAGGCATATAGCGGGGCTGTGAGTTGTTGTTGGAAAGTACAGTTAGGGAACGCGACATACATACATATATTTGCAGACAGTCAAGCGACGGTTATGGCACTCAATTCTCCCGTCACAGCATCCAAGTTATATGGACCTATCAAGAGCAGCTACGCTAAACTGTCGCCTATCAGCTATTAAAAGAGACATCCATAACAAGCATGAGGAACTGGCCACACTTCGGTGGAGATCTACAGAACTCCTTAGCAGATCAGGAAAAGAAATCTTTATAATTAAGGTCATTATCACGGGACGATGGCAATTCGGAAAACAAGCCGAACAGATGGGAATCCCATTCAACACTACATGCAGAAGCTGCAACAAAGGCGACAGGCGCGGAATCGATTACACGCTTTCTATCAGTGGCGGTCATAGCATAAATTGATTGGGCAAGCCTATGTAGCCGCCAGTGTAGTGGATAGAATGCTAGCCTACCATACCAGAGGTCTCGAGTTCTAACACCAGTCCGAACAAACACCAAAAAAAAATTTCTAATTAGTTGGAACCCTATTATTGGGTTCTTAGAAATAGCGATCATCCCACGGCATTGAAAGCCTTATAAGAGCCCATGTGTGGAATGGTTAAAGCATGCTGACTAACGCAGGTTGTGCTGTGACCGGCTGCGGGGTTGGTGGTATATTTGCCCTATTTTCATAGAGGGAATTTTGGTCGACAAGTTGTCGGATGTTACAGTGGGGGCTGTATTATTGTAACGCTACGCTGCATCGTGAATTTTGTTGGTGTGCTAACGCGCCATAAGAACTTAAGTATTAAATACATTGAAGAATTTAAATAGCGTAAAATAAGCAGATTCTTAAAATGTAATGAACGAAAATATTTAGGCAAGCCCAGCTTTTCGGCTTGTATGAAGCGTCCGCCACTGCTTTCTATAGCTTTGAACTCCAAAGCCTTATAGATATATCCAATTGCCTGCTAGTCGACCATAGCAGATTCATCGAAGGAACCAAATGGTTCAAGAAAGGTGATGAACCGTAACAATAACCGATCTCAGAAGGTTTATCAAGTGAACCAAGAGGCTTAGTTAAATGTTCTCAGAATATTATCTGGTCAGATGAGTGATTTACAACCATTGAGGAGTCCAGGACAAAGATCGTTTGATCATTTTGTGATCCACTTGAGCCATAAAAAACATACTGTAAAGTGATGAGCTAAATGACTTCAGCTAGCAAAAGCTCATTGGAATTGAGCCGAGGTATTTAAATATTTTGATAGCCTTACTTCCCACTGCAGCTACACGGGTGTTGCTCTACAGCAGAGTAATATGTCTTTACCATCTATCATTAGCATAGGGAAAATGTACCTTATAAGAACGAGATGAAAAGAAGTATTAGATTCAACCAAACCCTATTCACCTAACTGATGTGAGCCGTATTTAGGGCTGAGGCCTTTTAAAAGATCCAGAACTTTAGTCGGCTTCAGAATCGCTATGTTTACTTTCAGGGTGATATTAGGCGATTATCTTGTGTATACTTCTTGAGATGAGTTCACATTAGAAGAGTATATATATGCCCAGCAGTCGTGTCTGCCTAGTCACAGAGCCGGCATAAGCTGCTAGAATGCCAAGTTTATGCATGTGGATTTTGAGTCTGCGATATCCTGTCAGAAATCCTTTAGGACTTTCAATTCCATTATATTCCTATCTAACAGATGGCTTCCTTTTTGTTATTGAAGCGAGGAGAAGAGTAGATCAAGAGCCATTTCGAAGCGTCCGTGTGTATCAAGATCTACTACATGCCAATTTCATAAGCTATTCCTTACGCCATATATTTGTGAGTACAAAGAAAATAGGCTGAATAAGAAGCACAAACCACAGCAACTTTTCACATCCAAAATGCTTCTAATTTTCTAGACAACCATTACGTACTACATACAAATGTGGTTAACCGCAAACAGCCGCACCCATTCAAAGTATTTACCTAGTTTTAACTGCTTATTTTTATGTACATTATTAGCGCTTTTGTTTGTTACCATAGCAAAGCGCACAAATATGTACATACTTAGTTGTCGCATTAAACAATTGAAATAATTGCCTACCACAAGAATACACATACACTTACACACTCATCTTTGATGCAATTAAAAGAGGCACAAAGCCGAAGAAGTGCTTGCACCAAAACCACTCCACCTGAGCTGCCAACACGGCGACGCGTCGGCCACTCCAACAACGCAAAATGAACCAACCAACTGTTGCCACCGCAAAAAACGTCAGCGAAAAAAGTGTGTGTCAAGTGTCCGTCGTCGTCTACACAAGTGCGGCATAAGAAAGCAATAAAAAGCTAGAAAAAAATATTGCCGCAATCAAGCGAGTAAACAGAAGAAAAGTGCAGACATTGTAATATTTGAGTGTAAATAAAAGGACGTGGCAGGTATACGAGCTTGCGGGGGAAAGGATGGTAGAAAGAGTTAGAAAAACCGCCAGCAACAAAAAAAAAACGAATGACATCGAAAAATATAAAGGGGGAAAAATAATGCAAAAACTACAATTGTAAACAAAAAACTGCCTTGTTGCTTCATTACCAAAAACAACGCCAACAATGTCAACAAATCGCCAATGCAACACGCGAGAGCAAAGATTTAAGAGCTCAACACAAAACAATAAAATGTCAAATTCAATTGTTGTTGCAAGAGGCAACGAAAGCACTACAAAGCACGCATTGGGCCAGTGTTGGAAAGTGAATCATGCCTGTGCGCTTTTCGGTCCTTCCGGAAGCATCTTTTCACTTATGCACGCACAATCGATCGATTTTCGTCACTATTTTGAGAAACTTAACTCAATTTATAAATATTTTTTTTTTTTTTCATTACAATGCCATTTTTGTTTGCTGCAGAGTTGTCATTGAAACAGTGAAATAGCTTTAAATATTGTTTCTATTACCCTGCAGTAAATTTGTTTCACTGCTGAACGATCAGTGATGATTCTTTTTTGAATATTCATGACTGTCGTCATAACTCAGTACAAATTTATTTATTTTTGTTTTTTATTTTTTCTGAGGAAAGCAAACCATTTATATGAAAAATTCACCAGTCTTTATATGAAAGTATTCACTGATGCCTCCTCGTCATAGGTGAATTGCATCAGTGATTCATTAAGGATTCATTGCGGATTTTTACTGCAGGGTACCTTAATACAGATACATGTAGAGTAGGCATATAATTTTTTGCAATTTTGGCAAATGCGAAAAACGGCATACCATAGTCGAATAGAGCATAAAAAAGTATGAACCCCATTATTTTTTTTTTTTTTGCGAAATTGCAAAAAAGTTTCCGCGCAAAACGAAATTACTTTTTATCAGAACTGCTGAAAAAACAAAAAAAGTTTTGTACAGTGTACACGTTTTTCTTCATAATAATAGATATGTATTTACCTTAAGGTCTATTAAAAGAAATGTGGAAATCATCACATACTTTAAACTTAAAACTTATTTCATATAACAATTGACAAAAATGTAAAAATAAAAATATTAAAAAAAAATTAAAAAAAATCTGACTTTTTTTAGAAATCCATTTTTGCGCGGAACGTTTTTGAACCGAAATCACATAAAAAAGTGATATTCATTACTTGTACAATATTTGCCACCACGTGGTGGTATGCCAAATTTTTCGTCAAAATTTGTTATATGCCTAATGTAGAGGCAAGGCACGAGTGGCACGGCTTAAGTTCGCGGAATTTAATACTCCATGCATTGCCAGAGTACAGGTGCATTTTATTTTTAATATATCGAAATAGGCAGAAGTCACTGGGCGATAAACCAAGCGAATATGGGCAATGAGTCATTAATTAGATATTGTTACTGGCCAAAAACTCATACAAAATCATTACTCGGAAGTTACGATTCGAAATTTTCATTTTTCACACAATTACTACTCTAGTTACATTTTGTTGAACCGCAACCGAGCAGTTTGAAGTCGAACTTTCAACTGCGTTATTATTGAAAAAACTTAAAATTTTACGAATATGATAATCGCAGAACTTTGTCAATACAGGAAGTACTTCATTCCGCACACTATAGCAGTGCCACTCGTATGTAAGTATTTATTAAAGAAAATGTTTTTTATATATTGAAAATACTCTTCATAAAAGTAGGACGCATATTTGTAAGAAAGGTATGCGATTTTTTAATATAAAATATGTACTATAAATCAATTTATTTATATAAATAAAAAGTGATGGTACCTATAGACGATTTTCAAATGTATTGCACAATGACCCTCGAAAATGCAAAATTTTCTCGACAAATTTGGCACAATTTTAAATTTTCATTTTCCATCACTTCATTGGGCATTTGCGCGAGGAGAGCACGCAGAGTGGGCGGGCGAGTGGGTATTGTTTTTGAAAAGGCGCGAAATGTAACGCCATGTTAAAAAACGCACACATGCTGCTGAAGAGAGCGTGTGTATGTGAGTGCACAGCAAACAGCTGTTCGCGCTAAGGAGAGAGAGAGAATGAGAGAGCAAAGAAAAAAACAAACTTTGAAATAGGAAAATTCGCATAGCCAAAGGAAACACATATCAGAGCCACAGCATGATGTATGCGGGAAAAATCGATAGGCGACGACGCCAGTTGCGTTAGCCAAAATAAGGAAATGCATATTGCAAGGATTATGTAAAACGAGTATTGAATTACTTTAAAAAATTGGAAATACTTTTAATAACAAATAAAACTTTTGAATGAACAGTGAAATTTCACAAAATCTTCTCTATGCTCTGCGAAACGCGAGTAGACACAAAAATCGGCCTTAAGATGCATGTCCTTGCCCAGGATGTATAAAATTTCAATTCACATACTTTATGCTTTTATTACTTCCACTTTTTCTTCTCACTTAATACTTAAGCATTAACCAACACTTTTAATTTTTATTTCACTCTATTCTTTGCACAATTTAATTTATTATTTAATATTATATTTTTCTATAAAACACTCTTTTTCACTTGCGCGTTTTGTTTCTTTGTGTACTGTGTACAAAATTTGCTTGCACTTTCAAGTGTTTCTTGGTTTGACTCGCTTTGTTCGTTCGCACGCACACCTGATTTCATTCATACTAGTCACTGTCAATAACTGTCATGTCCTCGCTGTTGCTTTGTTGTGGCGGCATAAGGATTTTTTAGGGACATGCGCATTTCGTGTTGTTATGTCAGTTTGCATTTGGTTGGGTATTGCCAGTTGGAAAAAAGGACCCCATTATTATTTAAAGGAGGTTATACTTAAAAGCATTTTCTCGCATTGTAAACGGATAACACGCAAGGCAAGGTGAGACATATCATCGAAACCATCTCCGACTTGCAACAATCGTACAAACATCTCGGGAACCAGTCAAATTTTGACTACATTGTACTTTTGCAACGATGGTGATTCTCTCGATTGTCCAAATATCTCGGACTCGCCCATCATTTCCTTAAATGGCTTCACTTCTTCTACTTCTCTCCTTACAAGTAATAGAAATGAAATAGTTACGTGAATAAATAACAGGAGTTTTTTGTTCAGTCGACTTCTTAAATTTTAGCAATTCTCGTAGTGCTTACGAATCATTAGAAATATTATCTCGTTGCAAACTACATAGATGGCCTATAGAAAAGCTAAACTTACCACAGACGTTGTAACACCTGATAGAGGACTTCACTCTTGAATAAATACTACATGAAAATCTTTTTTAAAAACTGCTTGCCTTAAATAAACATATACCTAAATCTGCTTTTTTGTATATGCTGAAAAAATTATGTTTTAGAGATTAAGGTTAGTAATGAAATCGAAATACATACAGACGGAAGAGATTAAGCGACGAATGGCTATTGTTTCGATTCTACTTTCATTTCTGTGACAATAGGCGCATTTCTGTCGTACCCAAGCATGAAAAGAATACTCGCTTATGCATCAAATTACCTTCAAAGCAACAACACCAACTCGACTATTTTAAAAATAGTCGAGTTTGTGTTGTTGCTTTGAATGTAATTTTATGAATAAGCGAGTATTCTTTTCATGCTCGGGTACGACAGAAATGCGCCTAATAATATTTTTGTTGGGTTATTAAATGTTTTGCGAAAGTGCAAACTCTTTAAAATTTATTTTTTTTTTCTTTTTTTTTCAATGTTTCTTGTTAGTGAAGCCTTGGCAAAACATTAAAATAAAAAAGTAGAGGGTAAAACTTCTTTTCTTTTTCGTTTAGATTTTAGTTGATATAAGCATATCTTTATGTACGTAAATGTAGATATGTTTGCATCGTTTGTGCAATTTATTCTTTTTTACTCCTTAAAGATATCATAAGTATTAACATAAACATATGTATGTAATATTTAACCATATATGTATGAGATACCTAATATTTAAAATTCTCATCACAATATTCTGCTATTATCTCATTTAATATTATCAGATTAGTTTTATGTACATAATAACCGTCACAAAAGCCTAAATATGTTACATGTTGTTCATATTAATGCAAGCAGAAAATATTAAAGAGATCATAAAGAGATGAAAAAAAAATTATATTTAATATACTTATGTATTTATGTACATACATGTATGTATGTATGTAATTATGTAGATATGTATATGTAGGTAAGTCCTTTCCAAGAATGCGCTGCATTAGAGATGAAGTGTTGACAGAATCAACCAACCAACCTATCAAGTGCGAGCAAGGCTATGGGGGGTATCATGCGTGCAAAGGTGTTGCAGTAAATTGTAAATCACAGTGGGATATCTTTGAAACAACAACACATACTCGCACCAACTACGAGTACATATGATCGTATGCATGCTTGGCACGTTTTGTCAACAACCTATCACGCCGAACGTGTACGCTTATTCCAAAGAATTTGTTGGTGTGTGTGTGTATTTTTCTATTCTTATTTTTGTTAGTCAACTTTAGCAACTAAACTGCCAATTCTTGCTCAATTTTTTTTTTTTATTTCTTTCGTTTTTTTTTTGGCTCAACTACTGTTCGCTCATCAGTCAGGTGAGAAATATTTATATTGTGCGAATGTCACGTTGTTATGATGATTTGTTGAACGTGGCACAAATATGAAAAGTTTTTTTCTTCTATAGCATATAATATATGCATGTGCGCCGGTATTACTAGCTTTAAGTAAACTTGGAGAAAAGTATCGGTGAAAGTAAGATTTCTGAGCAAACACAACAAAAACAAAAAAAAAAAAACCAATGGTCTTATCAAGAATCACAATAGCTCAAGGTGAAATTGAGGGTTAGCATGATTGGCGAAAGCGAGTATGCAAATAAGTGAGTGTAGAATAAAAACAAAAAAGAAACAAATAAATAAAAACAAAAAAACAGCAACTAAAGGAAAAATTACTTTGTGTCTGTATCTGACTCCTATTTACGCTTCGACTCGGTTGACAATTCTGTCTGTAGTTATGACTTCTCCCACTCTGATTGCAAATCCGAATTCGAATGTTGCTCTAGTTCCAACTCTAACTTGACTCTGACTCTGTCTGTGACTCTTAATCTGACTCTGACTCACTTTGACTTTGAATCTGATTCTGCCTATAATTCCCACTTGGGCCCTGAATCTCACTCACTCTGCTTCTGGTACTGACTCACACGCTGACTGTAATTGTGACTTCAACTCTCAATCTAACTCCGACTTTGAATTTGATTCTTACTATTGATTACACCCCGGATCTCTGTCAAACGCTTTATCTTACCGTAGCTGATTACTAGTCTGTATATGACTCTGACTTGAGTCAGACAATTCTGTTTGAAGTTCTGACTTCTCCCACTTTAATTGCTAATCTGTAACTTTACTTTGACTCTGACTCTTATTCTGACTCTGACTCACCTTGACTCTCAATCTGATTCTGTCTATAATTCCCACTTGGACCCCGAATCTCACTCATTCTGCTTTTGATACTGATTGATACTGAGATACTGACTCGAACTCTGACCACAATTCTCAAGCTGACTCCGACTCTGACTCAGACCCTGTAATTAACTCCGACTTTTGTTTTGATTCTTACCCTTACCCTCTAGATCTCTGTTAAACTCTTTATCTTACCCTAGTTGATTACCAGTCTATCTCTGACTTTGAATTCGTCTCTGAATCCGACTCTGACTGACTCCGCTTTTCTGTATTGGAATCTGACCCTGACTCAGACTTCGACTCAAACTAGGACAATAAATCCAGCTCCATCTTCGTCTCTGACTACGAATCAGGATTTTAATTCGATTTAGGCATCAACATCGAGTTTTCCTCTGACCCACATTTCGACTCTGACTCTGACTCTCGCTCCGAATAACCAATTGGACTACAAATATGACCAACATTCTAACTCTGGAACCTGATTTCGCCTTCTTCTCTGACTCTGACATCGACTCTGACTACGGCTCTGACTCCAAATTCGACTCAGACCCTGACCCTGACTCTGACTATGACTCGGACTCAAATTCTGAATGCCCAACTGGACTACGAATATGACTAAAATTCTAACTCTGATTCTAACTCTAACTCCAAATAACCAATTTGACTACAAATATGACTAACATTCTAACTCTGAAACCTGATTTCGCCTTCTTATCTGACTCTGACTCCGGCTCTGACACCAAAGTCGACTCAGACTCTGGCTCTGACTATAACTCTGACTCAAATTCCGAATGCCCAACTGGACTACGAATATGACTAAAATTCCAACTATGAATCGCATTCCTATGACTAAGATTTCGCTTCTTTCTCTGACTCTGACTCCGAGTGTGACTCATTTGTGTCAAAATTCGACTCATGCTCTAATTTGTACTAAAACCTAGACACAAAATTCGACTTAAAAAGCTAAATATGAAAAATGCATTAATATACTCCATCTCAACTTTTCTAAAATCATCTCTAAGAAATTCTTAGCCAGCAGAATAACTCATAACGAAAGCAAGTTTAAGCAACTTAACATTAAAAAAACTCATTCTTATCTTTTCGTAACAATTGTAATCGCTATACCTTTTAAGGCACGCACAAGTTTCTTTAAAACTTTCACGCATACAATGACTTTCCTTATTCAATAACCGAAATATGACAGCAAACCAAATCGCACTATACATACGCATTTATCAATGCGCCGAAAATTATGCAAAGTTTTAAAGCGGCATATCGAACACGATGAGTTTGATTTGAACAAAAAACAAGAAGAAGAAAATCACACTTAAATTAAAATCAAATAAAATTCAATTGATTGTAAAATTTGTGCTGTCTAAACTTTTAGTTACACAATCTACAATGGATATCCGTTGCTGCTGGCGGTAAAAACGTACACATATACATACCTACATAGTCACATACACAGAGGGGCTTACAATGTGTATTGCGCCTATATGTATGCAACACAATTGCAAATGGATTTACAGAAGGCAATCGATAGATGCATTCATTCATTGTAATGTAAAACTTTTTACTTAAATACAAATTATGACAACTTTTCCAAGCGACCGACAAAAAAGATGAGTTAAAAAGAGGAAGAGTAATAACGCAAAAGGAAATTCAATAAGAAATTAGCCTCCGGCTAAGCGTAGAATTGAATGGAGGAAAGGCGGAAGATAAAGATAGCAATTCAATCGTTAAGCGATTAATGGTCAGTTGAGTAGGAGAGGCGGTGGTAGATTTAATTTTATTTGTGATTTTATATATGAATAGAATATACACATATGTATCTATGTATGTATGTACATATGTATTTAATTTTATAGCTTTAAGTTATTCAACTCAATTTCATGGGTGGAGGCATTCAATAAACGTAGTAGCCCTTGGTGTTGGCATTGGTTCAGCTGACAAAAGAAATTAGTAATGACAACAAATGGCAAAAGTTGCTAGAACTGAAAACAAAAGCATCAAAAAATAGTGCACAAAAACAAACAAATTACAACAGCAACATGAGCAATGCTACACTAACACCAACAACAATCAACAAATATCTGAAAAAACAATGAAATGGAGTGGAAAGAAAATATGTTGGGTGAATTCCAAGCGCCTCGAGCTACAAATCTAGGCTCATTTGGGTATTTATTGCTTATGGGTTTTCTTTGAAATATCTACAATTTTAATATTTGCCCATAAGGCGTGACAATGAGTTGGTTTTTTGAAAAAAGTTTCGCTTGAAGAAGACCGTTGGATCACCATCTCGATAGACTTAAATTCGTTCTAGGCACTAGAATCTAGTGCCTAGAACCGTTTATTGCCCGTAATTACTGTTGATAATGGATAACTGAACTCCGTTTTTTAGAGTTAATCGGTTTTCATGCAAGACAAAAATGCTTGGAAAGATATTCAGAAAAGATTTAACTTTTCAAGTATTCGGTATTTATAAGAACCGAATATCCGAGTTCATCGGCTTTAAAGCAACACGAAAAGTGCTCCAAAAAAGATTACATATATTCAGCAAACATTTAAATTTTCAAGTATTCGGTAAATATAAGAACCGAATATCCATGTTAATCGGTTTCCAAGCAAGATCAAAAATGTTCTGAAAGTGATTATAATCAGCAAAGATTTAACTTTTAAAGTATTCGTTATTTTTAAAAACCGAATACTTTTACGTGAAAAATTAAAAAAAGATCAGACGAAATTGAGAAAAGTAAAATTTGCGATTATTCTGTAAAAATCGAATTTTTTCCACGTTATATGTAGGAAACTTTAGAAACCGATTTTAAAAGATGATAAGATTAAATATATAAGAAAAGCAATTTGTGTTTTAAAAACCGATTTCAAAGAATGTAAGTACTAATGTTATTTTAGGTAGTCGGTTTTTTATTTTTTTGGTAGTCGGTTTTTAAAACAGATTTTAAATTATCGAAATTTTCTCAAAATTTCACAAAAAATTTATTTTCGATTTCTTTAAAAGTAACCGGTTTTATGTTGCTACATCGTTAAAATATCATTTTAAATTTATAATCGATTTTTATAAGTAACTAGTTTTTAAGAACAGATTTTAGATATTCGAAATATCTAAAAATTCTATTCAAAATTTTATAAAAAATGTTTTTATTTCTATTTTTTCAAGAGTAACCGGTTTTATGTTGCTACAACTTTAAAAAGTTATTATAAGTTTATAATCGTTTTTTAAGTAACCATGCTTTAAAAACCTATTTTAAATCTTCGATATATCTCAAAATTCCACCCAGAATCTCAAAAAATGCATTTCGGATGTTTTTTTAAAGTAACCCGTTTTATTTTTCTACAACTTTAAAATGTTATTTTAAATTCATAAACGATTTTTTTAAGTTATCAGTTTTTGAGAACAGATTTTTAATCATCTAAATATCGGAACATTTCAGGAAAAATGTATTGCCGATTTATTTTAAGTAACCGGTTTTATTTTGCTACAACTTTAAAATGTCACCTTAAATTTATAATCGATTTTTTAAGTAACCTGTTTTTAACAACCGATTTTAAATTCTACCGAGAATCAGTTTTGTTTAAACTAACCGGTTTTATGTTGCTAGAACTGCAAAATAACCGCTTTGCAAAATATAAATCGGAAACGAGTTTTTGTTAGTTAGTTCTGACAGTTGCATTTTTCCTTCATTATCGTGGAATTACCACATAAAGCTTTAAGAAGTATGTGCTTTTTGCTTTTATTGTTCTAACCATTGTTGCATCCACATCATTTGCAATTGGAATTGCAACAAAATGTTTGTGCAGCGGTCAAATAAGTTATCCAAACGAATACCGACAAGTTGGCTCAACCAACCAAACAAAAAGTGAATAAGAAAGAGCGCAAGTAGAAAGAAGTTCGACGAGAAGTAGTAAGTAAGTAGTAAGAAGACGCACAAAAACTTTGTTGACTTTTGTTTTCCAAACCCCATGCACACTTATTCTTCTTCCTTTTTTTGTTTTGTTTTGGTCTCATTTTACTTCGGTCATTAGTTTTAGCTATAAGAAAGTTGCAGCCTCAATGTTTTATTGCTGTTTGAAACTCTGCGAACGCCCATAAACACAAGCACACGTGCTTAATAAAAAAGGTACATAGTCTAGGCAGACCTTCAACTGAGTAACACAAACAAAAAGGTGTACAGAAAAGTCAATCCGCCACTTTTGCTGCACTTTCACGCACGGACGTCCGCGCCAGGGGCGGAAATGAATGTAGGCATGAACGCGCCGTATGTTTGCTTTGAGGGCGCAACGCGGCGCACAGTGGGCTGAAATTGGTCGGTAGTGGACATAGAGACATGAAATAAAAGCTAGTTAATAATAAAAAACTAATTATGGAGTTCGATTCTAAACCTTATTACATGAGGTTTTTGTATCTGAATAACTTTTCATAAAGTCTTTAATTTAAAAGTTATAGCAAATTAAAAAAAAAAAAATGTATGGAAAAATTCAGAATTTTACCCTTAACTCAATTTCCTCACATTTCCTCAAAATTAATTTCATATATTTATATATAAGGTCTAATTTACTATATATTTTACTAGTCCTCGTGGTTCGGAAAAGCTCGGAAAAGTTTACAATTTCAGTCATAGTTCCATTAATGACTAGGTCTTATGGCAATATTATTATTTTCGCTGAAGAGAGAAATGCGACAACCCCAAGCAGTACCTCGTTCGGTAGATGATTAAAATACGCTTCTAACGAAATACAACTTGAGTGACAGCTGGTCAAAGTTAAAAATTTTTTCATCTTTTTCGATTTTTTGTTTGCCGTTAACTCAGATTCCTCACGTTTCCCCATAATTAATTTTATTTATTTATACATAAGGTCTATTTTATTAATTTTCGTGGTTCGTAAAATATCGGTTTTTTTTGCAATTTCAATAAGAATTCCATTACTAACTGGGTCATATGCCAGTATTGCGCATCAGTTTTCATTGCTGAGTATAATGTGGAAACCAAAAATATTTTAGGACTTCAGTGTTAAGTCATTTTGCCGTGTCAACCGTTTCGCCATATGCATATAAGCCTAAAATTAGAGTCAAATGTCGCTGCTATTCTTTAAAATATTCTGGTATGCCTTATTATACCCCACTTTGCTTCACTTAAACTTCAAGAGCTCCAAATATTGTTAGATTTTTAATCTGAATGTATTTTTGAAACCTCCATTAAATTACACAGCCCCATGTGTAATTGAATTTAAAAAAATTTGCAGCTATCAGGAAGAATATAGGATGTGAAGTTGAAAATTCGTGAGAAAGAAAAAAAAACGTTCACTTTAGGCCGCGATATTACCTTCCCTGAGTAGTGTAAAAAAAAAAAAAAAAAAAAAAATAACAAGGCCCCGGGCGCTGACGGTTTGCCAGCCGAGCTATTCAAACATGGTGGCGAAGAGTTGATAAGGAGCATGCATCAACTCCTATGCAGAATATGGTCGGACGAGCGCATGTCCGACGATTGGAACTTAAGTGTGCTCTGCCCAATCCACAAAAAAGGAGACTCCACAGTACGCGCCAATTATCGTGGGATAAGCCTCCTGAATATCGCATATAAGGTCATAGCAAGTGTATTGTGCGAAAGACTGAAGCCCACCGTCAACAAGCTGATTGGACCTTATCAGTGTGGCTTCAGACCTGGTAAATCTACCATCGACCAGATCTTCACAATACGCCGTATATACAATACTGGAAAAAATCCATGAAAAAGGAACCGACACACACCATCTCTTTGTCGATTTTAAAGCCGCTTTTGATAGCACGAATAGGAATTGCCTATATGCCGCAATGTCTGAATTTGGTTTCCCCGCAAAACTTATACGGCTATGCCAAATGACGCTGACTAACACCATCAGCTCCGTCAGAATTGGGAAGGACCTCTCCGAACCGTTCGAGACCAAACGAGGTTTCAGACAAGGTGATTCCCTTTCGTGTGACTTCTTCAATTTTGATGCTGGAAAAGATAATACGAGCTGCAGAACTTAACCATACAGGAAGCATTCTATACCACAAGAGTGTGCAACTGCTGGCGTACGCCGATGACATCGACATCATTGGCACTAACACGCGCGCCGTATGTTCTGCCTTCTCCAAGCTGGATAAAGAGGCTAAGAAAATGGGTTTGGCGGTCAACGAGGACAAGACGAAGTACCTCCTGTCATCACACAAAGAAACAGCACGCCTTGGCAGCCACGTCAATGTTGATAGCTACAAATTCGAAACTGTTAAGGACTTCGTCTATCTGGGAACCAGCATTAACACCAAGAATGATGTCAGCACGGAGATCCAACGAAGAATCACGCTTGCCAATAAATGCTACTTCGGACTAAGTAGGCAACTGAAAAGTAAAGTCCTCTCTCGACAAACAAAAATCACACTCTACAGGACGCTCATCGTTCCAGTCCTCATGTACGGCGCAGAAGCATGGACAATTTCAAAATCAGATGAGATGGCACTTGGAGTATTCGAGAGAAAAGTTCTTCGTAAGATTTATGGACCCTTGCGCGTTGGCGTGGGCGAATATCGACGGAGATTTAACGATGAGCTGTACGAGCTTTACACAGACATCGACATTGTTCAGCGAATAAAGATCCAGCGGCTGCGTTGGGCAGGTCATGTCGTGAGAATGGACGAAGGCGCTCCGGCCAAGAAAGCATTTCTATCGAAACCCGCTGAACGCAAAAGAAAAGGGAGACCTCCACTGCGTTGGGAAAATCAGGTGGACAGCGATGCTGCCTCCCTAGGTGTTCCCAAGTGGCGCCATGCTGCACGAAACAGAAGCAATTGGCGCGCGCTGTTGGACTCGGCCAGAATCGTCTAGACGGTTAAGCGCCAATCACGAAGAAGAAGAGTAGTGTACCAAAAAACTGAATACGCCATTCGTTTAAACGGTTAATTTTACGTACGACTAGATAACAATTTTTTATCTTGTGCAAAATCTCAACTTATTTCATAAACATTCCTTGAAATTCTTGAAAATTGCACGGTTTTTGGTGTAGCTCCATCTAGCTTTTAGAAAAGTGATTTTGTTTTTTCATTTTATTTACTATAAAACAACCTATTTTCATATTCTGGGGCCGGAGGGAGGATCTGAGAAGGTTTAAACAATGGCATACAAATAAACGCATCTAATGTACATCTATTACTAAAAGCCTGATAACTTCTTAAAACAAGGTTTTACGAAAAAAAGTTATATAACTAAAAATTATGGCAAAATATCATAGAATATGAAAATATGCAATTGAAGTCCTATGTCCCTACTTGCAAATTTCAGCCCACTGTGCGGCGTGAAGTTCACTGGCGACGGCGGCATTGCTATGAAATCAATTGGCATTTCACGCGTTTCGATTCGGCGCTTTTTCAGCTGTTTTCATTGCAACTGCAACTAAGTGGGCATGTCATGAAAACTTCGCCAAACACAGGAAAAAAAGGGGTAAATGGCAACAGAAAGAAAAGCAACTTTTTCGTTTTTCATAAAGGTTTTCATAGCTTTGCTTGTAAAAGTTGGCAGAGGAAGTACCTAAACAAAATTTTAAATTATAGTGAATGTTGGTGTTTTAGTTAATAAAATGTTTAAAAGCAAGACATTAGTAGGGCTCGTGTTGGGAGTGAGTTTGAGTATAAAATAAGTACATACATACATTAGTGGGGGAGTGTGTATTAGCAGAGGTTTTATTATGAGTTTGAGTGTTATTTAATGAGTATGCATATGAGAAGAACCCTCATCGTTCCGCAGAATCGTGGACGATGTCAAATTCAGATCAGATCGCACTTGGAGTATTCGAGAAAAAAGTTCTTCGGAAGATTTATGGAACTTTGCGTGTTAGCCATGGCAATTATAGACGGAGATTTAATGATAAGCTGTACGAGCTTTACGCAGACATCGCCATTGTTCAGTGAATAAAAATATAGTGACTGCGTCGGGCAGGTCATGTCGTGAGAATGGATAATGGTGTTCCGGCCCAGAAAGTAGATATATCTATCAAAAAGCGCTAAAGGCAGAAGAAAAGCGAGACCTTCACTGCGTTGGGAAGATCAAGTGAAGAAGGCTGACTCTTTTTCACTTGGTTTTTCCAATTTGCGTCAGGCAGCACGAAACAGCAACGACTGACGCACGTTTATGAACTCGGCCAAAATGCTCTAGACCAGGGCTGCTCACCTCATAGGCACTCAAAGCACAATTGTTTTTGTTTAGTTCCGAATGATAGGCACAGATACATATTTTCACTTCAAATATGAAAATAAAATTTTCTTCGCACTCCCATAAGCACTCAGATATAAAAAAATTTTATATGAATGTGCCTATGATTCATATTGAATGTGCAGAGCAAAGGCACTTTGTATAGGAGCTCGAGCACTGCCGTAAGAAATCGAAATTTACAATAACAAATTTGTAATAAAAAAAAATTCAAAAAATGAAAGCACTGTAAAAAATTTGTATTCAAAAAATTTTCATATAAAAAATAAAAAAATTTTTTATGTATTTGATACTAAGTACCATATGAAAATAAATTCTAAAATAATATTTTATTGGAATTCATAAAAAAAATTAAATGAGGAAAAAAATTTTCAGTGCATATACAAAATTTGTAGATGTATTGAGTTTTGTACTTTCAATACGAGAGCGTTGAGCAGCCCTGCTCTAGACGGTTACGCGCCAATTAAGAAGAGAGGGAGAGATGAGTTTGGGAATGAGAATGAATATGAGTATTAGTATGAGTGGATATGAATTCGAGCATGAGTATGAGTATGACCATGAGCATGAGTATGATCATGAGGCATAAGTATGTGGATAGATAAGTATGAAAATGAGTACCATTATGAGTTTGAGTATGACAATGAGTATAAATATGTAAATGGGTATGAGCATTATTACATTGTGCAACGGCACTTTGGGGCGGCGATAACTCACACACAGAATGAAAGACTACTATGCATATTAGGGCGGTCCTTAAAATCAAATTACCGACTTCCTCCGGTTGCACCCCCTAGATCGGTAACAGCGCGGTCTAATATATCACATATAAATTTTGGTCCCGATTGGGAATGGTCAAAGGATCGTAGACGATTAACTTCTTTTTTAGAAAGTCCGAAAAAAATATTATTTTGAAGGTGGCTAGAAGGTTAAAATGTTCTAGAAAATTATTCTCCACATAATTTTACTAGACAAAATTTTTGTACAAAGAACCTAAAATACCGCTCTGTGTGGGAATTATTCTGCCCCCAGGCAACAACCCTCAATTTGTGTCAAATTGTCAATAACAGCACAACAATACACACAAATATCGTTGTAGCTGCAAATAGATAGGATTACTCCACAATTAACTACAAATAGGGTTCATTAACATAGTCTCCCATGTACATGGAGTACTCGTAGCTTTTCCAGGGGTAGTACAAGCAATAATATACATACTTAAGCTGTTTTAATACCTGCACTTTTTTATTATTCACTTTCTTATAACTCAACGAAGGTTTTGTTCATTTTTTTTTTGTTTTCAGCTTATTATTTTTGTTTTTATTTGCTAGGCGTTTACGCCCACAAAATTTTTGAACAACTAATTTTAATTTTAGAAAACTTTTACTACGTTATAAACGATTTAGTCAAAATTTCTAATTATTAAGGCTTTTCACTTATGTCTTGCTTACTTCTGAACTAAGTAAATAATATTATTTCCAATATTCTTTTATAGAATACTATCACTCGCTGTGAAAAGCGATTTGCAGAGGCGAACACTTTCAACAGACTAATGTTTTAAAAAGTATGTAGATATACATATACCTACATACATATATACCATTATTATCAACTTAATTGTTTGGTGATAGCGACTGTCCAAATTTTCTATTTTTTTCGTGCATTTATTTATTTTTTTTTTTTTGTTTTTTTTTTTGTTTTTGTTTTTTTTCCCCCTTCAAAACCAGCTGTTCGCTTTTGTCACTCATGCTCATACAAGCGCCCCCAATTTCTAACAAAAGTCGAGCTCTAATTTGCTCTAAGAGATAATAATATTAGCTTTTGATTATTTTTTGGTTATACAAAAATTCTCCTAAAACCTTGAAAGCACAAAAAGTGATAAATGTGAATGACATTTGCATTAAAATTAGTTTCTCATGTCATTTCATTTCTTTTCATCAAGGCCATTAAAGCATTTCTTTGAACTAAGTATGTTTAATTTTTTGCAAAGAAAACAGCTTTCATTGTGGCAAATTAGTCTTTGTATACAAACCTCAAAATTTTGTTTGCGTTAAAAATTACTTTATGTTTATGAACAGTATTTTATGTTCGTTTTAGCATTTGAGTATGCATACCTACATAATATGTACATTTTTATGTAGATACCCAGCAAAAAATTTACGCCTTATTTAAGAATTTTTACAGAAGAATTAAAGGCTTCCGAAATAAGGTCTGAAAATTTTAAGCGAAGCTAAGTTATACGGGCAAAGGCTTAAAATAAGGCTGATTTTCCTGTATTGATAAGGCTTATCCACATGCGAAATAAAGTTTATTTAAGGCCTGAAAGTCAGCGTTGCGGCAATTTAATAAAAAAAAAATATATATAAAATATTATTCATACATTTATATATGTACATTAGAGTGCGTTTAAAATTCAAATTAACGATATTTTACTGTATCGCCCCCTCAATCTGTAGTAACATGGTCAAAGATATCACACATAAATTTTGGTCCCGATTGGTGGCGGTTAAGGCGTGGCGCATTGAGGTCAAAGTTCAGAAAACTCTATGAAGGGTCAAAAAATCAAAATATTTTTTTAATTATTTTACATCCAAAATTAATACTTCTATACCCAAGGATAACAAATATAAATTTTGGTTCCGATTGATGACGGTTTAGTGGTGTTTTAAGGGGGTCAATGTTCAGATTGCCATAGAAGACTTACATTTTTAGTGTCGCATATGGTAATCTGAACTTTGACCCCCTTGAAACACCAGTAAACCGTCATCAATCGGGACCAAAATTTATATTTGTTATCATTGGGTATAGAAGTATTAATTTTGGGTGTAATATAATTAAAAAAAATATTTTGATTTTTTGACCCTTCATAGAGTTTTCTGAACTTTGACCTCAATGCGCCACGCCTTAACCGCCACCAATCGGGACCAAAATTTATGTGTGATATCTTTGACCATGTTACTACAGATTGAGGGGGCGATACAGTCTTTTTATAAACTTTTAAATTTTTCATACAAATTAAACGCACCCTAATGTACATGTATATATTTATATATCGGAATGAGATAAGCGTGCGCTCTTAACCATTTAACACTTCATTGCATGCCAGTTGGAAATGGACTGAGGCGACAATACGCAATCTTTACGCTCGCCATACATTGTACTTTGCTCATAAAAACTCAATTCGCTTTTTCTCTGTTTGAGATGTGCTAAAATGAAGTATTAAAACATTTGGAGCAGAGAGAATGAGTGTAATCAGCGCTGCCGCCAGCGTATTCCAATTTAACAACTTAGCTTCAGCTTAGGCTTAGGAGTTTGTTTGCTGTGTATATAGTACATATATATGTATCTATGTAGAAATGTTTTTTCGCAACTGGTTTGTTGAAACAGCTATTTTTATACCTTTCATGAGAATGAAATGGTATTATAACTTTGTGCCGAAATATAAATCTTCAAATTAACAGAAGGAGGCATGACAGACCCACCAAAATATATACCAATATGATCAGGATCATCGCATGAAACTTTGGAATATTTGTACACGTGTTGACCCAAATAATTTCACTGAAATTTGCCAAGATCGGAACACTATAACATATAGCTCCCATACAACCGATTTTTCAGATATAGACATTTTGGTGTATAACTTCTGCACTTGAACAGCTGAGGACATAAAACTTGGTAGTGTTTTTACCCATATGGACCTAAACGATGTTACTGTGAACTGTCAAGGTCAAAAAATGTGCAAATTAAACAAAATCAGACCCATTCATGAAAGGTATGAAGTC
This sequence comes from Urophora cardui, assembly GCA_960531455.1. NCBI lineage: Eukaryota > Metazoa > Arthropoda > Insecta > Diptera > Tephritidae > Urophora > Urophora cardui. The sequence continues at coordinate 115,838,473 of OY482674.1, read as the reverse complement.
TTCGGTACTGCCGAAGACAACCGCGCTCTTACTTGTTGGCTTTGCGGACGTGTCGATCTATTTGACTTTCAGCGGATTATATGTACTCGGACTCAATAATTGGATTTTTACTAATTAGAAAATTTTTTGTTGTTTGCTCAGATTGGGATTAGAACCCGAGACCTCTGATGTAGCAGACGAGCACTCTACCCACTGCACCACTGCATATAGTTCCTTTTTGTATAAATTTTCAAGTACACGATGTGTATATCATAAATGGAAAACTAATAATGATGATAATGGGGCCTAGAAATGGTGAAGTAAAGAAATTGAAAAAATAATATTAAAAATGGTGATTGATCTATGATTTTTCTCTTGCACTCAAATAATATATTTTTTAAGAAGTACATTGAGCTATCTACGTTTGAGTAACACAAGCCTGCAGTAGCACCGCATTGGCAGCACAGTAGATACAAGCAAATTTACGGGTATAACATGTATAGAATGTACCCGTATAGTGGCATTGCGCGTCTTGACGGTATTTACATGATCGCCTATAACATTTCCATTTTACCATGGATTTTTTTTCGTTGATAGCTTATCTTTTTGCCAATTGAATTGAATTTTGAATATCTTGCGTAACAAAGAAAATTTTTCTTCAACTTTTCATAAAAAATTTAATATTTTCAAATTGACTCATCTATATTTCAGAAACTATAAGACCTAGAGAAAAATGTTATAGGAGCCATGTATAGGAATTTTAATTTTCCTTGGTCTGGTGTCAATCCAACGTAGATAGCTTATAGCGTTAAAGAGACATACTGGAGCCATTTAAATCAGGGACCGATTTTACATACAGATAGGATAGTGGCGTCCAAAGTACCGACAACAAATTTGAAATTTCATGTTGTGATCCAGTGCAATTGATATATTTGAACGTGGGAATGACTGTCGTGCACCATCGTGATACAAGTTAACTCGCTTCTCGACGAAATATTTTAAAATTTTTTCCTGTCGGCGACTTTGCAAAAATATGTGTAGGCCGATATGATCATAACCATGAGATATGTAAGTCGTTAATGCCCGTCTTCTGAAATGGTCATTAGAAATTCTATCTGATAAATTTTCTTATAAATTTTTGTTTCTTAAAAAAAGTTCAGAACTGAAGAAAAATTCAATGATGATTAGGTACTCTAAAATTTTCAAACTTTTATCAGTCCCTGTCTGCGCAAAAATATTTTTTTTACATGCTTGTATGTATGTACATTAGGGTGTTCCCCAAATGCATAGAGACAAATTGTGTATCATATTTCTTCAACCTAAGTTGATGCTAATATAGTTGAAGATATTACATACATATAAATTTTTGTACCAATGGGGGACTGTTAAAGAGTGTCGCAGTTGGGTTAAAGCTCAGAAAACTCTATAGAGACTGAAAGAATTAATTTTTTTTTATATCTAATGCCAAAAAACGATAGTCCTGCATACCACGCATAAATTTTGGGTCTGATCGGAGACGGTTGAGGGGTGTCGCAGAGGGGTCACAGTTCATATTATCATATATGACCCCTGTGTGATACCGCTTAACTGTCCCCGATCGAGACTAAAATTTATATTCGGTATCCTTGAGTACACGGCTATCGATTTTGGGCATATAAAAAAAAATATTTAATTTTTTGGAACTCCATAGAGTTTTCTCAACTTTGATCCCTATGCACTACCCCTTTGCCCTTTCTGATCGGGACCAAAATTTATATGTGATATCTTTGACTGCACTGTCACCGAAGTAGGGCGCGAGACCGAAGAAAATCGCAAATTAGATTTTTTTTTGACCCCCCTAATTTACATACATACATATGTTTACTCATATTAGTTAGTCAAATTCCGCTTCATCCTTCTTATAGGCTATATATCTACGAGTACACGCCATATAAGTGAAACTATTTTCATTAAAACTAACAAATATTTATTTGTTTTCTCAAATATTTCGTTTAGTCTTAGCGTAACACAGGCGGAGCACATGTAAATAAATACATACTATGTACATTAGAGTGGCCCTTATTTTCGTAAGTCGGAAATTTGCAGGTGTTACCCCCTGATATGTTTTTGTTTAATAAAAAAATAATACCCTGAAAATTTTGGCCCGATTGAACAACTCTAACCCGTGCCACAACCAGTTGAAGTTGAAAAATTGGCAACATCACTTTTAGTAAGCGCTTCTTTTGGCTATGCCGTGATAAATTTATGTATGTGCGTAGGTATACCCGAAAACCTAACTCTGAGATGTTTACAAGTTTAAACTTGCATGAAATTAATCAAAATACTTTTATTATTTTACAATTGCTTGAGTAGCAAGAATCGTAGAAGATGTACATATGTACGTATGTAGATGACATTAAATTTTGGTTCTTACGTATAAAGCAACATAGTACAACAAACAAATCAAACATTTCACTTAAGAATTATGTATTAATTTAAAATCGTAGTCTATATTATTTTCTTCCAATACAATAATTTTAAAACGTGCAACTGGTGAAGTCAGTTAACTGAAGCACATGCCACACATACCGTATCGGTATTGGGAAAGTTTGTGTCCGTATCATGGCCATTTTACGCGTAGTTAGTGTTACTACCGTTTGAAAATGATTCAGAAATATAATATCGAGACGATCCAGCACTAGTCATGATAGAGTCCTCAATGTGGGGACCTCATCGTCGGGGTGTTAGAGGGTTAAAGTAGTCTACAAAGCTACAGCTATGGCAATTTTTTGCGGGTTTTACTATGTGGATATTGGTCTTTCATTTTGTGTGAGAATTAAGTGTGTTATAGAAAAAAATACCAAAATTGTCAGCAGCAAACGCTGGCGTAGTGAAATAACTCCCAAATAAAGTAACTCCAAATTACACTGATCTTCAAACGCTTTTAATGGACTTTCAAGAGAATTAAAGTTCTGAATTGTATTTCTTATTTGTGTATGCATGTACGAGAATGTACAATTACACTAATAGAAGGCACTTATTTTAAAAAATTCCCATATAAATATGTATGTATGTACGAGTATATGAAAAATATACATTAAAATTTCAATTTCCTCAAATTGTTTGTATACATTAGACTGGCCGCAAATTTTTTTTTCTCGAATTCTATTAATAAACACTGCCTAAAAGGTGAGGTATGGTATAAGAAATAACGTCCTATTTTTTTATTCAGATCGCACCAAGCTTTGTTGACCCTCATCAAGCTTAAAAGGTTAAAAAATTTTTTCTTTAATTAATTTTTTATTTTTTTATTTTATGAAATTTCAAGAAATTAAGAATAATAAAAATAATATCAATTCAATAAAATGGACTTTTTGTGAGACGGAAATGTCTTACGATAATGTTCAACTACTTGCAGTAGGAATTGTTTATCCTCTTCGTCATACGTTAAGGTACGGTTAAAGTCTGTTATCAACTTAACTGCCCTTTCGGCTGCATCGTTCACCACTGCCAAAGTTTGACATGCCGATTTCGCTTTGCGATAATCATCTTTGGTTTGCCACGTAGAAGGATCCGAATTTATAAATGATGTATTAATATTCAAAGAAATGCTTTCATCGAAAAATGATAACCCAACAATTTCCTCACTCAAGTACCACAAATGGTTTTTAATCTTATGCAACAAGGCATTAGAAACTTCTTTATCAAAATATAAAATGGCATCTTTTATTAATTTGAGATCTTGTGCTGGTGCATCTATTGCATTAATGCATGTAAACCAATATGGAACGTAAATGTTTGTCAAGAAGATACAAATACTGCGAAGGTTTTTCAATTCCGATGAAGTCAATTTGAACTGATCGCGAAACAAAAATATTTTATAGCAATATATGCATTTCGACATGAACCTAGCATGCGATGTTGCTCCGGGTTGGCGTACTTTAGTAAAGTTTGGAACATTTTCTCCAATAAAAAGCAATGACAGTTGGAGAAGCTCCTAATAATCGGACCTTGAACTTTTTGATTTTTCGTACAACCGATACACAACTTCATACAACAGCCCCAAAAACATTGCGATTTCCAGCGCAACATGCTCATGTTGTATAAAAAATTGCAAGGTGTGTGGCTGGCATCATGACGATCGGATAGTGTACGCACACTATTCATTGTGGTTCATGTACGAGTAACATAGTTCTCATAATAAAGCGAGTTGTTGTACTTCACTACAAGAAAACCAAACGAGTAAGGTCCGGTTATACTTGCATAGCACAGCAGCGCACAACATAAGAACTGTCACATACGAAATCTGTTTAATTGGATTTCCGTGTAATCGATTACTCAACGCATAGCGGCACAGGGCACAGCATAGAAGTCTGTTGAATTTTGATTTCTGTGTTATGTGCTATGCGATTTGACATTTGGCAACACGAATGTGTGTGTGCTGAGTGTGCGAAGGGTTGCACGCAAGGCTAATTTATACAGGTTAACTTACTAAACAGCTGATTTTTCACTTTTTTCTACTGTTTTACTTTAATAATGGTGCTTATATCAAACTGGGATCAATTTTGAGCATGGTGCAATATGATTTCTACAAAAGCGAACTATGATTTTGACAGAAGCACCACAGAATACACAAACAATTTACATGGAGTGTGTATGTATGTATGTACGAATGTCGGGATGCGAAAACTTTTATTAATTAACCATGGTTGCACGTCTATGCGAAGTATAATCAGCTCTATGCGCTATATGTTTTGCGCTGCCCTGCTTTGCAATGCTATGCAAGTATAACAGGGCCTTAACTCGTTTGGACATATGAATGTACTCATGCAACAGTCTACTGACTACTGCTGACTATTTCTGGTAAAACTGTCAAACGATCAGCTGTTTGGAAATTTACTTCCCTGCTGGAATAGTTAGACTCATTTCAACATTTGTATCAGCACGTTAAGAGCAGGGTGAAAAACAGCAGCAATGTCTTGGAATTTGATTGTTTTTGCTCGTTAAGTACCGTTATATTCACTTAGCAACTCAAAGCAACGGTACTGATACTTTGTTTTAGGTGTAGAAAACGCAAGAAGGGCTCAGCAAGAGAATTTTTATCTCTCAAAACAGACATATTAAAAAAAATCATGTTCAAGGTTAAAAAATAAAATTTTCCATACATTGGGCTCAATGAGGGCCAACTAGACAACAACGGATCGGGCCAAAAAATTAAGGCCGTCTTTTTAACCCTAAACCTCATATTTTAAGAACTGTTAATATACAAATTTCAACAAAAAAAAAAAATCCATACATGCTGCGGCCAGTCTAGTATACATACATACATATGTGAGTAAATAAGGATCCATGACATTTCAGTACTTCAATATATAGAATATCAATATCTTTTGTTTATAAATCATTTATTTGTGGAGTCTAATAAATAACAACGTTGTAATCTACTAAAATTCAAAAATATAAGAGAATTCGTCCAATATAAACGTCCACCGAACCATATAACACTTGGTTCATTATTTCAACACACTGTGGCACGGGTTAACGTTGACCAATCGAGCAAATATTAAACAGAGCATATTTTCTTCGTACATGAAACCATTTCAGGGGGTAACGTCTCAAAAAAGCAGAAAAATTTTTTTTCCATAGGCTTAAGGGCCACTCTAATGTACATATATTCAAAAGTATGAGGAATTCAATAAACATGCCTATATGACAACAAATATACCTACATGCATACGCATACGAGTATACATACATACATATGTATAAACTTAGTTTTTATTATTTATTTAGTAAAATTTCAACAGCACATTGATTTCATTTGAGTTGACTTGACTCGATATGAGTACACCTGACTTCACTTGACTTGTTTGTCCAATTTGTTGTTGTTGTTCTTTTGCTTATATTTGTTTTGTTGTTATTGCAGTTGTTGTTAGATACATATTTTTATACTCAGCTGTACTAGTACACAGAGTATTATAGTTTTGATTTCATAACGGTGGATTGTAACAGAATGAAATAATCGAGATAGATATAGACTTATATATATCAAAATGATCAGGGTGAAAAGAGAAATCGATTGAGCCATGTCCGTCCGTCCGTCCGTCCGTCCGTCCGTCCTTCCGTCCGTCCGTCCGTCCGTCCGTACGCACGATAACTCGCGCAAAAATTGAGATATTTTGATGAAATTTGGAATGCAAGTTGGTATCGAGACTGGGACGGTTGGTATTGAAAATGGGCGAAATCGGACCATGACCACGCCCACTTTTCCTATATAGAAAAAATTGGAAATTTGGTATCTCAGTCACTAATAGAGCTGGAGCGATGAAATTTTACCCACGTGTTGAGCTCAGGCCCCTATGAAGAAATCTGATGAAATTTTGGAAAATGGGCGGTGCCACGCCCACTTATTAAGGGTCAAACATGGAAAGTTTTATATGTCATAACTCAGAAACCATTGAAGATGTATCGATGAAATTTGGTATGCGTGATTTACTTACTTAGGCAAACATTTTGATGAAAAATTGTTAAAATCGGTTCACGGCCACGCCCACTTTTATATATGTGTATTATAAAGTGACCTAATAAAAACATTTTAAGCGATATCTCTGTCAAATATAAAGATATATCATTGAAATTTTATGGCAGCAGTCCAACTGTGGACACAAAACAAAAAAACATAAAAATTTTGGAAAATGGGCGGTGCCACGCCCACTTATTAAGGGGCAAACATTGAAAGTTTTACGAGTCATAACTCAGAAACCATTTAAGATATATCGATGAAATTTGGTACGCGTGATATACTTACTTAGGCAAATGTTTGGACTAAAAATTGCCAAAATCGGTTGACGACCACGCCCACTTTTATATATGGGTATAATAAAGTGGCCCAATAAAAACATTTTAAGCTATATCTCTGTCAAATATAGAGATATATCATTGAAATTTTTAATGGCAGGAGTCCAACTGCGGACATAAAACTAAAAACACAAAAATTTTGGAAAATGGGCGTGGCACCGCCTCTTTTTAGAAGCAGGAATATACGAGATTTCTGAGCCCATAACTCGACAAATAAGTGAGATATTATGACGAAACTTGGTGTGTACACTTCTATTACTTGTGGTAATACATGTTCAAAATTTTAGCGAAATCGGTTGACGACCACGCCCACTTTTATATATGGGTATTATAAAGTGGCCTAATAAAAACTTTTTAAGCGATATCTTTGTCAAATATAAAGATAATTCATTGAAATTTTGTGGCATGAGTTCCACAATAGACCGGAAACAAAAAATAGAAAAATTTTGGAAAATGGGCGTCGCACCGCTTCTTTTTAGACAAAGGAATATACGAGATTTCTGAGCCCATAACTCGACAAATAATTGAGATATTATGACGACACTTGGTTTATACACTTTTATAACCTGTGTTAATAGACACGCAAAAATGTATTGAAATCGGTTTATGACCACGCCTACTTTTTAACAAAGATATTTCTGGATTACCCTTTGGGAATTTGTAATGTGACATCTTTGTAACTAGAAGTCATAAAGGAATGAAATTTTGCACAAAGAATAATATTCATATGCTTAGTTGAATAACTGATAAAAATGTTGAAAATGGGCGTGGCTACGCCCACTTTATACAGCACTCTCTTTATATACCGTGTTTCCTTCAAACGAAAACAAACAATGAAAGCATACAGCTGAGTATCTAATGTTCGATTCCACTCGAACTTAGGCTTCCTTACTTGTTATTGTTGTTGTTGTTGTTGTTGTTGATAACAACCTTTGCCGTGATTGCTGACAGGATTTGATTGCTTGTTGTAAGTTTGCTTGTTTTAAGTTCGGTCGCGGTTAACAGTGTGGGAACCCCCGAAGCTCACTTCCCCTACACGCAGTTAGCAGTTGGCATACAAATTTATTTATATTTAATTGTTTCGCTAAGATATACATACATATGCATATAAACATGTCTGTATGTATATACGTATGTACACATATCGCTTAACTAAAAAACAACACCTACGGCTTTTCATACGAAAAGTGGTACTTTAAAAAGTTTTAGTAGTTTTCTCTTCATATGTATTTAGTTGTCTAAAATTCGAAAAGAGCTCTCAACTATTTTCAATAAGTGCATATTTGAATTGCACGTTGGTACATGGTAGATACATACATCCATTCATATGTACATAAGGGCGGAGTGAATTGGGGCTTTCTTTTTTAAATCATTATTGCACTACCTGCAGAAAGTTGCCTTTCTAATACAACAGTAAGACTGCAAAATATTGGCCTAGTCCTTTATTTGGAGGTGCCCCAATTCCATTAAAGAATGGACAAAATGCTCCATATGCATAAAATTCATTAGCTAGATAACACTAATTTGCTAATTTCTCATAAAACTATACGTAATACCATGTCTCCACATAACGTGTTTCGCTCTTTTTTTCTGCATTTGCTCTCTCAATCTCGGTTCGACACGGAAACCAGTGCCGAATCTCGTTAATTTCCATACAAATTTCTGAGAGCGAGTGAAGATTGAAACACTGTTTCATTCTGAATCATCTTGCCAACCTCGATGATATCGATGTCATCTCTAATTTTGTATCGAAAATCTATCGAAATCTCACACAGACCAAAACAAAAACGCAAAAATAAGCAAACATACAAACATTTAAGAAGAGCAAGAAAGAGAAATGTTAAACTGAATCACGATCAGCCACGTGGAGACGGGTTATTTAGCGAGATGTTTTGCTAGATGTTTTGTTGGTGAAACAAGTTATGTGGAGACGGGCTTTAAGTTTTTCGATGTGAAATGTTTAAATCAGTGTCTCGAAGCTTATACAAAAATTCGGAAAATGCGAGGAAATTTAAAAAATTTTCAAAAAGTTTTTCTCGAATTTTCAGAATTTTTGTATAAGCTTGGAGACACTGATTTAAACAATTTCCATCGAAAAATTAACTGTATTTTCATGAGAAATTAGCAAATTAATTTTATCTAACTAATGAATTTTGTGCATCTGGAGCATTTTGTCCATTCTTTAATGGAATTGGGGCACCTCCAAATAAAGGACTAGGCCAATAATATTTTTCAGTCTTACTTTTGTACTAGAAAGGCAACCTTCTGCAGGTAGAGCAATAATGATTTCAAAAAAAGCCCCAATTAACTCCGCCCTAATGTACATACATATAAACATGTTAGCTAACATATTTGTAAAAGCCTACTCCAATAACAAGTGTTTGCATTAAATGTTTTTGAAATGTAATATTTGCACTTTGCTAAGGAGTTAGGATATCAGTCATTTGAAAAAAATTGAAGATAGTGATTAAATTGAAGAGCGTTGTAAATGAGAATTGTATCAGTTTATATTTAGGTAAGTATATGTACATATATGTATGTACATTAGGCCGGGCCATTTGTATGGTGGGAAATTAATTAAATAATTACTGCAAAGTTTCATGTCCTCAGCTCTTTAAATGGAGAAATTATGTTTGAATCTGAACAATCGGTTGTATGGAAGTTATATGTTCTAGTGGTCTGCTTCGGCCGAATCTGGCAAACGATCAGCTTATCATAATAACGAATTTTAGGCAGATATGTATCTTAAAAATTGAGGAACAAATTTCCAACAATAAAATTTTTCACTCCCAGGAAATTCAATATTACTCCAATGCCATAGCGTACGATTGGTAGCAGAAAAAAATTCAAAAACAATAAGCCCACATTTGGGGTAAAATTCTTAAATTTTTTGCAGCTAAAATTCCGAAATTTTGGATTTGGAGCATCTATGGCACACAAAGCACTGTCAGCGAAAGTCATCGATGTCGTATAACTAATACATAGAGACTCGCATACCATGATTTTGGGCTAAAGAAAAAATAAAGCATTCTAGTTCCTATACCGGAAGATAAATTATAATATTTAAATAATGTTACTATATTATATTTCTTACTTATTGGTTGCTTACTTTTCCGACAGAGTAGGAATATGATGTATTGTGGAACCAGGGCCGTGCGCAAGAATTAGCCTTGGGGGGGTTTTTAATTTTGGTTTGCATTCGCATACATTTTTCGCTAAGATAAACATATTTGCTGAACAGATATCCAGACCCATACATCTTAAATTTAAATGTTCTCTAACTTTTCTGAAACTCATTATGATTCATCAAAACCTAGTTAACCAGGTCCTGAATAGTACACGGAAAGAATTTTTTACTAGAATCAATGCCGAGACAAGAAAAATTAGACTTGATTTTGAACTTAGAAAATAATTTCTTAATATCAAGAAAATCCAAGAAAATTGGATTTTAAATAAATAAGTAAAAATGTTCTTGCTTCAAGTAAAATTGGATTTTAAATAAATAAGAAATAATTTACTTAGGGTAAGTTTTTTTTCTTGTTTTTTTGAAATAAATTAAGAAATTATTTTTTTGTTGCAAGTAAAACTTTTCTTATACGAGCTTAAGTAAGTAATGCGAGTGACACACATCGTAGTATAGTAATAATATTCGGATCTATACCACATATGTGTCACCCTCATATTGTAGTTTAATTGAAAATTTTCATAACATAGCCAAATCATAATATTGATATTCTAATATTCATACCACATGTGTGTCTGAGGCATAAGAAAATATTAAATATTAAATTAAGCAAATATTTTCTAAAAATATTAAAAACGTAAAAAATAAGGAAAATGAAAACTAATCATGAGGGATTAGAAAACCATAATTAGTCAACTAGTATTTTCCTAGGACTTGTTTATTGAAATGACATTTTATTTAATATAAATGAAGATGCAAATAGTGAACTCCTTATACCAAATGCTTCACTAACAATCTGAGAATTGCAAAAATATTCAGAAATATGCAAAGCGGATGGCAAATGAAAAAAAATACACGTAACTTTGGAAATGCAAATTCAGCAAGAAAAATTTTACTTCGCTCAAGAAAACGTTTTCTTATTCATTTTACATTTTTTTTCGCTGTATTTTGTTGTTCCAATTCGTCGAAACACAATTTTCTTAAATTCTTCTTGATATTAGCAAAAAGATTTAAGTAAATTTAAGTAAATTTAAGAAAAGATGTTCTTATTTATTTAAACATTTTTTTTTCAACATTTTTTTTCTATAGATTTTGTTAGTGTTCTTGAATAAGAAAATAATTGTCTCATTTTTGGAAAACTCAATTTCTTATTTCCAGTAATAATTAAGTCAATTTTTCTTATTTCCCTAAAAATTTTCTAAATTGAGTTCAAGAAAACATTTTTCTTGATTCAAGTATACAAATTTCTTTCCGTGTACTGTTTACAGTACTTGTTAATTGAAACTGCTCACTGTTTTCACAAAATGAACATTTTTTGTTATCAGTACAATTTTTTTAAAAATGTCAAACGAACATATGCTACACAACTTTGTAATTTCGGAAAGCTCCAAGTGCAATTCAAAGTGCCGAACTTATGTATTGGCCAACCTTATTTTTTGCAACTTTTACCAATTCTTCTTCCGTAAAATTATTGTCAACAAGTAAGGAAGCCTAAGTTCGAGTGGAATCGAACATTAGATACTCAGCTGTATGCTTTCATTGTTTGTATTCGTTTGAAGGAAACACGGTATATAAAGAGAGTGCTGTATAAAGTGGGCGTAGCCACGCCCATTTTCAACATTTTTATCAGTTATTCAACTAAGCATATGAATATTATTCTTTGTGCAAAATTTCATTCCTTTATGACTTCTAGTTACAAAGATGTCACATTACAAATTCCCAAAGGGTAATCCAGAAATATCTTTGTTAAAAAGTAGGCGTGGTCATAAACCGATTTCAATACATTTTTGCGTGTCTATTAACACAGGTTATAAAAGTGTATAAACCAAGTGTCGTCATAATATCTCAATTATTTGTCGAGTTATGGGCTCAGAAATCTCGTATATTCCTTTGTCTAAAAAGAAGCGGTGCGACGCCCATTTTCCAAAATTTTTCTATTTTTTGTTTCCGGTCTATTGTGGAACTCATGCCACAAAATTTCAATGAATTATCTTTATATTTGACAAAGATATCGCTTAAAAAGTTTTTATTAGGCCACTTTATAATACCCATATATAAAAGTGGGCGTGGTCGTCAACCGATTTCGCTAAAATTTTGAACATGTATTACCACAAGTAATAGAAGTGTACACACCAAGTTTCGTCATAATATCTCACTTATTTGTCGAGTTATGGGCTCAGAAATCTCGTATATTCCTGCTTCTAAAAAGAGGCGGTGCCACGCCCATTTTCCAAAATTTTTGTGTTTTTAGTTTTATGTCCGCAGTTGGACTCCTGCCATTAAAAATTTCAATGATATATCTCTATATTTGACAGAGATATAGCTTAAAATGTTTTTATTGGGCCACTTTATTATACCCATATATAAAAGTGGGCGTGGTCGTCAACCGATTTTGGCAATTTTTAGTCCAAACATTTGCCTAAGTAAGTATATCACGCGTACCAAATTTCATCGATATATCTTAAATGGTTTCTGAGTTATGACTCGTAAAACTTTCAATGTTTGCCCCTTAATAAGTGGGCGTGGCACCGCCCATTTTCCAAAATTTTTATGTTTTTTGTTTTGTGTCCATAGTTGGACTGCTGCCATAAAATTTCAATGATATATCTTTATATTTGACAGAGATATCGCTTAAAATGTTTTTATTAGGTCACTTTATAATACACATATATAAAAGTGGGCGTGGCCGTGAACCGATTTTAACAATTTTTCATCAAAATGTTTGCCTAAGTAAGTAAATCACGCATACCAAATTGCATCGATATATCTTCAATGGTTTCTGAGTTATGACATATAAAACTTTCCATGTTTGACCCTTAATAAGTGGGCGTGGCACCGCCCATTTTCCAAAATTTCATCAGATTTCTTCATAGGGGCCTGAGCTCAACACGTGGGTAAAATTTCATCGCTCCAGCTCTATTAGTGACTGAGATACCAAATTTCCAATTTTTTCTATATAGGAAAAGTGGGCGTGGTCATGGTCCGATTTCGCCCATTTTCAATACCAACCGTCCCAGTCTCGATACCAACTTGCATTCCAAATTTCATCAAAATATCTCAATTTTTGCGCGAGTTATCGTGCGTACGGACGGACGGACGGACGGACGGACGGACATGGCTCAATCGATTTCTCTTTTCACCCTGATCATTTTGATATATATAAGTCTATATCTATCTCGATTATTTCATTCTGTTACAATCCACCGTTATGAAATCAAAACTATAATACTCTGTGTACTAGTACAGCTGAGTATAAAAATTATGAGTCAAAATTCAATGCAAAATTTATAAACTGTATTTTGAAAATTTTTGCAAAATCATAGCAACTTAGATTTGGTCATGGGGGGGTTTTAACCCCCAAACCCCCCCGTGCGCACGGCCCTGTGTGGAACGATTTTCCGTCATCCCTTGTCAAATTGGAGACAAACCAGTTTCGGCTAATATGCGCCATTTTCAGTGTCTTTTCTCGTTTCTCTTCAAACCAAATTTGACAAGGGATGACGGAAAATCGTTCCACAACACATCATATTATATTTCCTTACCTTTAAGTAATTTGCAAGAAAGTTTAAGATTTTGTGCATTCAGCCTCCAAACCCGAAAATCATGTTATATCTCGAAAACGACTCATGCGATTTTAATTCCGATTTCATATTTCGATTCAGCATACAATTGTGGTTGAATTCGATGTGCATATTGGCCTTGTTAATTATTTGGCGATTTTTGTCCATTTTTGGTTTTCAAAAATCCGTCTTGGTCCATAAAAAAACAAATTTCGAAACATTAAAATTAATTTTGGACAAATGTTGTGGAAGAGGTTTCTACTCAAAAAAATCAGAGGAATTCCAATTTCGATGGCACGATATTGGTTAGTATATCGCCCCAGCCTAATGTACATATGTATATGCAAGTTCACTTTTCTAACAAAAAAAAAAAAAACATTTTTACGCGTTTTTGATAGCTAGCTTAATTGCATGGTTTCAATAAATGTACTACTCTTTAGTAGGCAGAACATATTTTAGGTGATCACTTAATACATGTAAAGTACGTGAAAAGGCCATGGACTGGCGTCTATGACGTCTTTAAAAGTTATAAGATCCATCAAAAGTGTGAAAGGTTTAGGTTTTCGACGTGAAATGTTTAGGGTTTCGAAGTTGAAATTCAGCGTGTTCTACTATTTTTGGAATTTTATCAAAAAAGAATGCAAGGATTTTAACATTTAAAAATTGTTTGGGTTACAGTCGATCGCATCCACCCAAATGGTATTTCACAGGGACTAGTCAAAAATGGTCAAAAGATCACCTTTTTTAGGTAACGAATGAATTAAAAAATGAAATGAAGTTAATCATGTAATTTGACTTTTATCAACTGTACATTGTATTTGAGTCTAATTTGAATTTTAACACTTTTTCCCTTTTTTCTAAAAAACACTAAGGGTCTTCATCTAAAGTGATAAACTGCTGGTAAATGGGGTAAAGTGATAAAATAATAATAATAATTGTGATAAATTACCTGTCAAAATTTGTAGGAAAATATATTTAAGCAAAGTTTATCACTAAAATTTCGCTTTTTTTGAATTTAAATTACTGAAATAAATTATGAAACTCAAGTGGCAGAATAGCTGTGCATTCCATGTTATAAAGAGAAGCCATTGCGCAGTATGATTTTTCTTCCGGACTTCTTTCCCCTTACGGCCAAAGCAGAAGCTTACAAGAGGCAAATTTAAAATTTGTATTTCCATATATTTTATATTTCAAAAATAATTTATTTCATAGTTGTCAAATTGAAACAATTGTCAGAAAACAGTGCCGAATGTCCAAAAACCTATCGAAATACAAGCTGGCTCATTGGTTTTTAACCGCCTAGATGGTATTTCGTTGGTTTTTTTTAACATAGCTTACTCCCTTGCACCAACACAAAACTGTATTTGACCACCTCTTTCACACAAAAAACCTTGTAGAATACAGGAAAAAACATAGTGTCATAGGGGCATTAATGGAAAACAGACTTTTTTTTTTTTTGTTTATAACGTGTTTTTAGTAAAATGCGAAAGAAAAAAGATATTGACGACTTCTTCGCTGAAATGATGATTTTTTATTTGCAAACGTCAAATTATCGTATGAAAATGAAAAATATATAATCCTATATCTCCAGTTATCATTATTTCTATCGCATGGTAATTGCAAATTGTAAGCAAGTTTCGGTAGTAAGTGTGCGCCTCGTTTATGTGAAAATCAATAAACAGATTTGGGTAACTTCATACAACTTCATACAAAAAACCTTACGA
This sequence comes from Urophora cardui, assembly GCA_960531455.1. Taxonomy (NCBI): domain Eukaryota; kingdom Metazoa; phylum Arthropoda; class Insecta; order Diptera; family Tephritidae; genus Urophora; species Urophora cardui. The sequence goes on along the minus strand of OY482674.1, from coordinate 115,823,189 downwards.
AGTAGCCCAAACCTGCAATTATTTCAGCACGTGGATCATACCTACATATTTTTCGATATGTACCAGTGAAAATTAATTTTCGGCCCTTTAGGAAGCAGCTTCTCACTTCTGCACACTCGACTGATTTCACTGCTCTACAGCCAAAAAATACTCTGAACGCAACCATCCTTTCTATATGTAAAATCGGTCGCTGATTCCGAAAATCGGGTTCATTTTTAATTCTATGGGAAGGTTTTTGAGATATCGGCAATTTACCGTTATTTGGCCAATGTGTCCACTTAATCCTGTATATCTCTTTAACACAGTGAGTTATATTCCTTAGGGTGACACCAAACGAAATAAAATTAAATTTCCTTTTCACGGCTCCTATAACATTTTTCTCTAACTCTTATAGTTTCTGAAATATTGACGATTAAATTTTAATTTTTTCGATTTTTTACGATTTTTTGAAGAAAAAATTGACTTTGTCAGGCAATATCTTTAAAACCAATATTTTTACCTTCGGTTTTACTCCTTTTCATGAAGCTCCATTCTATTATCAAAAAAATAAGCTATCAACGATGAAAATCCATTGTAAAATGGAAAAGTTATAGGCGATCAAGTAAATACAGCCAGGTCGCGCAATGCCTCTGCACGCGTACATTCTATGCATATTGTACCAATACCTACACATCTGCAGTAGCAGCACATTGGCAGCGCGGTAGATACAAGCCCATTTACGGGTATAACATGCATAAAATATACCCGTGTAGAGGCATTGTGCGACTTGGCTGTATTTACTTGATCGCCTATAACTTTTCCATTTTACCATGGATTTTCTTCGTTGATAGCTTATTTTTTTGCTAATGGAATGGAGCTTCACGTAAAAGATTAAAACCGAAGGTGAAGACATTGGTTTTAAAGATATTGTCTGACAAATTCAATTTTTTCTTCAAAAAATCGTAAAAAATCGAAAAAAATTAAAATTTAATCGTCAATATTTCAGAAACTATAAGAGTTAGAGAAAAATGTTATAGGAGCCGCGAAAAAGAAATTTAATTTTCTTTCGTATGGTGTTACCCCAAAGAAGATAACTCACTGTGTTAAAGAGCTATACTGGATTAAGTGTACCCATTGGCCAAATAACGGTAAATTGCCGATATCTCAAAAACCTTCCCATAGAATTAAAAATGAACCCGATTTTCGGAATCAGCGACCGATTTTACATATAGATAGGATAGTCACGTCCAAAGTACAGACAAAAAATTTCATTTTGTGATCCAGTGTTTTCGGCACTATTTTGCGTTGCACAATTTTTTGGACAAATATGACACAATTTTAATTTTCCATCACTGAATGTACTCATTCGTTCGATACCGTGGTTGAAGTACTCGATACCAAAAAATATCGTTGCAAAAGAATTGAGTAAAAAGTATCGGTATCAAATGCAAAAAATATCGATTTGGTATCGTATCGTATCGAAATTCGTGTCCCTAGTTCCAATATTTCATGCGCTATTAACTAAATTTGCAATTTACCACCGGAGACATGGGACAGTCTCATTGCATAAGATTCTAGAATATTTTTTCCGCATACTTAGATACGTGTATGCAAACTGACGACATATTTGGCTGGGCGGTTTCCGGCTGATGACAGGTAGACGGCATACAGCAGGCAACAAGCAAGACTCTTAACACAAGATATCGCAACAGAACGGACACTGACCAACCACTCAGATGACGACAACGACACATTATTTGTAGCGTCGAATTTTTTTAAGCAACATTTTTGCATTGGTTGTAATTTTTTCAATTTTCTTTTACAAATTTTTCCAAATTTCTCTTCGATACAGCAAAGCGTTGAAATATGAGCTCTAAGCGCCTCAGCGCGCCAAAACCTTCGGACGGTATGAAGTAAAAATAAAAAAATAAAAAAAAAATGTGCCAAAATGTGCTTGATTATTGAAATAGGAGGAGGTCTTTATAAACCGCTTGCGATATGAGCAAAATGTACTCGTATAGCCTTTCATATACCTACATAGTTACCCTGTAGGGAAATTCTCTAGGTCCGAACTAGGTCGCTTCTGGTGCATTGGTCACCACTACTAGTGCGAGCTAAATCTCTTTTGCATGTTATCAACTGGCGAATTTAACACGGCGATGTCCTAGGCGGTGTCAATTGTCACCCTCTGCACCACATTTTCGATAGTTCCGAACTAGTACTGAATTCTAAAGTTTACACTAGTTCGTTTATTGGCACAATTTCGATAGTTCTGAACTAACTACAAGTACCTACAAATTCTACAGTTTTACATCGGCGGGTTAAGTGCAGCCTTTGACATACTTCATGCAAGTGGCGCGATGGCCGACTGGCTAACGCATGTGCCTTTCAATCTGAGGGGCGTGGGTTCGAATCCTGTCGGTGTCAAAGTGGATGATAATTTTTTTTTAACTAATATTTTTTTATTTATTTATTTAATAAAAATTTACAATAATATTTAAAAAGTAATAAAATAAAAAAAAAAATAAAAATAAGCCTGAGGGATAGGAAAAGCATAATTTCATTTCATGCAAGATGCAAATAGAAAACTCTTTATATAAAATGCTTCACTAAACATCTGAGAATTGCAGAAATATACAAAGCCGACGGCAATTGAACGAACAAAAAATTTTCATAGAATTTTTGTCACTTCGAAATTGCATACAAATCAAAGCGAGTCTTATAATGGTCACTCAATTCACTCCTTCTGAACTGGTGATGGTCTAACTACAATTGATCTAGTTCCCTTTTGACACCTTTTCCCTAGTTCGGAACTAGAAATTATGCTCACTAGTTATTGAGTTCCCTGCAGGGTAGATGCACATGTATGTATGTATGTGTGTATAAAAGACTTTGGCAGCCTTTGAGTTGTTGTGGCCGCCATCAAGCACTGGGCTTGAGTGGTGCCTCCACTTCCAACGGCTCATGCAAATAAAAAAAATGGTTAGCATATGCATTTCTAACCGCGCTCGCGCGTTCACAAAGTGCAAGTGTTAATGTATGTACTGGTATGTTCACATATGTAGCTCATTTTGTGGGTATATATGTAGGTAAATGCATGTGATTTCACTAAAAGCCTTGCGAAATTGTTGTGTAGTGTGAAATGAAAATTGAAAAGCACTTACCGGCATTGCCAAAAAATGGCCGCATCGTGCATATGTAGGCTGGGTGGGTATGATTAATAACTAGATGGTGGAATTAGCGGTTGATGTATGAACATACATATGTACATCATACACATATATGTATATTTGGTGTTATTGCTTTTTATCAATAGACTTGCAAAGAGGTAAGGAAACAGTGAGTTTAGTAAAGCAGAAATAATATACTAGGTAATACTTGCTGAATTAGAAATTGTTCTAATGTGAACTCTAAAACTTGCAAAAATATGTCACAGGCATATTCTGGGCAGTAAAGGCGTAGTGATTCATTTCGGATTTCTCGGTAATTATTTTATCCTTTTCATGATAATCGATTTGAGTGACACCCCCAGCACCCCAATAAACTGTGCTCATCACCTCATTAGTCGACGGACAAACTTTGGCCTTCATTGGCGCACGTTCACCCAGAGAAAGCCACTGTTTTAGCTGATATCTTGGCTTCTGGTATAGTCTGATGGATCCAAGTTCCATATACGGTAAGGGAAGGGCGCAAAAATTCGTTCGGATGGCGGCTGAACATCACCAGACTCTACTCCAAACCTTTTAGATATATTCAGCCTCAAAAGTTTAGTACGTATGGGAGGTGCAATGCCCCATTTTTCGATAAATCTTTTTTTTTTTTTTGGTGCACATGGTATTGATATCGTATATCTGCATAGGGATTTCTATGTACATGCCATGAACGCTTTTAAGGATATTTAGCCTTAAAAGTTAAGAACGCATGGGAGGTACTACGCCCCCTTTTCCCAAAACTACTGTTTTTTTCATAAGCACGCTAATGATATCGTTAATCTCCTGATTAATTTTCAGGTCCCAACCTTAAACGCTTTTATAGATATTCAGCTTGAAAAATTAAGTTTGTATGGGAGGTGCCACGCCCCCTTTTCCAATAACCTACACTTTTATGCGCAAAAATTGTTTTGATATCATATAGCTCTGTACCAATTTCCAGGACCCTGACTTAAATCCTTTTAAAGATATTCAGCTTAAAAAATTAAGTGTTGTTGGGAGTGGCACGCCCCCTTTTCGTATAACTCCTATTATTTTGCGTCAATATGGAATTGTTATCGTTTATCTCCACACCAATTTCCAAGCCCCTAGCGTAAACAATTTTAGAGATATTCATCATGAAAAATTAAGTTTGTATGGGAGGTGCCACGTCCCCTTTTCTGATAACCCCCACTTTTCTGAGTGAGAAGGGTTTTGATATAACCTACCTCTATACCAATTTTCAGCTCCCTACCTTGAACTGTGTTAGAGATAATCAGCTTTAAAAATTAATTTTGTATGGGAGGTGCCACGCCCCCTTTTCTGATAACCCCCACTTTTCTGAGTGAAAAGGGTTTTGATATCACCTACCTCTATACCAATTTTCAGATCCCTACCTTGAACTGTTTTAGAGATAATCAGCTTTAAAAATTAAGGTTGTATGGGAGGTGCCACGCCCCCTTTTCTGATAACCCCCACTTTTCTGAGTGAGAAGGGTTTTGATTTCATGATGTATTGTGGAATTGTGATTTCATGATGTATTCGTTCTCGAAAAAAGACACTGAAGATGGCGCATATTAGCCGAAACCGGTTTGTCTCCAAACCAAACTTGACAAGGGATGACGGAGGATCGTTCCACAATACATCATATTCCTACCCTGTCGGAAAAACAAGCAACCAAAAAGTATTTTTGATTTCACCTACCTCTATACCAATTTTCAGCTCCCTACCTTAAACTGTTTTAGAGATAACACTGCTCTACAGCCAAAAAATACTCTGAACGCAACCATCCTTTCTATATGTAAAATCGGTCGCTGATTCCGAAAATCGGGTTCATTTTTAATTCTATGGGAAGGTTTTTGAGATATCGGCAATTTACCGTTATTTGGCCAATGTGTCCACTTAATCCTGTATATCTCTTTAACACAGTGAGTTATATTCCTTAGGGTGACACCAAACGAAATAAAATTAAATTTCCTTTTCACGGCTCCTATAACATTTTTCTCTAACTCTTATAGTTTCTGAAATATTGACGATTAAATTTTAATTTTTTCGATTTTTTACGATTTTTTGAAGAAAAAATTGACTTTGTCAGGCAATATCTTTAAAACCAATATTTTTACCTTCGGTTTTACTCCTTTTCATGAAGCTCCATTCTATTACCAAAAAAATAAGCTATCAACGATGAAAATCCATTGTAAAATGGAAAAGTTATAGGCGATCAAGTAAATACAGCCAGGTCGCGCAATGCCTCTGCACGCGTACATTCTATGCATATTGTACCAATACCTACACATCTGCAGTAGCAGCACATTGGCAGCGCGGTAGATACAAGCCCATTTACGGGTATAACATGCATAAAATATTTCGTATGGTGTCAAGCAACCAAAAAGTATTTTTGATTTCACCTACCTCTATACCAATTTTCAGCTCCCTACCTTAAACTGTTTTAGAGATAATCAGCTTTAAAAATTAAGGTTGTATGGGAGGTGCCACGCCCCCTTTTCTGATAACCCCACTTTTCTGAGTGAGAAGAATTTTGATATCACCTACCTCTATACCATTTTTCCCTACCTTGAACTGTTTTAGAGATAATCAGCTTTAAAAATTAAGGTTGTATCGGAGGTGCCACGCCCCCTTTTCTGATAACCCCCACTTTTCTGAGTGAGAAGGGTTTTGATATCACCTACCACTATACCAATTTTCAGCTCCCTACACTGAAAAAACAACTTACTCAGATTATGGAAAAGTGGGAATGATTCGGCGCTAAAGACATATTTCCATATTTTGATGTACGATTTTCTTCAAATCAAGGAATAAAACCACGTTTTAAAGAAAATTGTACATCAAAATATGGAAATATGTCTTTAGCGCCGAATCATTCCCATTTTTCCATAATCTGAGTAATTTTTTTTTTTTTGAGTGTACCTTGAACTGTTTTAGAGATAATCAGCTTTAAAAATTAAGGTTGTATGGGAGGTGCCACGCCCCCTTTTCTGATAACCCCCACTTTTCTGAGTGAGAAGGGGTTTGATATCACCTACCACTAAACCAATTTTCATCTCCCTACCTTGAACTGTTTTAGAGATAATTAGCTTTAAAAATTAAGGTTGTATGGGAGGTGCCACGCCCCCCTAACATTTTTAAATTTTTTCTTCGACTAAACCTTCGCGAGGTAACAACAAACAAACCCCCCTAAGGAAGTATTTGATTTGGTTCAGCCGTTTTCAAGTTTTAGCGTTACAATTAAATACCAAATCATTTTTATACTCAGCTGTACTAGTACACAGAGTATTATAGTTTTAATCACATAACGGTGGATTGTAACAGAATGAAATAATCGAGACAGATATAGACTTATATATATCAAAATGATCAGGGTGAAAAGAGAAATCGATTGAGCCATGTCCGTCCGTCCGTCTGTCCGTCCGTCTGTCCGTCCGTCTGTCCGTCCGTCTGTCCGTCTGTCCGTCTGTAAATACTCTAACTCGCGCAAAAATTGAGATATTTTGATGAAATTTGAAATGCAAGTTGGTATCGAGACTGGGACGGTTGGTATTGAAAATGGGCGAAATCGGACCATGACCACGCCCACTTTTCCTATATAGAAAAAATCGGAAATTTGGTATCTCAGTCACTAATATAGCTGGAGCGATGAAATTTTACCCACGTGTTGAACTCACGCCCCTAGGAAGAAATTTGATGAAATTTTGGAAAATGGGCGGTGCCACGCCCACTTATTAAGGGTCAAACATTGAAAGTTTTATATGTCATAACTCAGAAACCGTTGAAGATATAGCGATGAAATTTGGTATGCCTGATGTACTTATTTAGACAAATGTTTTGACGGAAAATTGTGAAAATCGGTTGACGGCCACGCCCACTTTTATATATGGGAACTATAAAGGGGCCTAATAAAAACATTTTAAGCGATATTTCTGTCAAATATAAAGATATATCATTAAAATTTTATGGCAGGAGTCTAACTACGGACATAAAACAAAAATCACAAAAATTTTGGAAAATGGGCGTGGCACCGCCTCTTTTTAGAAGCTGGAATATACGAGATTTCTGAGCCCATAACTCGACAAATAATTGATATATAATGATGAAACTTGGTGTGTACACTTTTATTACTTGTGGTAATACATGTTGAAAATTTTAGCCAAATCGGTTGACGACCACGCCCACTTTTATATATGGGTATTATAAAGTGGCCTAATAAAAACATTTTAAGCGATATCTTTGTAAAATATAAAGATAATTCATTGAAATTTTGTGGCATGAGTTCTACAATAGATCGGAAACAAAAAATAGAAAAATTTCGGAAAATGGGCGTGGCACCGCCTCTTTTCAGACAAAAGAATCAACGAGATTTCGGAGCCCATAACTCGACAAATAATTGAGATATTATGACGAAACTTGGTTTATACACTTTTATAACTTGTGTTAATAGACACGCAAAAATTTATTGAAATCGGTTTATGACCACGCCTACTTTTTAACAAAGATATTTCTGGAACACCCTTTGGGAATTTGTAACGTGGCATCTTTGTAACTAGAAGTCATAAAGGAATGAAATTTTGTACAAAGAATAATATTCATATGCTTAGTTGGATGGCTGATAGAAATTTTGAAAATGGGCGTGGCTGCGCCCACTTTATGCGGCACTCGATTCATATAAAATACACCGTGTTTCCATCAAACGCAAACAAACAATGAAAGCATACAGCTGAGTATCTAATGTTCGATTCCACTCGAACTTAGGCTTCCTTACTTGTTATATATATAGATTTGTGACGTGACTACTTATTTGATTTGGGCGACCTTAACGTTCGGCATCACTTCTGCTAGTACGAGCACAACGAAATTCAGTAAACCACTTTTAAACCATTGAGTGAGACTCTCTGGTATTTATCAAGCCTTTCCTTGGTTTTATTCGTGGTTGTTTTACCAAAATACATTATTTTCTTCAAACACGGATCAATACAATGCTTTGATCAGAGCCCGAACACTGGAACGTAACAGTAGGCAATATATTAGCCACCTTGGTTTGGTCGAGGCCTACCTAAATGCTCTAACTTTCTGCAAATCAAGCAACCGACTTTAGATTATTCAAAGAATAACTATTCGCGTTTTGGGTATTAACCACCACAGCCACCACGAAAACCTAACAGAAGGGCCATTCCCAAGCAATAGGTTGAGCCAACAAGCAAGCTCAAGGGCTTCCTGTTTATCCGTGATATCAACTTTAATCTCTGGTAAGATCTCGTACTAACGTATTACCAATTGAGTTACCATTCCACTCTACAATGATAATCTGCCTTTTCTCAGAGATTGTAAGTGCCGACAGAAGCTTAGTAATAGGTAATATGAAGAACATATTCTCGTGAATACTTCTTATCTAAAAGTCTAATATGAGTGATACAGTGATACATATTAAAAGTAATGACTCACTTTGGTGATGGGAACTGCTCTTTTTGTTATCAGCCGAAACCTTCGACACCTTCCAAACTCTTTAACATTCGTGTGCGCATTTTTCTAGCTTAGTTGCATATTTTTTCAATCGCCAAAAAACTGCGTAATATACAAGTTCAGTTTGCAATGCTGTTTTCTATTTTTTTTTCTTTGGGAGTCTTTGAATACCCGTAGGTATGATTGCGTTTTTTTTTTGCATTCAAATGTACAGCATTCATTGCTGTTACCACACGTATGCGACAAATTTATTTGCTAAGTCTATTTCATTGCAATTTATCCTCCTTACTTCTGTTGGCACGTTCGCAGATTGGTCAGGTTGACTCTTGGATTGTCATTCGTAGTAGTTGTTGTTTTTTATTGCTTTCATTCATACTGCGTATATTCATACTGATTTCTATTATTTTGCTTTTGCGTGCCTTCTTGCATTTCATTTCCATACTGAACTTTTCTTTACTATTGTAATTCTTATTTTATTTTTTCACTCGTTTTTTTTTTACTATATTATACCCAGTTGCGTTATGCCTTCTTGCTCAATAGTTCTCAGTCATCACTTACATTTGGCGAGAGCTAACTTCCTTTGATAATCATGTGCTCAAACTGCAGCTTACGCTTTGATATGAGTTTTAATATACAGTGGTGTACATAAGAATAGACCCAAAATCGCTAAAGATATATAGTTTTACATCAAAAGCAATTTGAAATATATTGAGAACACTTTTTTTTTTAAATTCAAGAGATTTCGACGAATGTTAGAAATTCGAAAGTTCGATTTTTTCCGTAATCAAAACTAGAGTAAATTCGACGAATATTATAATTTTAAAGATTAGAAAATTCATTCACAATTGCGAATGCAATTTCATGAAAATTTTACGCATATTTAGAATTTGGCAAATTCCAAATTTTTATTCATAAATCGAAGTAGAGCAATTTTTTTCAAAATTCCAAATTCTGAAATTTTTATTCATAATATTTTTAGTTTTGAAAAAATTTCGAAAACAATATTTTTATTCATGATTGCAAAAAGTTGTATTTTTTTAATTAAAAATATTTCGTCGAATATCCGAAATTCGAAGATTCGAAATTTTTCGGATAGATATGTATAATATTAATTTGTTTTTTTTTTTTTTCAGTTCTAAAAATAAAAATTTTTGCTTCAAAAATTCAAAGATTTTTATTCAAACAAAATTCCAAAAAATGTATTTTTTAATTGAACAAAATTGATCGATTATCCGACAGTTCGAAAATTCGTAATTTTCCATTTTGCATATTTCTTATTTAATTTCAAAACATTTCGAAAAATCGAAATTTTTGCTTCAAAAACTCTAACCTATAGTTTTACATGAAAAGCAATTTGAAATATATTGAGAATACCTTTTTTTTAAATTCAAGAGAATTCGACGAATGTTAAAAATTCGAAAGTTCGATTTTTTCCGTAATCCAACACTAGAGTAAATTCGACGAATATTAGAATTTTGAAGATTAGAAAATTTATTCACAATTGCGAATGCAATTTCAAGAAAAGTTTTACGAATATTTAAAATTTGGCAAATTCGAAATCTTTATTCATAAATCGAAGTAGAGCAATTTTTTTACAAAATTCCAAATTCTGAAATTTTTATTTTTAAAGTTTTGAACAAATTTCGAAAACAATATTTTTATTCATGATTCCCAAAAGTTGTATTTTTTTAATTAAAAATATTTCGTCGAATATCCGAAATTCAAAGATTTGAAATTGTTCGTAAATGAATAATATTTATTCGTTTTTTTTAGTTCGAAAAATAAAAATTTTATGTTCAAAAGTTCAAAGCTTTTTATTCAAACAATTCCTTTTTTTATTCATGATTCCAAAAAAATTTATTTTTTAATTGAACAAGATTGGTCGATTATCCGAAATTCGAAAATTCGAAATTTTCCATTTTCCATATTTTTTAAAATTTCAAAACATTTCGAAAAATCGAAATTTTTGCTTCAAAAATTCTAACTTTTTATTCAAACAAAATTTACGAATATTAGAAATTATGAAATTCGAATTTTCCAAAAAGTTGTATTTTTTTTAATTCGAAGTAAAAAACTGCTTTCAAATTTAGAAATTCGTAATTTAGAATTTTGAGCTCATAATACAATTACAATACATATTTTTGTTTTTAATATTTTACACAGTTTGAAATGTTGGAGTAAAAAAATTTTTTTTTTTTTTTCAAAATTCAAAATTTGAACTGTAATTTCATAAAATTTTTTAAATTTTGAAGAAAGTTCGAGAACTAAATTTTTTTATTCATTATTCCAAATATTTGTTTTTTTTTTTAATTCGAAATTTTCCATATACCTACATACATACGTGCATATAATATTTTTTTCATATTCCAGGAAAGTTCGAAAAATCGAATTAAAAAACTTCTTTTAAAATTCGAAATTTAGAACTTTAGCTCTAATTCCACACCTATAAGTATTACAAATTTTCCGTGCCCAAACTGGTTATATAGAGCTCAATTTGTTTTCTTTTACTTATCTCACTCGCCATTCTTCTTCACATTTGCTCTGTGCGCTTAGCTTTTTCTAGTGATGTGTTTTAGTTTATTGCTCGCGCAACGATTTATAGCTTGACCGCAATGGCAAAAGGCAGCAGTCAGGCGAGCATATTACCCATAGTACCTACTCGATAGCGACCGCCAACATCAGCACTCCAAATCATGCAGTTACTTTATTGCACTCAAACATTCAAACATACAACAACAACACTACACTCATTCAGATATTCATACCTACATACATACCTTCTTCATTTAACCACTTGCCCAGCCATGCATATAACCATACATACATACGTACATAGACACATACAAATCTACTAAGTGGCATCGATGTCAGACGGTACTACCGGTCGTATACGTAACGGAAATATGTACTACTTCAAAAACGTTCTGCTTGTTCATTTGTGTATGCGTTCGTGGTTGCGTGCAGTCTTGCCGCAGCCTCAAAAAATTTGGTATCAAAAATTGAAACTTTCATTGTTTTTTTCGTATCACCGAAAATTTTTTGGAAAAAAAAACTTAAATTAATCAAAAAAAGATCTTTTTGGGCTTTTAACCCGTATAACAAATTGATACGGCAATTTTTTTTTCGTATCACTGAAAAATTTTGTGAAAAAAATTAAAGCTGCTTTCGTCTTTTTAACGTGACATCGTTTTTTTATTACATTTACCAATATAAAAATATAAAGATAATGAATAGTTAGGTATCATTTTAGATTTTTCGAATTCAATTTAATTCAAGAAAATCATAAAGGCTATTAAAATAATGGTTAACATAAAACATAACGCTCTTTGCTCATGCCTGCCATGGGTAGTGATGCCTACTTTACAGTTTGATAAAATGTTGCCCATTTTTGGTATTTTCAAGACTTTCACAATACATATTTTTCGCGGCAAACACAGGTTGTTACAATTTTAAAAAATCTTAAAAATGAAAAAGAGTAGGTTAATATTCTTTGATTTTGATTAAATCGTATCAAAATTATTTGATGCTGATTAAAAAGGTATCAAATTTGTTCTACGTCAAAATAAAAAGTATCTACGTAACTTGGGCTTAAAAAAGTATCACATTTGACACGATTGTATCAAAACGGCATCACTGGTTGGGTGTGTGAGGTGGAGTGAGTGAGATGAGAAAGTGGGTTGAGTTGAGTTGAGTTGTGTGTCGCTGGCCCTGCGCTTGAGCACACACATTCGCATTGGCAAATAAATTATTTCACAGTCGCACTTTCCAGCAATTTGAGTAGTGCATTGCTTTTCACTTAAATTACGTACACACAAACATACATACTATGTACATACAGATCTACATTCGCTTGCTTTTTCATTTGTGGTCGATCTGCTGCTCGGTTTTTTCTTGATGCTTTTATGTGTTTATTTTTCTGAATCCTTTTTGTTTTAGAATTTTTTGCTTGTTTTTTTTTAATATTTATGTTTTTTTTTATTTTTTTGTTTTTTTTTGTGAGCATTTTTGTGGTTTTTATAGCTTGTTTTTTCCTATTTTGCTGCATTTTTTCTGTTTCGAAGTTCAAAATTAATTTTTTTTTATTTGAGTGGTTTTCTTTCTTTCCGTTTTTTGTCTAATGGCATAGTATTGCTGCCATCATCAAGTTTGATTTTTTGGTTAATTTGCATAAGCACTTAAACATATACATACATATGTATGCATGCCGGCAGTTGCTGGGGTAGTTCATAAAAATTTCTTTTCGTATCTAATGTCAAAATCATGCACAAAAATGCATAACTCAAGACTTGCCAATGAAAAATGTGTTTCTTTTTTTATTAACTTATTTCTCTCACAGCTTTCTCTTATGTTTAGTCATTTGAGAATTTTAATAGTATTTGCATTCCACTTTTAATTCCCTCAATCTTTCCTTTTTTTAATTTTTTTTTCTGTGTTCCTTTTTCCTTGTTATGTTCAACGATTTCCTTATAATATTCGTAACAAAGTAGCGGTCACGGTAGTAGTTGGTATATATACTCTCCGATTGTATTACTGACATGAAACTGCTCCCATATAAAAGCTTTAATGGCCGTAGGATCGGTGTACGAATACCCTCCATCCATTCACCGTCTCTATTTGCCCTTGTATCTTCTTTCTTACTCGTTTATAGTCCTTTCTACTTTTCGTTTTGGTTATTTACTTCACTTTTACTATTCATTATTTCTCACTTACATATTTCCCTTCTGACCTATGTATGTATTTCGGGTGATCTCTTATTCCAAATAGGCATTCGATATCTTGTAGCGAATATTATTTAGATAGAACCCTTTCTTAGTCCATTTGATACACAATTTTGTAATACTTCTTCTACTTCTTCTTCTTCTTCGTCTTGTTCTTCTTTTCTTTTTCCTTTTCTTTTTCTTTTTATTTTTATTTTTCTTCTTCTCTTTCTTCTTCTTTTTCTTCTTCTTCTTCTTTTTCTTCTTCTTAATTAACGCGCCAGTCGTTTCTGTTTCGTGTTGCCTGGCGCCTATTGGAAATACCAAGGAAGAACGAGTCAGCGTTCACCTGATCTTCCCAACACAGTGGATGTTTCCCTTTTCTGCTGCCTTTAGCGGGTTTCGACCGGAACACTTTCATCCATTCTCACGATGTGGCCTGTACAACGCAGCCGCTGGATTTTTATTCGCTGAACAAAGTCGATGTCTACGTAAAGCTCATACAGCTCACCATTAGATCTCCGTCGATACTCACCATCGCTAACGCGCAAAGGTTCATAAATCTTCCGAACAACTTTCCTCGCTAATACTCCAAGTCTCATATCATTTGAATTTGACATTGTCCATGATTCTGCGACTACTTGGGTAAATAAGAAATAAGAATCAATACTAGAAGACAGCTGCCCATTAGATTACGTTTTTTAACTCCGAGTTAACTCACCCACATCAAGCATAATAACCCTTTGAGTATTTGTTTACGGCAGCCCACATTCTATACATTGTGAGTCCACATAGCCAGCGGAAACTTTTGTATTATTTCTCACAGTTGACGCTTTCTTTTCTATTGACACGGATAGGTCTGAAAGACATTGCGATCTCCGAACATGCACGGCTGCGAGAACGATGACTTAAATTTCCCCTAGAACATATCTAGTGCAGCTTACACGCGACCGGCATATCAAGCAAGAAATCAGTCATTCATTGCAGTTCATCATACCGTCCTCCAACGGCAAGTTCAAATAAATATTTTTCGTATATTCCAAAGATCTAATTTTACTCTGTCCGTTTCAGAATTAATAATTTTTTCTAGAGTAGGGTTTAGTTCTTAATTATTTCTTCAAACTTGGAAAGAAAATATACAGACTTTCTGGCAAGAGAAGGAGTTGCTAAGTTTATTTGGTTTACGCATTAATCTGGACTAAATTATACAAGAGTTGTTTTTAGTAAATATCGTTTTGAAATATGCAAACCCAACTTGGTATGAAGCATGTCCTTTTATGGAGAAACTACACAAAATCATATCCACTTTAAGATCTAAGAAAAACCGACATGTAGGTACAAATTTAAGAGCAAACAAAACTATGAAATTTCTTAGCATAGAGTAAAATATTTTGCCTTAAAACGTCTTGTTATAGAATACCTCTCGCATGAATAGAATTAAGTAAATTCATGCCCCTGTAAGCTGACTGGTTTTATAATTTTATGTATTTTCCAAACTTCACTTATAAACAATCTGTTGGTTTATTGAACTGGTTAAGGTTTTACCGCAGAACAATGTCAATGACAATGTCAAAAACCTGGTATATGTGAATCCTCTCAGAAAACAGCACACCTTGAATGTTCTATGCGTTCTTCTGTGTATATTTCTCTGAAAGACGTTGATGAATTTACTTTGAATTCTTAAGTCAAAGCATTCTTCTATGCTGCGTGGTTAACAAGAAGATTCTACATCGGTTTCTTCATAAGTTATTCCTCAATCATTTCCCTTGAGTTATTTAAGTAATTTTTAATTTTCAACTGGGTTTTTTATTTCAATGGTAATTGGGTTTTTTTTTAGAGCCTACGATTTCTCGAGTTCGAGCGAGACGAGATTTCTCGCGAGACTCGGCTTCTCGCGAGATTCTCGAATCTCGAAAATCTCGAAAGGCTCGCGAGCTTCTCGACATTCAACTACATCGCAGAATTAACGTTATAAGCATACTATGCTGTTTCGTAGCTTGTTCTGCATGTACATATGTACTTACTAGGGCTTACGATTCGATCTCGAGCAGTGTCGAGAAATTCGAGGATCGAGAAAACCGAGACTCGGGTTCTCGATTAAATCTCGTTTCTCGGATTTCTCGATAACATAATATGTGTATTGTGTCAAAAAAATATGAATATCAAAAATTTCTCGGATGTCATTGGAAAGCAAGAAATTTAAAATTATTAAATTATAATTGTATTTCACTTCAAAATTTCTCCAACAGATTTGGATTTCTTTTTAACACGCTTTTATTAGTTTCACCTGTATGTATGTATGTATGTAGGTATGTATGTATGTATGTATGTATGTATTTAACTTCTTGCTTAGGTTATAACCACCGCTATGTTCCAACATATGGCGCGCGTGTATTTATATTTTTAAAATATTCACTTATTTTTTGTTCTTTTCAAATGCTCCACCTCAACTTCTCTTCACTTTCTGATTGTAAAATATAACAAAACGTTTGGGAAATTTTGTATTTCCAAACTAGTTTGGAAAACCTTGAATAAAAGGGTTTGGAAATTATTGCATAATAAGCTAGTTTACTTCACTGCATATTGGGATTTTTGGTAGAAGTTATAAATACATATGTATGTAGATCTATTTCGGAGAACACCACATCCCATCAGACTTCTTTTTACTTTTATTCTTGCGTCCGCATAAAACATCCTTTAATGAAAAATTTCACTAAAAAGTTAAAAATAAATAATAGGTTAAAAAAACTAAAAAACACGCTTTAATCTTAAAAATCGTACTAAAAATTGAGAAATAATTTAATTAGAAACAAAGTGATGAACGAAAATATAAGTATTTAAGGAAAAGCGTGGGGGTGCTCAATAATATTTGAACATGAAAATATTCGATTCGTACAACTAGTACAAAAATATACCTAGTTGCGAAATTAAAGAGTACGATATATGAAATCTCAAAAAAGTCAAAATAAAATTATTAGTAAAAAAACACCGATTTTAAATATTTTTTGACATACTGAGCACCCCACGCTTTTCCTTAAATACTTATATTTTCGTTCATCATTTTGTTTCTAATTAAATTATTTCTCAATTTTTAGTACGATATTTAAGATTAAAGCGTGTTTTTTAGTTTTTTTAACCTATTATTTATTTAGAAATACATATGTAGAACCCAAAATGGGTGAATTATTATGCAGAATACACATGTAAGTAAATACATAAAATCAGAACAAGCTATAAAACGACGTAGTACGTCTAAACCGCTATTTCTGCGACGTTAAATACTATCGCGAGAAATCTCGTCTCGCTCGAACTCGAGAAATCGTAAGCTCTAGTACTTACATGTGTATGCATATATGCAATTTACACCATTCCCAGGTGTATTTCAGAAAATTCCAAGAGAAATCGATGGCTGAGAATAAGATCGCCCTATTTCAAAAATTGTTTCAAAAACGCCCTATTTGAAAAATTGTTTCAATAACGTCCTATTTCAGATTTTGCTTCAAAAACGCCCTATTTGAAAAATTGTTTCAATAACGTCCTATTTCAGATTTTGCTTCAAAAACGCCCTATTTCAGAGAAAATTCCATATATATTTCTCTGAAATAGGGCGCTTTTGAATAATTGTCTGAAATAGGACGTTATTGAAACAAATTTTCAAATAGGGCGTTCTTGAAGCAAAATCTGAAATAGGACGTTATTGAAACAATTTTTCAAATAGGACGTTTTTGAAACAATTTTTGAAATAGGGCGATCTTATTCTCAGCCGTCGAAATACAATTGAAATTTTATAATATAAAATTTTTTCTTACAGATGACATACGAGAAATTTTTGATATTCATTTTTTTTGACACAATACACATAATATGTTATCGAGAAATCCGAGAAACGAGATTTAATCGATAATTCGAGTCTCGGTTTTCTCGATCCTCGAATTTCTCGACACTGCTCGAGATCGAATCGTAAGCCCTAGTTTTTTTTTTTTGTTGGAATGTTGTTCTTTATATCTTACAACTTATTCGTTTCTTTACATATATTAAAATGAAAACTTCGTCATATCAACATATCGACAAACAAATGCACACACATATTTTTTATTAAATCACAGCATTTAATTTATGACACCAAAAAACTTTGCCAAGAAACTACTATTCAATTAATTTTACAGTCACAAACAGAAACTTACATTAAATTTATACCGAAATTTACAACAAAAAACAAAAAAAACACTAACAAACCAGTTAACATAAACATACATACATAGCTACATATTTATACGAAAATGTATAAAACTTTAAATCTAATATTTCTAAAGACAAGCAATAAACCACCACTGGCACCTAAGGCTCTGTGAAGATGGCACCGCAACAAGTGAATTAAAAAAAAAATGTCAATCGTTTGCTCATGGTTTGCTCAGGTTTGCCCAGGAAAAATTTTCGTTTGCCCACCCTTAGTTCAAAAATTATTGAAAAAACAAATTTTTCGAATGTGAAGTTGGCTCCGCCAAAATCGAATTTTTGCAAAAAAAAACGTAAATCGTTTATTTGAGCAGACTTTTTTGCCTAAATCGTTTGCTCATCGTTGTCTCATCATTTTAAAGAAAGAAATTTCATTTTTTCATGCATATTTCAAAATTTATTGCAAAATAAAAATTTTTGGGGCTGTGAAGTTGGCACCGCAACAAGTGAATTTAGAAAAGAAAAATAAGTCAATCGTTTGTTTATTTTTCAATAATTTTTGAACTAAGGGTGGGCAAACGAAATTTTTTCCTGGGCAAACCTGAGCAAACGATGAGCAAACGATTGACATTTTTTTTTTTTAATTCACTTGTTGCGGTGCCAACTTCACAGCCCAAAAAATCTTTATTTTGCAATAAATTTTGAAATATGCATGAAAAAATGAAATTTCTTTCTTTAGAATGGTGAGACAACGATGAGCAAACGATTTAGCCAAAAAAGTCTGCTCAAATATACGATTTACATTTTTTTGCAAAAATTCGAACATTGCTTCATATTCCAAAAATTTTATTTTTCAATAATTTTTGAACTAAGGGTGGGCAAACGAAAATTTTTCCTGGGCAAACCTGAGCAAACGATGAGCAAACGATTGACATATTTTTTTTTTTTTAATTCACTTGTTGCGGTGCCAACTTCACAGCCCAAAAAATTTTTATTTTGCAATAAATTTTGAAATATGCATGAAAAAATGAAATTTCTTTCTTTAAAATGATGAGACAACGAGGAGCAAACGATTTAGGCAAAAAAGTCTGCTCAAATAAACGATTTACGTTTTTTTTTTCAAAAATTCGATTTTGGCGGAGCCAACTTCACATTCGAAAAATTTGTTTTTCAATAATTTTTGAACCCAGGGTGGGCAAACGAAAATTTTTCATGGGCAAACCTGAGCAAACGATTGACAAATTTTTTTTTTTTTAATTCACTTGTTGCGGTGCCATCTTCACAGAGCCGGCTGGCCTTACCAATAACTTTCTTTCATTAAAATGGCATTTGTAAATAACAAAATTTGTATGTGAGCATGTTTGTGTAAATGCAAATTTCTTGTAAATATGTGAAAAATAAATTTGTCATGCAATAGCCAACAATTATACGCAATACTTGTGTTGTAGATATTTGTGAAGTACACCATTGCGTATGCGTAATATTTTTAATTTTTTGCTCGATTTCTACAGAAAATAATCAAAGCCATAAACTCGTTATGTGCGTACATACTATCTACCCTTGTGTTTGTGTATCTAAGCGTGTCCAATAAAAGTTGATAGAAAATGCATATTTCACACGCACAGACCGACGAACAGACGGACGGTCGGACTTACTTGCAGAAGGGTACAACATCACAACCGGCAGCTGAGACGTTGGGCGTTGTCTGAGAATGCCATCATTCCCAAGGAGTTCATTATTAAAAAAGAATGTGTGAGAAATATTTAAATATATGCATCATATACATAAATTACGTGCATGTACATATGTATATGTACATACGAGTATATGACTTGTGTATATCATTGAAGTGAATTGAAGTAATTTTAATACACACCATAAGGGTCGCATATATGTATGTTTTTGTGTGTTGGCATGTATGCATTTTCGTTCACTCTTTGGGGAGAAATACGAAATAAATTTGCAGAATTCATTTGCTTATATGAATTTTCTGCTTTCTATAAGTGATTTGTAGTTTTGTGACTTCTTCGAAGGCTGTGAAGTTCATATTTGACTTGGAGGTAATTTCTAAGAATAATTCGGGGTAGATATGAAGCATAAGCTGATTGTAAGTGGGTAGCAAACCAAATAAAGTTTAGCATAGCATTAAAGAAGACATAAAGGACCATCAGAAAAATTATAATTTTTTCAGAGGAAATGTCATAAGTTCTGAATACAACTTTTTAGAAGCTTCGCGTATCTGCTTTCGGTGGCAGTCTGAGTGTAAGGCAACGCGACTGTGACTAGTTGTGAAAACAATTTAAGAATGCCAACGAGCTAATTAACCTGTAGGGATAGTTCTATTGTTGATTCTTATCCGCTACTTGCCGTCGCCAACGTACAAAAGTTCATAAATATTCTCAAACTGCTTTCTTTGATTACTCTAAAGACCATCTGATTTGATATTAATATCATTCAAGCATTTCTGCCTTATATTAACTGTATCCATAATAATAAACACACTATAAATTCGGTTTACTTTCAAAGTATCGACTTCGTTGCAGCGGTACTTCGACAAGTGTGGAAAATAATTAGACCAAATTGATATGATAGGCCATTTCTTGGTGGCTTTCAGTCATTTGGATCATCAATAATCTCTTTGGAGTTCAGTATTTGGGCTTTGTGTTGTTTGCAAACAAATAGAGACGCAAGAATGTACCTGAAAAAATCCAATGTTGATGTTATTCTCACCATAAAAACAACAACAAAAAATAAGAAATTAGAAAATAAATACACATTGATCTTCTTCTTATTCTTATTAATTGGCGCGTAACCGTCTAGACGATTATGGCTGAGTCCCATATAGCGCGCCAGTCTCTGCTGTTTCATGTTGCGTGATGCCAATTGGAAATACCAAGGGAGGACGAGTCAGTCTTCACCTGCTCTTCGAAACGCAGTAGAGCTCGCACTTTTCTTCTACCTTTAGCGGGTTTCTATAGAAATACTTTCTTGGCCGGAGCACCTTCATCCATTCTCACGACATGACCTGTCTAACGCATCCGCTGGATCTTTATTCGCTGAACAATGTCGATCGATATGTGCATAAAGTAATTGTAGTATTTAAATCCACTCATTTATGTGCTCTCTTTTAACATTCCTGCCTTAAATCTACATAAATGCTTTTGCATGCCTTTGAGTTTGTGTATCGAAATAATAACTAAAATAATATTTGCTACATTTAAATGTGCCTGTTAGTTATTTTGGTTTATTAAATTAAGATTTCCATGGAAATTCCAAAATCGCATAAAGTGAATAAAGTGAATGTTTGCTGGCGATGATGAACAAATAGCCGATCAATGCATGCAGCATATGAAGAAGCATTTGGATGTACTTGCATACTCGTATATAGATGTAGGTAAATATAGAGAAAGGAGCAGCTGATATAAACAATGGGCCATAGTCATAGTCGATTTAAAACAGTGTTTTACCACACTTAGAATGATGCTAGCATAAACGTCATTTTATCTCTGTCATAGTCGACTTAAAATGAGTTTTATCACTAAAATAGCGTTCTAACTTTAAAATGAGGTGAATGTCATTTTAAAAACTTAAAATATTGTTCTAAGCTGGGAATTCGTCATGAAAACTATGAAAATAGAAAGAGAGTACGTGAATTCAATAAAAACAAAAATAAATAAAACATATAAAGAAGACATTTTAATAAATATGTTTGGAAATGGCAGAATTTTTCAAAATTTTGCCATTATAGACTATGCTATGCCGGAACGGAGAACAAAGGTATGTATATAGAAACCGATGTGATCCGTTGCAAATGGAGGAAGAGGAATGTTATTCGAGATATTGCTTTGATAAGGCCACAGTGGATTATCATATAGATATTTTAGAGCCTGTCAGTAATAGGGGACTTGGGATTGCAAGTTCTGACGAAATTACGACTTTTAGAGCGAAATGCTCATCGGGTGGCACTCAATGCTTTCCCGCAGACAAGCTTTTTCTCCCGCGATCCACTTTGATTCAGGAGCTCGTTTTGTTCCCTAAAATCACAAGCTTATTTTGATTTACATACATACATATATGAAGTGTGTAGTTTTATCTCCAGTAGTTTTATCTTCCACAATAAATTTTTATCTCAAAGTTTAATTCACTTTTAGCTGCTCCATATTTTAAATATACGATTAAAATAAAATTTGCAAAAACAAAAAAGCGAAGAGATATGTATGTACATACATTTGTAGATACGCTTACTTTTTTGAGTAAAGGTCCCCACAAACAGAAGCGATACGATACAGCCCACACAGCAAAATCGTGCATGACGCGATACGCATGGGCTATATCGTATCGCTTCTGTTTGTGGGGACCTTAATACTTGTTGTTGACACAGGGTGAACTTTTAAAACACTCGAAATTTCTTAAAATTACAGAGCGATTCTTATTATTTTATATGGGTAACCCTGTTCCGTTTCATTTTAGCAAAAACGTTGTTCTGACTGGTCTATAAACACCACTATTTTAAACGTCGCTCTAAATTTAATACCGATTTTAACTAAAACCGATTTTAGTGAACGACTATGACTACGGCCCAATGTGAATATATGCATAAATATATTTATTTAACCCATTTCACATATATTTTGGCACACATATATAAGTTTTAATTTAATTACATATATATTTATGTATGTACATTAGGCCGTCTCGCCTTATATGGACTAAAAAAAAGTCCACCTTACGCCCCCCATATGATTTCTCTTTCGAAAAAATTTCTGGAAAAAAATTTTATTTTTTTTGGACGCCACTAGATGTCGCTAAAATTCATTTTTTCATATCTTCGGTATTTATAGACGGATATCCTAAGTTTGACACACCAATCTCTTTAGCATGGTTTCTATTTTATAATTGTATTAACCCTCTGTGCGCCATTGGAGTCACTTCCATCCAGTACTTAGTATATACCACCTTAATGTAACATTTTTTCAGGGCATGTTAAACGTCATCAGCAGAACGAAAAAAGACACTGAAGATGGCGCATATTAGCCGAAACCGGTTTGTCTCCAAACCAAACTTGACAAGGGATGACGGAGGATCGTTCCCCAATACATCATATTCCTACCCTGTCGGAAAAACAAGCAAGCAAAAAGTCATCAAAAAACATTAATCTTTTGCAAAAAAAAAGTATTTCGATCGGTTCAGTAGAACCGGTAATAAAACACTAACATTCCGCGGAATATAAGTTTCTCGCTTCCTGTGGTCTTTTAGGTTAATTTTACAAAGATATTTTCTGAAGATACTCCTACTGAAATTCTATACGGAATAATTTTCTAGAACATTTTGCTATTTCCTGACTGTATAAAACGGGGGTCAAAATAACCCTTTTAAGGCGTGCTAGCTGGTTACGGCGAACTTCTTTTTCGTGATACGCTCTAATGTACATACGTACAAATGTGTATCACTGCAAAGTACGTATTTCAATTGATACAATTGCTTCTGCTCAATGCTTGTCGCCGCCTTGCCTTGTCACTGATTTTAATGAATTTATCTTCTACATATATTCCCCTACGTGTATTACCTCTATACTTGCTCTGAGATTGCATACAAGCTCACCATGTCACAAATGTGATTTGAGCGCCATCTAACTATTAATTTGTTGTTGTCGCTAGTGTGACTAAATATATATGTATGTAAATTAATTCACCACTGCATACTGCTTAGACGATTTAGTAAATAGAGACATGTACATAAATTCAGATTCTAGAAATTGTTAGGCATACAGAAAATAAAGGCTCATTAACCTTTAAGTGACGAGGTGAAATTTTGTGACATAGTTTAAGACGTGGTGGTAAATTTTTTTCTACGCAGTTTACTTAAAACTCTCAATAAAAAATAAATTTTTTTATAATAATTTTTGCATTGGAAAGAGGCCAGTCCTTTTTCAAATGAAATTAATAAAAAAAAAAGTTAATTAAATTTTTTAAATCAACAAAGTTTTTACTATAATTCACAAGGCCTTGTTCTTTCAAAATAGCGAAAACATCACATGAGAACCTTATAGATGAAAGGTAAAACAAAAACTTTCTTTAAACTTTAGAGACGGTTTTGTCATAAAAAAATATATATTTTAAATATATAATAGGAATTTTATTTAAAAAAATTTTTTTGTAGAAAATGCTGGCCAGTCTTTTTGAAGTTTTTTTCATAACAACGTGAGCGTATAAAATGAATCACGAAACGAATTTTTTAATTTTTCTTCCAATAATCATTTGAAGAAGTGGTAAAATTAATAATCCATGTTATTCAAATTGCCAGTGAGAGAAGTTTTAAATGGAAATAAATTATTTTTGAAGAAAAAGTTACGTTAACGTCGAGGTGTGGTAATTTTTACCCCGATATCATAATTTATCCGTTATTGGAGTTCTTACACCATAGAAACTATACTGATCGATAATTATGATGACATGAGTAGATTCTAAACGCATCAAAATGCTGCAGAGAAGCGAGAAGTGGTAAATTTCCAAAAATTGTATTCGAAGAAAAACTAACGTTAACCTAGACGTGGGGTAATTTTTACCCCACCATCATCATTTCTCGTCAAATGTTACACCTTCCTCCATAAAAACAAAACGGGTCAATAATTATAACGAGATGGGAAGATACTAAGAGGGTAAACTTGCTGGATGGTAAGTTAAAAGAGATATTTAAAGAAACTGTAAGTCGGTGTAAAAATTACCACCACGTCGTATGTTAAAGGTTAAGCCAATCAAGGGTTTCTTCACTGAACAATTTATTCTTACTCTTGAATTCGGTCAAGTCTTATCACCTCTCAACGAGTTAAATACCAGAATTTTCTTATAAGTGCTTAATTTACCAGCAAATTCGTTTTAAGATATGCAATGGAATGGACTGGGCTGGACTGGACTGGACTGGACTAGACTGGACTGGACTGAACTGAACTTGAATAGAATGGACTGGAATGGAATTGTGGTAGGCCGGGAAAAGTATGTCTTTCCCAAGCGCTCAGACATATTTTCCTGTTGTAAATACTTTAGAAAAGATCAGGATGTAAGTAAGAGTTAGGATGGTGGAATCAGAGTTCCTTTGCAAACCTTCCCGATTCGTTTATAAATCTGAGAAGTTTATCGAGTGGAAGAGAATGCGCATCCGCCATTCCAAGTACATCTGATCCGAGAATGCGCAATCTTAGTACAGCTAAAGCCGGATAGGTTCATAGAAAATGCTTTGTGCCGTTGTCGTCTTCTTCCTGACAAGATAGCCCTAATGAGATAGGCATAATGATACCTATAGTGGTTCTGTGCTGTCCCCAATGATTGCGTCCCATACGTCCACGCTACGGCCCGAACACGGTCTACAGTTGCCAGCCGGATCCAGTACCTTATTCTGCTTTTGATCCGTATGTATAGATTATTATCTTCGGTATTCCCAGATGAGTTTCTGGATCTCTCGATTGATCTCTTGTGAGGAAATCGTCAGCGTAACGCCCACCAAAGGATACTCGGGGTAAGAGCTTGTAGGGTTGGGCGATATATATCGATATATCAATATATCGATATTTTTAAAATAGTACAGCCGATAATATCGACGATATTTTGAACTACCGTGCATCGATAATCGATAATTTTTTGCCATTTCGAGCCAAATTCGATATTTTTCATACATTTCTGATTCGCTTCGAATTTAACAGCAGAACATTTTTTAAGAAGTGGTATAACCATAATGTCCGGGTGCTTGAATTTACATTACTTTCTTCTTCAAGCAATTCTTAATGATTTTTATGTTTATACTTCAGGATTCGTAGAATATCTGTAGATCCATCCAACTTTAACAACAAATATCTAATAAACTATAAGTTTGCGGCAAGTTTGGATTCCAGTTTTGAGATCTGTGAGAGCACCTCTAGCCCCGTGAAGAAGTGGTTTTTCGCGGGACGTGGTTCCTTAATGTGAAGCCAGCCCCTTCGATATATTGATATATCGATGTTTTTACACGGCATAAATCGATGTTTTTTTAAATATCGATACAATATATATCGATATATATTTCCAATTTGCCCATCCCTAAGAGCTTGTCATTTGGGTACCAGCTTGTCAAAATGTATTGCTATGACAGCCTGCTGAACAACTCTCCGCGCCCGAGCTGTAATCGTCGTGCCACGTTGAGATATAGAGCGATCTGAATTTTTTTTTATCCGGTAGACATGTTAATCCTAGACTACACATCGTAGTTAACTTACCAGTAACAGCATTGATATGCATAGCTTCTCACCAAAAAATCTAAGTCTTATTTAAGAATTAAAACAGCAGGTTTAAAGGCTTACGAAATAAGGCCTGCAAATTATAAGGGTACCAAATTTGTATGGCGTAAGGCTTAAAATAAGGCTGATTTTCCTGTGTTGATGTCATCAGACCATAAGGAGTACTCTTTCTCTCTCTCTCTGAGAGCACACCTTATTCTAAAGGCTTATCCGCCAATGCGAAATAAGGCCTATAATAATAATAATACAATGGCGCTATTATAACTCTGACGAGTTTTATGGCCGAGCTTCTCTCCCAATTCGAGGTGTGCTCCTTTTTGTTTTTCCTACTAATTGGGTGGACCTACAGTTTTATGCCGGCTCCGAACGGCGAATGCATTTTTTGTGAGAAGCTTTTTCATGGCAGAAATACACTCGGAGGGTATGCCGCCCACTACCGAGAGGTGACCAAAAAATCCAATAATTGGATTTTTACTAATTGGAAGAATTTTTTGGTGTTTTGCTCGGACCGTGGTTTGAACCCGAGACCTCTGGCATAGCAGGCGAGCTCTCTACCCACTGCATCACAGCGGCCAATAGCGAAATAAGGCCTAGATAAGTATTAGAAAGTTAGGAGCAGACATAGTGAGTGCATAACAGAAGCAGCGCTGTCAACGTACTCCTTTTTAACACGCTTTTATTAGTTTCACCTGTATGTATGTATGTATGTATGCATGTATGTATGTATGTATGTATGTATGTATGTATGTATGTATGTATGTATGTAAACAGTGTATACTTTTAGGCGAAAGCGTGGGTATTCATACACTGAAGTTTTTCAGTGTGAGGTCTGCTTATTTATACCTGATTTGTCAACAATAAGCAAAACTTTTTGCAGAGTAAAAATGAAGGTGCCAGAGTAAAAGATAAACGCCGATCAATGCAGTTCTTACTATTTCTCCTTGCACTCTGCCCACCAATTTTTTTAACCTTCTTTCTACCTACATACATATGTATGTACGAATTATAGCAAATATTTAAATCTCAGCTGCAGGTTATTTTCCCATTTTCACAAATTGTTTATACACATATTTCAATTGGCAGTTAACAAGTATTTCACAACCACAGAACTTCATAACTCTTGCAACCGGCCTATGGCAATAATAATAGTTAATAATAATATTTGATTGTATGTGAATTAATATGTCGTGTTATATTTATGTACATACATATATGCAATGTTTATTATTGTTGTATTTGCTTGCATCTGCCTTGTTTATTTGTTAACTTAAATGGCAATTATAACAACAAATATGGTCAACTGGTCTCTCTCAACTCGAGCTCAAATAGTTTATGGTCACATTATACGAGTACATAGTACATACATACAGAAATGAAAACGTATGAATAAATATGAATGGTAATGAAAATTGATTTATTTCTGTTGTTTTATTAAGTCTTTGAAATAACTTCATTATTTATTATCGTAATCGGATAAAATGTGTAGATAAAGAGCGATTTTGAATAAGTTAAGAAAATGTATGAGGGTTTATAAGTCATATATCAAAATTGTGTTTGGCATAACTTTAGGCTGTTTTGAAAGAAATTAAAAATAATTGGTAACTATTTAGATAGGGAAGTTTATGTTTATCTATTTATGTATATGTCTAACTATATACAACTTCATCCTTTGTTACTAAGGTGAAGCTAATAAAAATACTCAAAGCAGTTTCCAAATACATACATAAGGTGAATTTTGTTGAAATGTGGTTATTTCTGCTATGAAAATGCTTCTCACAAAAAAATGCATTCGCTGTTCGGAGCAGGCCCATCCAACTCAGATACTCTGATCAAAGTAGACGTTAGTAGTCCTGTCCTTTGAAAGAAGACTTTTAGTCTATTCCACCCTCCTACGAAGAAATACTTGTTCGGTGGTTCTGTAGGAGTAGCTTTGGACAGCGGTTGGTTAGGTTTACCGGGTTAAAGTCTCACACTTTTCGGCTTTCGATGCCTCCCCCTACTATCAAACAAAAAAAAAACAAAAAAGGACCATCCACTTAGTAGGCAAGCTCATTGGAAGCTCATTGGAAGCTTATTGGAAGCTCGGCCTTAAAACTCGCCAGAGTTATATCAGCGCTATTGTATTAATATATTTTTATAAAATAGATTTGCTTCAGCTTTGTACTGCGACCATTAGCTCTATTGTGCCCTCTCCTCAATCACAATATCACATCTTAGCCGAGTTCCTCCAGAAATCGAAGGCTAGCGTTCGGCTTTAGATACTGAATCTGCCCTTGACCTGGCCAAGACGTACCTTGCAATGGCATCGCACATCGACCAGTATATCTTCTGCAGACTTATATTCCCTATCACAGAAGCGACATAGACCACTTGAGAGGATACCTAGTCTATGCATATGTTTGCTAAGCCTGCAATGTCCTTTGAGAATTATTGTCGGTATTTTCACATTATTATTAGAATGGTTCGGAAGCCCATTGAATCGACATATGTTACACACTCTCACTAGTCCCTTTTCCTGTCGTATTCCATCGGTCTGGCGCCAGTGCTGTTCCCTCAACTTCCTTTCATCGCTCCTGAGCTCGTTTCAGATAGCATGTGGGCCTTTTGCTATGAATGGCTCAGGTTCTATTGGTTTGGTAGACGTCGCCTGCCTGGTCAGGCTATCGGCCTGCTCATTGGTCTCTATTCTCTAGTCTAGGAAAATAATCTAAAATTTAACTTTGCACAATGAAAATAAATACTCCTTTTCTTTATCGAAAATTTTGTGTTTTTCATTTTTGATGTCCCCGACTATTGAATACCTTCAAGTTGCTGTGTCATGCTAAAATTATAGCTTATGTAGGTCTGTCCTATGTCAAATAACTTATTACACTGGTCGGCAACGAATACCTCCTTTAAGCTATAGCACAGAGTCGACTTTTAAGTGATTCGAATTTGCTCTATAAAAGTTGTGTTTTATAGTTCTTGCTCAAGTGGAGATTCAACTCAAATATTAAACGAACATTTAGCAATAAAATTTTCTGTTTTCCTATAATTATGTCAAGGTCCCGAATCCGATTTATTTCAACTTCTAGATTTTGCAATGAAATCGTCTTAACAAATTCGTAGCATATAACACTGTCTGACCTTTAACGCTCAGCTGAAGCCAACCAAACACAAAACAAAAAAAAAAAAACATTTTATCAGCTTTATTGTTTCAAATCGAATTGCAGAAATTTACTGCGATTACAGTAATTAATGTAAAATTGTGAATGCAAACAGACATAGTTACACAAATTTATATGCACATTTGAAGACATGATTGTCCGCGAATTCACAATAATGTATACATTAATATTTTAGCAGATGTGAACTGTAAATACATTTGTAAAATATACATATATGAATGCATGTATGACTACATGGATGGACATTAGGATGTGTAACTACCATTTATTTTTTTTTTTTTCAAAAGCAAGAAAGTAAATTTCAAATTTTGTAACAGCAACAAACTGAGGCTGCTTCAGCGTATAAACGAGTGCAGTAAAGTATCGCAGTCCTTTTTGCTTTGTGATAACACTGTGCAATAGCACTTTTGGGGCGCGATAATTTCCACACAGAATGAAAGGCCACTATCCATATACATCGTTACTATATTATAATAGATTACACAAACCATTTTGCCTCATTTGGTAAAAATTTTTTTATTGCCATTTTAAATTGACGAAATTTTGTCTGAGTGATTTTTAAATAAATGAAAAAAGGCTTAATTAAATATTTTGTTAGGAAATATATAGTAAAATTGCACAATCTTTAATTACGTAGAATACATTAACGCTCCAATACCATCAAGAAGCGGTCGTTTTGACCCCTTTTTCAAAAAAAAAAAAAACCGAAAAAATAGCATCTTGAAAGTAGCTAGTGGGTTAGAATGTTCTAGAAAATTATTCGCAATAAAATTTCACTAGCGGTCTGTCCATACAAAATATGTGTGCAAAGAAAATGAAACCAACAGGCGCCAATAGACATATGTACCTTCCAAGTCAGAGCATCCCAGAACTATACGGTAACAACGCCTAGTTAGTTAGCATTTGTCTCTTATGGTTGATTGTTAAACCTTCGTCATATGCCATCATCATTACAATAAATCTTCAGCAATACAACCCTAATACTTTAACTGCCTGTCATATATTTCTCACTCACATATGTATGTATCCACGCATAACCAAGCCTATTGCCCTCTAGCCACCCAACAGCGAACAGCATCCCCATTGGCTGTAAATTCACAGCAAATGGATTTAAACGCTTTTGTTGTGCCGGCATATTACTTAAGTAATTGCTTCCAAGCTGCATAAGTGCATGTGTGGCCTTGCTGCAGCAGCAGTAGTGATGGGCGAGTCCGAGATGTTTAGACAATCGAAAGAATCGCCATCGTTGCAAAATCACAATCGAGTCAAAAGTTGACTCGCTCCTCGACTTCACAATCGAGATGTTTTTGCGATTGTTCCGAGTCAGCGAGCCGGAGGTTGTTTCGATGACATCTCGACTACACAACCGAGATGTTTTTGCGATTGTTCCGAGTCGGCGAGTCGGAGGTTGTTTCGATGACATCTCGACTACGCAAGCGAGATGTTTTTGCGACTGTTCCGAGTCGGCGGGCCGGCTGTTGTTTTGATGATTTGTTTTAGTTGATAAAATAAACTGAATGAGTGTTGTTGATGAAGAAAGTAGGATTGTTAATGGAAGTGAGGCAAATACATATGTAAATAAATGAACCAAATTGAAAAATATGCTATATATATACGCTGCATTTTTGCAATCACAATTAAAGAGTGTCGTGCTTAATAAATACAATTAATTATTTAAACATTAATACATTAATAAATTTTCTGAAGTGAGACGCTTACGAAACAAATTAATTTTACGAGAAGTAACAACGGCAATAGATTTGTACCACTGTATACTTTTTTAAGCAATGTAATGCTTTGAAAATGAGAGGAATCATTGGCGAGTCCGAGATGTTTTAGCGATTGTTTCGACTGGCGGCCATTTACGACTTGACTCGAATACGAATGAAAACCATCGAGAGCATTCGAGATGTTTCAACAATCGAGAGAATCGAATAAAACATCTCGGACTCGCCCATCACTAAGCAGCAGCAGCAGCAACTTATGACGACGCATAATATAAATGCATACATAACATGACTTGATGGGCGCATATGCACAAACATATGAACATATGATG
This sequence comes from Urophora cardui, assembly GCA_960531455.1. Taxonomy (NCBI): domain Eukaryota; kingdom Metazoa; phylum Arthropoda; class Insecta; order Diptera; family Tephritidae; genus Urophora; species Urophora cardui. The sequence goes on along the minus strand of OY482674.1, from coordinate 115,792,182 downwards.
GCTTTAGCTCTGACTTTGTGTCTCGACATGTGAACATTTGCTTATAAGTGGGGACATACATATGTACGTAAAATATGTACATATACTAAAGTACAAAACAATGTACATAAACACACCATATTGAGTACTTTATTGATACGCTTAACAATGAACTTATTTAACCTTAAGTGTACACTTTAGATTGTCTTGTATTGTTGCTGTTGTTGTATTTTATACCACTTGACTACACCTTTAAAATCATTTGACGTGCTTAAATTGAAATTTGCACTTGCATACATATAGGGTGACGAGAAAAGTCATATCGACACATCTTAGCAGAACAATGAAAAGGAGTTGTTTCTTACATTTTGTATGACGATGTTGATCACTCATCTAGAGGCGAATGGAAAAACAGAAGGAACGAAAAATGATATTGGAGAGATGGCACATCGCCGAAACCGATTTATTTCCAAAACCAAACTTGACAAGAGATTCTTCCACAACATAGTAGAATACTACGAATTTCGCTTCACCTTAAAACACACAGGGAAAATTCTATCCTCACATTTCCTTCTTTAAATTCTGATCATTAACATGGAAGACTAATTAGGAATTGTACTTCGTCCCTTAGATTTATTGTACTGCTTCAACTTACCGATTCCGATATCAACACGAAAACAGATTATATCTGTCCTATAACAGTCATCGATACCAACTATGAGATCATCTTTCTATCAAGGAAGGACTAGAGAGATGTTAAACTCGCTCAGAGATTCGATGTTTCAGTTTTAACGGACAGGTCCAAGATGGCGCGCAGATCTGGTATCTTCGCAACTCAGACTCAGACGGACACTTCCATGTCAATGAGGTTCCCGGACACGGCGAGCGTTTTTCGTTCTGAAGTTTTCACCATACAGGACGCCTGAAATGCAAATAAACATCGGAAAGTGACAGTGTCGGAAATAGGAAAGCAATTTTCTTGGATAGTAGTAGCGGCTCTGAAGCCTGTGGGATCTGTAACGTTATCATCAAGACTGGTCAGGTGGTGTAGGGACTGGGTCATAAGCTTATCGAGTCGACGGGGCACCACGAAATTCCGAAAAACGAAATGGCTGATGAGTTAGTACGGCGACGCTCGACTCTTGTTGTCGCAAAAGTTTGGACGCTCCTTTGAAGAGGCTAAAACAAGGTGGAAACCGTTGCCGGCCAGCAGCATCTGCGGAAGTCTGTCGCCATCATATAATGAGATGCGATCCTCAGCGATTCTAAGGATGGACAGCAGCGACATTTCCCGCTTAACTGCGGTGTTAACAGCACACTGAGCTATTGGTAGCCATGCAACCTGACTGGGTTTGGATCATAACACTCTATGCCTCATAGACCATATCACTTTATGTCTGTAGCGGAGGAGATGGTCGAGCACCTGCTATGTGAGTGAGCCAAGGCAGTTAATAGCATCATGTCCTGGGGGTGGCTTTTGTAGCACCCCGTAATAATTATATGAATTTACGTATGTATGTATGTGTAAATAGATGGCAGTATAAATTCATTTACCTTAAGCTGCTGTTATAAACTTACATTAATATACAACAATAGATACACACACATGTACCTACATATTAGGGATTCCAAATCCCGGGATCCCGGGATCCCGCCCTCTTTGACACCCCGAAAATTCCGGGATAGCTAGAATTTTATCCCGGGATTTTCGGGATAAGATAAAGAGAGAATATTCCGCTATTAAAGCAAAGAAAAGTTATATTTTATATAATTTTTATTGGTCTCAGATCTGTATACTAATAGCATTTCCTATTCTGAGTGAAAATGTTGCATTATTACATTGCAGCATTATCAACATGTGTCCTGTACCCTCTTAAAATTTTGCATTTTTCATGTGATGAATGAAACAAAAATAATGCAACTCCTTAGTTGGGCTAAGAGCAGAAAATGTTGCCCGTAGTCGGGCCAGTTTTATATTTTGTCAATAGAACAAAAAAAGTGTTGAGTCTGTGTGGAAGAGAACAAAAAAATGTGACAGCCGGAAGAAAGTGCGACATTTTTGCTAGAATAAAAGAGTCCATTGGCAAAATTCATTTGATAATTTCTATTTCCTGATTTTTGGTCATTTATTTCTCAAACGTTTTTTGGAATTTTCCCACATGGAAAGTAAATAATGGAAGAAAATGGAAACAAAATTTTAATTAGACTTGATAGTCTTACAACACTGTACTAAAATTAAATACGCAGCTGCATACTCGGAATTCATATCAAAATTTGTGCCTCCGATATTTATCTATTCAGAAGTTGCATTAATTTTCTGAATTTTTCGGAAAGCTTATACATAGATATCTGAATAAGATTCCCGAAAAAGCAAAGCGCTGTTTTCAAGAGAAATGATCGTTCTTTCAATAGCTGCAAAATCTTTTAATGAAAGTAAGTAATTTAACAAATTGAGCAGTGAATATATCAAAAAATCGCATTTTTCGCCTCTTTGGACATGAATATCTCAAAACCTACACGTATTACCGAAAATCCGACTTCAGCTTCAGAATCAGCGCACCGAAATCCTTTAGAAAAGTAGAATTTTATTTGAGTTATAAAATTTTTTGGAAATTTGTCGGCCTGTGTAATTAAAATCCAAATCTCGGGATAAATCCCGGAATCCCGGGATTATAAAAGAAAATCTCGAAAATCCCGGGATCTTAAAAATCGGAAAAATTGGAATCCCTACTACATATGTACTAGGCCGGAGCGATTTGTATGGAGGGAAATTCCATAATTCCAAACAGCATACGTCTACGTTTTGGGGTATAACTCTGCAATTTTTGTAGCTAAACTGCTGAAATTTGGATTTGTAGCATCTGTTGTATTGTTGTATACAAAGTTCTGTCAGCGCAAATCATTCATATCGGAGATTCCATACCATAATTTTGGACTAAAGAAAAAAATTAAAGCGTGAATAACGGGTATTCATGAACATTGATGTGTAAACAGTTTCGAAATCGGATATTTATACCCTTTTCCTTATTCCTTTTTTTCCTGGTTTTCTATGGATTAAAAGGCGACTATCGTTTTTGTAATTTTTTGTTGTCATTGTGACTGCTACTATATTGTTGTTTTTGTTTGTTTTGGTTTTTGGTTTTTGACTTTTGATTTTTTATTTTGTTTTGTTTTGTATTGCTCAGAAACATGCAAGATCATCCGAGTCCACGTTTGATCCATATCTGGAGACCCGGCCTAGAAATCATAAAGAGTAGAGCTCTGTGTAGAAGTCTTGCTCAACACCTTTCATTTGATACCAATATTGCTCAAAAAGATTCGGGGTTAATCCGGGGTCACATTTTGACCCATATTTGGGGACCCGACCTAGGACTCATAATGAATAGAGCTCTATCTGAAAGCCCTGCTCAACACCTTTCATTTGATAACAATATTGCTCAGAAACATTCAAGAATCATCCGGATCCTCGTCTTGACCCATATCTCGGGACCCGATCTAGGAATCATAAAGAATAGGGCTTCCTGTAGAATCCCTGCTCAAAGCCTTTTATTTCATACTAATATTGCTCAGAAACATGCAAGATCATCCGGGTCCTCGTATTGACCCATATTTGCGGACCCGACCTAAGAACCATGAAGAATAGAGCTCCCTGTAGAAGGCCTCCTCAAGATCTTTCATTTGATACCAATTTTGCTCAGAAACATTCAAGGATCTTCCAGGTCCTCGTTTTGACCCATATCTGGAGACCCGGCCTAGAGGTCACAATTAAAAGAGCTTGATATCAAATTCCTGCTCAAAACATTTCATTTGATACCAATATTGCTCAGAAACAATCAAGGATCATCCGGGTCCTTGTTTTGACCCATATCTGGAGACCCGGCCTAGAGGTCACAATTAAAAGAGCTTCATATCGAAGTCCTGCTCAAAACGTTTCATTAGATACCAATATTGCTCAGAAACATGCAAGATCCTCGTTTTGACCCATATCTCCGGACCCGACCTAGGGACCATAAGGAATAGAGCTCCCTGTAGAATGTCTGCTCAAAACCTTTCACTTGATACCAATATTTTTCAGAAACATTCAAGGATCATTCGGGTCCTCGTTTTGACCCATATCTCGGGACCCGACATAGGAATCATAAAGAATAGAGCTCCCTGTAGAAGGCCTGCTCAAGACCTTTCATTTGATACCAATATTGCTCAGAAACATTCAAGGATCATCCGGGTCCTCGTTTGACCCATATCTGGAGACCCGGCCTAGGGGTCACAATTAAAAGAGCTTCATATCGAAGTCCTGCTCAAAACCTTTCATTTGATACCAATATTGCACAGAAAATTAGATAGGTAGATGTAGGTATGCATATCCATACATTTGCATACATGTTCAAACAGGTTGGTCCTTTTTATTTTGCCTATTTGTGCCATTGTTGCAGAAAACAACAACAACTTCACTTCGCTTCATTGCTGTTGTTGTTGATATTTGCATTTGTACGGCTATGCATGCAAGCATTTGTAAGTACATGTCTAGCTACTTACCTAACACTGACAATGCCAAGCTATTCACACGGACACAGCAGCGCACTAACACAAAGGTCATTTACGGTTTACGCGTAAACTTTACCTGTTTTTTGAAATTACTCGTAGCTACAGCAAAGATGTTTACACATCAAAAATAGTGCGTTTTAGTTCACCTATACCGGAAGATAAATTACAATTTCAAATGATGGATGTTATACTCAATTTACCTATCTTTAAGTAATTTGCATGAAAATTTGAGATATCTTATATCCAGCTAGAGATAATTGCGAAAATATGCGATATTGAGCTTTCAGCCTCCAAAGCCGGAAATCAAGCTCATCAAATTTTAATTGTGATTTCACATTTGGATTCAGCATAAAATTTTGGTTGAATTTGATATGAATATTGGTCTGGTAATTTTTTGGTTGATTTTTGTCCAATTTTTATTTTAAAAAATCCGTCTTGATCCACAAAAACCAAATTCCGAAACATCGAATCAAATTTTAGACAAATGCGGAAGAAATGGCAGAGTTTTCTACCAGAAAAATGAGGGGAATCCCAATTTCGATGGCACGATATTGGTTAGTAAATCGCTCCGGCCTAATAAGTATATACGCATCTACTCATACATTGAAGCATAAATCTATTTAGATTTACAGAAATCAGTGGAAATTCACCATTTGTCAGGCAATACAAATGTGGACTTGTATAGTATTTAAATATGTATTTATAAACAATGTACATACTAGATATGTACATACCTATACATAGGTAATGTTATTTTAGCTGAATAAATTGTTGTGATTGTGTGCTTGGTAAAATCATATACAATTGTGCTTACGTAAATACATTTCTACGATGTACCTTTTGTACACATATTTACACCTTAACAAAGTTATTTAGTTAGCAAAATTATTTAGTTATTCCATTGGGTGTTGTTATTGTGGCGTGGTGCGGTGTTGTCCTTATTTGAAATTCCTCCCAGCAAATGTCCTCATCATACGAGCATGCATACATTAATATGTCTTTAATATGTTACAATTTCACAATTAACAGGTTGCAGTAAAGTTGATTTCTCGGCTCTGTCCTTTTCGTCTGCTCAAACTAATTTGCTTTTGGTAATTCACATACCGATTAAAAGGGGTCAACTTAAATTGTAATTGATGTCGGTCGGTTGAAGGTTTTGATTTGATATGGTACGTGCATGCATACATATGTACATATATGCATGAGCGACTTTTAAGAAAAAAACTAGTGCATACAAGAACAACAGCAAATGATTTCAATAAAAAACAGAAATTCCACCAACAACATTCAAGGTGTTAAAGATAACAAAATGTCAAACCAATAATGCACAAATAAAAAAATCTAAATCCATAACTTATTCGCACATATGTACATCCTTTGGCAATCCTTAAATCCAAAATAAGTTATTTATTAAGTCATTTAAGTTAGTAGCCTAAAGAGTGGCGAAGTCCTTTCAAAAAAAGGTGAATTTAATTTATACCAGACCAGTATCTCCAATTCACCATTTATACAATTTACCGTTAAGCATGTTGAAAAGCTTTTGCACGCTCTTAACAAATTATATTTTCTCTTTGTCATAACATGTTCACCTCAAACTATTTGCAATAGCTGAATGTGAACTGAAAGAGATTTCATGCTCTTTGTAAGTCATTGTGGTGAAATTGATTATTTTCCTTGTGGTGAATTAGCATTATGTTATATTCGCTGGAATTTTGTCCAATTAGTTGAACTAAGTTTGCGGTTCAAAAAATTTCAAAGGATATAATGAGGTGAAGGTGATTAAATCGAATATAATAACAACTTTTAATTTGGTGTACAACTGGATAGGAAAAGGTTGTTGATGGGGCATTTGTGGGTATAGGTATTCTGAGAACTTCTGCCAATATATATTTTTTTGTGTTTTTTATAGAGCCATTGACAAGTTTTATTTAAGAAAAATTAAAAAAAAATTGTTTGGTAGAAGTTATACAGCTATTTCGGATATCACCATATCTTTTCATCAGACTTCTTTGTTAGGCGGCCTCACCGAGGATCGACCCCGACCTTTCCCACTTCTTTACATTACGCTCCCTCGAACTGCAGACCTCTAAGTCCTGCGCGACCCTGTTTACGACATGGACGAAGGAGGTTAGGCTAGAGCTTGGCATACGGATAGGAAATATACCCATCCCTACCGTAAACAACCCAAAAATCTTGGGTGTTACCTTCGACAGCCTAGCTTCCTTCTCCGCGCATACGACCGCGATCGCGAATAAGGTTCAAAGTTGCAACAAAATCCTTAAATTGCTAGCCGGCAGCACCTGAGGAAAAGACAAAGAAACTCTTATCGCAACATACAAAGCAATCGGCCGGCCGTTCCTGAACTATGCATCGCCAATGTGGTCGCCGGGGACTTGCAGGACGCAGTGGCAGAAACTCCAAGCCTGTCAAAGTTCGGCGTTACGTAGCGCCACGGGAAGTCTACTCATGTCGCCAGAACACCATTTCCATCACGAGGCACAGATTTTTCCAGTTGAGAATCATAACATCGTGCTTAGCAAACAGTTTCTCCTGGGATGCTACCGCAGAGGGAATCCAAACAACCATCTACTGAAGCCTAAACCTCCCCCCCCCGCACATCAAAAAATACCTTTTCAATCTCAACCCAGAGATTGAAAAATACATAGATCATCCGTTAGACCCCACAACATACAGGCAGGCATTAAAGGAGATACACAACGAAACAGTCTTCACTTTCGTTTCAACCCGCCCCGCGTATATAATAATTAGAGACCAACCACGACCAATAGCTGCAGAAGAACTGGAGTTGCCCAGAGAAACCCGAGTCACCTTATCACAATTAAGGTCGGGATTCTGTAGTAGGCTAAATTCCTACAGGGCCAGAATCGATCAAAACATACCTAATAGCCATGGGTAATGGCGCAATTTTTTTGGCGCTGATACAATAACGCCAGCGCCAACCGTGGCGCCAACTCACGGTACTGGCGCAATAACACCTTTAGCGCAATTGTCATCGAATAATCGATAAATAACATTTTTTCGCTTGTTACTGTTTACCATCCCCGTTTTAAAGTGCAGACATTGGTGACTTATCTGTAACCTTATAAAACAGCTGATTCAACCAACCTTACGACAAGCTGTGTTACTAGTCATTGGTGCCTTATCGTAATTCTGTAGCTGTATCCTTAACTTACAGACCAATTGGATTTTGGTTAGCAACCCTAAATCCGTAAACAGCTGACACTTGTGAAAGCAGATATAGGAAGGTAGGCGCGTTAGCGACTGCAGAAACTTCTTTTTTTATTTACAAAGGTAGATTATAATATCAAAATCAAAGCGAATTCACATCATTGCCAATAGTAATGGGCGAGTCCCAAGCGAATTCAGATTTTTACAAGGAGAAATATTATTTTGACATTACAATCTACCAATTACAATAACAAAATACATGGGAAATTTCTTAATTCGCCTATGCGCCTACCTTCCAAGATCTACCTCGACAAGTGTCAGCTGTTTACAGATTTACGGCACCACTAACAGCTCACATGAATACCGATAAATTTACAATAAGGTTAACGATACTGAAATACTTACAAGTCACCAATGTCTGAACCTTTATTTCTTTTGGCGCAATTCTGCTTACATATACGAGGGCACAATTAATTTTAATTTTCATAATCATTTGCAAAAATATTCCGTATATATGTGAAAATATGCTGGAAATGAAAGTCACTTAGATCACTATCAAGCACACATAATTGTGACGTTGTCATACGTATACATATACTATGATGCTGTTATTGGCGTTGTGGTTGCGCCATTTTACACTAGCGCTATATTGGAGCTGGTGTTAGCGGACGAAATTGAGTCAGTGTTATATTGCAATAGCGCATCATTGGCAAATGCTACACTATCAATATGAATCGCGATATTTGAATCGCGATTCATATTGATGGTTTGATGAATCGCAAACTGGTGCTACACGTTCAATATGTATATTGCGATATTTTTCTCGCTCTGAGATTCAAAATATTTTACTTCCGTCCTTTTCCCACTTTCACTTTCAATTCGTTTATTGCCAATATTGCGATCCAGATCACGGATTTCAAAATTTATAAAAATACATGCATTTTGATGGATCGCAAAATTTTCATGCTATACAGTCAATCCGTATTGTCAATATTGTGATCCAGATCGCCGATTTCTAAATTTCTAAATATCCACGTATTTTGATGGATCGCAAAATTTTCATGCTACACAGTCAATCCATATTGTCAATATTGCGATCCGGATCGCGGATCGCAAAATTTCTAAAAATTCGCGATCCAGGATCGCGATCCATCAATACTCGATGCTACACTGTCAATATGAATCGCGATCCACGGATTTCATCAATATATATTGACAGTGTAGCATGTGCCATTGAGTTGGCGCTACATTGAGTTGGCGCTACATTGAGTTGGCGCTATACTGAGTTGGCGCTACACTGAGTTGGCGCATTTCCCAAATCGGAGTTAGCGCAATAACACCAGGGTTGGTGTTAGCGCAATTGCGCCGCGCAGCGCAGTGTTACCCATGCCTAATACCTAACGTATGTCCGGCATGTGGAGGGACGCCGCATGACACACAGCACCTCTTTGCATGCCGCCTCAAACCAACCAACTTAACACCCTTCTCCCTCTGGACAAGCCTAAAAAAGCTGCAACATTCTTGGGCCTTCCGTTAAGTGAAATTGATGACAATTTGTGAGCAGAACTCGTCGGCTAAGCAGGGCTTAGTACCGCTACAACAACAACAACAACAACAGGATCGACCCCGCGTTGTTCGATTGGTAATCTTGTTGCCAATCTTGAAAAGGACGCTGAACTTGCTAAATATTAGTTATAGTTTTATATAAGCACTCCACTTTAGAGGGCTTCGGACGGTTTCGAATTTTTGCCCAACCCCTCTGGTGGTTGGGTTGTGCTGAGCTAGTTACCGGTAGAGTTAGCTGGTGTGTAGCGCGCACATAAGCATATGATTAGATGATATTTATGCTATTGGTTGATGTTTATGCTATACGCATTTATGTGAGTGGAAGTTTTCTATTCACAACAGCTTCATTCTTTTAATTGGCGACACTGCTGTCCAGATCGACTAACAGCTCAGCGCTTTCAGCTCAACCCGCTTAAACTGACTAGCTAGCTTTGACTTTGTTGTTGCTTTCCACGTTACTCGCTAAGCTAGCTAGTGTTTTTTCGAACTTGCGTTCAAAAGAAAGTGGCTATTGATAGGCTAAATGGAGTCGAACGCAGAAACGCTAAAAGTTTTCAAATAAACATTACATAAGTATTTTCCTAAAAATCGACATTTGTGTGCCATACTGTCAACCATTGATTATTTGTAGAGAGAAAAAAAATTAATGGAGGGGTCAAAGAAATTGTTTACCTATTTTGAACACTACTTTCTTTGTTTTGAGTAAATTTTCCTTAAAACATGTTAAAAGGTTTATAAAATATTGTTGTTACATGCGTTACCATGGTTTCATATACTTGTTTTGAAAAAATTCATACATTAAAATAATGAAAAATTCTTTAAGCGCCATTCCATTCCCAACTTTCCTTGTTTTGAAGACTTGATTTCTTTAATTTTGAGAAATTAAATTCCCATACAAATCCCCATGGCAACGAATTTGTTTGAAAGTCTTTTTATGTTTTTTCCACATTTTTGAGAAAATTTACACAAAACAAAGAAAATTTTGTATTGCGACGCGTGTTCAAAATAAGGAAAATTATGTCTTTGATCGAGAGAAATTTTTTTTTTTGAGTGTAGCTCCCATACAACCGATTATTTAGATATACACATTTTGTGGCATAATTTCCTCGCAATCCTTTTATCAATTTTAGTATATTATACCTAAAACCATTTACTAAATCACAGATATCCAACAACAATTTTCATTAAATCAATGTGAAATCTGTCATTAAAACCCGATACGACAAATTACATGTGTGAACATTTTAAATTTTTTTATTCCTTATCTATACGAAATTTAGAACAAGCATTTAAGTCATACAACCGCATGCAGCAGTGCTAGTATTCATGATACTTAAATAGATATGCTGTGATGAGATGTGATTCACTTACATGTGTACATACATTTTCACTTGGATTTTAATTACCAAAATTAATCCCTAATCGACGTACGTTACCGTTATTTACAACAAACAATAAAAAAAACGCATTTAATGCACGAGTATTTAACCTGAAAGTGTGAACAAGTGGAAAATCGCTTCGAAATGATTGCATGTTAACCTCAATTTTATGAGAATTGCAATTTTACCAGGTGATAAAAAATATATACATACATTTTTACATATGAATGTATAAGTATGTATATATGTATGCATGTATATGGATCAGGGACCGATTTTAATCGTTATTTTCATTTCTACGGATGAAAAAATCATTATGAAAACTTCGTTAACAATAAAATGCAAGTATGCCGATACAATGATTTTAGCACATTCTATCCAAATATGAGGTCATCTTTATTCTAAAGATTTTTACTTTTTAAAATTTTAAATAACCATTATTTACTATTTTTATTTTTTCGATCAAAAATAATTTTTATTATTGGATTTAAATTTTTCCGATGAAACTTGATCGATATTTTATGATTTTTATTTTTTCGATCAAAAATAATTTTTATTATTGGATTTAAATTTTTCCGATGAAACTTGATCGATATTTTATGATTTTTATTTTTTCGATCAAAAATAATTGTTATAATTGGATTTAAATTTTTCCGATCAACTTTAATCAATATTTTTTTATTTTTTCTCCGATAAAGTAAACTTTTTCAAACGTTAGGGAATTCTATATTTGATGGCTTGAAGTTGACGATTGTGCCAACATTGGCGCAGTTCTATTTGAGAACAAAATTTGCAAAAAAAAAACAAGTTTTTAGAGTTTATTATGATCGGAAAAATTTTAATCCAATAATAAAAATTATTTTTGATCGAAAAAATAAGTCATAAAATATCGATCAAGTTTCATAGGAAAAATTTAAATCCAGTAATAACAATTATTTTTGATCGAAAAAATAAAAATCATAAAATATCGATCAAATTTCATCGAAAAAATAAAAATCAAATTATAACGATTAAAAATAATTTTTTTTATAAAAATGATAATCGTTACGGTCCCTGATATGGATATGTTTGTCGGTAAAAACAAGCGTGAGCAAATTGAGAAAAAAATGTCGCTGTCACAATTTAGATAAGTGATGAACGTGGTTGTGCGATGGTGATGGGTTAACACATGCGATTGCTTATGAATGAATAATACAATGCAAATTAAGTGGTACTTAGACCAGCCATAGTGCCATGATCATAGCAATTTAAATGGAGAAGTTATACTCCGAAATGTCTATACGAATATCTGAACAATCGGCTGATGGCAGCGATATGTTATGGTGGTGTGATTCGGCCGATTCCGACAAATGATCAATTGCACATAAAAACTCACTAGTATGCCAAATTTCAATCAAATATATCAAAGATATACTGAGATACTAGTTTGTGTTCAAACAGACGGACCGGCCGAGAAACGGACATGGCTTTATTCACTCAGTTCCTGATGCTGATCATATCGGTATATATTTTGGTGGATCTAACTCTTCTCCTTCTGGCACTTTCGACAAACCTGTTTTGGCACAAAGTTATAATACCATTGCATGTTCATGATAAGGCGCACCTACCCTCTCCGCATGTTTTCCTATGAGGCAGTGTACTGTAAGTACCCCTGCGAGTTCAGATATATCACCCCTTCTTAGGAAGCATAGTTCACGAGATCTCTTGTCATTCCATCTCGGCTACGTTTACTTTGATACCCAACAAACTGTGTTGTGTTGCCATTTGTCACTTGGTAGTTTATATGTAGATAAGTATGCTGTTGGAGCATTAGCCTGTGCATTTGGAAAACGGCATACCTATGCGTTCTTTGTCAGGAAAAGCCTGTTCGTTAGTATCTTGTCTTGTTAGTTCATCCTCCTTACAATTTTCATCGATATCCCTGTATCCGGGGAACCAGACGAGGTGCAAACAAGTCTATTTGGCCATCTCCTGTAGAGATCGGCGACAGTCTAGTGTTTGTTCAGAGTTGAAAGAGTGAGAGCCAAGAGATTTAATTGCTGCTTGGCTGTCGCTGAAGATGAATAAATCCTTGGTGCTAGGTTAACAGCCTCCCTTACAGACGAAACTTCAGGCTGGTAAACGCTGTGGTGACCTGTTAGCCGGAAATATAGCTCTAGATTCATTCAAGTTTTGTGGGAAGACTGCGCCTTCAACTTTGTTGTCCTGTTTTGCTCCGTCGGTATATGTAAATAGAAACGCTATCTGGAAGTGGGCAGTACCGATTTGGCTCTTCCCAATCAGCTCTTTTAGTAATCTTTGTTTCGCGGTTGCTATCTGCAACTATTGTAATAGTACAGGGATCCGCACTCCGGGTAAACAACTTAAATTGTTCAAAATACTAGCGTGTCCTGCGGCTTTGGTGCGCCGCCCGTAGGACTCTCTTAGGAATGACATAGCCGCCACTGGGCTCTCTCTACTCACCTCCACATCTTCTGCTTCATTCTCTCCTTATCTCCATTCTTGTCATAATAACTTCCTTTTGCATATAAATCTCTTGTTTCTTCTTGTTCTACTTCAGCGTTTTCTCATTCCTTCCTTCACTTCCTAATCGCTTTCTCTCCATTTCCTTTCTTATTTACTAGGATCATCAACATCTCCTTCCCTTTCACTACTTCTCATATTACCCTATAAAGAAAAAATCCCGCTAATTTTCGGTATCAATAAAATTCCACAACTTACCATCTTGCATAGCAGCGCATTGCCATACCTCCACCACCATTTAGCTAGCGCATATTATCACTCCACGACGGAGTCTACGCCAATGCACAGTCCTACATACATAATACATTCTCACCTCTGAATGTTCCGCTGTTCATACCCTGCAAAAAATGCGATTAATCCGGGACGTGTCCGGGATCAATCGCAAGGGAGCATGCGACTAATACAATTTTACATCCCTTTGTATGGAGCGAATTGATCGCATTTGTTCGAGCATGTCCTATGAAGAGACTAATTGTTCAACTTGTATACCCGAACGGGTACAAATGTAGATCAATCGCTTTGATACCGAACGGGTATAAATGTAGATCAATCGCTTTCATCCCGAACGGGTACAAATGTAGATTAATCGCTTTCATCCCCAACGGGTACAAATGTAGATTTTTCCAAGTTGTTAGCCAAGGCAATTTTAATAACAATCTTTAAAAAATTGTAAATGTTCATGCATATTTAAATAAAGATTATATAATGTTTTACTTTTGTAAAAAAATCTCAATAAATTTAAAAAAATTGTAAGTTTTGAGTATGCATTATATGAGCGTAATGGAAAGGATTTTTTCATAGGATATTGTAGACAACATTTTGTTAAAATCATTATTCATCATTGTTATTAAAAGAAAGGGCGTTCAATCCGTTTTACCGGTTGTTCTACAATTTTTTCAATACATTGCATATTTTTGTAAAATTTCTACATTTAAGGAATCTAGATTTGTACCCGTTCGGAATGAAAGCGATTAATCTACATTTATACCCGTTCGGGATGAAAGCGATTAATCTACATTTATACCCGTTAGGGAACAATTGGGCTACAATTAGTCTACATTTATACCCGTACGGGAACAATCGGGGACTAATTGTGGACCAATTGTTCTCGAAAGAGATCAATCCGGGACAAATATCTTTCGGGATTAATCGCACATTTTTTTGCAGGGTACTTTATTTTATTCACACACACATTTCATAAATTTCTTGGCATTTCGAGAGCTGCTGCCACCGCTGTGGTCTTTACACACATCATATTATACAAATGCGTGTGCAACTGTACTTGTATTTGCATTCGTTGGCATACCAGGCCAACATGCAACACAGTCAGTTGCAGGATGCAAGGATGCAAAGGCAAGGCAAAGCAAACGAAACCAACCGAAAACGGCAATGTGTGCATTAACAAAGGGGAACCACCCACCCATGGGAATAACATAGTATTGTATGTATTTGAGCGCGAATGCGTCGTCGTCATCGTCAGCGTGGCGTTTATGTTTATTGGTCTTGTTGTTTGCAGGAATTCGGTGTATGTGTTTTATGTTATGCCTGTCCTAGATACTACATACATACATACAAACAATAGTGAGTAATAGTTTTTTTTCCTTGGATTTGGTGTTTACACCTTGCTGCGATGTGCTGTGATGCTGGTGTTTGCGGGGGAGTCGCTATGCACATACTTATTTGCATTAGTTAGTTACTTCTGGCTGTAACACACTAACCTAAATAAATTATGTTATTTTATTTGTTTTTTTTTGTGAATGTAAGTTTCATTCTATGATAAAGAACAACAACAACAACAACACTTTCCTTTCCACTGCTGCAACATTCATCAATAAAAATAAACTATTAAACCCGGCCACGCGATGCTGTGGCTTTCAATTACACTGTGCGACAATTTGAGGGTGGAAGACCACTTATTGCCACATTTGAAAATGTTTTTGATTGCCAATTTAAATTTGACTTCCCCCCAAAAATGGCAGAATATAAATCTGCTTTAAGCCCATAGATTCTTATTACTTAATAAAATATAAAATGAAGCGTATCAATACATATGTAGATACTGGTTATTTTTATTTTCTGTGGACCTAGATTTTTTGTATAAAAATTTTTCCCGAGGATACTATGGGGAGGTTTTATGCCGAATAATTTTCTAGAATATTTTAACCTTCTAGCGACCTCCGCAAGGCCACTTTGTCGTACTTTTCTTTCTATTTCTAGTTTCCTTTCTAGTTCTCTTTCTCTTCCTCTTTCCCTTTTATTTGCGCTTCCTTTTTTCTCTATCCATTTTATTTTCCGTACTCTTTCCTCTTACGTTTCCTTTCCTTCGCCCCTTCCGTCCCTTTCATTTTCCCATCTACAGCGCAAGACCTTTCATGGCACTTCAAATTTAAAAATCAGACAAACTGTAGCTTAAAATTGAATTTTTGAACAGGTGGCAACACTTTTTGGAAAAATTAGAATAAATTACAAATTTTCAAGCAAAACTCTCACCTCAAATCTAAAAATCAAACATACAAAAGCGTAAAAAAGAAATTTTGAACAGGTGGCAACACTTTTTGGAAAAATTAGAATAAATTACACATTTTCAAGCAAAAAAATACGACAACTCCAATCTAAAAATCAAACTATGGGGTAAAAATTAAATTATGAAAAGGTGGCAACCATTTTTGTAAAAATGATAATAAATTATTTATTTTCAGACAAAGCTCTCTCATACGACACCTTCAAACAAACTATATATGTAGTAATACTGAATTTTTGAACAAGTGGCAACCCCTTTTTGTAAGAATTGTAATAAATTACTCATTTTAAGGTCCGGCTCTTTTATATGGTACCTGAAATTTAAAAATCAAATAAACCATACAGGATAATTAAATTTTTAAACAGGTGGCAATACTTTTCAAAAAACGGTATAACGGTGTAAAAGTTACTGCTTGCCCAGAATGTTGAACTACACGGACTACATAGCTTACTACATCAACTGATGACTGATTTTGTGGCAACGCTCGAAAATGTGAACACAATGGTGTAGCTCAGTGTATCTCATATATGTAATCTTTTTTATATTTTTGTACAGGGGATTCCTTAAATTCCATAAAAACTTTATTTTTTACAAGTTCAATTCATTTTTCCGTTTCTTCGTCCTTCATTTCGAATTTCCGTCATTAAAAAATTGAGCTGTCACACTGTAGCGCGCTACAAAGTTAAAGTTAACTCTACTTCTACTACAGCCACAACTACACGCTACAGACACAGCTACACATTGTGGGCATTGCAATGCAATTGTACTGTTTTAACTTTTGACAGCTCTTACTACGTACTACAGCCACACCATTCTGGGCAAGCAGTTATGGTGCATACAAAAAGTCGCTTAGCGTAATATACATACATACATATATAAAGATAAATAGTATAATGATTGGGTGATGTGAGCTGTTGTTGTAGTAAGTAATTTCTATAGCCACAATGTGACCTTTACAAATACCCTTACCGGCCGTAGACTTTATACCTTTCAAACATTATATTTTCCCCGATATAAAATACCTCTATGAGCTGGAGCATCTCCATTTATACACATAACGTGGCCAATCTGGCACTAGCACCGTTTTTTTTTTTCATCGCTGAACGCATTGTCCATATCTTCCGAAGAAGTGTTCTCACGAAAACTCCCGAGTCCATCTCCTTTGATTTTGCTTGTTGTCGTTCATGCTATCGCAACGCACTTACATTTGACTATGTACTATGAGAGACTTTTACGACATGATTTTTGTTAGTCGAGAGATGAATTTACGTACATATCGTCGGCCTCCTGCCAGAACCACGAATGTGCTAAAATGAAAATGTTGGGAAATCGAGTTTTAAAGTTTATTCTTCTCGCAAAATTTGAAACATTTGTTTCTAATATAAAAGTATATCTGCAAATTAGAACCTTGTTTAGCTCGATGCCCTGATATAGTTTTTATGCTTCTATTCCTTCTAATCTTCGAGATTTGGCACATTCTTGTTTCTGGCCCAACGAAAACCAAAAAAATTTCTTGAAAATAAATTTCCAAAAGTAAGTAAAACAAATACATTCAAATCAAATTAATATTTTATTTGTGGAACTATTCCTAATCTTCAAAATCAGAGTGCTCTGAAAGGTCAGGCTCAGGTAGAGCATCGCAAACTCCGCTGTTAGCCTTCAATTTTTTTATAAAAATTGTGGTATTCCTTTGGAATCGCCAAGGTTTCGCAAATTTTATTTAAATCTTTTGCTTTCGCGTCAGCGATAGGTAATGTCTCCGAATAAACGGGCGAGGGTATTATTGCGGAGGGCCACCAATATTCAATGGCAAATAAACTACTAAAAATTTTGTTTCAGAATAATTTTTTTTTTGTAAAAAATGTTGTAGAGTTAATCTTTTATATACCGTCGTACCATACGACAACTAGCACACGATTTTTTGTGGTTGAGGAATACAAGCACTTTAATCTTTTGGCTGACGAAAGGTAAAAATTTTGTTTAAACAACAACAATTTTAATGCATAAACAGTATATAATTAGTCAAATGTGCTACTTTTCGTACAGAATTGTTTAATTGCCAGTTTCGTAAGAAATTTTAAATGTGTTTTCGTATGGTACGACGATATGCACCTCGACCAGCAAATATTTCGAAAGGGCAGTTTCTCCTTGGTTGAAATAAATAAAGTTTGAAACCCCGTCGTGTAGTTGCGTATGAACATGCCCCTCTGATGATGTGCGTTGTACTTCACCATTTTCTGTGGTATATACCGCCAGTTTTCGAAGGTAAATATTTGCCCACAATGTCCTTTTGGCGTATTTAGCATTAGCACTGATTGCTAATCAAAAATTAGTTTATGGAATAGCTTTGTCTTCATCGCGCAATCGGCGAGCTAATATTTTCCGTTCAAAGTGCATTTCATGATTGCCTTTTTGCCACTATTTTTATAACAAGTTGAAGATTAGATGCGAGGTTCGGAAGAGCATAATCCTGAGCTTAACTTTTAAGAAGACTCTGATTTTGAAGATTAGAAATAGTTCCACAAATAAAATATGAATTGAATGTGTTTGTTTTACTTACTTTGGAAATTTATTTTCAAGGAATTATTTTGATTTTTGTTGGGCCAGAAACACGAATGTGCCCCATATATTTTTGGAAATTTATTCTCAAGGAATTTTTTACATTTTTGTTGGGCCAGAAACACGAATGTGCCCCATATATTTTTGGAAATTTACTTTCAACGATTTTTTTACATTTTTTGTTAGGCCAGAAACACGAATGTGCTCCATATATTTTTTGAAATTTATTTTCAAAGAATTTTTTACAATTTTTGTTGGGCCATAAACACGAATGTGCCACATTCGTTTTTCTGGCTCAATTTTTATAACTGATCTACACATTCGTGTTACTGGCATTGAAAATTTTGGTGGCTTCCAGTGCACAAAGGTACTGGGGGCAAAGAGCGTATATGGATAAGAGGCTGCAGTCTGAAAAACTTCACACTAGATGTCACATTTCGCGCGAGATGGGACCCGCGAAGTGTGACATCTAGTGTGAAGTTTCACAAAGAGCGTATATGGATGAAGGTGCAGTCAGTCAAACTTCACACTAGATGTCATACTTCGCGGGTCCCATCTCGCGCGAAATGTGACATCTAGTGTGAAGTTTTTCAGACTGCAGCCTCTTATCCATATACGCTCTTTGCTGGGGGTTTTACTAAAATGTAGAGCATGCACAGATTGATCAGGAAAACCGCTTAACTCAAAATTGGAAAAATTGCACATTCGTGGTTCTGGCAGGCGGCCGACGATATGTACATAGGTACTTACAAATCAGCAGCCTGTACCTCAGAATAACCGTTTGTTGGATTTAAAGTCTGACATTTGTATTTTCATTGGAAACTTTGAACAATCGATTACTTCAAATGGATATTTCAAATGCTGAGGGATTAGCTGCGCTCCAGCAGCCGGTCAGTAAGGAGAACTGAGGGAATAGGTCGCTGTTGCTAGGATACAATCATTCTGATCATGGCGGCATAGAATGTACATGTGCACGCAAATTTCTATGAATTTAATATTCCTCTTTCTCTCACTTATATACAAACATTTGTATGAAAAAAACCAACTTTCAGCTGTAATTTTCTCCACACATCCTGATACAGTATACTGTAGATACAGATGTATGTACACTGAACATTTGGGAACATGAATTTCTCTAAAGCAGTTTGACGGCCACAGTATTGCTAAAGAGCATCCGGTTTGAGTATTTACTATTTTAAAAATTTTTTTTTCTGTCTGTTTGAGTAATGTAATGTTTGCAAATTAATTTTCTATGAATAATTACTACTAGAGAACGTTTAATTCTCATTTTTTGCCACTAAGCAAATACATCTAAAAGCCGTATGACTATTCAATTAAATTATGTTTGCATAAACATGAAAATCGAGCACATTGACGGACTTTAGTTATAGAAGTACACTAAGGAAGCCGGCGAAAATTGACCCAAAATTGTGACCCATAGCCTTTTTATCTTTCACTCAATCAAATCAACTTTACACACGAGCCATTCTTAAATAGTACATCTTCAACTTTCCAAACTTCCTGTATTGGTGTATGGAATACACTAGAAAAAACTTTGTAATTTCTACGGTCTTACGGGTCTTGATAATAAGCGCAAATCTCGAAGTTGCGAGTCTGGAAGTCATTTCTTTTTTTTTTTCATTAGTACGGGTAAGCATCGAAAGCCGAAGTGCTTGACTTTAAACCGCTGAACCTAACTTACGCCCAAAGGCTTTCCTACGGAACCACTAGTCAATCAATGTTTCGTCGGTGGACGGATAGAGATAAAGTTTACTTCCAATAACAAGACGTCTAAGTCTTACCTTGATCTGAGTATCTCAGTTGGGCTAATAAGTATTGAGACTAACGCCCGGCTAACTGCTTTCCACATAATAGAGGACTGACGCATTCCACCTAAACTCCAGCTCCTGCATTTGAGTAGTGATGTAACAACGTATAACTTATACGACAAACTGTGGCCAGATATATGTCAGATCAGATCGGTCTCGAGTAGATATTGGAGCTTTAATAGTCGTAGAAGTATTAATAGTGGCATCGGAACGTCCGTGGAGTGTTCTGCGCCGAGACCTGCACCCTTCTTTGCCAGCTCATCAGCTTGCTCATTACCAGCTATCCGCTTGTGGACTAGGATCCATTATTTTACCATTATTGTGGCCTCATGTAGACCCCACTGGGACACCTTACAACAGCACGGGATTAGTCTCAGACTCTTTCGCTGGAGACCGTCTAATATGGCATATGTTAAGACATTGTTGAATGCCCCCGTAATGTCCACAAAAAGACTTCTAAAGCGAATTCTCTACACCCGAGACTTTTTTCGATATTTGTTACCACCCTATGCAAATCAGTATCTACTGTTGTTGTTGTAACCACCAAGATACTCCCCGAAGCTTTTGGGGAGTGTAGGGGAAGTGACAGTGCTTTGTCGGATAAATCCAGTACGCTCGGGTACTAGTCCCTTCTGACACTAGACCGACTGTCGTGCGAACGATTTTTTTGGCCATTATCAACCTTATAGGTCGGTGAATTTTAGTCGCCTCTTACGACAGGCATTCTTTACCATGGCTATATTCTAATAGGGTTGACAGACAGTAGCGATAATCCCGATTACCGCAACAATTAATTCGATTCAAATTTTACCCCGACAGACGGCAAGTATTGCGGATTAACAAAACAGCTGAAGGAAGGTAGGCGCAGCGGCGACTTCAAAAACTTTTTTTATTTACAAATTCACATCATGGTCAATAGGAATCGGCGAGTCCCAGGCCCGGAGCTAGGGGGGGGGGGCATTGAGGGGCAATGCTCTACCTTAAAATTAGAATGCCCTACCTTAAAAAGGCCAACAAGTGAGATGAATTATTATAATTAAATTTTTTTGTCATACTGTGAGATAAAAGATTATTGCGGTTGCAATGTATGATATGGAGAATCCACCCTGCATCACAGATATAATTAAATAAGACCATCGAATTTTTGTAGTTTGGTTAAAGGAATCGTTCATTCCGGCACATTTCTGACAAAAACTAATCTCACTGTCAGCGAAAAACACCAAAAGCGCGAAATTTATTTCTAAGGCTGTGTGCTAATCTAAAACATTTTACTCGATGGAAAAATGAAGTGTCTAAATTTTCTATAGTTATCGTTTAATAATTTTCGAGAGTTTTTTCTCACCTCGACTTGCGTGCATACCTACAGGCGACCCACATACCAAATTTAAAGATCATTGCTCTCTTAGGTATGGAATAATCGAAGGAAATTAAATTAAAATTAAAAATCTTAAAAATTAATTTTTCTGTTGCATTTAGGGCCGATTTCATAATCAAATTAAAAGTTCCTTTAAATTCTAAAGGAGCCTTTAATTTGCTGATCGATTTCATAAAGTATTTTTGAAGATAAAAGTTCCTTTAAAGTTAAATACCCAAAAACGGGCATTTAAGTTATTTAAAGGTTCCTTTTGCCAGAAAAAATTTCATTTCTGCAGTCTGTCAAAATCAAATATAAAAAATTTATTAAAATTTTTGAACCGATTTTGTTTGTTGAGTCCTATAATGCAATATTCATCTCTTCCTCTTTTGTGAGGTTGGATGACCGCTTCCTATTTTTTCTGCACTGGGTTTCAAAATTATGCTTCTTTGTTCTTTTTATTTTTTTTGAAAAAAATAAAATAAAGCCACAATCAAAAAATTTATTTACATATTTTCAGAAAAAAACCAAATGTCAAATTTCAATATTTTTAAATTTATGAAAATCATTTGACGTTAAAGGAGCCTTTTAATTTTATATGATTATGAAATCACTCCCACTTTAAAGAACATTTAAATGGCTCTTTTACTAAAAGGCTCCTTTAACAAAAGGAGCTTTAAGAATTTCATTATGAAATCGGCCCTTAATTTTTTATTAATATTTTCGGCTTTAATTTTGTCTCTCGCTTATTTGCTTATGGCGGTTGGTCGCTATCTTCCATTAATTATATTTCTATTTACATGCATATCAATTGCCAAAAATTGAGTCGTAACAAAGATATAATGGAAGATGCACTGCAAGTTTTTTTACAGGCAACGAGAGGCGTTTAAAGACACATATGAATTTTTGCATCTATAGCGACCATAGGATGTAGTACTGCAGTGTGCGAATCAACCTTTTCAACACCAACTGCAATCAATAGGCCTCAAAGGCTGTCAATGGGTCACGAGAGAATGGCTGGTATGGTATTTCTCGCCTTTGAGAAAAAAAGAACAAAATCGGTTGATCCGAACGAAGTTCTTCGCATTTTTAATAACATGGCGAACCGCAGGATTCAGCTGTTTTGAATGCTTTTACTATTTTTATTATTAGAATAAGTTTGCAGAAACAATAAACTTAAATGGTACTTTTAGTCGTATCTATTTACTCGTATCGCCCACCCAGTACTCACTCGCACTTAGACGTGGATCTCCACATCTAAATCTGGAAGCTGAACCATCTTGTTGGCTTATTCTCAATGAGTATTGCTTATGTACTGTCACAATAATTATGTGTCAACAAATAGGTATTAAACTAGTAAACCCGGCCACGCGATGCTGTAGCTTTCAATTACACTGTGCGACAATTTGAGGGTGGAAGAGCACTTATTGCCACATTTGAAAATTTTTTGATATACCTTCATAGCTACTGGTTATTTTTATTTTTCTGTGGACCTAGATTTTTTATACAAAGATTTTGACCGAGGAGCCCCATAGTGAAGTTTTGTTCCGAATATTTTTAAACGGTTTTATTTAGCTCACCCCGTTTGTTTTATTATTTATTCTTTATTCTTGGGTCAAATTTAGTAATTCAAATTTCACCCTCTTCCTGTCAACCGATTAATCTGAAATTTTGCACGCATGTATAACCCCGATGACAATGCAATATTATGAAAAAAAAATTCCGCTAGGTGGCGCGTGGGTCGCTATATTTACAAAAATCGCATTTATGGTCCGATTTGGCTGAAATTCGGAACATGTATTACTACCTTGAAAAGAAATATTTTCTTAAAAAAAAAATTCCGCTAGGTGGCGCGTGGGTCGCTATATTTACAAAAATCGCATTTATGGTCCGATTTGGCTGAAATTCGGAACATGTATTACTACCTTGAAAAGAAATATTTTCTTAAAAAAAAAATTCCGCTAGGTGGCGCGTGGGTCGCTATATTTACAAAAATCGCATTTATGGTCCGATTTGGCTGAAATTCGAAACATGTATTACTACCTTGAAAGGAAATATTTTCCTAAAAAAAACTTCCGATAGGTGGCGCGTGGGTCGCTATAGAGGCGTTGGACTGCAATAAACTAACGGGCAAGAAACCTTGCAATAATGAAGCACTAAATGAATTAAACAGAATGCGAAATAAAAACTAAAAACTAGAAAATAAAAATAGGTAAAAAAACTTTTTAAGTTAAACGGTTTTATGTTATACATACATTGCAATGTTTAAGATAAATGTACTAAAAACCAAAAAATAATAAAATAGATACAGTCGTGGGAATTATAAACATTTGCATAGACTAGACTAAAATAAAACCGGGGGGCACGTCAATTGTCTACAAATTATCGACTTAATGTGCGATAGAAGAATCGTTTAATTCGTCGTTAGGCAGTTGGCCCGCAGACGGTGAGGAAAATACTTACTATTTTCTTGCTCATGGAAATTCCAATAGTTATACACTCCATGTTAATAAAAGAGATGTTTCAACTAGTTTATCGTTGGACATTCACACGAGGAATCGTTTCACTGCTCGTAGTTTGTCTTTAATCGACAAAACATATAATAAAAGTACTACTCGCTCACCACTATGAAACCCTAAAACTCGCTTATAATCGAGCTTGCTAGCTTTTTTCCACATTCTAGCCCTACTTATCACACGTCCATCGTTGTCGGCTGAACAACTGCCTAATTATAGTGTAACATTACAAAACAAACATTTTAATCAACGATTGTAGACAATTGACGTGCCCCACGGTTTTATTTTAGTCTAGTCTATGCAAATGTTTATAATTCCCACGACTGTATCTATTTTATTATTTTTTGGTTTTTAGTACATTTATCTTAAACATTGCAATGTATGTATAACATAAAACCGTTTAACTTAAAAAGTTTTTTTACCTATTTTTATTCTAGACTATGGTCCTACAAAAGGCCATTTGTCGCGCTCCTCCTTTTCTTTCTAGTTCTCTTTATCTTCCCCTTTCCCTTTATTTGCGCTTTCTTTTCCCTTTATCCATTTTATTTTCATATTTCCTCTTTCGCTTCCTGTCCTTCGCCATATCCGTCCCTTTCATTTTCATTTTCCTCTTCCCTTTCATTTTATTGCCCATCTTCAGTGCTAGGCCTTGCATAACACTTCAAATTTAAAAATGAGATAAACTGTAGCGTAAAAATAGATTATTGAACAGGTGGCACCCTTTTTGTAAAAATTTTAATAAATTACTCATTTCCATGCCCAGCCCTTTCATATGCCACCTCAAATTGAAAAATCAAACAAACTATAACGTAAAAATGGATTTTTGAACAGGTGGCACCCTTTTTCTAAAAATTTTAATAAATTATTCATTTCCATGCCAAGCCCTTTCATATGACACCTCAAACATAAAAATCAAACAAACTATAGCGTAAAACTGAATTTTTGAACAGGTGGCAACCCTTTTTGCAAAATTTTTATTAAATTACTCAATATCAGATCAAGTGCTTGCATATGGTACCAAAAATTTTAAAATCAAACTAACTATACAGGAAAATTAAATTTTCAAACAGCTGGCAAACCTTTTCAAAAAAATTAAACCTTCCTGCACACCTACAGGTCAAGCCCTTTCATTCGACACCACATTTTCGAAAATCGGTATAACGGTGTAAAAGTTATGGTGCGTACAAAAAATCGCTTAGCGTAATATATATAAAGATGTACGTCACTGACCTAGAGAAAAGTGATATACATGCTGATTGATTTTGGAAGCCATGCCTCGATGTCAGATTAATTGTGATACATTATTTACTTCCGCCCTACCTTAAACCAACGCTGCCCTACCTTAAATTTAAGTCTAGCTACGGCCCTGGCGAGTCCCCAACGAATTCAGATTTTAACCAAGGTGAAATATCATTTTGACATTAAACTATCAATTACAATTATATCATTGACAGACGGCAGCGATAATCCGGAATATCTAGCTAATTCGGACTTAACTTGAGAATTAAGTGGAGGTAACCCGGAATATCTCTTAAGTTAGTCCTCAAAATTTTAGCGGATTAGAGCATTTTGTAATGACATCTCTGGTGAAAAATGTCTATTGTGAATGAAAGGGAAGAAAAAGAAGAAACTAAGGCAGATCTAGGAAGGTAGGCGCATAAGTGAATTCAGAAATTTCGAATGTAATTTGTTATTGTAATTGGTAGAGTGTAATGTCAAAATGGTATTTCGCCTTGGTTGAAATCTGAATTCATTTGGGAATCGCCCATTCCTATTGGCCATGATGTGATTTCGTTTTGATTTTGACATTACCCTACCTTTGGAAATAAAACAAGTTTTTGAATTCGCCGCTGCGCCTACCTTCCTTCAGCTGTTTTGTTAATCCGCAATACTTGCCGTCTGTCAGGGTAAAATTTTAATCGAATTAAGTGTTGCGGTAATCGGGATTATCGCTGCCGTCTGTCAATGCTATTACAAAAACATTGGAAATTTCTGAATTCGCCTATGCGCCTACCTTCCTAGATCTGCTTTAGATTCTTCTTTTTCTTCACTTTCATTCACAATAGAGCTTTTCTCCAGAGATGTCGTTAGAAAATGCCCTAATCCGCTAAAATTTTGAGGACAAACTCAAGAGATATTCGGGATTACGTCCAGTTAATTCTCAAGTTAACTCTGAATTAGCTAGATATTCCGGATTATCGCAGCCGTCTGGGAATGCTATTAGCTCCCTAACCCGCTGTATCTACCGATCTACCTCTGGTGTATGCGTGGGTTTTGGACAGGCAAATGGTGTCGATATATTCTCTGATAAGTGTCAATCAGGGTTGGGCACAGTGCATTCAATTTTGATTGCATTCAGCCTTGCATTCTCCAATCACTGATGAGTGGTAGTGAAAATTTGATGTGGCTTGCACTACCATTCACTAGTGAATGGTAATGCAAATGTGGCTTGCACTACCATTCAGTAGTGAATGGTAATGCAAATGTGGTTTGCACTACCATTCAGTAGTGAATGCGAATGGAAATGTGGTTTGCACAACCATTCAGTAGTGAATGCGAATGCAAATGTGGTTTGCACTACCATTCAGTAGTGAATGCGAATGCAAATGTGGCTTGCACTACCATTCATTGCATTCCCACTACAAGTGTGATTTGTGAAAACCCATGATCGTAAATTAGGCATGAAGTAGCCAATCTATTTAATAACGGGAAGGAAGTTTGTGAGATATTCTACACATGGAATTAGCTTAGAAAATTGATAATTTTACATTAAAGATGAAATGTGTTTATGTTTTTTAATTAATGTTTTTGTGTAGTATGAAGCTTCAGCTATCAGATCATGTCAAAAATTTTCAAATGAATTCGAAAAAAATAGGCGAATTTCCAATATTTTCTCAACAAATGCCATATGCAAAATACCTCTGTGAGCCACTGTATAAGTACAAGTATTTTTTTACCTACGTGTTTAAAAGAAATTTATTAACAACCTTAAAACCTATTGATATACACAGGACATATTGCAATGCCACGTTGGTTTCCAATCAGTTTTCTAAGCCTTATTCCATGTGTAGAATATCCCATAAACTTCCTTCCCGTTATTAAATAGATTGGCCACTTAATACCTAAACTACGATCATAGATTTTCACAAATCATACTTGTAGTGGGAATGCAATGAATGGTAGTGCAAGCAAAGAGCGTATATGGATAAGAGGCTGCAGTCTGAAAAACTTCACACTAGATGTCACATTTCGCGCGAGATGGGACCCGCGAAGTGTGACATCTAGTGTGAAGTTTCACAAAGAGCGTATATGGATGAAGGTGCAGTCAGTCAAACTTCACACTAGATGTCATACTTCGCGGGTCCCATCTCGCGCGAAATGTGACATCTAGTGTGAAGTTTTTCAGACTGCAGCCTCTTATCCATATACGCTCTTTGGTGCAAGCCACATTTGCATTCGCATTCACTACTGAATGGTAGTGCAAACCACATTTGCATTACCATTCACTACTGAATGGTAGTGCAAGCCACATTTGCATTACCAATCACTATTGAATGGTAGTGTAAATCACATTTGCATTACCATTCACTATTGATTGGTAATGCACTTTGAATGGTAATGCAAAAATGCCCATCCTTGGCATCAATCAACCTGCCGAAGGTTTTTAGCAAAAGCGATCTTAGCCAATAGGTATGTAATCTAGTGATGGGCGAGTCCGAGATGTTTTATTCGATTCTCTCGATTGTTGAAACATCTCGAATGCTCTCGATGGTGGTAATTCGTATTCGAGTCAAGTCGTAAATGGCCGTCAGTCGAAACAATCGCTAAAACATCTCGGACTCGCCAACGATTCCTCTCGTTTTCAAAGCAACCCTACAACATCTCGGACTCGCTGCAAAAAATACATAATAATTGTTGTTGCCGCTTGAATATTAAAATTGCTTTACAAAACATACAGAGTGGTACAAATCTATTGCCGTTGTTGCTACTCGTAAAATTCATTTGTCTCATAAGCGTCTCACTTCAGAAAATTTATTAATGTTTAAATAATTAATTATTATTATTATTATTATGCACGACACTGTTTAGTTGTGATTGCAATAATGCAGCGTCTATGTATAGCATATTTTTCAATTTGGTTAATTTATTTATGTATTTGCCTCACTTCCATTAAAAATCCTACTTTCTTTATCAACAAACCTCATTCAGTTTATTTTATCAACTAAAACATATCATCAAAACAACAGCCGGCCCGCCGACTCGGAACAATCGCAAAAACATCTCGCTTGTGTAGTCGAGATGTCATCGAAACAACCTACGACTCTTCGACTCGGAACAATCGCAAAAACATCTCGCTTGTGTAGTCGAGATGTCATCGAAACAACCTCCGACTCGCCGACTCGGAACAATCGCAAAAACATCTCGATTGTGTAGTCGAGGAGCGAGTCAACTTTTGACTCGATTGTGATTTTGCAACGATGGCGATTCTCTCGATTGTCTAAACATCTCGGACTCGCCCATCACTAATGTAATCTTTGGGGTACATATTGCTAACCTTGCCCGCTTTTGCTATAAATACCATGCGAGCAGGCCTCCATGACATGGGAACATAGTTCAGCTTGATGCATACCTCAAAATTTTGGCCAAGTCAAATACACCGCCCATACTTTGGCGCCTTTTGCTATATTGCCCAGCATAGTAACTGCACTTTTACCCTTTTTTTGGTGGTAATCCTCGTACTCATCTCCAAAATCATGCCAAAATAAAAGAAACTAAATCTGAATTTTTATTTTTTTATTTTTTTTTTTAAACGTTCTTCTTCCTTTTTTTGTGTGAATGATACTCGCCTTAATTGGTTTTTGTAATTTTTTTTACAATTTTAGCGTTTTCTACTTATTTATTGTTGCGCATCGTACATAATGTAATAATTTTAATTTTGTTTGCTTACAATACACTTCACAAATTAATGTTGTTTTTATTACAATTTTTTATTATTGTTTTTGCTTAAATTTTGTGTATTTGTAAGTAATTTATTTTTTGTTTAGCTTAAATTTGCACATTATGCTTAAACATATGTAGTTATGCTTACAATTGATTATATAAATACAAATAAGTACATACAGATAAAAAGTGCGTACAAATTTAAATGATTAAAAAATAATAATAAAATAATTAAATTAAGTCTACCTATAATGAAAAATAAAAAAAGGTAAATAATAAAAGCAATGATATTTGCATAAGAAAAAGCAGTTAAAGCGCGTAGTAAACGAAAGGAAAATTTTGCTTTTTTTAAGTTCTTGTAATGTTTTTTTTATTATTTTTTTATTTTTTAGTTTTAGTTTTGAATTTTAAGTTTTGTTAGTATATAAATATTATTCTCATGTTTTTTTTTGTTTTTAAGCATTACAACTAATAACTAATTAATTCAGTTTTCGTTACGCTTGCGTCTTTACAATCTCTTTTTCTTTTTTTGTTTGCCTTTTCTGCTGCTTCTTCCTCTATTTTTAATTTTGTTTTTGCTAGATCATTCCATTGCTGTTGCACTTACTAAAACATAATAAAATTGTGTTTTTTTTAATTTGTTTTCTTTTTTTTTTTTTTAATTTATATTCTTTTCTTTTTACTAATTACAAATACATTTATATAAAAAAAATTCAAATATCTTTTGCTCCCAAAAAAAAAACCTCAATTAGTCATTAAATATATATGTATGTATTTAAATTTTTTTTATCATCATCAAACAAAAAGTGAACTTTTTATAGTTAAAAAAAGAAAAAAAGTAGTAGACTTGTTGTTGTTGGCGTTCATTGTCAGCGTTTTTGTTGTTTATTTTAGAAGAAACCGACTACTTTTGAGACTATTGCTATGTATATGTACTTGTTGTTGTTGTTTTTCGTTTT
Organism: Urophora cardui; assembly: GCA_960531455.1. Lineage (NCBI taxonomy): Eukaryota > Metazoa > Arthropoda > Insecta > Diptera > Tephritidae > Urophora > Urophora cardui. The sequence goes on along the minus strand of OY482674.1, from coordinate 115,762,322 downwards.
CTTAATTTTCTTTTTGTTGTTTTTTTTTTTTTTTTTTTGAAAATTGTAGGAAAGTATGCCTGTGTATGTGTGTGTGTGAGAAAAGGACACGCTCAAAAGCGCGACGCGACTCAAGCGGCTATCAAGGTCCAATAATGAGTAAGTACTAGTCACATAATAGTTACTTTGATGCGTATGTAGGAGTAGAGTAGTGTAATTAGGTGAGAAATGAAGAGTGAAAAAAGAGCAGGAAAGCGCTAATGAAAGTATAATAATGCCCAAAAAGGACACGCATATTTAACATTCTGTTACTTTTACTGCGCCAAAAAGTATGCTACATTTTGTGTTTTCAGCTAGTTGAACTGCCTTAAAGCGCTTAAATGTATGCTACAGAGACATAGGGTCATGCTAATAAAAGCCAAACATTTGCTTTTGCTTAAGATTTCCAAAATTTTACTCAAATTTTATTCATAAAAATGAATGTCAAATTTCTGAAATCTTGTGTAAAAGCAATTGCTTGGTTTTTATTAAAATAGGGTCCATTCTTTTTTGCTTGCCACAAAGCCAACTTCAATTGATGTTTCTGCATAATAATGATTGATTTGTTGTTGTTACTTTAGTTGCTGTTGCTAGTATTTCCTTTTGTGTTTGTTGATCGTGCCTTTTGGTTATTTCCTTTGTTTTGCGTAAATTGCAATTAACGCTTCTTTCCTGTTGATGTTGTTGTTGCTGCGTTTGCTGCTTCCACTCATTCGTTCGCTCTTCTTCATCTAAATTTATGTTGCTACGCTAATGGCCAATAAATTTGGTGTTTATTGCTACTGCTCTTGATTTGTTGTTGTTGTACATAGTATGTATTGCTGCGTTGCTCTTGTTATTGTTCTTCTTCTTACTGCAGTTGTTAACGTAACCACTGATTGCTGTTTCTTCTTCTTCTTACTGCAATTGCTAAAGCGACCACTAATTGCCGCTTCTTCTTCTTCTTACTGCAATTGCTACAGCGACCACTGATTGCTGTTTCTTCTTCTTCTTCCTATTCTTCTTCTGCTGTTGCTATATCAAATAGCCTATGGTTTGTTGTTGTTGCTGTTGCTGCTGCTGCTATTGCTCTATTTCATTTATATGCTTATTTAACATTTATTGTTGCTGTTGTTGTTGACTTTTATCCATGCTGTTTCATTTCTGTTTCCTTCTTTGTTTTTGTTTCTGTATGTTGTTTTTTTCTTTCTTTAAAAATGAACACTTTTCATCTGGTGGGAATTTATATGGTTTTTTTTTTTTATTTTTATCTTTTGGAAAATCTATTGCACGCAACATGAATTCTTGTGGCCATTTTTGTGCTTTAGCCTTGCCTTGGGCTTATACCGTTCCAAGAATGAAAGTTGCTTGGCATTGATGGCGCCTCGTCGTTTGCTGGAAAACAACCAGAAAAAGGAAGTTAGTATATTTTTTAAGAAATTAATTGTAAGAATTTAAAATTTTCTACCAAAATCAGCAAGCTGAGTGGAAACATTTTTATATAATAATTTTAGAACGCAAGTCCGAGCCAAATTAAATTAAGCTCAAAAACTACTGCTTATAGACCCTCATGGTAGCCTATTCATCTAATGTTGTTCTTGTTTAAACGGCAAAAACACTTCACAGAAGTTCAAAGGCGTGGTCCTAGTCGTTACGACTATTACACCCGACCTGTAAAACTAGTAAGCTCAAAGTCAAGAAGCGGGAGGATAGCATTGTTTCTTTTTACACAAAACCAAGTCTATAAATTAAAAAAATCCAGCTGAACGGAGTCGCTTAAAACATCATAAAGATTGGAGGTAAAGTCCGCATGAACCGGTAGTGCATGTTCTCTGCTCCTGTCCTGCTTTTTCTAGGCTAAGGCTTCGGCTACTAGGGCAAGTCGTATTCAGTGATTTCAATCGGTATCCAAAATAGGGGCAAATAAACTCCTAGTATTTGCTAAAGGATCGGTTTTGTTCATCAGTCTGAGTCCAGGCTTTCAATGTAGATGTGTTCATGTTCGAGAACTCTTCTGGTAACACTATGCGCTCATTCAGTCTACGTGAGGCCATCGATGGCCAGCCAGTCTAACTAAGCTAAACGCAGGTCAGGATGTTCGAAAAGATAGGCAAGATATTATTTCCTTCTTTTGATACAAAATTAACAGTTGAGATTTAATTTGATATCTGCTTGGTTTATGTTCCATATTTAAAAGCCTTTAGTGTGCTATGATGTTCAAATCTAAGCACGGGAAGGTACCTAGATTTATATCCAACCAAAACTTGATAATGTATAGGTCTAGTTTTTTTTTTTTTTAACCCGTTTATCTTGGGATCAATTGTTCATGGCGAACTTAGATTACATACTTGCAGATTGTAGAAAAAAATTTTTAATTAATTTTTATATAGTTATTCATTTTAAATTAATTGCATACTTACTCTCTTATCATCTCTACAGCTGCCTCATACTTTAGGCCCAATTCAATTAGCGCTAATGCTACCAAAACTGGTGCACGACCCAAACCGGCGACACAGTGTACAGCAACGCATGCCTCGGGATTTTGTTGATACCTGTTTGACAATAAGGTAAGAGAGGAATTAGTTTAATTGAAGAAATAGAAAAAAAAGTAAGTCAAATGATACATTCTAATAGCTATTTTTTAATTTAAAATAAAGCACTACTTAATCAAAAAAAAAAAAAAAAAAAAAAAAAAAAAAACACTGAAGAATAGCAACTCTGCGTTTGGCGCACTAAATGCGGTGCAAACAACTTTTTTTTTGTTTTTGATTAATAGGCGTGCATTTCAAGTGTTAACAATTTGCGCAGAGAAAAATGCGTTAATTTTTAAATGCATTAAAGAACCGTTTCCCGTATTAATACCCGTAAGCATTACGAAAATTAAACACATTTTATTTTAAATCTGCAGTGAAAATGTGATACAAATTCGTTAGTACAAATGACTTTTATTATTATGATTTGATAGCAGCACCTTACCCGCAAGTGGCATTATCATTTGCATTTGCATTCGCATTAACATTATCGCATTCATCATGAGCATTGTCATCATCATCATCACCATCGTTATTACAATAATTTGCATTTATTTCGCCTGCCATTAACATGACATTATCATTATCAAAATTAGCGTTATTTGCATTATTGTTGCACACACTAACAACATTGCAATTATCAAAATTCTCATAATCATTTCTATTATTTTTGTGTCTAAATGAGAAACGTTTAGTTTTATTATAAAATGAAACCGTCGACGAATTTTTTTGTGTTGACGAAGCACTTGAAGAGTGACTCGCTGTTGGCGTTGTTGTGTTGTTATTGATAAACCTATTGTTGTTAAGTTTAGGCATTTTTTTCGATACATATTTTATTTTATTTTATTTTATTTTATTTTATTTTATTTTATTTTTTTAAACCACATTAAAGAGTTAGAGTAGAAGATATATGGAAAGAGAGAGAGAGAGAGAGAAAGAAAACAAGAACTAAAATCAACGAATTGTAACAAGTATTTCAATAACTCTAACAATTATCTCAATTGTTTTAAATAAAAAAAGGAATTCTAAATGTATGCATAGACACGGTAGGCATATATAGAAATCATAGTGATAGAGATTATGAGAGCAAGAATTGAAAAGCGCAGCGCATATAAATAAATAGTTTTATGATGAAATAATGCGTAATGGACTTTTTATTTGATATGCACATTTTTCGTAGGTCTTAACCAAAGTCAAATAAAAAGTTAAAAAAAGTGAATGAAAAATAGAACTTTTCAGAAGTTTGCTCCGCGACCCCTTGCAAACTAAATTTTATGAAAATTGTTGGAACGGTTTTCGAGATCCAGAATTAAAGTAAATCCGTCTCCCTTCGCTGTGATACCCCTATCTCTTCTTGTCCTTCTCCCTTTATTCTACGTCTTAGTCTTCTACTCCCTTTCCCTTTTTCGTTCACTTTCACTTCCGTTTCCTGTTTTCCTTTTTCTTTCCCCTCTCCGTCAAATTTCCGCTTCCTTTCCCTTACACTATCCCTCTCAATTACCAGTACTTTTATCTTCCCCTTCTATTCGTTTTCCTTTTCCCTCACCTAACCTCTCTCTCTCTTCCCTTTCCCATTCGAGTTTCGTTTCCTTTTCCCTCTCCATTTGCATCCCTTTTCTTTTCCACTTCCCATTCCCATTCAATTCCATGCGTCTTTCCTTTTATTGTCCCCCTTCCCTTTACCTAGGAAACTGGATTAAACATTACAGCGGATAGAGCTCTATATTGAAGCCCTGATTTCCGCCTTTCATTTTATACCAACATCCCTCAGAAACATTTCGGCGTCATCCACATTCTCCACATTCTGACCCATATCTGGGAACCCAACCGAGGAATCGTAATGAGTACAGATCTATGTAAAAGCCTTTATCAGCTCTTAACTATTGTTTGTGTGACCTTTGTGAGACCATAGGATAAGCGGGGATTAAAATTGAAGTGATATTATTACAAATTTATCCTCAGGCCACGGCAAGCGACACTTACGTAACCCTGACACAACTAAGGTCGGGTTACAGGTTCAGGATTAATCCCAACATATCTAATGAATGTCAGCATGTGGAGAGACGCCGCATGACACACGGCATCTCTTCACTTGCCTCTCAAAGCCTCCTCACCTACAACCACTGTTCTTGTGGACTAGCCCAAAGGGAGCGCAATTTTCTGGGCCTCCCGGCTATAGGTACTCCTCAGAGCCGCTGGATAATATTTTTGCCATTACAAAAGCAACTACTCATAATCTAAGAAAATTACAAGTAAAATTAATTTCTAGAGAGTAAAAACAGGATGCGATCGTTCGTTTTTAAATGGAGAAGTTATATGCCAAAAAGTCTGTCCAATCATTCGGATTGATTAAATATGGAATGTCGCACAAAAACTGAGGACCTAGTTTGCATTTAAAAGGATTCAGTTAATGATTCTGATCATATCGGAAGATAGTTTAATGCGCCTGAATTATCTGCCATTATATTTTGGAACAAAGTTATAAATTTTACACACATAAAGCCCACATTTTCGTAACATATTTCCAGTCTTCGCTCCAATTAGGTCTTCTGAGCTAAAAAGCCCTCGTAATGAGCACTATGATGATTGCTAAAACTTTGGCAATGATTTTTTGCGATGCGTTACAATGCGAATATAAATGCAAAGTGCAAACGTCGTGCAAATGATTTGCGGCGAATATATGCGCATATGTAAGTAAAGCCTGTAACCACTTGCAGGCAAAAGCAAAAAAAAAAGGACACAAAAATTTATACAAAAATATAAGCAATAAAAAAAGTTATTAAAAATATTAAATAAAGAAAGTAATAACAACAATATTTACAATTCGCACACAAAACTCACTTCTGCTTCAAAATCTCGAACCATTCATCCACCACTTGTGGTGGCGGAAAAGTGCCATCCTCGAATGCCAGATCTTTAACAGTGATGCCTTGAGCTTCAAGCTCATCGGTATTATAGCTGGGCTCGCAAACGCGCACAACCGTGCTGACGTTATTCTTTTTGAGCTCCTAAAAAAAGGGATAAAAAGAATTTATTATTTCATTTCCTAATAAATAAAAGAAATAATAAAAAAAATTTCTTTTACTAACCGTTATATAATGATGGATGGTTACATCTGATGGCCGATCGGTAATTAGGAACTTCATGCCCTTAAACTCAATAAGAGCTGGTGCTGGGCGCAAATCCTTTTGACGCATGTTGTTCATTAATTTATTAAAAAATATACTAGTATTAAAATTTAGTACGTATAGATTGGGTGTGTGTGTTTTGTTTTGTAGAAATTTGAAGTTGAAGTGCGTTTTTGTTTTGCAAAATACACAAGTCGTTTGAGAATTACAGCAAGAAAGTGTGTCAAGTGAAAGAAATGCTTTTGCACTTTGCTTTTTGATACGCCCTGCGTTGTCACTTGCTTTAGTTCTCTTTCTCTCACTCGCACTCTCTTTTGTGTTGCTTTTTAAATTCGCTTGATTTTGTTGTTGTTGTTTTTCACACTTGCAGCCGCTAATTGTTTACGCCTAATATTTCTGCAGTTGATTTGTGGTTGTGTAAATATTTTTTATATAAATAGTAGTAGCTTTTAGCTTGAAATATAGTATGTGCAAATTGAAGCAGCTTTTCGTATATGCAAATTGTATTTTAATTAGCGCGAAATTGAAAATTAAGTACAAGATATTAATTTCTTCGTGTTTTTTTTTTGTGAAAGTTAATGAAGCGTTTTTGTTTTTTTTTGTTGTAAGCTTAAAAAATTATCACCAAAAAAGTAATTAGCAAAATTGTTTCTTCAAAAATAGTACGTGTTTTCTTTGTTATTATTTTCTGCAGCTTGTTCACACAAAAACTGCCTTTTCCCGTGTTTGTTGTTTTTATTTTTCAGTTTCAGAAATCCCTGTTGACGTTGTTTGTTGTTGTAATTCCGCTTGAACTTTTCAAAAAACAAGCAATCAAAATATGTTCACTTTTTTCTTTAAATCGAATCAAAGGTTTTTTTTCTCGGTTTTTTGCAGCTCCTTTACTTCTGCTCAAGTATTCTGATATGCGCTTTTGTTCGTTTTTTTTTGTGTTCTCACTCTCTATACACTCTCCCTCTCTTTCACACTTCTTGCTAGCCTTGCCTGCAATCAAATGAGCTGTTGCTTTCAATTCAATATCTCTTTCTCTCTCTCGCTTCATGTGCTGCGCTAACTTCGCTGCTTTCGGTGATCTTCAAACTGTCTCCAAAATGGACACGCTGCTTCCAACAAAGTCCAACTCCTTTTATTCTTAGTATTTTTTGACCACTTTTTTGTTGTAAATTTTCCCTGAAAAGAGGTAATAAAAAATGTTTTATTAAAGAAAAAAATTTAAATTAAGATTAAGTCAGACCTGTTAAATTCCGATAAGGATTAGTAATCAATTAAATTGTTTTGTTTTTTAATTGGTAATCATTATTTTAATTCTTTTGCAGAGAAAAAGTAATTTTAATGATTACCATTAAAAAAAATCAAAAAAAAATCAAAAAAAATCAAAAATAATCATAAAAAATCAAAAATAATCAAAAATAATCAAAATAATTTTTTTTGATTGTTTTTGATTTTTTATGATTTTTTTTGATTATTTTTGATTTTTTTTTGATTTTTTGTGATTTTTTATGATTTTTTTTTTTAATTTTTTTTCATTTTGTTTAATTTTTTTTTCAATATTGTTGTAAAGAAATTTGGATATGCATGCACATAAGTATTCAGGTAGGCATGCATGTTTGGTCAGAGAGGCATAAAGTTTGTTTGTACAAATGTAGGTGAACGCATATTAAAGTACGTAACCCTGCAGTAAATATGGGGACAGGTGTATCCAAGTCATTGTGTATTCTACAGCGACAACTGCACTAATTAAAATGTCGACAAATTTAGAAGTACACAATTTGTATAGACCTTGGCTCGTTCGAAGTTTTTCGTACTAGATACGGATACAAACCCTACCTACACCTGGGGAAGATTCATTTCTAGGTTCAGTATAAGGACAGGGAAGAGCGAATAAAGAATTCTGATTATGACAGAGATTATCTTTACGTAAATCTATTTGCAACATAGCAAATCGTCTACTGCTTTATTATGTAGTAGGCATGCGAAGACGAATACAAATTCCCAAATAATCCTATTTGAGGAACAATGTCGGAACGTAAGTACGTAATATTTCTGCCTTTTAAAAGAATACAATAGGGCAATAACTAGGGCTGAAACGGTATGGCGTGTGATGAACAATAAATACAACTTATATGAAATTAAGAATTTTTCCTTTTTTGAAAAAATTGATGAAGTGTGAAACAGACAAAGGAAATACAACTGTGCTAATGGAGGAAGAGGAATACACCGCAAAAACAGGTCAACTAATCAAAGAAATGGGCTGCCGAGTGAAGAGAAAAGACCCAACGGAAGAATACCAAATGGCAATAAAGCGTGCAATAAAACAAGCGAAAAATATAAGAGACAGCAAAGTAGCCTACACTCTCACAGCAATGAATCCATCTGCCCCATCACTGATCGCACGGCGAACTTTTTTTTGAGATACGCTCTAATGTACATACATACATACGTATATTTTAAAGTAAAACTCCAAGCACATTTGATTGAATAACATAGAGTACAATTATAACAAAGTTTTTATACCCTTCTTTTTATACTCATATGAAATGGTGTTATAACTTTGAGCGGAAATGCAGAAGGAGGCATGACAGATCCACAAAAATATAACCGCTATGATGAGGATCATGAGCTGAGTCGTTTAAGCCATGCCCATCAGTCCGTCTGTATAAACGCAAACTAATCCCTCATTTTTTGAGATATCTACTTGAAATTTGGTACTTGGGTAACTTCTTAAGAGAAATTGGACCACTATAACATATAGGTCCCATACAACGGATTGTTCAGATATAGACATTTTGGACTATAACATCTCCATAAATAACACACATAATTCACCGTATAAATTAATGAAAATGAGACTATGTATCGCTTCTTTTCCTCATTCATGAATGTCATAAAGTCTCGATACAGTCGAAGATAGCCGCAATATTAGTTGCTTTTCATTGTATACCTAACTACGAGAACTTCTGTATTAAAGCCCAATTTATGAGTTAGTACAACAGCGAATGTTACACTAAAATGTTTGATTTGGCCACTTTAAACAATTTTTCATAAAGATAAATAATTTGATATAAATTAACAATAATTCCAAGCTTGTAAGATATGTATCAATGTGTATGCCTCTCTGCACAAATATACGAGGAGGAAGCATATAGAGCCCTTATCTTGTTAGTGTGGGACTTTAACCGCACTACACCACCTACGCTCATCGTATCGAACCCCCCGGTACTACCCTCAAGCTACCGTCGTGAGTCTGCCTTAAAAGGCTATATACATACCTGCATACGTACAAATGTGCATATTTCTTATACGATATTGATAAAAATTAAAAAAAATCAAAAAAAATCAAAAAAAATAATAAAAAAATCATAAAAAATCAAAAAAATCATAAATAATCAAAAATAATCAAAAACAATCAAAATAATTTTTTTTGATTATTTTTGATTTTTTATATTATTTTTCTTTTTTTTGATTCTTTTTAATGGTAATTGCAAAATAATCATTAAAATTTGAAAACAATGGTTAATCAATCATTAATTGGACAGTTGAAAAAATAATCAATCAAGCCGGTAATCATTACGATTAATAATCATTATTTAAAAGGTTTGGATTAAGTACTGTAATCAAGATCAGTTGTTTGAGTTGAATTACACTACTGGTTATACACATGAGTATCTACTGAAAACAATTTCAAAGTTAAACCCAGAAAAAACTGGGCAATAATATTTCATTTTTCTTACTTTTTTATCAGCACAGTCAAACTTTTTTCACAAAATTTTAGTACCTTTAAATAACGTTTGGAATAGCGTTTTTAGCACTGAATCTATTTTATCGAGTTGTTATGCTCAAAGGTTCACTTAAGACTGATTTTAGGTAACTTCTCGCTCACGAATAAAACCTGCGAGGCTACTATTCTCTTTGACTTGAAGCAATGTTTTATTCTTCTTATGTGAGAGCGATTATAGCATAGACCTACCTACTTAAATACACTAAGAAAACAAAATATAAGTACTTATGTAGGGGTCAAGGAAATTGCTTCACTATTTTGTACACTATTTTCTTTGTTTTAAGTAAATTTTCCCTAAAACATGTTAAGAGGATTATAAAATAAACTAGCCGGACCCGTGCGCATCTTGCGCAAAAAATAACAAAACATACGTGGCGCCAGTCGGTATGGTTTGTGCTGTCACGCCCATTTTAAAAAACTTATTATTTATTTGGTTTGGTGGACCTTATGGAACTTTCAATGAATTACCTAGATATATGTTTGACAAAGATATCGCATAAAATGTTTTTATTATTCCTATACAGGTATGTGCAATATATTTTTATATATTTTATATATATATATATATATATATATTTATGTGGTTCTTGCCGACTTGGGTAATTTTTTCCACACGTTTGCCTTGGCTTAATCGATTTATCTGCTACAGTTCCTGAGTTTTGACTTATAAATCTTTGAAAATTTGCTCCCCTTGGCACATTTTTCAAAATTTCAGCACGTTTCCTCATAACTGCATAACGTCATTTCATCACTTGGGCTTTATTAGTGACTGAATTATCATGTTTTACGTGTTTTTCGAAATACATACATATGCCTTATTTTCAACCCCAACTTTCTCTGTTCCCATTAGAATCTGTGTACCAAATTTCATTAAAATATTTCTATTTTTGCGCAAGTTAGAGTGTATACGGCCGGACGGACGGACATGGTTCAATCATTTTTTTCATCCTGATCGTTTTGATATACTCGTATATATAAAGGTGGAGTGAAATTTTTTTTTTTGGAAATTCTATTTGTTCCAAAGCCAGAACGGCACCTTTCTAGCCCAGTAATAAGCCTTTAAAATTTTATTGACCTACTCGCATGTTTAGAGGTGCCCCCAGCCCCACAAAGTTGAAAAAATAGCACGATCTGGTACAAATGTGCAATTTCTACAATTATGAAATAAAAAAAACCAAGTATGAGGATTGATAAACAGGCTACGTTGAGTATAAAAGTGATTTTTGTTTTTTTGGAAACAACAACAACCAAAGTTATTAAAGGTCAAAGTTTATATTATGCATTTTTTAAAGTGCAATTACTTAAAAACTACTGAACCGATTTCAAATATTTTTATACCATTCGATAGGTATTTTGAATCCCTTTAATTTGATATACATTTTATGTGGCTTCCATAACACTACCCGCTGCGGGGGTAAACCCCCCTTTTACCCCCTTACTTTTCATCTAAAGTACCACGCCCAATAAAACACCGTTTCGCATGCATAGCTAATTAATACCTTTAAAACGATGCCTTACTTATTAGTTTTGGTTAATTATGTGAGCAGAAAAAGGGATATTTATAAAACACCAGAAATAAAAAACATTAGAAATAATATATATGATATGTTTACACATCAACAATGCGTTACCATGGTTTCATATATGTAATTGTTTTAAAGAAATTCATACATCAAAATAAGCAAACATTTCTTAGGCTGCGAACAGAGTGGGCGCTGAAAGCCGAGCCGAGATTGTCAATGCGATAAAGATTGTCAGTGCGATAAATCTGGTTACATACAAGTCAATACAAATAAGCTTGTGCATAACACAGTGAACGCCGACAAGAGCAGAGAGCAAAGCCGATGAGTGCGAGAAAAACAGTTTCAAAGCGTTTTGCTCGCTTGTTTGCATTGTTGATGTTTACTTTTTAGCGTGAAATCGTGTTTTTTAATGGTTTTTTTAAAGAAATTTAGCTGGATATTTTCTTAAATCATTATATAAATGATGAAATTCACCAAATTGATATATTTTTAGTGTAATTGGTTGTTTTCCAAATTCTTTTGTGATAATAATTGCATTAACCACACTAGGAGAAGCAAAATACTCTTCATCAGATGAATCCATTACCGTGTACAGCAATTTTATAAACACAAATGAAAAATAAGACTAAATCACATAAAGGCAAAACACATGGAATAAACAGAATCTCAGCGCTGATTCTCGCATTCACAAAAACCATGCAAATTAAAATGTAATATTGGAAAACATTGCAGCTGTCACAGCGCAGCGTAGATCTTTATTAAATGGCAAAATGATAATTATTGCTTTAAATGCAAATAAAATTTCGCAGATTTAAAGAAGAACTAATAAATATTTTACAGACAAAAGTTCGATAAGGCGGACATTTTTTTAATTATTAAGTCGACGAAGACCAGATATAAATAACATATGTTGTACATCTGTATAGTGGTGTGAAATATATAAAATGGACAGAAAAAAAATTCAATGAAATTAAAATTTTTTAACGCTGTGACAAAATTTGAGGGTTGTTGTCTGTAGGCCCGCTAATTCCCACTCAGTTGGTAAAATTTTTTTATTATCATTTTAAAAATTGTATATTTGCGTTTTTTAACATAAATGGAAAAATGCGTTAAAATAGATATCGTATAGAAATATATTGTTAGGAAATAAATAGTAAAATGGCACGATAATTAATTTCGTAGAATACTTAAACACTTTAGCACCCCCACGAAGCGGTCGTTTTGCCCCCTTTTTTAAAAAGTGCTAAAAAAAATAGTCTTTTGAAGATCGCTAGAGGGTTAGGATGTTCTAGAAAAGTATTCGCCATAAAATTTCACTAGTTTTGCACTATGTCTCCTCAGACAAAATCTTTGTAGAAAGAACCTAAAAGGCCACACATATGTATGTATGTGTCACTAAAGGTCTTTCATACTCAGTTGCAAACATTCAGGCACCCAGAGAGTAACCCTTAAACCACTACCCAGTGTAATATTGATTCAATGACATTTCCATGCTGCTTGAATATATCACAACATTGTAAATGCAATTGCATTATACAACAGCTATGCATGCAGATCTGCAGCGCATTAGCGAACAATTGGCGCCTCGCTTTGTAGTTGTCATTTGGGTATATTGGGTGATTTGTCATGTAATGGCGAAGCTAAGGGGATGGGGGGAATGATGGCAAAGAAGAGGTAGTTAACTAAATTTAAAACAAATACTATACATTTAATTTAAATTACAAAAAAAGAAATTGCTTTACTAATTAATATCTCTTCATGTCGCGATAATTTTCACAAACTATTGCCTTTGTCTCGTTGGGTCACAATTGAATGTTGGTATTTTGGCTCGTAGATGAAATTTTGCTTGCTGCTCAATTTATTCTAGGTGCCCATACCCAAATCATTTTGTAGACATGCCATCATCATGATCACTTCTATTTATGTACATACAAAAGTATATTTGTTCACTTTGTAGTCTAACAATTCGGTACAAGAGTTTGTACGAGAAATACATACATACTATATGTTAGTGCTTTGATTTCATTCAAATGCCTTATCATGCACATGTGTATGTAGCATATTCGTTCTATTCCTCTTCTAACAAATTTCTTGTGCCTATTTTTAGCGCAAAAATTTTCGTATTTAAATTATTCCCAATGCACATAATTTTATTTCTGTCACATTTCCGTTGGCATTTTTGCTTCCTTTACTATTCTTTTGTGCTAACACAAAGTGTGTCAGCACAGAGGCACCTACTCGAATTGCTGGCTAAGCGTGTGGTGGCTTTATTTTCATTTCCATTTCCATTTCTATTTCTTTTATGCCACATGACATAAATACTGAGAATTAAGATTTGCGCGAAAAGCAAACTTTATAAAAGAACTGTTTCAAAGTTGAAGTCTTAAGTGGTTATTCTAATATAGAAATTTCCTGTTCTGGAAATTTGAGTCTAATTTAGTAACTTAATTAAACTTGTGGTTGAACTTAAAACTTTGCTGCCAAAAACTTTACTTGAAACTAGCGCAAAAGAATGTGGAAAACATTTTAGCTCCTCAGGGGGCGATTCCCAGTGGAAGACCCTGTCATCCCACAAGATCGCCAAAATCATGCTTCGGTTATACAAAAACCAACTACCTACTCACACTTCCTTGAGTAGACTGCAGAATAGCGATCGGCATATAGGGCAATGTCTCACACCATCTCATGCGTTCAAAATGCGACTGGGGCAGAGTCAGGCGTGAACGGCATTCAACTAACCCAACGGTTCTACACACTTCTCGTCCCTGGAAGGCATTTGCGAAGTTTTGCATTCCATGATTAATATAACATCTCCAATACACTGTTGGCAACCCTGAGGATGTGGCCAATGTGTGGGATCACTGGATCTTGGTCAAAGTAACTTAACCTAATTTTCGCCCCTAACGAATTATATTTTATTTTGGCTAGGCTACACATTTGGGCCCAAAAGGTCCCATTGTGGTAGCACGAGGAAAGCAATTCCTATAGAAGTAAACAGGATTTGGATGTTCCTGGATTCTATTTTATCCAGTAATTTGAGATCGACATGTTTATCAATATGCCAGTTGACGAGGAATAAGTCCAACCGCAAGTGAAAGAGATATTTCTTATGTAATAGGAGAAGCCTCGCGTTCAACTCCGGCCACGTTCCGGCTTTGATTGAAGTACTAAATACCTTATCTTTCGTGGAAAAGCCTTTCTACGTGTTTACCAAGTTGCCAGGTGATGAGGAATAAGTCCAACTGCAAGTGATAAAAGTCTTTCATATCTAGTAGAAGTCTCGCGTTCTATTCCAGCCGCACTCGGCCCTCGAGGTTGCAATTACTAACTACCTTCCCCCTTGTGGAAACAGCCTTTCTACGTGTTTATAAAGATGTCAGGTGACCAGGAATAACTTGAACTGCAAGTGAGGGAAGTGTTTCCTACATAATAGCAGAAGCCTCGAATTCTACTCCGGCCACAACTTGGCCTTGAATGGAAAAAGGAAAAAGTCACTCAGAATTGGCGGCACACTCAAACTCACCCAAGGTTTTGAAAGTGAGTCAAGTCTTGCGAGATCGTCTGCTATCTCATTAACCGTTATATTACAGTGCTGAGGCACCAAAACCAGTATGAGAGAAGTCTGCCTTTCCATCTCATAAAGAGATTTGCGGCAGCTCTCTACTGTTCTGGATTCGCAACAGACAAAATCGACCGCCGATTATCACAATTGATTCTTGTATTATTTATCTGATGACTCCTTCAGGAAATTTATCCACGAACTCTTTTGAATAACAGCAGCCATCGCCTGGAAGACGCTATGTATAATGGGGACGATAGGATATCAGTCCCCATTTAAGCACCCTTTAAGTGCCAATTTAATATCAATTCCAACAATTAGGGTTTTTAGCACAAAATACGCCATTGCAAAAGGACATTTATCATGATCGTCTTTTTAATTGATCGTCTGCGCAATTTTTGTTGTCTGCACCAAAATAAAATCAATTAAGACGTGGAAAAATACCCCAAAACAGTAGCCATGAGATCATTTAGGCAGCAATTTATTATTAATTGTTTCAATCTAATAAATTTTATAAAGCAAACGTGCAAAAAAAAAATGATAAATCCGTACTACATACATACATACATAGATGATAAACATTTATTAGCCAATGAAAATGAAAATATACATACATATATGTAAATGTGGAAAAAATTAAAATAAGGAAAAAAGAGTTTACGAGCGCGTGACAGCAGTTGTCAAGAAAAAAAGCAAAAAGCAAAAATAAAAAAAAAAACAAAAAAGAAAACAAAAACACACACAGACAAATGCGCGCACAATTATTTTCCATTAACTATACACGCCTCGCGTTTTTGCTTTTTGCTGATTCGCGCGGTTGCCAAGCGAATTCTTAACAATTGATGCGAATTGATTTGATGATCATCTTTTGACTGAAACGAGAACTTTGTTATTTGCTTTTGAAAATAAAGGGTGTTTCATAAGAAAGTTTTTATGAATGTTGTGCTTTTCAAGCTTCTTTAAGCGTATGCAGTGGCAGTCAAACTTTAGTGCTTAAATGAGCTTTTAGTACTGAAATCAATACTTTTCTCTTCCGAAATCGTTGCAAACAGCTTGTGAATTGTAATTGTAGAAGCTTTAAAATATATTTTACTAAGATAATAATACTAAGACATACAGTGGCGTTAAAACTTTCGTAGTGCTTAATACAAAAGCTTTTATTTGATATTAAAATTGTTTATAGAGGGAAATATTTGTCAAATATGTTTGAGAAATAGCGCTAAATTTAAGTAAAAGCTCGCACTTTTATAAGCTTTCAAGCGGAGCTTTTGATAATAACTTGCCACATTGTAAGATATGTTATAATATTTCAATATACTGAGTATTACTGGTTACATTGATAACTTGAATTTGAGTAGGCAAGCTTTTATTGTGCATACGAATCTCTTTCTATCTGATATATTTTTGATCTTCATGAGCTTCCGACGAGTAAAACGTATTTAATATGAGTTCTCAAGAGCGGTGAAATGCATTCTTCAAAAATGTCAGATAGTTTTAGAATACGTGGGAGCTTTTATATAAAGCTAATAATGTGAGGAATCACGAAAAGCTCTCAAGCAGCCCAAAGAGATGCAAGCTCAAAAGTTGTACTAAGAACTAACTACTTGATAACTGGTAAAATGGTGGTTAAGTTTACAGAGAAAATACAGCTTCTCTACATATTTGATCTTCATGAGCTTTCGATAAGTAATATACTAAGTAAACATGTGTAACTCTCTAGGGCCGTAAAATGCCCTCTTCAAAGCACAGCGTACGAGTAAGTGATCTTTTAGGTAAAAATAGGTATTTACGTAAAGCTTTCAAGCAAACCCAAAGTCTTTTGAGTTCAAAGCTATACAAGGAATAGTGTTTCCATATAAGTTTTTGGTAGGAGACTTCTGTTCACTATGCTATTGGGGTTCTCTGGAACTTTTAAATATTAGACAGATTCAGGTAAAAGACTCCTCAAGCTTCGTTCACAAAACTACAGCAGATTTTAAGAAAGTTAACGTTAGGCTTTGCACTTAAAGTTAGTTAACTGTTCATTTGCTCCAAGAATTTCCAATCTTTTAACAATCTAACAACGCTAATGGCCACAATTTGCGCACCCTTTACATACCTTACGTATGTATGTGGCAGCCGTTAATAAACGGCAAATATTTTTGTTGTCAATTTGCCAAATTGTGTAAAAAAAAACAAATAAACAATAAAAAAAAATTAGAAACAAATTGAGTTCGTGGATCTAAAAATAAAAACAAAAATATACACATACATATGAACGAGAGGAGAAATGACTTTTGTTGACTTTTGCTCAAAATATTTACTAAAAGCGCGAAAGTTTTACAAAACAGACAGCTTTATATAAAGCTACGAAAAGATGATAAAATGGCAATAATTTGAAAACACGCCAAAAATTATTAAGAAACAATTAAGAGCGAATTATAATGATAAACAAATAAAAATAAAAAAAAAACAAGTAAGGAAGCCTAAGTTCGAGTGGAATCGAACATTAGATACTCAGCTGTATGCGTTCATTGTTTGTTTGCGTTTGATGGAAACACGGTGTATTTTATATAAAGCGAGTGCTGCATAAAGTGGGCGTAGCCGCGCCCATTTTCAAAATTTGTATCAGTCATCCAACTAAGCATATGAATATTATTCTTTGTGCAAGATTTCATACCTTTATGACTTCTAGTTACAAAGATGTTACGTTACAAATTTCCAAAGCGTGTTCCACAAATATCTTTGCTAAAAAGTAGGCGTGGTTATAAAACGACTTCAATAAATTTTTGCGTGTCTATTAACACAAGTTATAAAAGTGTATAACCAAGTTTCGTTATAATATCTCAATTATTTGCCGAGTTATGGGCTCCGAAATCTCGTAGATTCTTTTGTTTAAAAGGAGGCAGTGCCACGCCCATTTTCCAAAATTTTTCTACTTTTTGTTTCCGGTCTATTGTGGAATTCATGCCACAAAATTTCAATGAATTATCTATACATTTGACAAAGATATCGCTTAAAATGTTTTTATTAGGCCACTTTATAATACCCATATATAAAAGTGGGCGTGGTCGTCAACCGATTTCGCTAAAATTTTGAACATGTATTACCACAAGTAATAAAAGTGTACGCACCAAGTTTCGTCATAATATATCGATTATTTGTCGAGTGAGTTATGGGCTCAGAAATTTAGTATATTCCTGCTTCTAAAAAGAGGCGGTGCCACGCCCATTTTCCAAAATTTTTATGTTTTTCGTTTTATGTCCATAGTTGGACTCCTGCCATAAAATTTCAATGATATATCTTTATATTTGACACAGATATAGCTTAAAATTTTTTTATTGGGCCACCATATATAAAAGTGGGCGTGGTCGTCAACCGATTTTGGCAATTTGTAGTCCAAACATTTGCCTAAGTAAGTATATTACGCACACCAAATTTCATCGATATATCTTCAACGGTTTCTGAGTTATGACTCATAAAACTTTCAATGTTTGCCCCTTAAAAAGTGGGCGTGGCACCGCCCATTTTTCAAAATTTTTGTGTTTTCTGTTTTATGTCCATAATTGGACTCATGCGACAAAATTTCAGTGATATATCTTTATATTTGACAGAGATATCGCTTAAAATGTTTTTATTAGGTCACTTTATAATATACATATATAAAAGTGGGCGTGGCCGTCAACCGATTTTAACTATTTTCCGTCCAAATGTTTGGCTGAGTAAGTAAATCACGCATACCAAATTTCATCCATATATCTTCAATGGTTTCTGAGTTATGACATATAAAACTTTCCATGTTTGACCCTTAATAAGTGGGCGTGGCACCGCCCATTTTCCAAAATTTCATCAAATTTCTTCATAGGGGCCAGAGCTCAACACGTGGGTAAAATTTCATCGCTCCAGCTATATTAGTGACTGAGATACCAAATTTCCGATTTTTTCTATATAGGAAAAGTGGGCGTGGTCATGGTCCGATTTCGCCCATTTTTAATACCAACCGTCCCAGTCTCGATACCAACTTGCATTTCAAATTTCATCAAAATATCTCAATTTTTGCGCGAGTTAGAGTGTTTACAGACGGACGGACAGACGGACGGACGGACGGACGGACATGGCTCAATCGATTTCTCTTTTCACCCTGATCATTTTGATATATATAAGTCTATATCTATCTCGATTATTTCATTCTGTTACAATCCACCGTTATGTGATTAAAACTATAATACTCTGTCTACTAGTACAGCTGAGTATAAAAACATTAAAAATAACAAAACAAGAAAAAAGTTCCGAAAAAAGAAGAGGCTAAAGAAAAGTGAAATTTATCTCAGTACGTTCACATTTCATTCTTTAATTTATTGAAACAAACGAAACAAAATTATTAAGTAGTTGACAGCGCAATATATTTACATATCGCACTCTAAATTATAAAGTGACACAACTCAAAATTTTTTGAAAGCGTTTTTTTATCATAAACCGGCACATACAACATATCTCTAGCGATTGCCACAAAAAACTTTTCAACCAGTGTGTCTTTTAACTGAAAAAGCGATTATAGGTGGCCTTTTGTCGTATCCTTGTTTGTAAAAAAAAAAACAATTTTTTAGCCCTACTGAACATTTTTAAATTTTGAGTTGGGTCACTTTATGATTTATCGTGCGATATGTGTATCTTATCTACTAGAACTAAATTAATTTTAACTAATAATAGCACACACTGGCGCTTTGTTGATTCTTGTCTTACATTTTGCTTTGCTAAATAATTTCAATTTAATTGCAGTTTTCTGCCTGGTTGATTTGTTAATTATTTGATGTGATACTTATTACACATTCTAAGTGCAATAATTTGCCAAGTTAATATCACATTTACTAGCCAAGAATTGACACACAGCTGTGAAAATTAATTTAGTATGCCTAGCTAACCGAGCAAACCAAACAGAAAAAATAAAAAGATACTAAAAAACTCTTCAGAGAGGTTTTGGTTATTAAAGCATTTATTTTTTGAATGGAATTAAATACAAGCAAGCCTACCGAGCCACTCACAGAAAACCCAAAGGGATAGGTGTTTAGAATGCGCCCGAGATAATGTATGCCTGTCGTAATATGTATTCGTACCGGATTCATCGGGCAAAGGACTGTCACTTCCGCTAGACTCCCCAAAACCTTCGTGCAGTGTCTCGGTGGCATGGCGATGACAACAAAAAGAACCTCTCACTGAACATCCCTGCTAACAATTTTACCAGACAATCTCTCATTCAGAAAATTCTGAAAAAATCTGAGTACAAAGTTGACTATGTAGACATATCTAATAGATTTTAAATAGATTTCTATCAGAATTGTCTAAGTAATTTTCTTTTTTCCCCATCCAAAAAAATCTAATAGATATCTGAACTATTTCGTACAGACATGCCAAAATATTTTTTTTTCTTAAATATTTTTTTTTGCTCGTTCAGAAATCTGTTAGATATCTGTCCAAATCGTCGGAAAAAACCCAGACTTTCCTCAGACATGTATGTATGTAAGAATTCCTGTCAACGTCTTCATACATTTCTCTTGGAGAAGTCGTACAGAAATCTTATTGTTTTCGGAGTTTTTTGCAGAAAATCTGATAGATATCTAACCGATTTCGGGTAAAATTGTTAGCTGGGATAATACCACAGTTCACATACATATGTATCTTTAATTACAATTAAAACAAGTAAGGAAGCCTAAGTTCGAGTGGAATCGAACATTAGATACTCAGCTGTATGCTTTCATTGTTTGTTTGCGTTTGTTCGATATAGGGTGTATTTTATATGAAATGAGTGCTGCATAAACAGGGCGCAGCCACGCCCATTTTCAAAATTTGTATCAATCATCCAAATAAGCATATAAATATTATTGTTAGTGCAAAATTGCATCCTTCTATGACTTTTAGTTACAAAGACTTCACGTTACAAATTCCAAAAGGGTGTTCAGAAATATCTTTGTTAAAAAGTAGGCGTGGTCATAAACCGATTTCAATAAATTTTTGCGTGTCTATTAACACATGTTATAAAAGTGTATAAACCAAGTTTCGTCATAATATCTCAGTTATTTGTAGAGTAATAGGCTCGTAGATTTCTTTGTATAAAAAGAGGCGGTGCCACGCCCATTTTATAAAATTTTTTTATTTTTTGTTTCCAGTCTATTGTAGAACTCATGTCACAAAATTTCAATGAATTATCTTTATATTTCACAGAGATATCGCTAAAAATGATTTTATTAGGTCACTTTATAATACCCATATATAAAAGTGGGCGTGGTCGTCAACCGATTTTGGTAATTTTTCGTCCACACATTTGGCTAAGTAAATATATCACGCGTACCAAATTTCATCGACATATCTTTAACGGTTTCTGAGTTATGACTTATAAAACTTTCAATATTTGCCCCTTAATAAGTGGGCGTGGCACCGCCCATTTTCCAAAATTTTTGTATTTTTTGTTTTACGTCCGTAGTTGGACTCGTGCCACAAAATTTCAGTGATAGATCTTTATATTTGACAGAGATATCGCTTAAAATGTTTTTATTAGGCCCCTTTATAGTTCCCATATATAAAAGTGGGCGTGGCCGTCAACCGATTTTTATAATTTTTCGCCAAAACATTTGTCTAAGTAAGCAAATTACGCGTACCAAATTTCATCGATATATCTTCAACGGTTTCTGAGTTATGACATATAAAACTTTCAATGTTTGACCCTTAATAAGTGGGCGTGGCACCGCCCATTTTCCAAAACTTCATCAAATTTCTTCATAAGGGCCTGAGCTCAATACGTGGGTAAAATTTTAGCACTCTAGCTATATTAGTGGCTGAGATACCAAATTTCCGATTTTTTCTATATAGGAAAAGTGGGCGTGGTCATGGTCCGATTTCGCCCATTTTCAATACCAACCGTCCCAGTCTCGATACCAACTTGCATTTCAAATTTCATCAAAATATCTCAATTTTTACGCGAGTTATCGTGCGTACGGACGGACGGACGGACGGACGGACATGGCTCAATCGATTTCTCTTTTCACCCTGATCATTTTGATATATATAAGTCCATATCTATCTCGATTATTTCATTATGTTACAATCCACCGTTATGAAATCAAAATTATAATACTCTGTGTACTTGTACAGCTGAGTATAAAAATGCTCTATTCTTGGAAATGCTGTAAGTACTTACTTTTTATTTGTGCTGTGCTTGGCAGTATTCTGCACTGTCTAGATGAAACTCCATAGATGTTGGAACAGGTCGAACAAGCTAGAATGAAAATGAGATAAATCAAATTTAGTAATAGTTCACAATGTATATGTATGTATGTAAGTTTTAAAATACAAGATACATTTATTAAGAAACAAAATTTCCAGAAGTATTTTTGTAGATATATCGAATATAGGCGCAATAGCCATTAAGGCTTTCGGTATCCAATTAGAATAAATTACAACCAACGTAAGCTTTCTAACGTTCATTGTGTATTGAATTTTAAACACACGAAAAAGGTTAGGAAACTATAATACTACAGAAGAGCAGCGTGACATGTATATCAAGTCAACTTTTATCTCACAAAAATTTTCTTTCGAGAAGACTGGATTTCGAATATATGCCTAAGGGAAGTGCCCGCCTAGTTCTTGTATTGTATAACAACCTTTTTCATACTTATTATTGAATCATTTCTGAACCAAGATTAATACAGATCAATGTTTATTGGAAATTAACTTCAATTAAGTAAGACGTAATCGTATTGGATTTTAGAGCCACCTTCAATGAAATAAACAATTTTTTGAATGATCAGTAATTAATCTTAAATTTTTTTTTAGATCTTCAGTCAGAAAGCGACTCTCATTGAATGGGGAAAGTCAATATCGTAAATGCCTTATCATTTAGCTAATTGAAAGGTGGAAATCTGGAGACAAAAAAAAAAAAAAAACTAGAGACTAAAATTTCCAAGAGCGATTTTTCATGAATATGAAATGGTATTAAGTATAACTTTCTGTGATAGTGAAATGTACCAGAAGGAGGCATGACAGACCTAACAAAATATACACCAATAAGCTCAAAGATAGGATAATGACCGGAGTCGTTTAAGACATGTCCGTCTGTCTATCTGCCTATTTGAACACAAACTAGTCCCTCAGCTTTTTAGTTTTTGAGATATTTGCTTGAAACTCGGCATAAGACATCATTTCTCAGGCAATAATGCGATAAGTACCTACTGAAAAGAAAGCAACCCAGCTGAATGTCCAAAAAACTCTTTAATGGCTTTTGGCGGGTTTTTTGGGCCATCAGAAGTGCTAAAGTTTAAAAAAAAGGCACTTAGCACTAAGCTAGCGATATATCGCATTATTACAGCCATTTGTCAAAACACTCTGGGGCAGATGTTTCTCCTATTGAGATGACATAATCATGCTGCAGTCGCCCTATTTAAAAAATTGCTAAAGCAACACATTCGAAAATCTATCAAATAAAACAAAAGGTCTATGAAAGGCTATTAATGCATTAACAAAACAATTAACAATTGCTCAGCAAAAAAAAAAACCAAAATACAATAACTCTCATACCAGTTTTGCAATATAAAAATACCAAAACATTTCCAGAAGGCAGAAAAAAAAAATAAAAATATAAATAAATAAACGCCAACAAGTTATCAGCTGCTTAATTTTATTGATTTTTATTTTGAATAATAAAGCGCAACAAGAGTGAATAAAACAAAACAAACATACCTACATATATGTACTTAAACGAGTATGAGTAAATAATAAATCCAATATTTTTACTGAAAAAAAAATTCGCGGAAAAATCTATTATAACAAGCAAGTATGCGATTTCAACGTTATGGGTGAGATATAAGGCATGCACGCGGCGATGTTGTATTGAGTAACAATGAACTGTAAAAGTATCTTTTATTATTATACGGGTATAGTATTGCAAGCGCGTGTAAGCTATCGAATTGCGTGTGCTTTGTACGCAGTATATAATTTATTTGTAAAAATTGGTACATACGCACCCTGCAGGGAACTCAAATAACAACTGAGCAAAATTTCTAGTTCCGAATTAGCGAAAAGGTTTCAAAAAGGAACTAGCTCCATTGTAGTTAAGACTCTCGCCAGTTCAGAAGGAGTGAACTGAGTGACCATTATAAGACACACTTTGATTTCTATGCAATTTCGAATGACAGAAATTTTATATATTTTTTTCGTTCATCCATTTGCCGTCGGGTTGGCATATTTCTACAATTCTCAGATCGTTAGTGAAGCATATCGTATAAAGAGTACAATTTGCACCTTCAATTAATGAAATTAAACGTTCGCCTAATTATGCTTTTCCGATTCCTAAGTCTTATTTTTATTTTTTTTTTTTTTTGATTTTATTACTTTGTAAATATTTTTTTACACTTGTATTTAATAAATAAATAAAAAAATAATTATCATCTGCCGGTGTCCAGGACAGGATTCGAATTCGCGCTCGCCAGATTGATTTTCATGAAGTGTGTCAAATGCTGTACTTAAGTGGCAGATTTAAAACTATAGAATTTGTAGGTGTTTGTAGCTAGTTCAGAACTATCGAAATTGTGCGAATAAACGAACTAGTGAAAACTGTAGAATTTAGTACAAGTTCGGAACTATCGAAAATATAGTGCAGAGAGTGACAATTCACACCGCCTAGGATATGGCCGTATTAAATTCGCCAGTTGATAACATGCCAGAGATTTAGCTCGCACTAGTAGTGGCGAAAAATGAACTAGAAGCGACCTAGTTCGGAACTAGAGATTTTCCCCACAGGGTATGTATGTGCCAATACTATTTCAGTTCGTCTAAATTGTGTCATAGATAATGGCATATTTATTATTTATTTTTTTTTTTTTTTAATTTTTAAGAATTTTATTAAGAAACATGCAACATATGCCAACTCATTTACCTACCATAAATAGTAAAAATTCTTCCAAAAATATATTTATTTATTTAACTATTTACACTCTTTGTTAGTAACTGTGAAAACAGAGTTCTTTAAACATTAAAAATATGTTTTTATTAGTTCACAAATATGTATGATTTTTTTGTATGCGAGTATGAGGCCAAGATGTATGATGAGGTGTGTTATTATTATTTTTTACTTTGAGGTTAGTTACGATGTCTTGATGAAATACGTTTGTCAAAAAATATACTATTTTTTTAAATAGTGTTTTTTTTTTTAATAAATATTTTGTGTTTTGTATTTGCTCTTTCTTAGTAGTTACTTAAGCAATTGTATTCACATTTAGTACACATAGGAAAACGTTTAGTTTTTGTTTTGCTTTTCTTTTTTTGCTCTTTTTTTTAACAAGTCAGGCGGTATTTTAGCGCTACTTGCCAACAAATAATATATATTGCATTTTTTTAAATAGACAATTTTTTTTTATATTTTAGTTTTTCTTTGTCTTGTCTTTTTTTTATTTAATCCTTTTTAGATTTTCTGCTGTGCAAAATTTTTGTTTTGCTGTTCGTTATAACTCTTTTAGTTTTTGTGTTATTTTAAGTTTCGTTTGTTGTTTAATATTTTCATCTGATTTTATTTTGTAGTTTTTATCATTTCAGTCTTTTTTCGTTTCTCTCCCACTATATTTTGCTTCTTTTATATTATATATGTATTTGATCTTTCACACTATTTACTGTTCCATTTTCAACTTTCCACTCTGCCGAAAAATAATTGGATTTTCTTATCTTGCTGTCGCGCTCAAAGCTTGCAGCGTAATTCTCACACTTGTATGCGAACTTTTTCTATGAATTCATTAAAAACATACACTGAGAGAAAAATCAACCAAAAGTTGGTTAATAGTACTAATTTCACACTTAAAATGGAATCAATGTGAATTTTGTTTAATATTATATTACCATTACCATGGTTGATATATTAGACAGTATTTTTGGTTATATTAGCCATGATATTTGTTGATATAACAATATGTTAGTTGAAATCTTCAACCAATTTTTTGTTACATAAAATAAAAATATGTATGTACATATTAGTGATGAGCGATATATCGCAAACGGTGATTTTTTCACTGTGAATAAAAAATCACAAATCGCAATTGCGATCACTTTTTCAAAATAGCAGTTCACTACTTATTGGCAACTGCTATCGATGTAGCAAGTAAGCAGTTCACCTATGTGAATCGCAATCGCAAAAGCATTATAAATTTCTTTTTGTTTACACTTTTGAGCAGACCACATACGTACACATATAGAAATATAAGAAAAAAAAATTATTGAATTTACAATTTGTCTTTGAAAAATATTTACAAACAGCGATATTACTGCGGAATACGTTGTTATTGCTATCATATTGTTAACATAAAATAAAGACAGGTTATATCGCTCAGAAAACGCAAAATTAATCTCTACCGGTAACTGATGATTTTATACCAGTCCATGCAATCGCAATAGCAGTTTAAAATCACAGTGATTTAAAAATAGCAATCACCGAAATCACAGATATCGAAAAATCGCAGTTTCGCTCATCTCTAGTACATATGTATGTGCATATATTGGATGTATATATGCACATACATACTATATTTATAACCCTTGTATTTATTCAGTTGGGGAGTATGAGTTGCTAATTCATGCTATATAGCTCGAACCATGCATAAAACGGCTAAGAATTACAGAAGCTTTTCACAGCCGCATGCGAATGCACCAACGAAAGCTATACGGCATAACTTGCGTAAACTGAAATCTCCAACCAATTTTTTGTTACTATTAAACAATTTGTTGGTTATATTAAACATGGTATTATTGGTATTGGATTAAAAAAAAATATGCGGAAGTAGTTCAGTAAACAAAAAGTTAAATATAACATGTTTGTTGCGACTAAATTTAGCCGTTCAAGTTTTATCTATTAGAAAATTAGTTATAATATCATAACACGTAAAGTTTTTAAAAAAGTTATGTTCCAACTAGGAGTTATGTGAAAAGTAAATGTGCCGCAAAAATCTTATGTAACGTTAGCAGTGCAAAACCAAAAAAGTTTTTTTAAGACATGTTAAAATACGTTTTAATTTAATTTGTTTATATATTTTCTTAATACTATACGTATATCTCACGTTCCAATTAAAAAAAGTTAAACTTCCAAAGATTTGAAGACATTGGGTCATATTAATAAAAGCCAAGCATTTGCTTTTGCTCAAGATTTCAGACCTTTTACTCAAATTTTGAAATTTGGTTCATACAAATTAATGTCAAATTTTTGAAATTTTGAGTAAAAGCATTTGCTTGGATTTTATTAATACTGCCCACTGTTAGCTTAAATAATGGGCCGTATTAATAAAAACCAAGCAAATGCTTTTACTCAAGTTTTTGGAAATTTGACATTAATTTGTATGAACCAAATTTCAAAATCTGAGTAAAAGGTGTGAAATCTTGAGCAAAAGCAAACACTTGGCTTTTATTAATATGACCCAATATGTAACGTTAGCAGTGATTTTTTATCTATATAATACATATAATAAAATTGTAACAGGTCGATGTCTGTACATTGAAGATATTCAAGAAAAACTGATAGGAGAGGTCATTATTGGACCAGCGGAACCCAAATCTACAATTTTTAGAAGTCTATCTGTCTGTCTGTCTGTCCGTCTGTATGATTGTGCGCGCATCACGCAAAAACTACTGAATAGAATTGCATGAAACTTTCACCATTCTATCACTTAACGCCTAACTTAAAATTCAGGACAACTTTCATTTGGATATCTCATCCAGTTCCCGAGTTATTGACCACAATGTGGGAAAAATGTGACCATAACGCCCGCGTCACACAAAAACGACTGCATAGAAATGAATGAAACTTTCAATAATCATTTTCTTGATGAAAAAATGAGAGCTATTGGAAAAGGGGCGTGGCACAACCCATACAAACTTAATCTTTCATGCTGAATATCTCTGGAAGTGTTTTCCGTAGGATATCAAAACTTGGAGAGATAGGGATAGGGAGATATCTCCGAAACCAATCGAGATATTGAATTTAATAGAATTACTTATTGCAGCACTCATCAGCACCTTTTATTTGATACCCATATTGTACTAACAAATTTTGGATCACCCTTGGTCCACATATTGGTCGATAATCCAAAACTAGTTGAGCCATAGAAATAAGGGATATCTTAAATCTTAAAGTAGACATCTATAATAATAATAATAATACAATGGCGCTATTATAACTCTGACTAATTTCATTCAATTCCATCATTCCAATTTTTAGTGACCTGCGCACAAACATAAGGACAGGCAGACAGTCAGACCGACAGAAATTTTAAAAACAGTTAATTTGGATTAGTCTGGCTCCTTTTTTTATTTTCTGTATATCTGCAATGTACAGAGATCAACGGTTAAAATTTTATTATATGTAGAGATACTCAGTTTTCGCACGTGTAACGTTAGCAGTGCTTTGTGTAACGTAGGCAGTGCCTTATTTTATGCTAAATTATGTTAAAAAATCCTAAAGATTTTGGTAAAGCGGTATGCCATGACCTTGTGACATCCTTGCTATATAACATGAAGTAAAATTGGGATGATTGTCTCAGCAAGTTCGCAGAAATTAAACCAAACATGATCTGTATCTTGATCTCACTTCCAAATGATGTAACGTTAGCAGTGCGTTTCACGCGCTTATAACTTTTACGGTATGGTAGCCATCAGACTAATTTTACTCTTAAAATGAAGGTATAGGTCTACCTGATAGCATAAGTAACAGAACCTTGGACGTTTCTAACATTTTTGTTATTATTTCGTATAAACTAAATAAAAACTCCATGCGAATGTAACGTTAGGAGTCAGAAAATTGACCATATATATAATTATACTAGCTGATCCGGCAAACTTCGTTCTGCCCAAAATAGATTTTTTTATTAATTTCATTTCAAAAATTGTTATTAACCGGTATTATTTTTAATAGAAAATTAACGACTTTTCACTACTTCATTGTGTATACAACTTCAAAAATATATAATTTTAGTATTCAGTTTAAGGCTGCACGATACACAACATTCATAGTTTTCTGTTCCGGATATTTATTTTCACTGAGTATTGGCTATTTTCACTAAGTAAGTAAGAGGATTGATATAGTATACCTCCATAATGGTTTTCAGGCCCCTCCTCCAACCCTTTTAGATATATTCAGCCTCAAAACTTTAGTACGTATGGGAGGTGCAATGCCCCATTTTTCGATAAACCATTTTTTTTGGGTGAACATGGTATTGATATCGTATATCTGCATAGTGATTTCTATGTACATGCCATGAACGCTTTTAAGGATATTTAGCCTAAAAAATTAAGAACGCATGGGAGGTGCCACGCCCCCTTTTCCCAAAACCACTGTTTTTTTCATAAGCACGCTATTGATATCGTTAGTCTCCTGATCAATTTTCAGGTCCCAACCTTAAACGCTTTTATAGATATTCAGCTTGAAAAATTAAGTTTGTATGGGAGGTGCCACGCCCACTTTTCCGATAACCTACACTTTTATGCGCAAAAATTGTTTTGATACCATATAGCTCTGTACCAATTTCCAGGTCCCTGACTGAACTCCTTTTAAAGATATTCAGCTTAAAAAATTAAGTGTTGTTGGGAAATGCCACGCCCCATTTTCGTATAACTCCTATTATTTTGCGTTAATATGGAATTGTTATCGTTTATCTCCACACCAATTTCCAAGCCCCTAGCGTAAACAATTTTAGAGATATTCAGCATGAAAAATTAAGTTTGTATGGGAGGTGCCACGCCCCTTTTTCCGATAACCCCCACTTTTATGCGTGGGAATGGTTTTGATATCATTTAGCTCTATACCAATTTTCAGCTCCCTACCTTGAACTGTTTTAGAGATAATCAGCTTTAAAAATTAAGGTTGTATGGGAGGTGCCACGCCCCCTTTTCTGATAACCCCCAATTTTCTGAGTGAGAAGGGTTTTGATATCACCTACCTCTGTACCACTTTTCAGCTCCCTACCTTAAACTGTTTTAGAGATAATCAGCTTTAAAAATTAAGGTTGTATGGGAGGTGCCACGCCCCCTTTTCTGATAACCCCCACTTTTCTGAGTGAGAAGGGTTTTGATATCACCTACCTCTATTCCAATTTTCAGCTCCCTACCTTGAACTGTTTTAGAGATAATCAGCTTTAAAAATTAAGGTTGTATGGGAGGTGCCACGCCCCCTTTTCTGATAACCCCCACTTTTCTGAGTGAGAAGGGTTTTGATATCACCTACCTCTATTCCAATTTTCAGCTCCCTACCTTGAACTGTTTTAGAGATAATCAGCTTTAAAAATTAAGGTTGTATTGGAGGTGCCACGCCCCCCTAACATTTTTTAATTTTTTCTCGGACTAAACCTTCGCGGGGTAACAACAAACAAACCCCCCTAAGGAAGTATTTGATTTGGTTCAGCCGTTTTCAAGTTTTAGCGTAACAATTAAATACCAAATCATTTTTATATATATAGATAAAAACACCAATTGGAATATACATAGAAAAAAATCATATAAATTGTTTGGCTTCGTTTGTATTAAATCATTTTTGTGTGTTATTTATAGTAGAATTTTTATTGAAAAAATAGCAAAATTCACCGCCATTAAATGATTGAACAACACAATAAAATTGTTTGAACATAATCTAGAGTGTAATCAAAATCAAAATCAAATAAACAAGCACACAAATATTAAATGGATAATAAAAAAAATATATGAATCAATAAAATAAGCAAGAAAAGATTATTAACAGCTTGTGAAGTAGACACATATGTACACGTGCAAACGCAAATACTCATGAGAGTACATTATACATATATAGTGAAATTCCTGAACCCTAGTAATAATCTAGAGTGTCGATTTTCCAATAAAGTCACTTATCAGAGCTTTAAAAATAAATTATGTTGATTTCGGTATAACCAGTGCTTACTGACAGCAATCTAAAGATACGTCCACAACCAACAAAAGCAACTTTCCATACTTCGGCATCATATGAGGCCATGAAACAGACCTGGCATAAATCATAAAAAATACTACAGAACTCACTACTTAGACTCACTGCCACTATTCGAGGATAAACAAGTCATCGGATTTTAGCAGGTTGCAGAAGTTGCAATCAGGAGTTTAGCGAAGAATCAGCTACTCACTTCAAAATTTAACTTATTGTAGGGGGTTTTTGGGTGGCGAAATGACTCAAAAACCATCTACTAAACGAATTTTTGCCAAATTCTTTGGATAAGTCCCCTCGATATAGACTATGGTTTTTCCAGGTAGATAGAGCTGAAGTCGCTATATTCGCAAAATCCGTATTTATGATACGATTCTCTTCATTTTTGGCGCGTATCTATGTTTGTTATGTAATCAAAAACTCTGTTACAAAAATATTTGTAATATTTTTAATTCCGGTATCCCAACAATTTCCTTCGATATAGGCCAATTTATGGACCCGGATCAAGGCTGCTCAACAAAATAAACAAAAAAAATTTGTTTCAATAAACATATAAAAAAAATATCAAAAATTTATATTGCTTTGCTGCTTATCAAAACCAAAATATTTCCGTTTCCAAAATTATCAATAAAATTGTATCACAATTAATTTTGCTAATTTGATATCAAAACAAAATAACAAAAAGGATTTCGTTTTGTTTATGTTTGTTTGTTTGTTGCTAAGATATACATACGTATGCATGTAAATATGTATGTATGAATACATATTTATATGATAGGTTTTCAGTTTTTTTTTTATAGGCACAGGAAACAAAATTATTTTGGTAATCAATTTTTTGTTTGCAGCTGAAACAATATTTTTAAAAAAATTTTGTTTCGACAATTATCGAAACGAAAAAAATTTTGATAATTTTTTTGTTTTTTGTTGAAGCAATTTGAATTTAGTTAAATTTTTTATGCTTTTAAAATGAAAAGTTTCAACATAAACAAAATTATTTTTTGTTTATCGTTAAAAATATCAATAAATTTCAGCCCTGACCCGGATATATAAGGCACCCAAATATTTTTCAGCAATATTTTCATCAAAGGTAAGGTTTCAACCAGAGTTTCAATAGAGAGTTCATTACATTCTAATTATCAAGTCGATTCTCCAGATAGATGGACCGGTATGGAACCGAAATATTTTTGAGCAATCTTAATGCAGCCGATTAGGGTTTCCATTTATAGTTCATGCTATGTGAATATCTCAATCGGCTCCCGAGATATCTGAACCGATTCAAATGATACACGGACCCGGATGGCAATGGAATGTTGTTGTTAGGGAACGGGAGAGGAGGAGAGAGAGTAGTATAGGAGAAAAAAATATTTGTAGAGGGAAGATGAATAATGATAAGGAGATTGATAAGCAGTGGCATAGTGTGATTTATCACAGCGAAGCGGGACATTCTTAACATTTTACCTCTTAAAGAGCTACTACGCCATCAAGAACATTAAGAGTCTTACTACGCTTAAACGCTAAAATATCTATTTTATCCACTTGTTAAATTTATTAGGTGTTTATTAAAAGCTTGGAAAATAGCAAAGCGACGCTGAGTAAATTCTTATGAAGTTGATTTCTTTGTTTTACAAGACGTTGACAGGTTTTTATTTATACACATTTCATACTTTATTAACAACTATCAATCAAATTAGAGCGTTCCTATGTCACAACTTCAACTTCATTAAATCATTACGTTAATGGATAGACGATCAACGCTGTCGAATAGATCTACATATTTTTTTTTCTATGAATACTAATTTAACTCATTTAATTTCCTCCTTTTGTTTTTTTGCTTGTTAAATCGCTGTATGCACAGGTGTACGTACGTATGTGTGTTTATTTACATATATTACTTAATATTACCTTCACAAGTGCCATCGAACTTTTGTCTCTGTTAAGTATGTACTAAATACTGTGTGAATAACATTGAACTTGAAATAAAAAACAGGTCTTCCTATGGTGAGTAGTTCTTTTTTGTTGTCTGCTTTGGCTACCCACGTCTCGTACAACCGTATGTACCATATATATATCTATTCAATCAAGATTTATTTTATTTTATTACAAACAACCAAATTCTCATTGCATTTGTTCTTATTCTTTTATCTGTTGAATAAGCATCCAATTTGATTTTTGTGTCGTTTTTTGCGGTTTTTTCGTTGAGTGTGTACGTGACGTGAATCTCGAATTGACCATTGTCTCGCTTTTATGTATTCATTTATTCGTACATATACCTATGTATGTATATTGTGTACCGGATGGTTGTTGACCTTCAGTTTACCGCAAAAGCTTAAAATAATTGACGATCTTTCTTTGTTCTTTTTTAATCGAAATGAAAGGAAAACTTACTAACGTACTTAATATATGTAATAGAAATTGATTAGGCTTTGAAATCGTAGAACAAATGTACGGTGAATTAATTTATTTAAATTAATTAAAGTTAAAAAAATTTGGAAAATACCTACATATACTTATTTGGGTAATGAAGGCATGACACAAATGTGAGCTTCGCTTTCCAATATGAATATCCAATATCGAACTGAAAACGAACTTACAACCAAACTGAGACTTTTCCAGAGTCATATTCGATATGTACATACTATGTACACAGCTGGCCGCTGTGGTGCAATGGGTAGAGTGCTCGCCTGCTATACCAGAGGTCTCGGGTTCAAACCCCAGTCCGAGCAAACACCAAAAAAAAAAATTTTTCTAATAAGTAAAAATCCAATTGTTGGATTGCCGATAGATATTGTGTTAGTACATAGAAAATGTATAAGAAATGCTTTTGGAAAAAGTATTAAGAACCTTCTCGATAGCGCTGGTTTTCGTATTAATACGGAAGGTAAAGTACATCAGATAATGAAGCCTCCGTTTTACTTATTAAATAGTTCTCCAGGCGAATAACAACCCATGTCAAAACTCATCACCGAAGTTGAGGCTTGAAAAAGTACGCTTCTTCTAATCGAATTTTTTAGCAAAGCCTAATGTTTATTGGGTAGGGAAAATCTGTATACGAGTATGTATGGATGCCTATGGTCTTATCAAAATTCTTATCAATAGGTACATTTTTTACGTAATTAAAATGCACTGAGCAAAGGTTTATAATCAGAATCAGAAATAAATTATTTAATAAATACCCATTGACTAAAGTTTTAATCAGCTGTAAATGTAAATATTTATTTAGGTATTAGATATGCGTTGTCTGTATAATATGTATATTAGTGTATGTAAATGATGCACATGTTTAGAGGCGTAGTTTTTAGAAAATGGTAGAACAAATTTGTTGAGGCTTTTCGTAGGTAAACATACGTATGTACATAAATAAATATATACATACATATGTACATAGTTATAAAAGCATATATGCTCTTATATTCAGTTTAGGTCGCGGCCCTGATGTTTACATACGTACATATGTACATATATGTATATTTTATATTCTAAAGCAATTAAGCTCAACATGCTTAAATTTTAAATAATTTGCTTAAGCATAACCTTCAAAGTCTTGACTCCTAAATCTAAAGGTTCAATGACCTAGCTATAGCCGTATTTTTTTGTAAGCAAACTGGAAAAAAAACACCAGCTAGCTTAGCAAATAACATGGAAAGCAACAACAAAAACTAGTTGGGTTGAAAGCGTTTAGCACTTTGTCGACCTGAACAGTAGTGTTGCAAAGCAAAAGAAAGAAGCTATTGTGAATAGCACTTGAAAATGCCTAATTAAATACTCATATTGTTTCGCTTTACATTGTTTTTGGTTGGCTATACGAAAATAAAGTTTCTATTTACGCACTTTATGCAAAATTTATAAACCTATTTATTTATTTTTCTCGTTTACAACATTTAATTTTTATAGCTGATATAACGGTTGCTAATAAGCAAGCAAGTATTTAAGCAAGTCGAAGAGTTTTTTTCAAAGTCGATAGCAAAAAAAACACTTATATACATATGTACTCGCTAACGAACTTACTTCGTAGATTATTTAAATAGTAAAAAAAAACACAGTTACAAAGCACACTTTCCAAATAAGTTAAATTAAAATTAAATCGCAATATAAAAAACTAGTATCACCGTGGTCGAAAATTCGACCAATTAAATTGAGAGCGGGACGATTTGAGAGTAGAAAGACCATATTTCTTATATAATATTTCTATAATAAAATATGTATAAAATAAAACATATAGTTACTGGTACTGGTTGTCCGAGGAGACATAGTGAAATTTTATATCGAATAATTTTCTAGAATATTCTAAACCTCTAACGACCTCTAAAAAAAAATCCATTTTCCGGACTCTTCTTTCTCTTTCCAGTTTCCTTCCTTTTTCACTTCTTCTGTCCTTTTTGCGTTTCCTTCCCCTTTATCCTTTTTACTTTCCGTACACTTTCCTTTTACCTTTTCCCCTTTCCTCTTCCTTCGCCATTTCCGTTCCTTTCACTTTTCCCTTCTTTTATTTTCCTTTCCCTTCCTTTCCTTTCATTTCTTTTCACTTTCCTTTCCTTTCCTTTCCATTCCTTTCCTACCTTTCTTTCCTATAGTGAAGGAATGCCAACAAAGTTTTTCAAATAGGTGGCAACCGGTTTTGTAAAAATTAAATTTTATTATCCATCTACGGGGCAACCCTTTTTCTAAAAATGATAATAAATTACCAATTTTCGGGTTAAGCCCTTTCATATAACTCCTCAAACTTAAAAATCAAACAAACTGGAGCATAAAAATGAATTTTTGAACAGGTGGCAACCCTTTTTGTAAAAATTATAATAAATTACTCATTTCATACAAACATCTTTCAAATGACAACTCAAATCGAAAAATCAAACAAACTATAACGTAAAAATAAATTTTTGAACAGGTGGCAACCTTTTTTGTAGAAGTTGTAATAAATTACTCATTTTAAAGTAAAGCCCTTTCATATTGGCAGGCAAAGCACTTTCATATGACACTTTAAATTTAAAAACCAAACAAACTGTAGAGTTTAATTGAATTTTTTAAAAGGTGGCAACCCTTTTTGTAAAAATTATAATAAATTACTAATCTTCAGGCCAAGCCCTTTCATATCACATCAAATTTAAAAATCAAACAAACTATAGCATAAAAAAACAGGTGGAAACCCTGTTTAAAAAAGTTAAACCTGCCTGCACATCTACATGTCAATCCTTTTCATTTGACACCGCATTTTCCAAAATCGGTATAACGGTGTGAAAGTTATGGTGCGTACAAAAAATCGCTTAGCGTAATATACATATGTATATAAAGATATGTAAAATAGCACCAATTTGATAGACATATTCATATGTACAGTGTTAAGCAACATCTAAGCAACATGCTGCGACGAGTGACAGCGTTTTAGCCGATTATTACACATTTGTATGATTCTTAAAACTTAGTACTAACTTCACAGCTGACAACATTTCATGTCAAATAAGCATCCAAACCGAAAGTTTACAAATACAAATTTACAATAAACAAATTTAGGAGTATAGCTTAAAAATTTAATGGTTATCAGGAAAGTATTTTAAACATAATAATAAAACTAATTATATTTTTTGGAGTTGCGCGAGCTTTTCCGGCACATTTAACAGCATGCCAATTGCCAACGAATGTCACTACTCGCTCAATTTTCAATGGCATGAGCAATTCAAATAGAGAATAAGCGAAAATGTTGCTAGCAACATGTTGCGCGGAGTTGTCAGGGCATGAAATGAGGGCATGTGGTTTGAGATGGCTTGCAATTTAGCGGATATTTAATAGCAATGCAATTTACATAGATTTTGACAGCAATTTCATGTGAAATTCAAACAAGGCAATTATATGTAAAGAAACTGACGAATTTAGAATCAAAACAACTTAGCCACGGTAATTGTCTGAAAGGGGACCTAGTCCTGTTTTTTTTTTTTTGTGAAGTTCAGCATGTCTGATTTATTTTTGTGCTTATTGGTGAACAAGCGTATACTCCAGGACGTTTGAGTTCTTTTTTATATTCTTTGTTGTTTGTTTTTCCGACAGGAAAGAACGAAAAAGCTAGTGAAGATGACACATCGCCGAAACCGGTTTATAACCAAACAAAACTTGACAAGGGATGACGGAAATTCATTGTACAATACATCGCATTCTTTTTTAATACTTCATATTGCTTATTATTTACACAACACTGTACATAGGTACACACATGTGGCACCCTAAATCATAAAGTGACACAACTCAAAATTCCAAAATTTTCATGAGAGCTAAGAATTTTTTTTTCTACACATGTAATCATATGGAAAAAACCAAGTATTATGGGTTTTTCAGTGAAAAAAAAAAACACCTATTGAAAGTTTCTTTGGCAGTCGATAGAGATATGTTTTCTGTACCGGCTTATGATAAAAACCCGATTTCCAAAAATTTTAAGTTGTGTCACTTTTTGATTTAGGTGCGATATGTACACTGAAAGAAAATGAACCAAAAATTGTTCTGTAGTAGGTATGTACTATTTTCACATTTGAAACGGAATCAACCACCGTTTTGTTAGAAATAGCATTTTTGATTTTATGCAATATTTTGTTTAAGAAAAAAAAAATTGGTCGAAAGGGAATAAATACATACCTATTACGTAGTTAATTTTTTTAAAACATTTTTTTTTAAATAAAAAAAAAAAGAATCAGCATTGCAATATTTACCAAAACGCTGTTTGATTAATTTTCTAATGTGAAAATAATATTTCTTTCTCAGTGTATATGAAAAAAAGCTTAAATTTTCCTCCGTATTACCTTTTTAAAAAAATAAAAAAAAACACTGTTGAATGACTTTTAAGTTTGTCAATTACAAATCGCAAATAGTATATGTATTTGTAAATATTTCTGTTTTCGCTTTGTTATCTCGTTGTTTGTTTGTATTTTGACGTTTCCAACGATTGCGCGTGTTGATTTTTTTTTTTTTTTTTTTGACTTTAGACTTTACAAGGCGTCGTCAATTGCGATTTTGTTTATTGTTTTTCACTTGCTTTTTTACTCATACACATGTCGCATTTCTGTGTTCTTTTTTTTTCGAAGCTTTTTTCTTCTGAAACAATTTGTATTTTTTGCGAGGTGAAAATTGACGTCAATTGGCGACAAACACGCAGTTACACATGGAATCTTAAATTTTTTTAGAATTTCAACTGAATTTTTATAGATTTATAATTTTTGTATCCCTTTTTGGTTATACTTTGCTACTTCTTTTGCTTTTCTATGCACATTTGCTGTTTCGCCTACTTCACTTTTTATGGACTCCAATGGCGCACTTCGCTTGCTTTACCTTACACTTCCGGCACTTTACAACAGCTGAGCGCGGCGGCGTCGTTTGGTTTTAATCCCTTCGGATTGGGCGTTTTTTGTGCTTTATTTTTTATGATTTTTTCACAACTTTTAATTTTTTTTAACTAATTTTTTATCAACTTTATTTTCTATTCTCCCGCTAAGCGACGCGATTGAATTTCCATTAGATATCGACAGGTGTCAATTCTAAGTCGTTGATCGATTACAACATTCAACAGAGTAGAAGATTTGCTGCTTGATGAGCACAGTTTCATCATTTGATGGCGACTGATGCGGCCGAGAATTTTACCGTTGTATTTTAGCTTGACTCTAGCGTTGTGTTTGCTTGTCGGCTATAAAATAAACGACAATGGTGGCGCGGCGTCAACAATGCCTTATCGCTCGTTCTCGTTAGTGGCGGCGACTGTGTGTGTGTGGCGCCATATATTGTGTTTGTGTCTGTATTGATAAGAGCGCCATCAATGGGTAAATCCCAAGTGAGTAGGTAAATGCTTGTGGAGAGTGCGCTCCAAATAGGGCGTTGGGTGGTGTTCTCATATTGGCGTTTTATGTGTGTGTTGGAGATTTGGTAGCTTTCGACCGGTTAAAAAGCAACAATAATAAAAAAGCAAGAGAGAATGAGAGCTTAAGCTTAATAGGAGAGGTAAAAATAAAGCTACAAAAACTTGCTTATTTTGAGAAGAAATATGGTACTTGGAGAGAAAATGTCTACACTGTCTAGCTAAGTAGCACAAAATTGATAATTTTAAAAGGTTAATATGAAGATAAAGATATAAATAATGATGAAGATATAATCTATATACATATGATCAGATTTTCTACTGCTTCGTTACATTCGTACGCTATTTTAACTCATATCTCAGAAGCTTTATATTATTAAAGAATGTTCTACTAAAGGTGAATTCTAGGATTCTTAGAAAAAACCAAAGGACAGATTTTTACAAAATTTTTAGTCTACTCTTTAGGTAATTCCTCTAGGCATAGGCTGGTTGGTTGGTTAGTTTGAGTGGCGAGTCCCACAGACTCCAGTTAGCGCCGAGGCACCGTTTTGATACCACGACTCGTGACTAAAGAACCAGAACCAGATCTAGAAGAACAGAGTAAAAGAGAATATCAATTCAGAAACCAGGGCAAGTCTCACGCCATATCGACGGCTGTGTAAAAGATCGCCCTATTTCAAAAATTGTTTCAATAAAGTCCTATTTCAGAATTTTCTTCAATAACGTCCTATTTCAGAATTTGTTTCAATAACGTCCTATTTCAGAAAATTATTCAAAAACGCCACATTTAAGAGAAATATACATATATGGAAATTCTTCAGGCCTGACTTCCTTGAGTTTCGAGAGGTTGTCGAAGAAAGGCTTGCCAAGGAACTTCATTCAGCCTACACATCCGCATAGCAGGTGCTCCACCCTCACCTCGGCTCCTGAAAGATTACAACTGCGACACAGAGTGTTATGATACAATTCCAATCGCGTCGCGTGGGTACCAATAGCCCAAT
The DNA here is from genome assembly GCA_960531455.1 of Urophora cardui. Classification (NCBI taxonomy): domain Eukaryota; kingdom Metazoa; phylum Arthropoda; class Insecta; order Diptera; family Tephritidae; genus Urophora; species Urophora cardui. The sequence continues at coordinate 115,723,049 of OY482674.1, read as the reverse complement.
ATCCCGTGAATACCGCAGTTAAGCGGTTTTTACCACGTATGAAATGAAGAACTCGGTTACAAATAATGAACCCGCCAGATAATTTAGACCATTATTAATTCCGGTATCTCCTCTACTTCCGGAACTAGAGACCAATATATGGATCCAGATGGCCTCGAAATGTTTATGAGTAATATTGGTATCAAATTATAGGTTTCAATTAGAGCTTCAATAGAAAGTTCACTCCATTTCAGTTTTCAAGTCGGTTTTCCAGATAAAGGCCAAAACCTGGACTCGGATGATCCAGTATATTTTTGAGTAATATTCCTAACAAATTAAAGGAGCCGATTAGGGTTTCCATATATAGTTCGTGGATTTTTCTATCGGTTCCTGAGATATCTAAACCCATTCAAATGATATAGACCGTTATGTGGACGCGGATGGCCACGGCATATTGTTCATAGGGAACGGGAGAGAAGGAGTGAGAGAGGGAGTAATAAACGGGGAGGAAGAGATAGAGGTAACGGGGGATGTAAAGTGGTAAGGAGATTGGTAGGCAGTGGCATAGTGTGATTTGTAAAGCGGGACGGGTTGTTGGTAGTAATAATAGAGTACAATACACTGGCGCAAATATAACCTTTGTAAGTTTTAGGTTGAACTTCTCTTCCAAAATTCGAGATATTTAAACATTTTTTGTGGGAAGCTTTTTCATGACAAAAATACATTCGGAGAGTATTACGACCACAGCCAGGAGGAGACGGCTGGATACAAACACACGACCTCTGACATTTGTATTTCCTCTACTTTTCTATGGATAAATATGGCAACCTCGCAACTTTGTGTAGACTTTTGCGCACAAGGCAAGAGAGAGGTGGAACAATTGCGCTGTGCTTGAGTTGTGAAATTGCAATATAACACACACACAGGTACGCACATATGCATTATGACCGCTCCTATTTCAGCGTGTATGTATGTGTGCAAACAAAAGTATGTATGTATGGCTGGGTTTATTCAACTCGAACTTGAATCACAAAAGGTGAGGGAAAAATTGCAACCAAAAAAGAAAAAAAAATCGCAAACACGCACAAAGAGAGAAGGAAGCCAGCAAACAACGGGGAACCAGCAACACAATTTTATTTTTTTTTTTTTGCTGTCAATGCAGGAAGACAAAAAAGGAATTGGAAAAAATTGTGTGAGGAAATTCAAAACTATTTTGTTTTTGGCCACAAAAACGCCATTTCACTGCAAATGTGGGAAAGAAGACTGACCGTGAATATTTGTTAGGTGGGAACGAAGAGAGAGTGTGAAGTAGGTACGTGTAGGCGGCGGAAGTGTGATGGCCGGTTAAAAAGTAATCGTACTGGCATGAAAAATGCGAAAACTAAGCATGTCATTAATTATTTCGAATTAAGCGGTCAAATAAAAAGAACTTAAGCCTACTAAGCACGCTTAGCGACGACTGACCTTCACTTTCACCCTTTCTCCAACTTATAATACAGCGAGTCTCTCTGACAGTAACTTTCCCGCCCACTCTCCATTTCCTTTGCACATCTGTACATACAAATAAACATTGCAGATTCTGGGAAATTATATGTAACATTTCATAGAAATAATGAAAAACTTTGAAGAGCTCAGTGGGAAAGGAAAAGTACTTAACAAAAGAAAAAAGCAACAGCAACAAACGTCGCTTGGGGAAATTTTTTTTCCGGCTAAACGGATGTGGTGGCAAATGGAAAATGCGGGTGTAGGAAAAGGGCACATTGTTACAGAAAGTTAGCGAAAAATTAAGTGGAATTGGAAAACCTAAAAGTTGGGGAAATGAGTCAAAAACAAAACAAAAAGAAATCGTTGGCATATAAGCGAGCTCTAGACCAAATTTTAACCCTTAATGTTAGTATATTGCTCACAAAATGGCTAACTCTGTAAAATGATCTGCACAGCGCTGGACTTACGGTATATATTCCTACAGCCTCTGGTGTTCCAAAATGAATACAGAATTGGAATCCTCATAGGAGTAAGCAAAGTAATATCCCATTGCCTATTACTTCCTAAAATGCACCCAATTGCAGATATATAATAATATAATACAATGGCGCTATTATAACTCTGACGAGTTTTATGGCCGAGCTTCTCTCCCAATTCGAGGTGTGCTCCTTTTTGTTTTTCCTACTAATTGGGTGGACCTACAGTTTTATGCCGGCTCCGAACGGCGGATGCATTTTTTGTGAGAAGCTTTTTCATGGCAGAAATACTCTCGGAGGGTATGCCGCCCACTGCCGAGAGGTGACCGCTGCTCTTAAAAAACCCAATAATTGGATTTTTACTAATTAGAAAAATTTGTTTGGCTCGGACCGTGGTTTGAACCCGAGACCTCTGGCATAGCAGGCGAGCACTCTACCCACTGCACCACAGCGGCCACTTGCAATTGCAGATATAATCTATTTAAAACGAATTAAAACAAGTAAGGAAGCCTAAGTTCGAGTGGAATCGAACATTAGATACTCAGCTGTATGCTTTCATTGTTTGTTTGCGTTTGATGGAAACACGGTGTATTTTATATAAAGCGAGTGCTGCATAAAGTGGGCGTAGCCACGCCCATTTTCAACATTTTTATCAGTCGATCAACTAAGCATATGAATATTATTCTTTGTGCAAAATTTCATTCCTTTTTGACTTCTAGTTACAAAGACTTCACGTTACAAATTCCAAAAGGGTGTTCCAGAAATATCTTTGTTAAAAAGTAGGCGTGGTCATAAACCGATTTCAATAAATTTTTGCGTGTATATTACCACAAGTTATAAAACGTATAAACAAAGTTTCGTCATAATATCTCAATTATTTTTGGAGTTATAGGCTAAGAAATCTCGTATATTCCTGCTTCTAAAAGAAGGCGGTGCCACGCCCATTTTCCAAAATTTTTACGGTTTTTGTCTTATGTTCATAGTTAGACTCCTGCCATAAAAGTTTAATGATATATCTTTATATTTGACAGAGATATCGCTTAAAATGTTTTTATTAGGTCACTTTATAAGACCCATATATAAAAGTGGGCGTGGTCGTCAACCGATTTTGGAAATTTTTCGTTCAAACATTTGCCTAAGTAAGTATATCACGCGTACTAAATTTCATTGATATATCTTCAATGGTTTCTGAGTTATGACTCATAAAGCTTTCAATATTTGCCCCTTAATAAGTGGGCGTGGCACCGCCCATTTTCCAAAATTTTTGTGTTTTTTGTTTTATGTCCATAGTTGGACTCATGCCACAAAATTTCAGTGATAGATCTTTATATTTTACAGAGATATCGCTTAAAATGTTTTTATTAGGTCACTTTATAAGACCCATATATAAAAGTGGGCGTGGCCGTCAACCGATTTTAACAATTTTTCGTCCAAACATTTACCTAAGTAAGTATATCACGCGTACCAAATTTCATCGATATATCTTCAATGGTTTCTGAGTTATGGCTTATAAAACCCTCAATGTTTGACCCTTAATAAGTGGGCGTGGCACCGCCCATTTTCTAAAATTTCACCAAATTTCTTCATAGGGGCCTGAGCTCAACACGTGGGTAAAATTTCATCGCTCTAGCTATATTAGTGGCTGAGATACCAAATTTCCGATTTTTTCTATATAGGAAAAGTGGGCGTGGTCATGGTCCGATTTCGCCCATTTTCAATACCAACCGTCCCAGTCTCGATACCAACTTGCATTTCAAATTTCATCAAAATATATCAATTTTTGCGCGAGTTAGAGTGTTTACAGACGGACGGACAGACGGACAGACGGACGGACGGACAGACGGACGGACGGACATGGCTCAATCGATTTCTCTTTTCACCCTGATCATTTTGATATATATAAGTCTATATCTATCTCGATTATTTCATTCTGTTACAATCCACCGTTATGTGATTAAAACTATAATACTCTGTGTAATAGTACAGCTGAGTATAAAAAAGCATGCCAAAACAGCAGGCAGTAGTAGTCATGCTTCTTATTAAAATATTAAACGTGAGTCAAGACGATTAGAGAAAACTTCAGCAGCAGAAGCAGAAAAGCTGCTTGTATAACATTTAGCAAGAAGCTGGCAAATAAGGCTATTTTGAATATGCCGCCGCCATTGCCGGTACTGTAAATGTCAGTAACAGAGTGAAGAAACAGGTTTGCTACATTTGCGTATGTACGCATGACGTTGACGTAGTTGACAGTGACATGAAATTAGTTCAAGTGGAAACAAAATTGATACGCCTATTTTTACGGAACAAAATAATGATATACAAGAACATGTTTAGCACAACATAAACTTACATAGGATGTCGAATATAAGCTTTAAATACTTAAAAAATTCCTTAAAATATATATAAAAATACATACCTACATACATTTCTAATAGAGGATAAGTGGGTTTCACGCCGAAGTGTTTGTGCTTTCACAGCAAATAATATGGTGAAGTGAAATGGAATCAGACATTTCGGATATCTTGGGTCTAGATTTATATGAACGAAATTAGATCATAAACGATGTTGCCAACAAATTTCCCTAAATACTTAGACAAAATCTCGCTTTTCATAGGCATAATCGAGGGGTCTTAAATCATTGAAAAATATGAAGGGGCTAGTAATGCCTTTTTGTAGATGCAGCTGGACCGATTAGAATAGGTGTTCCTACCGCTAGCATAAGTGGTTCTCAATATGTTTTCAAAAAGCCTCTACTTCTAGTCTACCATCCGTCATTTAAGTGCATGAAGTTAAAGCGGAATTATACTACTTCGGACAAGTGCAGAACGAACTAGGTTTAGGTATACTAGCTCTAGTATTCAATAGATCTGTAAAGTTTTATATCGAAACATACGCAAACACAATACACAGATTACTGAATTGGAAATATCTCGAAGGAATGCATTTTCAATTGTAAGAAAGAAAAAATAACGGTGCAGAGTCCTTATGTGGATTCACTATAGACAATGATCTTTCCTTCCTTAAATGGCACCTAACCGCCTAGACGATTCCGGCCGAGTCCAATAATGATGTTCACGAGAAAAAGGCGCCTTATATCATGTTCAGACATAAAAATTAATTAAGTCAATTGGGCTTGATTGAACATCTCTAGATTTGGTGTTCAGACATATTTAATTTACTTGGTCCATTTAACAGGTCGGCTCAAGATACATACACACATACACGCCATGAGCTGAATATCAAACTCGTGACCTAAATGTCAGAACTGCAAGGAGGACGAAGTAATTTGACATTCTTTGGACACCTTTTACCAATCGTAAATACGATTGCATGTATAGAATAAGCAGAAATAAAAAAATTTGATAGGTGATGAAGAAGAACAAGAATTCAGCTGATCTGACGAACCAACCTGTTTAGTGGACCTTGACGCTAATGACATTTCTCTGATCATGACATTTAATTTTGCTTATGAAACAAGCCTTTTAACACGGTTGCATGAAGAATTGTTCTTCATTAAGAACCAAACCTGTTAAATAATGATTATTAATCGCAATGATTACCGGCTTGATTGATTTTTTCAACTGTCCATTTAATGATTGATTACCCATTGTTTTCAAATTTTAATGATTATTTTGCAATTACCATTAAAAAAAATAAAAAAAAATCATAAAAAATCAAAAAAAAGGAAAAATAATCATAAAAAATCAAAAATAATCAAAAATAATCAAAAAAAATTATTTTGATTGTTTTTGATTATTTTTGATTATTTATGATTTTTTTTGATTTTTTATGATTTTTTTTTGATTTTTTTTGATTTTTTTTAATTTTTATCAATATGGTTTAAAGAAATATGCACATTTGTACGTATGCAGGTATGTATATAGCCTTTTAAGGCAGACTCCCGACGGTAGCTTGATGGTAGTACCGCGGGGTTCGATACGATGAGCGTAGGTGGAGTAGTGCGGTTAAAGTCCCACACTAACAGGATAAAGGCTCTATATGCTTCCTCCTCGTATATTTGTGCAGAGAGGCATACACATTGATACATATCTTACAAGCTTGGAATTATTGTTAATTTGTCATTGACCGTACATGGTACGATGCACGTTTATATCAAATTATTTATCTTTATGAAAAATTGTTTAAAGTGGCCAAATCAAACATTTTAGTGTAACATTCGCTGTTGTACTAACTCATAAATTGGGCTTTAATACAGAAGTTCTCGTAGTTAGTAGTGATGAGCGATATATCGCAAACGGTGATTTTTTCACTGTGAATAAAAAATCGCAAATCGCAACTGCGATCACTTTTTCAAAATCGCAGTTCACTACTTATTGGAACTGCTATCGATGTAGCAAGTAAGCAGTTCACCTATTTGAATCGCAAAAGCAATATAAATTTCCTTTTGTTTACACTTCTGAGCAGACCACATATGTACGTACATACATATATAGAAATATAAGAAAAAAATTATTTAATTTAAAATTGTCTTTGAAAAATGTTGACAACAGCGAAATTACTGCGGAATACGTTGTTGTTGCTATCATTTTTGCCACATAAAATGTTGACAGGTTATGTCGCTCAGAAAACGCAAAATGAATCTCTACCGGTAACTGAGGATTTTATAACAGTCCATGCAATCGCAATAGCAGTTTAAAATCGCAGTGATTTCAAAATAGCAATCACTGAAATCACAGATATCGAAAAATCGCAGTTTCGCTCATCTCTAGTAGTTAGGTATACAATGAAAAGCAACTAATATTGCGGCTGTCTTCGACTGTATCGAGACTTTGTGACATTCATGAATGAGGAAAAGAAGCGATACATAGTCTCAGTTTCATTAATTTATGCGGTGAATTATGTGTGTTATTTATGGAGATATTATAGTCCAAAATGTCTATATCTGAACAATCCGTTGTATGGGAGCTATATGTTATAGTGGTCCAATTTCTATTAAGAAGTCACCCAAGTACCAAATTTCAAGTAGATATCTGAAAAAATTAAGGATTAGTTTGCGTTTATACAAACGACTCAGCTCATGATCCTCATCATAGCGGTTATATTTTGGTGGATCTGTCATGCCTCCTTCTGCATTTTCCGTGAGTTTGTCTGTATATTTTATTGCCAAATTTGAAATAATTCTGGTCCAGGGTTATTTTCAGCGTATTTACGATCTCTGTTGCAATGTCTTTGTTCGTTTTCTCTGTCAGTATTTTAGTTAGAGCTTTTAGTATTCTGTCTTTGGTATCGAGGGGTATAGATCCTTCACGTAAAGTGATACCTGTTTTGAGTCCTTGGGTACGTTCAGAATTCTCAGTTTGTTGACTAGTTCCGTTGTGTTTTTATTGCTAGTAGCATATTTAGATGTTTTGAAATTCTATATCCTGGTGCCGATTTATGGTTTACTATTGGTCGCATAGGTGTTCCTGTTTTGTGGATTTTAGGTAGTGCGATCAGTGATGGGGCAGATGGATTTATTGCTGTGAGAGTGTAGGCTACTTTGCTGTCTCTTATACTTTTCGCTTGTTTTATTGCACACTTTATTGCCATTTGGTATTCTTCCGTTGGGTCTTTTCTCATCACTCCGCAGCCCATTTCTTTGATTAGTTGACCTGTTTTTGCGGTGTATTCCTCTTCCTCCATTAGCACAGTTGTATTTCCTTTGTCTGTTTCACACTTCATCAATTTTTTCAAAAAAGGAAAAATTCTTAATTTCATATAAGTTGTATTTATTGTTCATCATACGCCATACCGTTTCAGCCCTAGTTATTGCCCTATTGTATTCTTTTAAAAGGCAGAAATATTACGTACTTACGTTCCGACATTGTTCCTCAAATAGGATTATTTGGGAATTTGTATTCGTCTTCGCATGCCTACTACATAATAAAGCAGTAGACGATTTGCTATGTTGCAAATAGATTTACGTAAAGATAATCTCTGTCATAATCAGAATTCTTTATTCGTTCTTCCCTGTCCTTATACTGAACCTAGAAATGAATCTTCCCCAGGTGTAGGAAGGGTTTGTATCCGTATCTAGTACGAAAAACTTCGAACGAGCCAAGGTCTATACACATTTTGTACTTCTAAATTTGTCGACATTTTAATTAGTGCAGTTGTCGCTGTAGAATACACCATGACTTGGATACACCTGTCCCCATATTTACTGCAGGGTTACGTACTTTAATATGCGTTCACATACATTTGTACAAACAAACTTTATGCCTCTCTGACCAAACATACATGCCTACCTGAATACTTATGTGCATGCGTATCCAAATTTCTTTACAACAATATTGAAAAAAATCAAACAAAATAAAAAAAAATCAAAAAAAAATCATAAAAAATCAAAAAAAATCAAAAATAATCATAAAAAATCAAAAATAATCAAAAACAATCAAAAAAAAATTATTTTGATTATTTTTGATTATTTTTGATTTTTTATGATTATTTTTGATTTTTTTTGATTTATTTTTTTTGAATTATTTTGATTATTTTTGATTATTTTTGATTTTTTATGATTATTTTTGATTTTTTTTGATTTTTTTTGATTTTTTTTGATTTTTTTTAATGGTAATCATTAAAATTACTTTTTTTCAGCAAAAGAATTAAAATAATGATTACCAATTAAAAAACAAAACAATTTAATTGATTACTAATCCTAATCGGAATTTAACAGGTCTGTTAAGAACTCATTAATTTCTAATGAGGCATTAACTTAGTAAATTTTTGTATGTTAAATTGAGAATCATTAGGCTTGAAAATTGAATGAAGGCCCTTAATGTTCAATTAAGGTTGTGTCTGAACATAGCATTACCCTCTGTGTGATGATTTCGTTAACTCGAATGGTGAAAGTACCAGAAGGAGGCGTTGCAGACCTACCAAAATATATACCAATATGATCAGGATCATAAGCTGAGTCGATTAAGCCATGTCCGTCTGTCTGTCTGTTTGATCGGAAACTAGTCCCTCAATTTTTGAGATATCTGCTTGAAATTCGGAATGTGATTTTAAATTTAGGAGAAGCTGATCATTTGTCGGAATCGGCCGAATCGGACCACTATAACATATAGCTGCCATACAACCGATTGTTCAGATATGGACATTTTGGGGTATAAATTCTCCATTTAAATCATGTAACTTTTTTTCTAGTGAATCTTTGCATAAATAACTCACAGAATTGAAAGTACATATAAATTAAACAATTTGAGACTATGCAACTTTTCATTTCCCCATTCATGAAAGGTATAAAGTCTTCGGTACGGCCGAAGACAGCCGCGCTCTTACTTGTTGTTTTTATATATGAAACAAGCGAAATTACAAGGCCTCCTCCCGAGAAATAGCTTATAGAGGCAGTTGATTTCAGGATTTGGAGTGCTTTTGTCAGCTCGCTTTTAAAATAACTTGCACATGCGTTCAAAATAGGACAAGTCGGTAAAAGTGAGTGCCGATTGCAGGATGGAACGGTGGAGCATGTTTTCTGCTCCTGTCCTGCCTTTTCCAGGCTAAGGCTTCGGCTACTAGGGGAAGTTGTATACATAGAACTCGAATCGGTATCCAAAATAGTGTTAAAGAAGCTCTTGGTATTTGCCAAAGGGGCGGGGTTGTTCTTCAGTTTGAGTACAGACTTTCAATGTAGAGGTATTCATGTTCAGGAACTTTTCCGATAACACTATGGACTCATTCAGTTTATGTTAGGGCAACCAGTTTAACCTAACCCAACCGAAGAGTTTGCTCTCTAAATGCAGACAAGCTGCGACCCAACGGAGCAACATTTCTAGGCCATTTTCACTTTATACAAACTTTAGTAGATAATGGAATTTAAAGCCTTTTACATACTTAGTAGAAAAAATGGCTCATAAAGAATTAGTTTCAGTTCAAAGTCCATCAACCATGAGTGAGGAGAAGAAACACAACCTCATTAGAACTGCAACTACTGTATTAATCAGTGTTCACAAAATTTGTAGCAATTAATACGTATATCGTACAAACATACTTGATCGCATTATTCAGAGTTCCAGCACTGATTATTTTTATATCAATAACTTAACAATTAACACGTGCAAAAAGAATGACATTTGACATTTATTAATCTTACATACATACATACATATTTACACAGTTAAGCGCATGTAAGACTTTAATTATGTACATATATGAAGCACACAGAGTCAGGGCATTTCCTGTATGGCGCAGCGTATTTGTATTGCATGACAATGAAATATTAATTATTAAATGCAAAAGAGTTGTAAAAAGTAAAACTAAAGAGCAATGAAGTAATGAAACGAAAATTCCAAAAGTAAATACTTTAGCAAGTAATAAATGCCTTTACACGAAAAAAAAAAATAATAATTTAATGACAATCTACATATGCTATTTTTAGACAAACCATAAAATGAGCGACATCGACGACGAGGAACAAACAGAGCAGACGTTTTTATTGTATGTATTCCATTTGTCGCGACAATTTGTGGAAGACGACAATTTATTTATATTAACGGCATTGCTGTACAATATTTTAGTTAAATTTAGATTTACTCATTTGTTTTTTTTTTTTTATTATTATTTTTTTTTAATATTTAGTTGCTCATTATAACTTGTTTGTCAGCGCATTGTCGTAGCATTTGCTGCCACTAACGTCACAATGCCATTAAGTGCATTTGGAATTAGTTATTTGATTATTATCGAATTTCAAGAATCTTTTTGAAAAAGAAAAAAAAAACACAATTCTTTTATAAAACAAATTTAACGTACATATGTATACGTCATAGCTGTGGGCGCAACTCAATTAGGAAAAGCCTTGAAAACACTTGCAAAATAATTTGTAAAAATGCATGGGTGGATGTGGCGCAGTGGAAAATAAACGTTGATGGTGCTGGCGATATCTAGTGGGGAAAGTGAAATTATGTACATATGTATACGAGAAAAGTAATTTCTTCCTTGACAATCTCTAACTGGGCGTGCCTTTTAGTAGTAACGATGCGAAGGATGAAAAGGTTACACTCTTCGCCGTCAACTGTACAGAGTTGAGTGATGCTTGAAGATCTCTTTTCTGCATAGTCTAAATTCAGAAATTGAGGTGAATAAAAACTTTATTAGTCTGAAAATTTAGTTTTCATCAAATGACTATATAGCCTTCTTGAGACGACAATAGGCGACTAACACCGGTCTATTAGATACTCAACTGCGTGAACGTATCTGCAAGTCTACCTGTTACTAGGCTATTCTGGCAACCCAGAGAGAAAGAAATATTTTTTTTTCCTTTTGAAAGATAGTTGTATTTGGAATGATAGTTGTCTTTGGAAAAACAGTTGCCAGAATAGCCCCATTAATTTCTAAGTATGTTTTTCGCAAGCACTCAGGCATATTCGCCCATTGTACATAAGACCTTTAAAAAGGATCACTATGTAGGGAAAAGGTGGGATAGTGGAATCACGTTTCCTCTTCTTCTTCCTTATTACATCTGAGAAGTTCCATCGAATGGTAGAGAATGTGCATTCGCCATTCTCAATACATCCGAACAGAGAATGTGCAATCTTACTCTAGCGAAGGCCGGAAAGGTGCAGAGAAAATGCTCTGCGCCATCGTCGTCTTCCTCCTCCAGACAAGACAGGCATAATGAGCTCTCGATGATGGCTATCATGGCCATGTGCTGTACCCATGATTTGTATCCAGCAATCACACCCACAAGGGCTCGAAGTATCTACGTCTTTGCTTGGGGACTAAGTTTTTGATAACTCTTTGTTTGGCTTTTTAAGAAAGCACTTTGCAATTTTATAGGAATCTGTAGAGTTCCAGCGTCTCCCGTGAGTTTCCCTCATGGAGTCCCTGATGTACTTCACAGTGTCCGCTATACTTGGTCCTATTATTGGCTGCGGTTGGTTTTTAGTTGTTCTGCTGATTCGCAATTGCCAATTCATCGACTATTTCGCTATCTTGAACACCGCAGTGTCCTGGTATCCACATAAGTTGAAGCTTATTCCATTTTGCTACGGAGCCCAGCTTCAACTTCCATTCGATAACAATTTTTGAAGACGTTCGCGTATTTGCTAGTGCCTTCAGTGCAGTCTGGTTGTCGCTGCAGATACGAATTTGGCTTCGACGCCTCCACTCACCAATTATCCATTCTACTGCTTTTAGTATAGCATAAATCTCCGACTGAAAAACCCTCGCCATTGTACCTAAAGCATAATTACACCTAAAGTCTGCCTCAAGGTGTCAGCCGGATCCAGTAACATATTCTGTTTTTAATCCAACTGTGTAGATGATTTTCTTCGCTCTTCGCAGTAGTTTCTGGAACTCTCCATTAATATCTTCACGGAGAAAACTATATTGATGTCACATCCATATTTATGGATAATCCTGTCTGATCCATAAACTATGGATGATATTTTTGCATATATTACAATTTTTTTTTCCATATAACACCCATTATATCGATATGGCATCCATGGTTTATGGATCAGACAGAATTATCCATAAATATGGATGTGACATAAATATAATTTTCTCCGTGTTGTGGGAAAATCGACAGTGTATCGTCTACCAAAGGTTTTCTGTGGGTTTTGTTGGGTTTGGTCTACAAATATCAGAGACTACTTCAGCAAGATATTAAACTCTCGTTATCCCTCAGACCTATTTTTGATGTAATGTTTTTATTTAACACAAGGATAGGTTCAGATACTTACTTAGGTAACTAGTAGTCTTTGACATACAAAATAGAAGCCTTCACGGTCGGTAATATAGTACGTTTTCAACAGCGATAAAATAGGAAAATGAATGAATAATGAAAAATTAAAACTTTACCTCTATGATGGAAGATCCGTCCACGTTTAACATATGCAGGAGGTTTCGTGATTCGATATGGTATAGTTAAAAGCAAAACAATTATCAAATTATTTGCTCAAAATGAAGAAAATTGTACTTTTCGGAATAGCATAAATTAAAATGACGTTAATTTGAATTTTCTTAAGCGATAATAAACTCGATTTAGCTGCGGCATATAGTGAAATGAGCATCTAAAACGTAGCATGTGGGTTGTGGTGCGAACTTGAAAGTTACAACAGCTTCCTTACCATATATGCCTCAAAACATGATAGGAGTATCACTAGGACTTTATGGAATTACTAAGAAAACTTTGCTTACCTGCAAATACAAAATAAAAGAGAAGAAACACGAGTAACACATTTTTTTTAATAAAAAAAATTATACAATTTCAAAACGCAAATTGATTTCACATTACATTATCCCATCAAGTGGCGTCTGCTAGCCGCTACACATAACACAAAACTGCAAACGCCAACTAAATACACGATATTAAAAATGAAATCGAAAACCTTAAACAATGAACTAATTACGTATGTATGTATTTTACTGATCGCGTGCGTTTAACATTTCCATGGAATGATTGAAACCATGCATGTGAGACGCCGCAACAGCAAAATCAAAACGAATCATCGTGGTGGTCGTCAAAAAAAAGTTTTCACAGCAAATATGCAAAAATAAATAAATAATTGGGCTATTTTTTTTTGTTTCTTTTGCTATGAAGAAATCACGCGCCGTTAAAAAGGAAATTCCAGCAAATGTCAGCAGAAATTAGGTATGTATGTATGTACCTACATAAGTATTTTACAAATTAAAGTTCATGTATGAAAGCCATGAGGCAGACAGACGGCACGTGTAACATCAAAAGCAAAGAAAAATAAATAAATTATTTAAGCATTAAAAGCGCTAAGCTAGAAAAGTTATAAGCCAAAAAAAAAAATTAATAAAATAACATAAAATAAAATAAAGAAATTATGGGAATCAAGTGCTGATGTAAATCAACAGTAAAAAATAAATAAAAAAAGCAGTCGAACAGCGGTTGCCCTCGGCCTTGCTGAAGATTTTATAACTTCCATGACAAAAATTATATTTTCTGCGAAATACAACTGAGTACATAATTGCTTGTTTTGAAATTTGATTCACTAGAAACTTTTTCTTAAACCGCACTAATTCGATATCTTTATTGTCATATTTCAATTTTATTGATTTTATGGGCGCAAAACTTCTTAAACTAGTTTATTTTCTGAATTGAGTAGCCCACTTTCAAAGAGGGCTATGTGAGCTTTTTTATATTAAGCCACAAATTATGCTATTTAATGCTTTTTTCAGAATACGAATGGCTTTTGCAAGAATTTCTTAATGCACATTATACACCTTTAAATACTCGTACACAATCCATAAAAAACCCAAAATCGGTAAAATGTCACATAGCCCTGTTTGAAAGCGGACTGCTTAAGTACTTAATTTTCAAATAAAATTCCAATTTTTGAAACAAGTGGCAAACTTCCCGCAAATATGTTCAATAGTTCATTTTATCAATTTAATTGGGTAAACAATTTCAAAATAAGTGGCAACCTTTAAATAAATCATTTTTGACTACAAGCTTTCTTACACGTTAGAATCATCAAAACCTCAAAACAAAAAAAATATCACATAGCCCTGTTTGAAAGTGAACTACTAAATTTTCGAATATAATTCCAATTTTTGAAACAAGTGGCAAACTTCCCGAAAATATTTTCAATGGGTTATTTTATCAATGGTTATTTTAATTGATTTAACAATTTTAAAGTAAGTGACAAGCTTTCAAGAAATTATTTTTGACTGCAAGCTTTCTTACTCTTAAGAACCAAGAAACCAATAGGTTTAGAACTAAGTATGTAATTATTCATTATTTTATTAATTTTCCAATTAAAAATGTTGCAAACAGATGGCAGCACCGAAAAAAATTTAGTGAAAATTTTTTTTAATATCTTACATTTGATGCCTATTTTGCAATATTGTATCAACTTAATTGCATTAAAAAATATAAAATAGGTGGCAACCATACTGTTATTTTGTTTTTACGCCAAGCCACTTTCTTAGTTTGATAGGTACTTCACATTTAATTTATTTTACTAAACTTTTAATTCATTTTAAAACATTTTAAAACTCATTTCAAGAAATTTCAAACAGATGGCAACCCTACTTAAACTTTTTTGTTTGACATGTTTCTCTTATTAAAATTGAATCAGCTTTGCTTTTTCGTGTTTTTTTTTTTCGTTTCATGTTCACGAAGGGTATACAAATAATTCATTCACATAAAAAATTTATTTGATCGCTTAACGCGAAACAAAATTTCTTCAAGGAAAGCAAAAGTTTGAAAGGCATGCAAACAAAATTAAGCCAATAAACAGTAGCAAAAAATGTTTTATGCAAGTAAATCTAGTTTAACAAAAAATATTTAAAAAAAAAGTTAAAAATAAGGCAAACAAGAAATAATGATTAATTAAAAAGTCCATGTCATATTTTAAGCTGAAAAAAAGAGTAGAGATAAACCTATTTAGGCAACTTCAATAAAACTTTTTTTCATATACTAAGTACATACCACATAGCGTGTTTTAAATCTAAGTAAGTAACACATGAACGATTACAAAATTACAGGAAATCATGAAAAAAGTTCAAAGTAAAGACATGTTTTGACACTAAATGCAGTTATACGCTACGTTCCGATCAGCAATTCGTTCAAAGCACTATTTTTATCATGAATCAAAACATTCGCTGGTCACGCGAAATTGGGACGCATCGTTGCATTTCACGTAATTTGCAATTACTTAATTATAGTTTTTATAATTTCAATGTCAAATAAGGGATTCATAATTGCTAATGACAATATTAACAACCGGAAGAAACACAAAAGTAGGTACTCATTTCATATTCGCACTCAGACTGATAAATTGTCATATAAAACTAAAAAAAACATGCACATGAAAACATTAATCTCGGTGTTTACAAATAAACAGATAAGATAGCAATTGCAACCCTGTCATGCTATCGGCCAATCAGAGAGCTGAACGTGAAACGAATTGACCAGGAGCGGAAGTTCATAGAAGCAAAAAAAAAAAAAGTAGTTATCGGAAACACCCTATTTCCTCATTGAAATTGAAATGTTCCACGATTAAGATCTAAGATCATTATTTTGTCGAATTGGTTGTTATCTCTACAAATAAATTCGAAGTAAATTTGACCAAAAAAGCCCGTCACTAAGAAGACCATGGCAATAGCTTCATTAGCAATTTCTAGTTTCGAAATAAATTCCACGAATGTGATTGAGTGCGCAAATAGACTGAACGAACTGGCGACTCGGAACACCACCATCCTACTGGATTGGATGGCAGGCCACAGTGGAATAGAGGGCAATGAGCAGGTGGACAGCCTGGCCAGGCAGCCGGCGGCTTCCAGACCAATAGGGCCTGATCCATTCATAGCAATAGGCCCACATAGCTACTATTAGAAATGAGCTCGCGAACGAGAAAAGGAAGTTAAGGGAACAGTACCGGCGCCAGAGCGATGGAATGCGACAGGCAAAAGCACTAATGGGAGGGTATAACATAGTCCTATTCAAGGGGCTTCGGAACCTCTCTAAAAATAAACTGCGAATGCTCACAGGAATTCTCGCAGGACATTGAAGGCTTGGGAAACATATACATAGACTAAGTATACTGTCAAGTAGTCTATGCCGCATCTGTGATACGGAAAGATGAGTCTGCAGAGCATATGCTGGTCGAATACGATGCCATTGCAAGGTAAAATGAAATATTTCAGGCACGCCTTGGCCAGATTACGGGCACATTCAGTCTCTAAAGCCGAGCGCTATCTATCCTTCGAATTTTGGAGCAGCTCGGATTAGATGAGATAATTTGATAGAACAGCGGGTACGATAGACTTAATGGTCGCAGTATAATCCTCAATTAAATGTATCTGTCTAGCTATGCCACTAAGAAATTTTGTCTAGCTTTTTACTTGACATGTCATTAAATCGGAATGTGTATCTTTCCTTAATTTTGATCTTCAAATTTTCCAGACCATAAACCGAACTGTCTTGCGAGTTTATCTCAAAAGGCAAACCGTTTAGAAAAAAAAGTTCACGAATAGATAAGATAACCAGAAGGGATTCGAAGAACTGATATAAAAACAGCTTTTAGTTACTTGAACTCAAACCGTAAAGGCGCTAAGTGCAAAAATAGACTAAGAAGCATATCAAAAACTAGACAACATCAACGAACCGCTGAAATGGCTAATAAAATCAAATTAAAAAGAAGAGAAGAGAAAATAAAAAAAAAAAACAAAACAAAACTTTGAAGCCCAAAAATAAAATCCTATTACAAACTCGCATGGGGGGCAACCTAGAGCAAGAAATGAGCTACAGGCTTGCACATACACAAGGCAGCAAAGGAATGGGAATAGACAAGACAACAAAGGAATGGAAATAGACAAGACAACAAACGAATGGGAATAGGGGCGAAAGAAATAGAAAAACATTCAACAAACGAAACAGAGAAATAGCGAAGATTGCTGGAAAAAACAGGGAGCAGCACTTGCATATCTACCAAAAGCCAACAGAATAGAGAGTTGCCAACTGGGAGCACATCGCAACTAGTAAAACTGATGAGCAAAGAGGCAACAGGCAGGCAATGGAGAGCGCCCAAAGAAGCCATCATGTGTATCCACCACAAAATGCGCGTGTATGTATAGTGGGAAAGTTAAGTAAAAGCAAAAAGCACGATGAGCAGCAGCTGCTAAATGTTGTCTGCTTACAAACGCAACCAGACAGACAGAGAGACAAACAGAGGAACGGCGCGTTTCAAGTGTGCACGGGTATGTAGTAGATATGGCCGCCGCAGTCGCAGTCACTGTCACAGTCGCCGTTCTCTGTCGCCGTTGCAAAGTTTATTGTCCTCTTAGTGAGGCAGTCAAGGCAACGCAAAAATTGTGGTGATGTGCAATTTAAAGCCATGCGCAAGGACGTATTGTGTGAATGTTTCGATGAAGGACAAGGGTACCAAAGCATTTTGAAGAGCGGACGTTATGAGCTTGGTTCTGAAAGCTGGTGTGAGTATGTGTGTGTGGTTGGCAGTATGTGTCTATAGTCTGCAAATGTACATTGTCGGTCGCCTGAGGGTGCGTTGGACAGCACCAGCAGGAAAGCGTTCAGCTGTTTTAGGACGCAGGGTTTGATTTTTTGTATGTTTGAAAAGCTAAGACTTGACCAAAAATAAAAGGAGTGAATTTTGTTGTAATATAAGCATGAGAAGCATCTAAACCCGGAGGCTTTTAGGTCCCATGTTGAAGCCGCTAACATATTGGTGGTTACATCGTAGAATGAAGAATAAGACTAACAAATGAGCTTGAAAACTGAAAACTAAACTGCAGTTATATCAGTGGAGATAAAACGCCAGCTTTAGGCACGCCAGCTGCCGCACTTCGGGAAGGAATTGGAAATAAATTTTAGTACTCAAGCAACTAAAAGAGTGCCCCACCAAAATTGTTCTTAATTTTCAACTTGAGATGTGATTGATAACTAATCCACTTCTCAAACCTAAAACGTAATAGCGTTCTCAACAAAAAGGCAGATTTTTCTCAAACGTTACACATTTTTTGGTCTGATATTTTTTGGGTTAGTCGAATCATTAAACGAACGAGTTGTATTTTTTGTTTTTTTTTTTTTTTTGATAAATACAATTTTGAAATCTGAATTCTCACCGGGCTTTTGTTCGCATGTCTGCCATTCACTTTGTCGCTTTTTCTTTGCGTGAGTATGTAGTACATTAGGCCGGGGCGATTTAAATACGCATATCGTGCAATCGAAATTGGGATTCCTCTAAAATTAATTTTGATGTTCCGGTATTTGGTATTTATGACCAAGGCGGATTTTTGAAAATAAAAATGGACAAAAAACGCCAAAAAATTAACCAGGCCAGAATGCATATTCATTTTATGCTGAATATATGAAATCAGAAAATTACCTACTTTATTCGACTCTAAGAAAACTCAAGGTTACTCATACGCCCTGGGGTACCTGCTACTGAAAGAAAAGAAATACAAAATAATAAGCACATCTCACACTGAAAAACTTCAGTGTATGAATACACACGCTTTCGCCTAAAAGTATGCAATGTTTACATACATACATACATACAAACATACATACAGGTGGAACTAATAAAAGCGTGTTAAAAACAACCATTTTTTAGGGAATAACTTCAATTTTTGCAGCTAAAATTCTGAAATTTTGGATTGCAGCATTTATTGTGCACAAAGTGCTGTCAGCGAAAATCATCGATTTGGATGACTATAACATAGAGATCCCATACCATGATTTTGGGCTAAAGAAAAAGAGAGTATTCTAGTTCTCCTATACAGCACGATAAATTATAATTTTTAAATATTGTTATCATATTCAGTTTACTTATCTTTAAGAAATTTGAACAATAATTTAAGATATACTGTGCACAGCAAGAGATACTTAATCGCGCAAATAAGCGATTTTGGGCATTCAGCCTCCAAAATCGGTAATCAGGCTATATTTCGAAAACGACTAATACGATTTTAATTCTGATTTAAAATCTGCATTTAGCGTAAAATTCCGATTCAATTTCTCTTTTTCGATTCAATTTATCTTGAATATTGCCCTGGTTAATGTTTTGGCGTTTTTTGTACATTTTTGATTTTCAGAAATCTGTCGTGGTCCAGAAAAACCAAATTCCGCAACATCAAAATTAATTTTAGACAAATATCGTGGAAGAGTTTTCTACTCAGAAAAATTAGAGGAATCGCAATTTCGATGGCACGATATCGATAAATTCCATACAAATCGCCCCAGCCTAATGTATATATGTATGTATACTCTTGCCATGAAAATTGCTTTTGGACAAGGTTGGTACGAATATTTTATGTATGTATGTATGTAAACTTTACATTGTAAATACATATGCATACTAGTATGTACATACATATTTCAACGATTAATTTTGGCGCACACAAAATACAAATTCCCCAAATAATTGATTTTCCGGGAAATTTGTGGATACCGTAACAACACGGAAGAAATTATTTGCAATTTACACCGTATTAACTTAATGCTTTTAAAAGGCGCGAGACGGAAAAATATTTATAGGTACAAATGTTCTGTCTCGTTTTACATATACACCCTTATTACGGTTGTCGTCGTCGACACTCACTCGACGCTGTCGGCGACGACTTATCAAAATCGGTATTACGTATGGTAAAGTCGATAACTTGTGACAACTATCGAAACATATTTGGTATCAGCTAAGTCGACGTCGACGGTCACTCGTTGCCATTTTCGTCGACGCGTTGTTTAATGGTGACAAGAAGAAAATTTAGTATGTATGCATTTTTGTTTTTAAAATTTTATTACGGGAGTGTTAAAATTAGTAGAACAAACATCCGCAGAATATTTCCTGCTAGTTTTATTGAAAAATTCCCACTAGTTTAAAAATAAATTCGGTGAGCGCACATACCGAAGCCGACCCAAAGGTTTTCTGTGGGATACGATACCAACTAATTTTTTGCAACATTGAGAAGCAGTCACCATTAAATTGAATGCCTTGGCACCTTCTTTAAGAAAGATTGAGGAGAAAACTAATTTATTAACTATTTATGTACATACATACATACATATGTATATATGTATTTCAACTAAACTTATTTTTCTTTTATTTCTTAATTACTCGAGCACTTCATTGCTATGTTCATCGCTAAAACTTGATGAATCATGTGCAAAATACATTTATAATAATAAATAAATTATCAAAATAGCACAGATTAAAAATACCGAAAAAATTACGCAGATTGTAAATAAAATCAAACAGCTAGTGCAGAAATTATAGGGATGGTACTTTCGTCATTCGGTTTACCGATAAACAGTCGACGTCGTCTCAATACGCTTAGCTAATACCGATTTTGCGTTGATGTGCCGACGACGTCGAGACGACGTGATGTCGACTGAAAAGTGACAACGACGTCGACGACGACAACCGTAATAAGGGTGATATACATACATAAATAAATGTGTTCCGTCAGCTGTTGAAAAATGGCAGACAAAAGAAATACATCTACATATGTATGTATGCACTTCACTGCCTCTTAATGGTTAATATCATTTCCTTCTTTTATAGCTTTAGATTTCGTTTTCGACTTTTTGGCAATTTTTTGGTAACTTTTTTTTTTTTTAATACGTTTGGTAGTATTTTTTCACTTTTTTGGTAGACCATTCTTTTCATGCGAATTTCGCGCAGACAAAGGAAGTACAGCAGACATGTCTCTGTACTCTGTGGTGGTGGCATGGCATGATGATATTTTGGGGGTATTGTGTTGCAGCAAACGAGAGTTCACTAACATTTCGCTTGTGACCAAATCAAAATCATACAACACGTGGATTGGGTTGATAGGGATATGAGTATAAGTAAATACATGCAGACATACTATAAAAGTATTATAACAACTTAAGGTATGTAGTACACAAAATAAAATCAACATAATCAAGAGCAAAAGCACACAAAAGTAAGATAAAACTTTGAGGACGCAATGAAAAGGAAGAAAAGGCAATCAAAAAAGAAGAAAAAGGCAATCAAATAAAAGAAAAAGGCAATCAAAGGCAGCAGTAAGATACGCCAAAGGCATTAAGAGTCTGTAGCAATGACAGCAGAAACAGAAATGCCAACGGCCATCGCATCATTTTCATCATCACCATCTCCATCGCCATCGCATCGTAGTCGTCGAGACGTTTCGATTTTTTTAATTTAAAGCAAATAAAAAGGGAGCAAAATTCCGCAGACAAATTCTTATCGTGCCTTTGCGGTGCGCGACTTCTTACATATATAGTAATTACATACATAGTTCAAGTGTCTACATTTGTTTGTGTGAAAAGGGTTATCGATCGTTTAAATCGGCCAATGTGCTGCAAGAAGCAATAACCTTAAAATGCGTACAACGTCGCAACATTTCAATTCTACGTCGTCGTTGTCTGTCTGCACTTTTGTTCTGTTTTTTTTTTGCGCTTTTATTGCCTTGACTGAGCCTGCTTTTTTTTGCTGTTCGCTGTTTGATTTTGCTTTTATTTTACCTTTTTTTGTTACTTCTTTTTTTTGGAGTTCAAGGACCGCCGCGATGTCATGAACCGAAGTAAATTTGTTGTGCTTGTTGAGCGTGTGCAGTTGCCAAAAAGGGCAACCGAAAATTGTGACGAGATGCAGAATAATTTACAAGGCGGAAAGTATTATGTTACGTTATGTGGTATGAATTTTTTTTGCCACCTGTCAAATGGCTTAAATTTTTCTTGGTTGTTTCAAGTATTAAATGTTCGTTTTGAGAAAGCCGAAACTCTACTATATATAGAGGGATATTGCGCAATTCAGCGGTACTTCAATTACACTGGATCACAAAATGAAATTTTTTGTCTGTACTTTGGACGTGACTACCCTATATATATGTAAAATCGGCCGCTGATTCCGAAAATCGGGTTCATTTTTAATTCTATGGGAAGGTTTTTGAGATATCGGCAATTTACCGTTATTTGGCCAATGGCTCCACTTAATCCTGAATGTGTCTTTAACGCAGTGAGGTATCTTCCTTGAGGTAACACCAAACGAAAGAAAATTAAATTTCCTTTTCATGGCTCCTATAACATTTTTCTCTAACTCTTATAGTTTCTGAAATATTGACGATTAAATTTGAATTTTTTCGATTTTTTACGATTTTTTGAAGAAAAAATTGACTTTGTCAGGCAATATCTTTAAAACCAATGTCTTCACCTTCGGTTTTACTCCTTTACGTGAAGCTCCATTCTATTGGGAAAAGATAAGCTACCAACGAAGAAAATCCATGCTAAAATGGAAAAGTTATAGGCGATCAAGTAAATAAATCCAAGTCGCGCAATGTCTCTGCACGGGTATATTCTATGCATGTTATACCCGTAAATGGGCTTGTATCTACTGCGCTGCCAACGTGCTGCTACTGCAGATGTGTAGGTATTGGTACAACATGTATAGAATATACCCGTCCAGAGGCATTGCGCGACTTGGCTGTATTTACTTGATCGCCTATAACTTTTCCATTTTACCATGGATTTTCTTCGTTGATAGCTTATTTTTTTTCGTAATGGAACGGAGCTTCACACAAAGGAGTAAAACCGAAGGTGAAAACATTGGTTTTAAAGATATTGCCTGACAAAGTCAATTTTTTCTTCAAAAAATCGTAAAAAATCGAAAAAATTCAAATTTAATCGTCAATATTTCAGAAACTATAAGAGTTAGAGAAAAATGTTATAGGAGCCATGAAAAGGAAATTTAATTTTCTTTCGTTTGGTGTTACTTCAAGGAAGATAGCTCACTGCGTTAAAGAGACATTAAGGATTAGGTGGAGCCATTGGCCAAATAACGGTAAATTGCCGATATCTCAAAAACCTTCCCATAGAATTAAAAATGAACCCGATTTTCGGAATTAGCGATTTTACATATAGATAGGATGGTCGCGTTCAGAGTATTTTTTGGCTGTAGAGCAGTGTTATCAGCGGTCTTTCATACACGTACTTAATAAAACAGCTGACTTTACTGTAATTACAGTATCTATGAACTGTAGAATAGCCATGTTAGTTTTAAACTGTAATACTGTGGTACTGATATACTTTTATCTTGTTATACTATAAACTGTGTTACTGTTATACTGTTATACTATTCCACTGTTATAATCTCATACTGCTTTATTATTATACTGTTATACTGCTGCACTCTTATACTATTCCATTGTTATACTCTCATACTGTTTTACTGCTATATTATTATACTGTTATACTATTCCACTATTATACTCCAGTTTTATTATACTGTTATATTATTATGCTGATGTACTGTTAAACTGTTCTACTTTGGTACTAATATACTTTTGTATTGTTAAACACTTACACTGTTATACTATAAACTGTTATATTATTTCACTGTTATACTTGCATATGTACTGTTATACTAGTATACTATTTACTGCTGTAATATCAAACTGTTATACTGCCATACTTACACACTGTCAACTGTTATACTGCAATGCTGCCTGTAGTACTACTACACTCTAAAAACTGCGTGTAAATATGCTACCAAAATATATGTAATTTTTAGTTGAAATTTACATTTTTTTTCGTAGATTTACACTACAAGTGTGTAATTTACAGTTCTAAACGAAATTTTACGCACTTTTCAGCAAAAGTGAGCATACCATGCGATTTTACACGCATTTTGGATTAAAATTGCATACAGAAATTGTAATTTCAAATCTCGTGCGCGAAATTACAATTGAGTGGGGTAAAATTACATAGTGAATTGGTAATTTATATGCGAAATTACAATTTATTACTCGATTGGTGTTTAGATTTAAAGTTTGTTTGTGTAGTCTTTACACTTGTATTGTTTAAATTTAAACAGCTTATCTGTTGAATTTTTCAGTGTGCGATTTTGCGCATAATAAGGTAGGAAAAAAGTAACCTACCTTTTTGTATGCAAAATTACACGAAAATTTCTAAGAGTGTATACTATTATACTGTTATCTTCTTCTTATTCTATATATGTATATAAATATATACTTTTTATATCGTTACATTGTTATACTATTGTTATACTATTCTACTGTTATACTCTCATATTGTTACACTGTTATACTAGTACAGGTAGTGTTTCCTGCTATACTGTCATACTTGTGACTGTGTAAGTCAAGGGTCAACTGTTATTCAGCTATGCTGCCTGTAGTACTACTATACTATTATACTGTTATCTTATTCTCATTCTATATATATAAATTTCATAACAGCTAAGTAGTAACCCGGAGTGATTCAGTAAGGTTTTTTCCGGGAAGTAGACCAGGGACGGAACTAATCTAAACAATCGTATTTATGGTTCGATTTACTTGAAATTTAAAGTAGCGAAATGTGTTGAGCAGGAATAGATATTTACATAGATATTTACATCGTGATGCTTAGCCTGGTCTACAGGTATCGGTCAAAACGTGGACCCAGATGACCTCGGAAAATTTTTGCCCGATATTGGTTTCAAATGAAAGGTGTTGAGCAGGGCTTCTATGTATATAGATCTCTCTTCGATGTAAGGCATAAACCGGTCGCCATAGGGAAGGAAAGGAAAGGGGAAGAGAGAGGGAAATGAAGGAGGTAAGGTAAGGGAAAAGGAAAGGAAAGGAAAGGAAAGGAAAAGTAAGGAAAGGAAAGGAAAGGAAAGGAAAGGAAAGGAAAGGAAAGGAAAGGAAAGGAAAGGAAAAGGGACGGAAAAGAGATATGGAAAAGGAAACGAAAAGAGAATAGGGGGAAAGGGAGCGAGAGTAGGATAGTGATAAAGAACATAACAAGCAGAAGAATAGGGACAGGCAAAAGTAATGGCAAAGGTCTAATTGGAGTCATTGGGACTTGCCACTCTAACCAACCTAACCAAAGGTAAAGGTGAACGGATAGGGAAATGAAAAAAGGGAAAACGGAAACGGAAATGAAAGGGAAAGGGAAAGATAGAGCGAAAGACTTTATAACAAAAAACCATTTTTCGTAGCTGCCAAGCGTGACGTATTTGCTAATACGTACCATTATAATCTTGAACTGTTGTGTCCGAAGAAAAATACAGCTCAAGAATTCGATTTTTTACTATTTTGTTCTTTTTTCAATAAAAACTTGATTAATGCGCCAAATACCTAACTACATTGTGCCCAAACAATACCGTAAATAACAAATTGCAGTTGAAACAATTTTTTAATTGCATTTACGCCAAAACATAACTGTACTTCTGCTGCTATCTAAACAGCAGAACAGAGACAATATATCAAAAATATTGGCAACCAATTACCCATTCATTTTAAGTTTTCGATAAAGCAAGATTGCTGTGTTCCAAAATACAATGGCGATGATGGCGTATAAATAAATGTTGCATCATGTACTCATGAATGCAGCCAAAAGCGTACACTGACAAACACACATGCAAGCGCACAAATACCGCATTCAATAAAGGGCGCATTGCAACCAAACACTCATCGTTGATGCAGGCAAGCTGGCTGGCTGGCTGTTTGGCTCAACTGAAAAAGTGACCTCGGTCAAGAGAAAAAGTGGTGTCCAACAACGCGCAATAATAACATGCGATTGCAGTTTACAGCAGCAGCAGCAGCAGCAGCAAAACAACAATAATGAACCAGTTTTTGCATTAGTAAATAAACAAAAGTTAAGGGAAGGCACAACACAAAAAACAAGCAAGACAAACAACAACAGCGGCAGCAGTGCAGCGACAATAACAAATAGCTGCACAGCAGTTATTGCAACAAAAATCAAAATAACAAACAGCAGAAGACAACAATAACAACAATAAAAGCAAAAGTTGCACAACACAAAGCCATAAAATGCAATTAAAAAGCGTAGAGAGGCGAAGAGATGACGGCGGTGGTGACGGCGACATTAAAAATGCAGCAGCGTCAAGCAAAAGCAACAAAAATGCATTGGCAAGGAGAACAACAACAATGCATTGGCAAAGAGAACAGCAAAAATGCATTGCCAACGAGAACAACAACAATGCACTTTGAATGCAATAAAGTCAGTGAGGCACACATAAACAAACAAACACACAACAAAAGAGATTACATACACACACATTTTAATGCGTCAAAGTTCCGCGCTGCAGCCAGTCAAAGCAACAAAGCAAAAACAGGCGGCAGACACACAAGTTTTATTATGCAGCTTTTTATGTGGTTCAATGCAGACGCGGCAAGGCAAGGCAGGGCTACCCTGCAAAAATTCAGAGTACTCCAATCGCTAATCCATGGAGTGCTCGCTATGGACCAACCGATTACTCCATAACTTGCCACATTTCATACAAAAAATATGGTCCATTTAACATTGCATGTCATTGCAATGGAGTATATACTCTAGTCCCGCATAACATTCAAATTAATCCATGGAGTAGCTACATTGGATTAATTGATGGAGTACCTAACAGTTAGCCGAACATAACAACAAAACCAAATGTTTATCACGACGACGACGAATGACGTGCATACATTCAAATATTTGTATGTATGTAGTTATGTATGTATACACATATCGTCGTCGTCGCGATAAACATTTGGTTTTTGTTATGTTCAGCTAACTACGAACCGATGCAGATACACGAATCGGTCGCTTGGGCTGTTAGTGGTCACTTTGAAAGTACTCCAACCTACCACAAATGGAGCATATAATCCAATGATTTTTGCAGGGTAGGCAATGCAGTCCAACACAACAATGCAACAACACGGACCAACAAACAAACAAGCTTTACTTGTGCTCTGTGGTATTTTCATGTGGTGCGCAATTGCAGCAATGAAAAGCAAAAGCAAAAATAAAAGCATACCCTGCAAAAATTCCGAGTACTCCATTCGCTAATCCATGGAGTGCTCGCTATGGACCAACAGATTACTCCATAACTTGCCACATTTCATACAAAAAATATGGTCCATTTAACATTGCATGTCATTGCAATGGAGTATATACTCCAGTCCCGCATAACAATCAAATTAATCCATGGAGTACCTACATTGGATTAATTGATGGAGTACCTACCCTGTAAAAATCATTGGATTATATGCTCCATTTGTGGTAGGTTGGAGTACTTTCAAAGTGACCACTAACATAGCCCAAACGACCGATTCGTGTATCTGCATCGGTTCGTAGTTAAATGTTTATGGCGACGACGACGATATGTTTATACATACATAACTATATACATACATATGTTTGAATGTATACACTTCATTCGTCGTCGTCGCGATAAACATGTGGTTTTTGTTGTTATGTTCGGCTAACTGTTAGGTACTCCATCAATTAATCCAATGTAGGTACTCCATGGATTAATTTGATTGTTATGCGGGACTGGAGTATATACTCCATTGCAATGACATGCAATGTTAAATGGACCATATTTTTTGTATGAAATGTGGCAAGTTATGGAGTAATCTGTTGGTCCATAGCGAGCACTCCATGGATTAGCGAATGGAGTACTCGGAATTTTTGCAGGGTAACAGTTAGCCGAACATAACAACAAAAACCACATGTTTATCGCGACGACGACGAATGAAGTGTATACATTCAAACATATGTATGTATATAGTTATGTATGTATAAACATATCGTCGTCGTCGCCATAAACATTTAACTACGAACCGATGCAGATACACGAATCGGTCGTTTGGGCTATGTTAGTGGTCACTTTGAAAGTACTCCAACCTACCACAAATGGAGCATATAATCCAATGATTTTTACAGGGTAGTGATTTTACTGCATGAACACACATCCACACACACTTCATGTATCTATATGTATGTATGTATGTATGTATGTGCGCAACTTTGCCAAAGAGCAATGACTTCTGCCAGCAGTTGCAGTCAGTCGCTCCTTTTCAACAAAAGTGAATGGGATGGATAGGAAACATATTGTCGCCATGTTTAGATACATGTATCTGCAACATTTCATGTTGAAATAAGCAAGAAGAGCTAAGTTGTATGGGAATTACGATTATTGAGTGGGAAATGAAATGAAATTGATGAAACTTTTATTAAATAAAAAAGTAAAATAAAAAAATATAATAAAAATAATTAAAATAAAACAAATAAAAATAAAAGTACAAAAAAAAAGATCCTATAGAGAATAAATAAAAGTAAAAATAAACTAAAAAATAAAAAAAAACAAAAAAAAAAATTAAATAAAATAAAAATAAAAGAAAAGAAAAAAATTAAAAGCAAAGGAAAAGAAAAGTAAAGAAAAAAATTAAAAGCAAAATAAAATAAAATAAACCCAATAAAAATAAAAGAAAATATAAAATGAAATAAAATAAAATAAAATAAAATAAAATAAAATAAAATAAAATAAAATAAGAGAAAAAAAATAAAATAAAAAAAAAAATATAAAATAGAATAAAATTAAATTAAAAAAAAAAATAAATAAAATATGAAAAAATAAAATAAATGTAAAAAATAAATTAAAATAGAATAAAATAAAATTAAAAAAATAAATAAAATAAGATAAAATAAAATAAAATAAAATAAAATAAGAGAAAATAATATAAAAGTAAAATAAAATAAAATAAAAAAAAAAATTAATAAAATAAGAAAAAAAAACAAGGGAAAATAAAAGAAATGAAAAAAAAAGATTAACAGCAAGGGAAAAGAAAGGTAAAGAAAAAAAATTTAAATCAAAATAAAATAAAATAAGAGACAATGAAATAAAAAATAATATAAAATAGAATAAAAAAAAATAAATCAAATATGAAAAAATAAAATAAATGTAAAAAATAAATTAAAATATAATAAAATTAAATTAAAAAAATAAATAAATAAGAAAAAATAAAATAAAACAAAGTAAAATAAAATAAAATAAAATAAAATAAGAGAAATAAAAAAATAAATAAAAAAAATAAATAAATAAAATAAAAAAAATAAAATAAGGGAAAATAAAAGAAATGAAAAAAAAAATTAACAGCAAGGAAAAAGAAAGGTAAAGAAAAAAGATAATTATTTTATGTGAATTTTATATGAGCTATTGGCCAGTTTTTTTTTAATTAAGGAAAATTGAAAAAAATAATTAATGACACTCTGTCTTTGCTACCTAGTATGTTGGTGTGATTGTGTGTTTTGTTTGCAAAAGTTCTAAAGCTGTTAACAAGCAAAAAATAAAAATAAAATAAAATAAGAGAAAATAAAATAAAATAAAATAAAATAAAAGCAAGAAAAAAAATTAAAAGCAAAGAATTAAGAAAAGTAAAGAAAAAAATAAAAGCAAAATAAAATAAAATAAAATCAAACCAATAAAAATAAAAAATAATAGCAAAAAAATAAAATGAAATAAAATAAGAGAAAATAAAATGCAAAATAATATAAAATAGAATAAAACAAAATAAAAAAATAAATAAAAGAAGAAAAAATAAATTACGAAAAAATAAAATAAAATAAAATAAAACAAAATAAATAAGAGAAGATATAACAAAAGAAATAAAAAAAAAATAATAGAAAATAAAATAAAAGTAAAAAATAATATAAAATAGAAAAAAATAAAGGAAAATAAAATAAATAAAATAATATATTATAAAATAAAATAAAATAGGAAAAAATATAAAAAAAGAAAATAAAATTGAACAAAATAAAGAAATTAATGAGTTTAGAATAAAAGCGAGTTACCTAACAACTTACGGGTAAGAGCAATTACCACAAAAGTCGCAGCAAAATTTTAAAAGAGTGCAGTCATTTGCGCACTATATATGTAGTCCTTTGATTCTTTAACAAATGATTGGAAGGAATTTTTGTATTTTATGACCAGGATTAAAAATAAATTTACAATTCAACATAAATTTTTTGTCGACTATTTATTTTTTTTAGAGCATTTTTCTTAGAAATTTGATTGCAATCAATTGAATGAAATATCGCTTTTTAAGTAAATTGAAGGAATCGCAATAAAAGCTTTATAATTTGCAGTGATTGTTGAGACGCAGTTTTGGTGACTAATTATTCTTTTTTATAAGATTTTTGTTAGTACATAATTTGATTGCAATCATTTACATACGTCATTCGAATAGTCTTATTGAAGTCTCTATGAAGTAGTTTGTAGTCACTATTCAGACTAAATAATAAAGATATTAATTTTTCAAGTATTTTTCTTAGTAATTTGATTGCAATCAATTTAGTGAAGATTGTTTTTTAAGTAAATTGAAGGAATTTCACATAAGACTCATTCTGGCTTGCACGCAGTAATTGCAGAAAATTTTCTTAGAAAATAAAGCAATAAGGAGCAAATTTAATTACAGATTAACTGCAGCAGAAACAAAATGCGTGCAGCAGCGTTTCAGCAATTAAGCAGCAGGATGCTCATATTAGTTGTTGCTTTCTGGGTTTTTTTTTAAGTAACTCTTCATTGTTGGTTATTGACTTTTTCACATTTCCCTGTCATTTGCGACACGTGCCTGCACTTGAGCGCATTTTTCATTGCTTATTGCCATGCGATTGTAATTAAAGTTAAGGCAGTGAAAGCATGCTATGCTTGAAACGGGAAGCGCAAAAGTACAGTCAACACACAAATTAGTTAAATTACTAACTGCAATGGCGGCGGATGAAGGCAGAGTTTTGTGAAATAGTAAAGGATGGCAAAAAGAAGAAGCATCAATTGCAGTAATGGAAATAATAGACATTAAGACAATGAATGAAGGTTTGAAATGTTACTGGCATATTTTTAAATATGTACGAGTATATCTAGGGCATGTGTAGGACAAGAATGTGGAGGACAATCTTTGTAGTGAAGACATTGAAGAAGAAGTATCTAGTAGGATCAGCAGGATAGCGATGATTGTGATACTAACATTTTCGAAGATTTTAATGTATGTTGAAGGTTTTAGGTCTTTCATCGCCCAACCAAAGACTCTCAAATTTTCTCACAGCGTTAAAAAAAATACCAAATCAGCCGCACAATTTCTTTTTATTTTTCTTTTTTTCTTGTCACGCACGTGTTTCC
This sequence comes from Urophora cardui, assembly GCA_960531455.1. NCBI lineage: Eukaryota > Metazoa > Arthropoda > Insecta > Diptera > Tephritidae > Urophora > Urophora cardui. Next base: position 115,691,728 of record OY482674.1, on the reverse strand, counting down.
TCTTCAGTAACCTTGAACTCACATTGAACTCCCATGAACTTAGTGTGCCACACACAACGACTTACCTATTTAGCACATACGTATACACATATAATTGAAAATAAACAATTATTTATTACGCTACGTGACAAAAGCGAAAAAAATAAATCACAATAAAGCGCTTACCATTGTTTATAAACGATTAAATGTTTGTGTACATATAATAGCGCAATTTGACTATATTCACCCCTCAGCAAACCAGCTATGAAGGGACGTAAACAAAGTAAAGTAAAACAATGCCGACGACATGCCCTTGCCGTTGCCACAACAACAAAACTATCATTAACCGCATGCGCATTAGAATTAAGAAATGTGCGAAATATTTTGTTTATTGTGCGGCCAACATAAATGTCTAGACATTTGCCAACAAACCAACAAGAAAAAAAATGTAAAATAAAATTGAATTAATGTTTGCATTAATGTTGAATGGCCTATGAGGAGTACATGTACGTACATACGTTGATGCTGTCTGGCTGATTATGTGCACTCAAGGACATTTACGCACAAGGACATGCGCCGCTATTTAGGGTTGTGAGCGCGCAAATTTTGTTTGAATTTTGTTAATGAAAAAGTTTAAAGTACGCGCGCTTTAAAAAAAAATAATAATAAGCAGTTGAAGTAAAAAGAAAAAAAAAACAAGTAAGGAAGCCTAAGTTCGAGTGGAATCGAACATTAGATACTCAGCTGTATGCTTTCATTGTTTGTTTGCGTTTGTTCGATATAGGGTGTATTTTATATGAAACGAGTGCTGCATAAACAGGGCGCAGCCACGCCCATTTTCAAAATTTATATCAATCATCCAAATCTATATATATAAAAATGATTTGGTATTTAATTGTAACGCTAAAACTTGAAAACGGCTGAACCAAATCAAATACTTCCTTAGGGGGGTTTGTTTGTTGTTACCCCGCGAAGGTTTAGACGAAGAAAAAATTAAAAAATGTTAAGGGGGCGTGGCACCTCCCATACAACCTTAATTTTTAAAGCTGATTATCTCTAAAACAGTTCAAGGTAGGGAGCTGAAAATTGGTATAGAGCTAAATGATATCAAAACCATTCCCACGCATAAAAGTGGGGGTTATCGGAAAAAGGGGCGTGGCACCTCCCATACAAACTTAATTTTTCATGCTGAATATCTCTAAAATTGTTTACGCTAGGGGCTTGGAAATTGGTGTGGAGATAAACGATAACAATTCCATATTAACGCAAAATAATAGGAGTTATACGAAAAGGGGGCGTGGCTCTTCCCATCAACACTTAATTGTTTAAGCTGAATATCTTTTAAAGGATTTAAGTCAGGGACCTGGAAATTGGTACAGAGCTATATGATATCAAAACAATTTTTGCGCATAAAAGTGTAGGTTATCGGAAAAGGGGGCGTGGCACCTCCCATACAAACTTAATTTTTCAAGCTGAATATCTATAAAAGCGTTTAAGGTTGGGACCTGAAAATTTATCAGGAGATTAACGATATCAATAGCATGCTTATGAAAAAAACAATAGTTTTGGGAAAAGGGGCGTGGCACCTCCCATGCGTTCTTAATTTTTAAGACTAAATATCCCTAAAAGCGTTCATGGCATGTATATAGAAATCACTATGCAGATATACGATATCAATACCATGTTCACCCAAAAAAATAAAAGATTTATCGAAAAATGGGGCATTGCACCTCCCATACGTACTAAACTTTTGAGGCTGAATATATCTAAAAGGGTTGGAGGAAGGGCCTGAAAACCATTATGGAGGTATACTATACGTATCAATACTCTTACTTAATTGGTTCAAATAGCCAATACTCAGTGAAAATAAATATCCGGAACAGAAAACTAAAAATTTTGTGTATCGTGCAGCCTTAAACTGAATACTAAAATTATATATTTTTGAAGTTGTATACACAATAAAGTAGTGAAAAATCGTTAACTTTCTATTAAAAACAATACCGGTGTAATAACAATTTTTGAAATGAAATTAATAAAAAAAATCTATTTTGGGCAGAACGAAGTTTGCCGGGTCAGCTAGTAAGCATATAAATATTATTGTTAGTGCAAAATTTCATCCCTCTACGACTTTTAGTTACAAAGACTTCACGTTACAAATTCCAAAAGGGTGTTCCAGAAATATCTTTGTTAAAAAGTAGGCGTGGTCATAAACCGATTTCAATACATTTTTGCGTGTCTTTTAACACATGTTATAAAAGTGTATAAACCAAGTTTCGTCATAATAGCTCAGTTATTTGTCGAGTAATAGGCACGTAGATTCCTTTGTATAAAAAGAGGCGGTGCCACGCCCATTTTCCAACCTTTTTTTATTTTTTGTTTCCGGTCTATTGTAAAACTCATGTCACAAAATTTCAATGAATTATCTTTATACTTCACAGAGATATCGCTTAAAATGGTTTTATTAGGTCACTTTATAATAGCCATATATAAAAGTGGGCGTGGCGGTAAACCGATTTTGATAATTTTCGTCAAAACATTTGTCTATGTAAGCAAATTACGCATACCAAATTTCATCGATATATCTTCAACGGTTTCTGAGTTATGACATATAAAACTTTCAATGTTTGACCCTTAATAAGTGGGCGTGGCACCGCCCATTTTCCAAAACTTCATCAAATTTCTTCATAAGGGCCTGAGCTCAATACGTGGGTAAAACTTTATCACTCTAGCTATATTAGTGGCTGAGATAACAAATTTCCGATTTTTTCTATATAGGAAAAGTGGGCGTGGTCATGGTCCGATTTCGCCCATTTTCAATACCAACCGTCCCAGTCTCGATACCAACTTGCATTCCAAATTTCATCAAAATATCTCAATTTTTACGCGAGTTAGAGTGCGTACGGACGGACGGACGGACATGGCTCAATCGATTTCTATTTTCACCCTGATCATTTTGATATATATCAGTGTTGAACGAAAGAGCAATACGGAGCAAAACGGAGCTGCTCGGTATACACATACGAGTCGTGTGTTCGCTGCTAGCAAGCAATTGCGACGCCTACAACCAATTATAGTCCAACCATTGACCGACAGCGTCATATCTCTCAGTTACCTCACGCAATAGTTGAAAATCGACACCATTCACGCACGTAAACGCACGCATACCCAACGCAAGAATCAGTTGTTTTCCTTTGTTTACATTCTGCATTGTTTTTGGTTTGTTTGGAATGAGTTGAATAACAGCGTTACCATTGTACAGAAAAGTATACATGCAGTTTTTGATTTCGTAGTAACTTGTGTTTGGTTTCGTAATAATTTTTCTTGAGAATCGTATAATTCATAGAATTTATTAATAAATAAATTTTTAAATTGAAAATGTTGTATCATGATAATTTAAAACCAAATATTAATTGCAGTTTTGTTTACTTCTGACTCCGTGCTTCTACATTTTCTACTACTATTTCTTAAAGGCTTTTAAGAATATGTACATTAGGCATATAACAAATTTTGACGAAAAATTTGGCATACCACCACGTGGTGGCAAATATTGTACAAGTAATGAATATCACTCGGTTGATTAGTTTGGGAGTCTATAAAGGACAGACACACATTCTTTTTTGTATAACAGATTTTATTTAATATAAGAGAATTTATAGATGTAAGTTCTTCAATTTTGACATTGCTAAAATAATATTAAAATAAATAATCCATCATCTATGAATCGAATGTGAGTGAGTTTCATAAACCAAATATTATTTCCACTAAAATAATATATGTATTGTAGGAGCGGCAACTCTGGGGGAAGAGCGCCGTTGTCAACAGGGAGGGTGTCATTGTTTAAGGATTGTATAATAAATGTGTTTTAGTACTCTTTTCTACAACAAATACTACTACAACTACTACTCTTAACCCTAATCACCGAATTTTGAAAAGTTACGTAAAACCGAAAGTGAGACTCTGAGGCTCTCCTATGGGGAAATTTTGAAACACATTATTTTCGTATTTGTTTTTTACTTTTATTTATGCAGTAATGAACGCAGAAGCATTTTTATACATTCTTATAACGGTTTATGACAATTTTTTTAGTATATTAAGATTAAAAAGGCAATTTCAAAAAATAGGGTATATTAGTGAACTGAAATTTTCACACATTTTTGTAGTTGTTGAATGTTCATTACAAATGGTTTTATTACATCTGTTATAAATTTGTTTTTGTGCACACAACGAGAAAAACTATGAATCAAATGAATATGAATAAATTTTTCATATGATCGCCCCTAATATATATTTTCCGCGATCAAATTTAAAAGTTTTAAAACGCGACGTTCGTGGTGAAATTATTGACGTATAAAAGCAGACGATCGTTCGTTTCTCTATCTGAATGCATTTTTTTCCGTAATTTAGTATCTCAGTAAACAGAAAATGATAAGATTTTAATGGTTTTGAAATTGCTGACTTTACCGTTCTCCATAATTTTATGACATCATATGATCTAAAGATCTATGGTGAAATACGACGAATTCACCAAAATCGAGGGAAGTATGGTGAGTTCACAATGTAAAAACCTCACTGGGTAAACCTTGTAAACAACGGATTCAAAATTTAGTTGAATTCTAGAAATGTAAGCTTATTACGATAAAGATACTTAAGGTGAGTCTTCGAGGCTCACTTTCGGTTTTTCGTTACAATTTTATACGATTGCAAAAAAATGGTTAAAATAAGTAAATAGCCCAAAGATCAAAATTATTTCATAATTTATGAATACAAATGGAGGAATACTCAAAATTTCAGGCAAAAAGCTTTTTTGGTTTAGGAATAATTCGCTTTTAAACTTTAAAGTGAGACTGAGAGGCTCACTTTAGAGGATTAGGGTTAAAAACTAATACTTATGATTTGCTACGATCAATGCTAAAAATATATACATATATAGTTTGTAAATAAATCGATTTGCATGTAGAAATGAAATACGCACAAACTAAATGTATATTATAAAGTCGTTGCTACCTAAAAGTCGAAAAATTCAGTATTAATTACTTTTTTCGTAATTCTTGGCAAAAATTGTATTATTTTGTTTCCGTACTACGGCAACACAGTTTAAGAATTGTTGATCGTGGCTGAGAGTTGGTGGTTTTGGTTTTTGATTTTTAGTGTTTCCGCGGGCTTCTTGCGATGAACATGACGAGCGAGGGAATATACGCTGATTTTAATTGTTTTGCATTCCCCTCATCACCGAAAAACAAATCAGCCCCTCTCCATCATCTTGCTAGCTCCGAGACTGCTGCAAGAGCCAAATTTTCGCCCATCGCTGATTTACACAATGGTAAAATGTCTTGCACAATTTTAATTGCACGCTCTGCGCAGATGTACAAAACTTTTTTTTTGTTTTTTTCAGCAGTTCTGATAAAAAGGTAATTTCGTTTTGCGCGGAAACTTTATTGCAATTTCGCAAAAAAAAAAATAATGGGGTTCATACTTTTTTATGCTCTATTCGACTATAGTATGCCGTTTTTCGTATTTGCAAAAATTGTAAAAAGTTATATGCCTAATAGTCAAATGTATTAAATGCAACAGTCAAAAATATCCACAATAGTCAAATTTAGTAAAGAAAACACAGCAGGAAAAACTTAATTTTCTTCTATTTAAATTTTTATCTCCATATAAAAACAAATAAAAACGATTGATACAATATTTAGTAAAATTAAGTAAAAAAAAACGCCAAAAAACCTTCATTTTCTCTATTTACATTTTTATTTCCTTGTAAAAAAACAATTGCGGCAATAGTCAAATTTAGTAAAAAAAACGCAAGAAAAAACTTAAATTTTTTTTATTACATTTTTATCTCCATATTTAGAAAAAAAAAATACACTTATGTTAACATAATTTTATAATCGGCAACATTCGGAATAGTTATTGAGGTACTTTGGGAGCATATTGAAAGATTCGTACTAATTTACTACAAAATGATCGCTCCGGCAACCCTGTTGCAAAGAGAGCAATCAGCTGACACGTTATTACGTGAAAAATCAAACTGAGCTAGGTTTCTACGATACGTGCGTTAAAGGGGCCTTCGTCATGCGTTGGTGAGTGGGCATTTACACTACAACTCCATAAGACAGGTTGTGTCAGCTGACACGGGCTACGTGCGTGCGTCGTTGACTGGTTGGGCTATTAGTCTGCGCTTGAATGTCATGCTGTGTACATCGATCGCGCAAAGAATTTTTTTCTTTTTTCTGAGCAATAGGTATGCGACAACAAAATGACCAAATTGGAATTCAAAGTTCAATGGGAATTGAAATATTTTTTTTATTTGAACCCTTCTTATGAGCCTCAATGCATAATTTGCATAATTTTAAACGCCACTATGAAAATCACCACAGCGAAATTCTTGCAGTGCTCTGCTTATACGCACACACTAATGCAAAAATATGTTGCGCTTGTGTAAGTAGCGCAGTCGGCGGTGTGCATCACTGATATATGTAAGTCCATATCTATCTCGATTATTTCATTATGTTACAATCCACCGTTACGAAATCAAAATTATAATACTCTGTGTACTAGTACAGCTGAGTATAAAAATAAATAAAAATAACAAACAAATTTTGTTGCATCCTTTTAGGCGCATTTTTTGGTATTTCGGGAATTTAAAGCAATTATGAGCTTTTGTGCGGAATTTCATTTGAGCAAACCTCTGCTAACATTTCAAGTCTATGAATTAGAATAAAATTTTAACCCGTTCACGCCCAACTTTTTAATTTTTTTTAACAAGCTAAAGATCAAGGATTACAATTGTGCAAACCAAAAATTTCCAGGTTTCTTTTGGAGATAATTAATGTGTTTAAGGCAATATTGACATAACCTATGTGTTTTAAAATGTAATAAGGAAAATTGTTGCACATTTTAATCGCATTTTCTTTCACTACCCAACTATGCAGTATTTTTAAGAACTTTTGATGAGAACCCATAGTAAAGTTTCGCGCCAACAATTTTCAAGTATATTTTAACCCGTTGGCGACCAACTTTTTAATTTTTGTGTGTTTAAGCCAAAGATTAGGACCCTTTTTCGAGGGAATGAGTGCGTTTAATATATAATGAAGAGTTAGTATTTATGTATCTTCAAAATTAACTCATTTTAATATATTAAAAAATATGTTGCATATTTTTAGGCGCATTTCGCTATTTAAAACAGTAATGCTCCTTAGTGGTCGCTGTGGTGCAGTGGGTAGAGTGCTCGCCTGCTATGCCAGAGGTCTCGGGTTCAAACCACGGTCCGAGCAAAACCCAAAACAATTTTTCTAATTAGTAAAAATCCTGTTATTGGGTTTTTTAAGAGCAGCGGCCACCTCTCGGCTGTGGGCGGCATACCCTCCGAGAGTATTTCTGCCATGAAAAAGCTTCTCACAAAAAATGCATTCGCCGTTCGGAGCCGGAATAAAAAAAAACATCAAATCGAGATTTTTTAACATATCTCTTATCTGCGCCCACGCCCCGACGGAAGAGAAGGACGATGCGATCAAAGACACTTTCTATGAGCAGTTAGAGCATGCCTACGACCGCTGCCCCCGTCACGACATTAAGATTGTGCTTGGCGATTTTAATGCCAGGGTGGGTAAGGAAGGTATCTTTGGCAGCACAGTCGGAAAATTCAGTCTCCACGACGTAACCAGTCCCAATGGGACGAGGCTGATCGACTTCGCCGGGTCACGAAACATGGTCATTAGCAGTACCAGATTCCAGCACAAAAAAATACACCAAGCCACATGGCTGTCTCCTGATCGAAAAACGCGAAATCAAATTGATCACGTCATGATCGACGGCAGACACAGCTCCAGCATCCTAGATGTGCGCACAATCCGTGGTCCCAATGTCGACTCCGACCACTATCTTGTAGCAGCCAAGGTACGCACCCGCCTCTGTGCAGCAAAGAATGTGCCAGCAGGACAGCAAGGAAAGTTTGAAGTCGAAAGGCTGCACATGACGCAGACAGCCAATCAATACACCACTCGGCTCTCACTCCTGCTCTCTGAGACCAACCCTTCACCAAACGATGTATCTGAGGAATGGGAACACATCGCTCGTTCACTTCGTATCGCCGCTGAGGAATCTATAGGATACAAGCGAGCCCACAAAAACATCTGGTACGACAAGGAATGTCGCGATGCCTCGGAAAGAAAGAACGCCGCCTACAGGGCTACATTGTGTGCGGGCGCAACGCGAAGCGTATGGGAGCGTTATCGAACGGCGAAGAAGGAAGAGAGGCGCCTTTTTCGAAAGAAGAAAAGGGAGGCTGAAAGGCGCGAGTGTGAAGAGCTTGAGATGCTGGCGGGTAGGAACGATGCTCGAAAATTCTATCAAAAAATCAGGCGGATGACTGAAGGTTTCAAGACCGGGGCAAATTCCTGCCGGAATGATAACGGTGATCTGGTAACTGATGTCCAGAGCATACTTAAGTTGTGGAGGGATCACTTCTCCTCCTTGCTAGATAATGGCAACAGTGAAAGTGCGGAAGGAGAAGATGTACGACCCGAATCCCCAATAGCAGATGATGGTAGGCATGTTCCACCACCTGATCATGACGAAGTGCGAATAGCAGTATCTAGGCTTAAGAATAACAAGGCCCCGGGCGCTGACGGCTTGCCAGCCGAGCTATTCAAACATGGTGGCGAAGAGTTGATAAGGAGCATGCATCAACTCCTATGCAGAATATGGTCGGACGAGCGCATGCCCGACGATTGGAACTTAAGTGTGCTCTGCCCAATCCACAAAAAAGGAGACTCCACAGTACGCGCCAATTATCGTGGGATAAGCCTCCTGAATATCGCATATAAGGTCTTAGCAAGTGTATTGTGCGAAAGACTGAAGCCTATCGTCAACAATCTGATTGGACCTTATCAGTGTGGCTTCAGACCTGGTAAATCTACCATCGACCAGATCTTCACAATACGACAAATATTGGAAAAAACCCATGAAAAAGGATCCGACACACACCATCTCTTTGTCGATTTTAAAGCCGCTTTTGATAGCACGAATAGGAATTGCCTGTATGCCGCAATGTCTGAATTTGGTTTCCCTGCTAAACTTATACGGCTATGCGAAATGACATTGACTAACACCACCAGCTCCGTCAGAATTGGGAAGGACCTCTCCGAGCCGTTCGAGACCAAACGAGGTTTCAGACAAGGTGACTCTCTTTCGTGCGACTTCTTCAATTTGATGCTGGAAAAGATAATACGAGCTGCAGAACTTAACCATACAGGAAGCATCTTATATCACAAGAGTGTGCAACTGCTGGCGTACGCCGATGACATCGACATCATTGGCACTAACACGCGCGCCGTATGTTCTGCCTTCTCCAAGCTGGATAAAGAGGCTAAGAAAATGGGTTTGGCGGTCAACGAGGACAAGACGAAGTACCTCCTGTCATCACACAAAGAAACAGCACGCCTTGGCAGCCACGTCAATGTTGATAGCTACAAATTCGAAACTGTTAAGGACTTCGTCTATCTGGGAACCAGCATTAACACCAAGAATGATGTCAGCACGGAGATCCAACGAAGAATCACGCTTGCCAATAAATGCTACTTCGGACTAAGTAGGCAACTGAAAAGTAAAGTCCTCTCTCGACAAACAAAAATCACACTCTACAGGACGCTCATCGTTCCAGTCCTCATGTACGGCGCAGAAGCATGGACAATTTCAAAATCAGATGAGATGGCACTTGGAGTATTCGAGAGAAAAGTTCTTCGTAAGATTTATGGACCTTTGCGCGTTGGCGTGGGCGAGTATCGACGGAGATTTAACGATGAGCTGTACGAGCTTTACACAGACATCGACATTGTTCAGCGAATAAAGATCCAGCGGCTGAGTTGGGCAGGTCATGTCGTGAGAATGGACGAAGGCGCTCCGGCCAAGAAAGCATTTCTATCGAAACCCGCTGAACGCAAAAGAAAAGGGAGACCTCCACTGCGTTGGGAAAATCAGGTGGACAGCGATGCTGCCTCCCTAGGTGTTCCCAAGTGGCGCCATGCTGCACGAAACAGAAGCAATTGGCGCGCTCTGTTGGACTTGGCCAGAATCGTCTAGACGGTTAAGCGCCAATCAAGAAGAAGAAGAAGAAGAAGAGAATAAAAACTGTAGGTCCACCCAATTAGTAGGAAAAACAAAAAAGGAGCACACCTCGAATTGGGAGAGAAGCTCGGCCATATAACTCGTCAGAGTTATAATAGCGCCATTGTATTATTATATTATTATTATTATTATAATGCTACTTATACATACGTATTTTTGGTCAAATTAAACAAAATGCACATTTTTGGTTTTTTTTGCAATTTCTTCTGTTTTTTATTTTGGACACAAAATATCAAGAGGGTAGAAATAAAGACTATTAAAAAATATGTTGCATATTTTTAGGCGCATATCACTATTTAAAAACCATATTGTCGGTTGATAAGTACTTAATTCCATTTGATAATACATACAGTAACATTTCAAAAATCAACTTTTCAATAAACGTTTAACGGCCAACTATGTATTCTTTAAGCCAAATAAAAAAAAAATATTTATACATTTTTACACTTATTTTTACCATTTTCTAATCTATGAACCAATTTAGGTATTCTTGTTAAAAGCAACCATCAATAGGATAAAAACAAAGATTTTTAATGGATTTTAGGACTTTTACAGAAATTCTTAGACATTCTTAAAAACCAAAAAATGTTTTGGATGCTGCGTTTTATTCATAGAGAAACATTTTCCATTCTGAGTTGGAATAATTTTTCTACAGTGAGCTCATGGACATTCAAGTTTATGCATATTTTTCGCGCCTAGAGCCCAACTTAATTGACTAAAAACACTTGTTGCAGAGAAACAAACAAGTTTAGTTATTTATTAAGCTACTACGCCTTAAAATAGGCAACACACTATATCAACAAACGAAATTTCGCTAAAACAATGCAGATATGTACATAAATGCCTAACGAAATTAAGCAAATCAATAATGTATGCACGCGCCAACGGGCAACGCCTGCTTTGTTATGCTACACTAAATTCATAACAATGTATCATACACTGAAAAAACAACTTACTCAGATTATGGAAAAGTGGGAATGATTCGGCGCTAAAGACATATTTCCATATTTTGATGTACGATTTTCTTCAAATCAAGGAATAAAAACCACGTTTTAAAGAAAATTGTACATCAAAATATGGAAATATGTCTTTAGCGCCGAATCATTCCCATTTTTCCATAATCTGAGTAATTTTTTTTTGAGTGTACATGCAAATGTCTATATTAACGTACGGCTATGTATGCATGTATGTTACTTTTCTCAATAACATTAATTTACTCATCTTTAACTCGAAGCGCAGTGTATCGCGTGTGATGAATTTCTTATATGAATGTATGTAGTATCTATTAGACTGCAGACCATCAAGCATATACCCTGTAGGGAAAATATATAGTTCCGAACTAGGTCGCTTCTAGTGCATTTTTCGACACTACTAGTGCGAGTTAAATCTCTTTTGCATGTTATCAACTGGCGAATTTAACACGGCGATGTCCTAGGCGGTGTCAATTGTCCCTCTCTGCACTACATTTTCGATAGTTCCGAACTAGTACTAAATTCTGCAGTTTACACTAGTTCGTTTATTGGCACAATTTCGATAGTTCTGAACTAGCTACAAGTACCTACAAATTCTACAGTTTTGCATCTGCCGCTTAAGTGCAGCCTTTGACACACTTCATGCAAGTGGCACGATGGCCGACTGGCTAATGCATGTGCCTTTCAATCTGAGAGGCGTGGGTTCGAATCCTGTCGGTGACAGGGTGGATGATATTTTTTTTTTAATTTTTTTTTTTAACTAAATTTTTTTTATTTATTTATTTAATAAAAATTTACAATAATATTTAAAAAGTAATAAAATAAAAAAAAAAAAAAATAAACCTGAGGGATCGGAAAAGCATAATTAGGGGAACATTGCATTTCATACAAGTTAAGATGCAAATAGAAAACTCTTTATATAAAATGCTTCACTAAACATCTGAGAATTGCAGAAATATACAAAGCCGACGGCAATTGAACGAACGAAAAATTTTCATAGAATTTTTGTCACTTCGAAATTGCATACAAATCAAAGTGTGTCTTATAATGGTCACTCAATTCACTCCTTCTGATCTGGTGAGGGTCTAACTACAATTGATCTAGTTCCCCTTTGACACCTTTTCGCTAGTTCTGAACTAGAAATTTTGCTCACTAGTTATTGAGTTCTCTGCAGCGTAAATATGTAACGCAAAGACATACGCGCGCATTGCGAGACTATTTCTCCTTTGGCATTCAAACGTATTGCCTGCGGATGATGGACACATGTTGAGCGCTGGCAGTGATGTGCGCGTGCAAAATATTATCTTACATATGTAAGTAAGTATGAAGAAACGTAAATTAATATGAAGAAATTATACTACAATTCATTAACAAATAATGTACCACGTGCCGCCATAAAATATGCCACAAGTTTGTTAAGAATTAGCTTATGGGTTAGGCTAGTGAAATTAGTACGTGTTTCTGTAGCTAATATACTTTAGTAAGCGTTTAAAAACTCCATTATTATCTATATTATTAATACGCTAACATAAATTTTGTTCCATCTTCTCCGTTGAAATTACTGAACCGATCTTAAAACTAAGCACACCATTAGAAAGATAATGCTCTCAAATAGAACTGCGCCAATTTTCATAAAAATTGGTTGGAAAATGCGTCCACAATCGTCGTTGGAAAATTGCCGTGTGGTTGTTGTTGCATGATTTTGCACACAACACAGCTGTCTCAATGCGCAAGCATATGTAGCTGACTTTGTGCGTTTTCAACAAACTTACCATGCAATTCTGAACATGTCTGGCTGGATGTGGTGTGTAGTTTCAAAGAAGTAGAAACGTAAAAAGGTAGCAAAAGTACTATAACAAAAACACAAAGTCAAGGACTAAAAAGGATAAGAAATAATAATTAGGAAATAAATTGAGAAAAGAAAAGAGCAGAAATAGAAAGAAAGAAGTAGGTAGGAGAATTTGGAAGACGAGTAACGACAATAACACCAGCAACAACAACAAAATAGTAGCAGCGACGGTAACAACAAAAGGAGCAGCATCAACAGGAACAAGAAGAAAATGATAGATAACAGTGACAACAACAAACAATTATACAAAAACTATAGTTGCACTTTAGTCATAAGAAAACATCTAGAAAGACTGTCGAGTTTCGACAGTAGGCAGCACTCTAGTTATCTTTAAATGCCTAAAAAAAAAAAAACTTTGACGGGCACTAAAGGGTTAAGCTGTGCTAAGCTTATAACGAAGCAATGGTTTCACTACAGGCCGTTTTCAATGCAAAAATTTGTATTATACTGTTGGTTTTTTATTTAAGAAAGAAAAGTAAATAGTTTTGGTGGCCGCTAGAGGGTTGAGGTATGCAAAATACATACTTGGTGGAAAAATTCAACATAGAACTTTCCACAAGAAATCGTATAAGACTTAACAAAAATGTTCACATAAAAATACCTTATGTATATTCATATGTAGTACGTAGTTGAAGAATATTACAGCCTAAAGGTATGCACTGAAATGTAGCCTTGCAACGAACTTTTTTGTCTTTATTTAATGGCATTTGCGAGTGAACATACTACGTACGTTATTCAGCTCCTGGCGCACATTCGCTTTTTTATTGCGTTATAAAATATTTATATAACACGAAAAACTAATAACACGGCCTAAAAGTAGCCAACGAAATGTGTAAAAGTGTCCACAAACGTATATACTCATGTCCATATAGTATTTAACACACTAAAACAAATGTGGACATACAGCTTTTAATTAAAAAACAAACTTATAGCAAAACCAAGTTAGAAATATGGACAAAACTACAGTATTTCGCAATGTGCTGAAATTAAGCCAATACAAGTAAGAAAAGTGAAATAGTCCACGCTACTTAGTTGACGCCTACTTACATTGCATTATAAGCAAAACATATATATATGTGTATATGTGTAGGTATATGAACTACCGTATGACCCATTTTACTAAATGCGCCATAAATTATGCAATAAAGTTACACATTTATATTTATTACGCTTTACGACATTTACTTTTAGCAAAATTAATTATTTAATTGAACTGCATATAAATGTCGCATATACACTGAAAAAACAACTTACTCAGATTATGGAAAAGTGGGAATGATTCGGCGCTAAAGACATATTTCCATACTTTGATGTACGATTTTCTTCAAATCAAGGAATAAAAACCACGTTTTAAAGAAAATTGTACATCAAAATATGGAAATATGTCTTTAGCGCCGAATCATTCCCATTTTTCCATAATCTGAGTAATTTTTTTTTTGAGTGTAGGTAAATTTAAACACCACACAAATCTAATTTTGCTTTTTAGTAGACATAATTTCTTTATGGCAACTGATTCATGACAATTTTAGTGTTAAATACTATCGAGCAACACACTCGCTAGCAATAAATACTTATATAATTCTAGTGTCAAATAAGCACACTCAACAAAAGTCAACGAACCTTTTTCCTCATCAACTAAACCATTGTTAATACTCTTGGCTTGCTTAGCAGGCGGCTAGAGTGGAAATATTGATTTTTCATTGCATAGTTTTAGGTATATGCATATATGTACGAGTATGTATGGTTATATGCAAGCGAAATATGCAGAAAAGGAATTGAATATATGTGTAGTAATAAAATAGTTTTTGCTTTGCATATTCCAGTGGTAATTTGCTCTATTGCTATTTTACCTCCAACGAAATCCCAAAAATAAAAAATAAAAATAGTCTGGAATGTGTTTTAGTTTAGCGAACTAGGTTTGTAGTGGAATTTTAGGCGCTGAAAATTGCCAATCAGCTTAAACAAAGCAAAGCAGTCTGTATGTTACAAAAAGCAAATTTAATGTATTTTGGGTAACTTTAGTGCAATTTCTGAGTTATAACTGCTTACATTTAGGGTTGGTTTAACATGTAAGTATAAAAAAATTTACGTGACGAAAGAATAAATGTAGGTTAAGTGTTGGCAAATTTGTGGATAAAACTTGAAATATGTCTCTTCATTTAACATAATTTATTGCTTAAAAAGTGGGGTATACTTTTAGGGTATAAAAAATTAAATTTACACGTTTATTGGCGCAAACCCTTGGGAGAAATATTGGATAAAAGTAATTTTCAAGCTTAATCGACTTTTGTTTGAAGATTGTGGTCAAGATAGCTTGCGAAGATCTTTAGTACAGGGTAGGTAATCTTTAGCACAGGGTGATACAAATAAGCGCTATGACAAGTGTAAATTTTAAGAAAGAACAGAAAGCACATGATGCTATAAAATTCCCTTGAAAAATCAATGAAAAACGAAAGCTTAGCCAGAGAAATATGATCGTAATAAATATGGCTTGTAAATATTTCTAGCACAGGGTGCTAAAAACATGTACTCGAGCAGGCAAGTTACTCTACTTATATAGGACAATGCGGGTAGTCATAAAACCATTTAGGGCATCATAGAGGAGAAATTGGAGATCTCAACAAAGTTGGTTTGAAAGCTTTTTAGCACAGGGTGATCCAAATAAGTAATCGGACGAAAAGTCAACGCTTAAGGAAAGACAATAACCAAAACCATTAAAAGCTTGAAAATCAGCGAAAAGCTGAGATTATCAGAGTGACAAGATTTTCACATGAATGCCAAAACGGCACCATCTTGTCTAACAAATTCTTGAACTATTGCCATGGGCAAGAAAATATCCCAATGCCTACCGCTTATGTGAAGCAGGTCCTGCAACAAGACCGCAAGCAAGACAAATTTATTACAGCTAATCAAACATACAACATTAAAAGGCTCCAACAAGACTTGACGAGGTCAAGGATAATTACTTTGGTAATACACTTCATGCCCAAGCAACGCACACTTACGTTGCACTCCAAAGAAATGCACTGACTCACTGCAAAGCACTTAGTCGACAACGCGCTTCAATGAATCACACAATGATACATAGTTAACAGTCACTTAAATCAACAACAAAGCAAAATTGAAGCCTTGGACAAGTTCATATGAACATGGAATACATATTTGTATGAGTGACATTTTCATATTTTCCACTGATGCAAATGCTAGCTACTACAAGAACAAAAACAAATTGTGTAAGAAAAAGGAATACAAAAACAAGTAAGGAAGCCTAAGTTCGAGTGGAATCGAACATTAGATACTCAGCTGTATGCTTTCATTGTTTGTTTGCGTTTGTTCGATATAGGGTGTATTTTATATGAAACGAGTGCTGCATAAACAGGGCGCAGCCACGCCCATTTTCAAAATTTGTATCAATCATCCAAATAAGCATATAAATATTATTGTTAGTGCAAAATTGCATCCCTCTATGACTTTTAGTTACAAAGACTTCACGTTACAAATTCCAAAAGGGTGTTCCAGAAATATCTTTGTTAAAAAGTAGGCGTGGTCATAAACCGATTTCAATAAATTTTTGCGTGTCTATTAACACAAGTTATAAAAGTGTATAAACTAAGTTTCGTCATAATATCTCAGTTATTTGTCGAGTAATAGGCTCATAGATTTCTTTGTATAAAAAGAGGCGGTGCCACGCCCATTTTATAAAATTTTTTTTTTTTGTGTTTCCAGTCTATTGTAGAACTCATGTCACAAAATTTCAATGAATTATCTTTATATTTCACAGAGATATCGCTAAAAATGATTTTATTAGGTCACTTTATAATACCCATATATAAAAGTGGGCGTGGTCGTCAACCGATTTTGGTAATTTTTCGTCCACACATTTGGCTAAGTAAATATATCACGCGTACCAAATTTCATCGACATATCTTTAACGGTTTCTGAGTTATGGCTTATAAAACTTTCAATATTTGCCCCTTAATAAGTGGGCGTGGCACCGCCCATTTTCCAAAATTTTTATATGTTTTGTTTTACGTCCGTAGGTGGACTCGTGCCACAAAATTTCAGTGATAGATCTTTATATTTGACAGAGATATCGCTTAAAATGTTTTTATTAGGCCCCTTTATAGTTCCCATATATAAAAGTGGGCGTGGCCGTCAACCGATTTTTATAATTTTTCGCCAAAACATTTGTCTAAGTAAGCAAATTACGCGTACCAAATTTCATCGATATATCTTCAACGGTTTCTGAGTTATGACATATAAAACTTTCAATGTTTGACCCTTAATAAGTGGGCGTGGCACCGCCCATTTTCCAAAACTTCATCAAATTTCTTCATAAGGGCCTGAGCTCAATACGTGGGTAAAATTTTAGCACTCTAGCTATATTAGTGGCTGAGATACAAAATTTCCGATTTTTACTATATAGGGGAAGTGGGCGTGGTCATGGTCCGATTTCGCCCATTTTCAATACCAACCGTCCCAGTCTCGATACCAACTTGCATTTCAAATTTCATCAAAATATCTCAATTTTTACGCGAGTTATCGTGCGTACGGACGGACGGACGGACGGACGGACATGGCTCAATCGATTTCTCTTTTCACCCTGATCATTTTGATATACATAAGTCCATATCTATCTCGATTATTTCATTATGTTACAATCCACCGTTATGAAATCAAAATTATAATACTCTGTGTACTAGTACAGCTGAGTATAATAAACATATATGTTGTCTCTCTTTGCTTAAATGAAATTACTACTCGAGTATGTGCGAAAGTTGGCATGTGCTGCTTGAGTGACTCGACTCGAATGGTAGTCGTTCTTCCAGGAAAAACTTATGTATATTTGCTCAGTTGAAACTAAAACTTTTGCGAACAAAAAAAAAAAAATGTTTAAACAAAGGAAAATGCAAAAAAAAAAAAACAAAGGAAAAATGGTAAAAGCAAAAAAGTAATGCAAATAGAAGTTTGCCTTGGTGAATGATATCAAATTATGTTAAATTTGAACTTTTGTATTTTGTGCATTCGGCGGAAAAGAAGAAACTGCTTTGAAGAAAATGCAGTGCAGCCAAGGACTAAAATGCAAGTCGAGGAGTGATATCCAAGTGTATGATATGCTGTCGAAGTTTTGCAACGAATAGACAAAGAGAAAATTTTTTATATATAAATTAACATTCAATTTAGTATAAAATCACTTAAATTTTGTAAAGAAAAATATTTTGCAGAAAACTTAAAAATTTGTTACGCGTAAATAGGGAAGATAGTTTTTATTAACAACAATAATTTTATGCCAATGTACATAACTTTAAAAAATGGTTGGGCCAGTTTTTGATCTCGAGAGTGCAGAGAAGAAACCGCTCTTACAATTATAAACAGGGTTGCATTTGGTAAGGAAATACTTTTTTGTATAAAGCACACTTTAAGGTGTTAAAGCTCCAAAAAATATTAGTTCAGAAAAGGACTTTTCTCCCAATTTTTTTTTTTAATTTACTTAACAATTTGAAATTGTTTACAAATTTCCCTCAAAGGCAATTTTTTTACAAACTTCCCTAAAAGGGAATTTTTTACAAATTTCCCTAAAAGGCAACTTTTTTACAAATTCCCTCAAGGTTAAATTTTTTAAATTAAGAGAAATTGACGATCTTACAATTTCATTTCTTTATTTATCTTTATTTAAAAAAAACTGCATATTAAAAGAAATCGCTAAAAGGGAAATTTTGAAAATTATAAGAAATTTTCGCTTTTTACATTTTTTCAAATAAAAATGATTTCAATTTTTTATCTTTGCAACATTTCTTGAAAAATTCTAAATTTTTGCAAATTTCCCTCAAAGGGAATTTCTGTAAACCTAAAAAGAATTTAAACATATGAACATTTCTAAGTATTTTTTTAATTTTTGATTTGAAAATGAAATATAAGGCACATATCCAAAAATCCCAAAAAGGGAAATTTTAAAAACTATACGCACATACATACCTCTTTAAAAAAAAAATTGATTTTGCAACATTTTTTTTAAATTTCCAAAATTACCCCGGAAAGAGAAAATTTTAAAAACTCAAAGAAATTGCATATTTGACCATTTCTAAGTAAACTTTGATCGTTTTACTTGAAAATGTGTCCTATATATCCTAAAGGGGATATCCTAAAGTGCAGGGTTGCTTTTGATTAATAATTCATTTTGGGCATAGCATACTTTTAGGCGCATAATAAATCAAATCAGTTGTTACATCGGACGCATAATATAAGTCACTGACAAGTAAACAAAGTCTTGTACACATACATAGTTATGAATAGGATTTATTTTAAGAGTAAAGTAAGTAGGTACAACGTACTTTCAGGCGCTGAAATGTTAAAAACAAGTTGCTGGATACACAAAATGGCATATGTAAATTTAAAAAAACCGTATAACAGTACCTACTTTCATGTAAGTACTTATATAATTTTTAATAGCGCTGCTTTTGCTATAATATAATTTTGCTGTAGCATACTTTTAGACGCTAATAAATTGAAGGAATTTTCTTAATGTCGAAGATATTAAAAGTCTTTTGTTTGTTCTTGTTTCTATAAATACAGCAGCCACACAGAAATCACAACATTAATTACAAATTGAATTCAATAAACCCGAACAATAAAAGTATACTTTTGGGCGGTGAAACAAAAAAAATATATTAAATTACTTAAGGCTTAAAGCATTAAAGAGCTCTTCCTCCATATTAATCCTTACGTCAACCAAAACAGACAAATTCATAGCCAAAGCATTAGCAACAAATCAAATTCAATAAGCCGCCCATGTAAAATCTAAATGAAATTAAGCGCCTAAAAGCATAATAATAATACAATGGCGCTATTATAACTCTGACGAGTTTTATGGCCGAGCTTCTCTCCCAATTCGAGGTGTGCTCCTTTTTGTTTTTCCTACTAATTGGGTGGACCTACAGTTTTATGCCGGCTCCGAACGGCGAATGCATTTTTTGTGAGAAGCTTTTTCATGGCAGAAATACTCTCGGAGGGTATGCCGCCCACTGCCGAGAGGTGACCGCTGCTCTTAAAAAACCCAATAATTGGATTTTTACTAATTAGAAAAATTTGTTTGGCTCGGACCGTGGTTTGAACCCGAGACCTCTGGCATAGCAGGCGAGCACTCTACCCACTGCACCACAGCGGCCACCAAAGCATACAGCACGGTAAAAGGAAGAAAAAAAGGTGAAAAATGTGAAAAGGATAAGGCTTTTGAAATGGCAGAGATAAAATGCCATCTGGAAACCCCACAACAGTTCTTGACTAAAGTAAACATGAAATTTAATCAAAAAATGTTAGGAAAGCTGTATGCAGTAAACAAATTGTGCACGTTCACTCTCTCCCTCAGAATTGCATACTCCTGTAGATATAACAACATCAACACGCAAGCAAACGAGCATGCATCCTGTAAAGCAACAGTCCACTTTCTCTAAGCAAACAACCCAGCAATACAACAACAACGAACCAATGATGTTGATTCACCAAGTTGGTAGTGCTTGGTGGCCAAATCTCCAACAATTCGTTGCCGCCACAAAGTAGGCTCCAAAATATTGATTTTCCGCAACCCACAACCCAAATGCATACACGTGTACACTAGGCCGTCTCGCGTTATAGGGAAGCAAAAATAAAGTGCGAGGGTTAAAATGTTCTAGAAAATTATTTGGCATAAAATTTTACTATGGGTCTCCTCAGAAAATTTTTCTGTAAAATTAACCTAAAAGACCAAGGGAACCGACAAACCTATATTCCTCGGGATGTTGAACGTGTTTTATTTCGGGTTCTGCTGAAGCGATCGAAATACTTCTTTTGCAAAAGATTAATGATTTTTGACTACGTTTAACATGCAGACGTAAAAAAGGTACATTAGGGTGGTATAAACTAAGTACTGGGTGGTAGTGACCCCAATGGCGCACATAGGGTTAATAATATTCTACAGTATAAGCCGCCCTTTCAAGCCAAAGGCATTTCTGTATTAAACTTAGGCCCGGTTTCACCAACGTGACTAAAGCCAAAACTAAGTTTTGACTTAAGTTAGCCCAGAGTTGGGGCTAACTTACTTTTGGGTTTCACCAAATAGTCTAAGAAAATAGTTTTGCAACCAACCTTTTATGACAAATACTGGTTTTTTTGGTTGTTTTGGTTGCTGAATTTGCTCATTTTTGTGTCATATCCGGTCTTTTGGTTGTTGAATTTGCTAAAGCGACTCAAATTCTTAGTTTATTTTTAGTCAAGACAAAAGCTGACTAACTTGTGACTTAGCTCAGTTGCATGGTGAAACTGAAAACGTAAGAAAATCGGCTTAACTAAGTTGAGACCGGTTGGTGAAACCGGACCTTAGAGATCGGACTATAAATCCCGAAGATATGAGAAAAATAAATTTTAGCGACATCTAGCGGCGTCCAAAAAAAAAATTAAACAAGTAAGGAAGCCTAAGTTCGAGTGGAATCGAACATTAGATACTCAGCTGTATGCTTTCATTGTTTGTTTGCGTTTGATGGAAACACGGTGCAATTAATATAAAGAAAGTGCTGCATAAAGTGGGCGTAGTCACGCCCATTTTCTAAATTTTTATCAGTCATCCAACTAAGCATATGAATATTATTCTTTGTGCAAAATTTCATCCCTTTATGACTTTTAGTTACAAAGATGTCACGTTACAAATTCCCAAAGGGTGTTCCAGAAATATCTTTGTTAAAAAGTAGGCGTGGTCATAAACCGATTTCAATAAATTTTTGCGTGTCTATTAACACAAGTTATAAAAGTGTATAAACCAAGTTTCGTCATAATATCTCAATTATTTGTCGAGTTATAGGCTAAGAAATCTCGTATATCCCTTTGTGTAAAAAGAGGCGGTGCCACGCCCATTTTCCAAAATTTTTCTATTTGTTGTTTCCGGTCTATTGTGGAAGTCATGCCACAAAATTTCAATGAATTATCTTTATATTTGACAAAGATATCGCTTAAAATGTTTTTATTAGGCCCCTTTAAAGTTCTCATATATAAAAGTGGGCGTGGTCGTCAACCGATTTCGCTAAAATTTCGAGCGTGTATTACCACAAGTAATGAAAGTGTACACACCAAGTTTCGTCATTATATATAAATTATTTGTCGAGTTATGTGCTCAGAAATCTCGTATATTCCTGTTTATAAAAAGAGGCGGTGCCACGCCCATTTTCCAAAATTTTTGTGTTTTTCGTTTTATGTCCGCAGTTGGACTCCTGCTATAAAATTTCAATGATATATCTTTATATTTGACAGAGATATCGCTTAAAATGTTTTTATTAGGTCACTTTATAAGACCCATATATAAAAGTGGGCGTGGCCCTCAACCGATTTCGGAAATTTTTCGTCCAAATATTTGACTAAGTAAGTATATCACGCGTACCAAATTTCATCGATATATCTTCAATGGTTTCTGATTTATGACTCATAAAACTTTCAATGTTTGCCCCTTAATAAGTGGGCGTGGCACCGCCCATTTTCAAAAATTTTTGTGGTTTTCGTTTTATGTCCGCAGTTGGACTCACGCGACAAAATTTCAATGATAGATCTTTATATTTGACAGAGATATCGCTTAAAATGTTTTTATTAGGTCACTTTGTAATATACATATATAAAAGTGGGCGTGGCCGTCAACCGATTTTAACTATTTTCCGTCCAAACGTATGCCTAAGTAAGTAAATCACGCGTATCAAATTTTGTCGATATATCTTCAATGGTTTCTGAGTTATGACATATAAAACTTTCAAGGTTTGACGCTTAATAAGTGGGCGTGGCACCGCCCATTTTCCAAAATTTCATCAAATTTCTTCCTAGGGGCCTGAGCTCAACACGTGGGTAAAATTTCATCGCTCCAGCTATATTAGTGACTGAGATACCAAATTTCCGATTATTTCTATATAGGAAAAGTGGGCGTGGTCATGGTCCGATTTCGCCCATTTTCAATACCAACCGTCCCAGTCTCGATACCAACTTGCATTTCAAATTTCATCAAAATATCTCAATTTTTGCGCGAGTTAGAGTGTTTACAGACGGACGGACGGACAGACGGACGGACGGACGGACATGGCTCAATCGATTTCTCTTTTCACCCTGATCATTTTGATATATATAACTCTATATCTATCTCGATTATTTCACTCTGTTACAATCCACCGTTATGTGATTAAAACTATAATACTCTGTGTACTAGTACAGCTGAGTATAAAAATTTTCCGGAAATGTTTTCCAAAAAGACATCATATGGGGGGGCGTACGGCGAACTTTATTTTTTGCGATACGGTCTAGTGTACACTCCTAAACCCAATGGCGAAGGGACATCAAGTGGGAAGAAGTGGTGCAGCATAAGCTGTATGCCCTTTTATGGCGAAAAAGAAGAGTCAACAAAGAGTCAAGGAAGGCAACCCAAACCACTTCGTGCGCATTTCGAACATGCCGGAAAATATGCAACAGCCCTAAATAGGTATGTATGTATTTAGGAGTTCATGGCTGCTGCAAATTGTGAAATGCAACGAAAATGGCAGCCATCCAAGCGAAGCGGACTGTGATGGTGGTGCCAGCATATAATAAAAATGAGCTGAACTGAGTTGAGCTTGGGGTGGGAGGGGCGCAGGGGGGGCGAGCAAAACAACATGCTGGCAGCATTTTTATGTTTCCTCTTCTGAACGTCGGGATGGCTTGGCTGCATTAGTTCATATACGCGCAGCACATTTGAACCTGCTTAGTGTGGGTGGGTGTGGTGTTGATGTGATTTTATGAATTTCTATCTAAGTGGGGGAGTGTGAGTGTTTGTCGAAATGGATGGTTGATTTGGTTTGCTTAGGCACTGGAGCTGGGGGTAGCTCTTGCTCTTAAGGCAAGACAAAAATGCATTTTAAAAGCTAAATTTAAAAAAAAATTGCATACTTTCAGGCTTGAAATTTCTGCTTTTATCATACCTCTTGTAATTTGGGCGTAAAAAAGATTAAATTAATGCAATTCTTGTATAGCTTAACTGTTTGAAGGTCAATTAAATACAAAATTAAATTAAATAAGAAACTTTGCATACTTTTAGGCGCAGTAGCAGCAAGATTTAACCTCAGATGTTAAAAACGGCTTATAATATTTTTAGTAAACTGTAATTGGAAATAATAAAATTTTTGTAAAGGTCAAATAAATAAAATGAAATAAATCACTTTGCATGCTTTTAGGCACAGCGGCAGCAAATTTTCACTTTAGATACCAAAATTATTGCTTATATTCAATTTATGTATACCTTAACAGTTTGCAGGAAAAAAAAAACAATTCAATAAAAACTTTGCATACTTTTAGGCGCAGTAGCCTCAATTTTCACTTTAGATACCAAACGCATGGCTTAAATTATTTTTAATGAATTGCAAATGAAAGCTGATCTGCTGTGGTGTAGTGTGTAGAGTGCTCGCCTGCCACAGCAGAGCTCACGGGTTCAAACCCCAGCCCAAAAAAAAAAACAGCACAAATTATCACTCAACAAATTTAAAAAAAAGCAACAAAAGCGCCGAGTGTGTTTATGCGTTGGGTCATTGCGGCTGAAGATGGAATGGACTCGGGTTCAATCCCCGGTGCATCCACTTCCGAAAAGAGTGCTGATGATCGAAAATGGTTTTTCGTGAAATAGCTATACACTCAACCTTCGCTGTAAATAGTTGTTGAATTTTCTTCCACTTACCCCAACAAAAGCGCATAAAGTTATAAAACAAATAACGTAAAATTCACCTTTATCAAAAAACACTCCAAAATACATACATATGTACATATGATTGGGATGACAATAAACAAATTTGTTGAGAGCAAACATCAATCACAAGTGCACGTTGATGTGTGTGTATTTGCTGCATATTCTTGAAAAACAAAGCAATTTAAAAATTTATGGTCGCTTTGCTGCCAAATGCGGAGGCCAACCAAAGCGCAGGAAGGCGCCGGAAAGCGCTAGAGAACGAAATGAATTTGTGTCGCGATAATGAAAACAAACAAACAAAAAAAGAAAATTGCGCGCCGCCATGCATGAATAAAAACAAGAGAAACAAAGAAAAAATGTCAGCCATAAAATAGACTAAATAAATAAGTATGTATGTATGTGGGAACTGTGCTATAATTTTCAGCTGTAAAGTGTCAAAATCGCTGAAAGCAGTAAAATATACATACATATCTACATCTATAGTATGAGAAATATAATAGCAAAAATATGTAAAATACAATAAAAAATTAATTTAAGTGACAGAGCTGGTCAATAAAAACAAGTGTAGACTGCCGAGACGGCAATAAAATTAGCAAACGCCTAAAAGTAGGCAAGAGCATATTAAAAAATGACATAAAGCGCCGCTAAGTATACTTCAAAATAAGCAAACATACACAAAATTGTGAATTCTTAAGCCTAATTTACAATTTAATGACTTTGAATGCTTGGAAATCTACTAAAATAACACTCCTAGTTATTAGTCTGTCTACTTATTTAGGTTCAGCTATTTACATTTTTAATCTCAGCGGAATTTAATTGAATTACGCTTCATACTTCATACGTTTTAAAACCAGCAACTGAATAATTAATTAAAATTCCAATTTATAGCACTGAAATGTCTGCGCACAAATATACGTATGTATGTACATTACATTGTGTATTGAGTCAGTAAAAGCGCGCTTGATTCGCAGACACAACCACCAAAAATTGAGTTCAATGCCCTTTTAGCTGCCAAGCACGTCAGGTGCGTGTAAACGCAGACAGCGAAAGCGAAAAATCGATATAAATGAAAGATGAGAGTATGAATTTGTGTTTTTTTTTTGGGAGCACAACGCGGAAATTTGGTATATGCAGGGCCGTGCGCAGGAATTAGCCTTGGGGGGGGTTTTAATTTTGGTTTGCATTCGCATACATTTTTCGCTAAGATAAACATATTTGCTGAAACAGATATCCAGACCCATACACCATAAATTTAAATGTTCTCTAAGTTTTCTGAAACTCATTATGATTCATCAAAACCTAGTTAACCAGGTCCTGAATAGTACACGGAAATCAATTTACTAGAATCAATGCCGAGACAAGAAAAATTAGACTTGATTTTGAACTTAGAAAATAATTTCTTAATATCAAGAAAATCCAAGAAAATTGGCTTTTAAATAAATAAGAAAAAATTTTCTTGCTTCAAGTGAAATTGGATTTTAAATAAATAAGAAAACATTTTCTTGCTTCAAGTAAAATTGAATTTTAAATAAATAAGAAATAATTTACTTAGGGTAAGTGTTTTTTCTTGTTTTTTGAAATAAATAATTAAGAAATTATTTTTTTGTTGCAAGTAAAACTTTTCTTATACGAGCTTAAGTTAGGAAGAAAATATTAAATATTAAATTAAGTAAATATTTTCTAAAAATATTAAAAACGTAAAAAATAAGGAAAATTAAAACTAATCATGAGGGATTAGAAAACCATAATTAGTCAACTAGTATTTTCCTAGGACTTGTTTATTGAAATGACAACATTTTATTTAATATAAATGAAGATGCAAATAGTGAACTCCTTATACCAAATGCTTCACTAACAATTTGAGAATTGCAAAAATATTCAGAAATATGCAAAGCGGATGGCAAATTAAAAAAATACATGTAACTTTGGAAATGCAAATTCAGCAAGAAAAATTTTACTTCGCTCAAGAAAACGTTTTCTTATTTATTTTACATTTTTTTCGCTTTATTTTGTTGTTCCAATTCGTCGAAACACAATTTTCTTAAATTCTTCTTGATATTAGCAAAAAGATTTTAAGAAAAGATGTTCTTATTTATTTAAACATTTTTTTTTTAATATTTTTTTTCTATAGATTTTGTTAGTGTTCTTGAATAAGAAAATAATTGTCTCATTTTTGGAAAACTCAATTTCTTATTTCCAGTAATAATTAAGTAAATTTTTCTTATTTTCCTAAAAATTTTCTAAATTGAATTCAAGAAAGCATTTTTCTTGATTCAAGTATACAAATTTCTTTCCGTGTACTGTTTACAGTATTTGTTAATTGAAACTGCTCACTGTTTTCACAAAATGAACATTTTTTGTTATCAGTACAATTTTTTTAAAAATGCCAAACGAACATATGCTACACAACTTTGTAATTTCGGAAAGCTCCAAGTGCAATTCAAAGTGCCGAACTTATGTATTGGCCAACCTTATTTTTTGCAACTTTCACCAATTTCTTCTTCCGTAAAATTATTGTAACTAATTTTGTCAAAAATTATGAGTCAAGATTCAATGCAAAATTTATAAACTGTATTTTGAAAATTTTTGCAAAATCATTGCAACTTAGATTTGGTCATGGGGGGGGGGGGGTTTAACCCCCAAAACCCCCCGTGCGCACGGCCCTGGGTATATGGTTAGGTTTTACATGGAATATATGTACGTATGTAAATTCTTATGTATGCATAGTAAAAAGCGAATTCAGAATAAATGTATTTCTGAGGTAAGCTAAAAATAACATCTATTTTTAGCTTACTTCATGAATCAAATGTGTTTCGTTGGGGTCCCCAATTCTTTTATTTTGCGTAGCCCTTAATGGCCTTCTTATTCTACGAAAGAAGAATTCTTCCAAAGATCAAGTGTATAAATACAATTTGTGCACAAACGAATGGCCTGTGAGTGAATTGAGATACTAGACCGTTTTCAATCTTGCAAGGTTTTTTTGGACTTAATTTATAGGAACATCAAAGAGGCAAGAGATTCATCTTAGTTCTTGTCAACGTTTCACTAACCAGTTTAGCTATACGTATGGTTGCGATAGGTTAGGTTGAGATGGCTGCCTCCGCAATTCAAGAAAGCGAGAGCACACTTTAGCCGAACTGGCCCTTTGTGATGCCAGATGGGAGAGTTGCTTTCATGGATACCTCAAAAACCTTTCGGGAAAAATGTACACAAAATAGATTACAATTAGATGCCTGTAAAGCTAAACCAGCGCGTTTGTTTAATGAGAATCAGAAAATCTATTATCTTTCTATTTGGCAGCTTCCGCCAGACACACGAAGAAGTGCCTATAAAACGAGGCTTCCTGGCCATCGACGGAGCAGGACAGTTATATGGGTAGTGTTCAACACTTTCAATTTCCTCCACGTCCACCATGAGAGGCATGGACGCCCATGGGACAGTGGCCTCTTAGAAGTACCAACAGTGGACCAATCGAGAGCCGGTTAAGATGTAACAGGTACCGATTTCGATCTTCCCTCATCCAGTCTAGGCCAGTTTTCTCTGGAATTCGCACAGATTGACTCCCTAGCCCATTCCCCCAGCGGGTTAGGGACTTAGAATGTATACGTGGTAAGGAATGCCTGTCGTAAGTAATATATAATAATATAATACAATGGCGCTTATTATAACTCTGGCGAGTTTTATGGCCGGCATTCTCTCCCAATTCGAGGTGTGCTCCTTTTGTTTTTCCTACTAATTGGGTGGACCTACAGTTTTACGCCGGCTCCGAACGGCGAATGCATTTTTTGTGAGAAGCTTTTTCATGGCAGAAATACACTCGGAGGGTATGCCGTCCTCTGCCGAGAGGTGACGGCTGTTTCTAAAAGACCCAATAATTAGGTTTTAATTAATTAGAAAAAACTTTTTGGTATTTGTCCGGACTGGGGTTTAAACCCGAGACCTCTGGTATAGCAGGCGAGCACTCTACCCACTGCACCACAGCGGTCGTAAAAGGCGACTAAAATCCGCCGGCCTAGAAGGTTGATAATGGCCAACAAAATCGTTCGCACGACAGTCGGTCTAGTGTCAGCAGGAAGTAGTACCCGAGCGTAACGGATTTATTCGGACTGTTACTTCCCCTATACTAACCAAAACCTTCGGTGAGCGTCTTGGTGGCTACAACAACAACAACAACTCCCTAACCCATCTGGTTTTAGCCTGTTCAATGAAGTGACATTTCGGTCAATGCTTGCTTAAGTACAAGCATAAGTGCACCCCAGCTGCAATTGTAATTGCCTACAAATTCCGTGCCCGCCCTTTCTAGCTCATCTGCAATGCAGTTTCCCTATGGCCTGGAAGCCATATGACGTACAGATCACACCTTTCGGCTATTTTGTTTAAGGATTCACTACATTCCGATGCTACCATAGACGTAGCGTTTGTTACACTGTGGAAATTTTATGGTAGCCTGGCTGTCAGAGAATATCGTAATAGAATTAGGATTGGACAGATCTATCAGGCGACGAACTGCTTCCTCCCATATGTCTATTAGCACAGCCTAATAAACACTGCAGTGATAGGGTAGACGCAAACTTAGTTTAAGGTGAAGCTTCTCACAGAAAAACCCACTTCCAACTTTGTTGTTCAGTGTGAAGCCAGTCCGTATAAATTTGCAATGTATTAGGGTCGGGATACGTCAAATTTATCCACTCGCTATTCTTCGGAATTCTCGTGGAGAATTTGTTGTCCCAACAGAAGTTTGGTATTGGTTGATTGCGATAAAAACTATTTGTTTGCGGAGTACTACTACTTTCTTACGTTTATGTGTTAAAGAAGAGCTCTTCTGGACTGTTCGCATTACCTTATCACTAAGAACTCCAAATATTGATCTTTGCCATGGAAAAAGGTACTTTTATTGAATCAAATAATATCTCTTCTATAACAGAATTGATAAAAAGGCGATCTTGAATACTGAAAACTCTTCTACGTTGCGCCGTAATCAACGCACCTGACGTATGTAAAATTGTTACAGTAATAATGTAATTCACTTTCAACACTTCCCACCTCCACCAAGAAAAAGCGTATGCAAAACAAGTAAGGAAGCCTAAGTTCGAGTGGAATCGAACATTAGATACTCAGCTGTATGCTTTCATTGTTTGTTTGCGTTTGATGGAAACACGGATTATTTTATATAAAGCGAGTGCCGCATAAAGGGGGCGTAGCCACGCCCATTTTCAACATTTTTATCAGTCATCCAACTAAGCATATGAATATTATTATTTGTGCAAAATTTCATTCCTTTATGACTTCTCCTTACAGAGATGTCACGTTACAAATTCCCAAAGGGTTTTCCAGAAATATCTTTCTTAAAAAGTAGGCGTGGTCATAAACCGATTTCAATAAATTTTTGCGTGTCTATTAACACAAGTTATAAAAGTGTATAAACCAAGTTTCGTTATAATATCTCAATTATTTGTCGAGTTAAAGGCTAAGAAATCTCGTATATTCCTGTTTCTAAAAAGAGGCGGTGCCACGCCCATTTTCCAAAATTTTTGTGTTTTTCGTTTTATGTCCGCAGTTGGACTCCTGCTATAAAATTTCAATGATATATCTTTATATTTGACAGAGATATCGCTTAAAATGTTTTTATTAGGCCATTTTATAATACACATATATAAAAGTGGGCGTGGTCGTCAACCGATTTAGGAAATTTTTCGTCCAAACATTTGCCTAAGTAAGTATATCACGCGTACCGAATTTCATCGATATATCTTTAACGGTTTCTGAGTTATGACTCATAAAACTTTCAATGTTTGCCCCTTAATAAGGGGGCGTGGCACCGCCCATTTTCCAAAATTTTTGTATTTTTTGTTTTATGTCCATAGTTGGACTCATGCGACAAAATTTCAATGATATATCTTTATATTTGACAGAGATATGGTTTAAAATGTTTTTATTAGGTCACTTTATAATATACATACATATATAGAAGTGGGCGTGGCCGTCAACCGATTTTAACTATTTTCCGTTCAAACGTTTGCCTAAGTAAGTATATCACGCGTACCAAATTTGATCGATATATCTTCAATGGTTTCTGAGTTATGACATGTAAAACTTTCAAGGTTTGACCTTTAATAAGTGGGCGTGGCACCGCCCATTTTCCAAAATTTCATAAAATTTCTTCCTAGGGGCCTGAGCTCAACACGTGGGTATAATTTCATCGTTCTAGCTATATTAGTGACTGAGATACCAAATTTCCGATTTTTTCTATATAGGAAAAGTGGGCGTGGTCATGGTCCGATTTCGCCCATTTTCAATACCAACCGTCCCAGTCTCGATACCAACTTGCATTTCAAATTTCATCGAAATATCTCAATTTTTGCACGAGTTAGAGTGTTTACAGACGGACGGACGGACGGACGGACAGACGGACAGACGGACGGACGGACGGACATGGCTCAATCGATTTCTCTTTTCACCCTGATCATTTTGATATATATAAGTCTATATCTATCTCGATTATTTCATTCTGTTACAATCCACCGTTATGTGATTAAAACTATAATACTCTGTGTACTAGTACAGCTGAGTATAAAAATTCACCATGATAAGCAAGCAAGCAAAGAAAAATCGATTTTAGCTCATTACACAAATGAGGTTATTGCGGTCGGGATGTTGTGACATAATTATACAAAGAGGTCCATGCACAAACACTTGACTGCAATAACCAAACAAAAACAAAAACAACAGCTTAGCAACAATATATGCAGTATGCAACTCAAGGTTAAATGTAGGGAGATTGTTTCTTGTTTCACCTCAATTGATTGCATAGCTTTAACCGCGATTAAACGTAAATACATACATAAATCGCTTTAACGGCATAGCAAGTGTGTGTTAATTGGCATGAAAGTGACAAGAAGAAGAACAAATGGGAACAGTGTGATGGATGACGGTTGGTTGAATGGTGCAACGCGTAAATGAGGTCACGCGAAATGGGAAATACTACATACTAGGCTTAATGAGGATTTTAATTGAAATTGAAATTGCGCTAGCGCTGATAGGCCGCACTGGAAAGTTAATGGAAACAACAAGGAAAATTAAATAAAAAGGTTATACGTTGTAAAATTTCATGCTTAATTTAGACGCTGTAATGGTAAATTAAAATGTTTTTTTTTTTTTTTTAATATAACGATCAGAGTGGCATCTAGCGACTGCTTTGCAATACGCGACTTTAAAACTTCCATGAAATTAACTAAAAATTAAATTAAACGCATTGAAAGGCCTCATAAACTGCTAGAATAATAAATAATAGCTTAAAAAACTAAAAAACACGCTTTAATCTTAAAAATCGTACTAAAAATTGAGAAATAATTTAATTAGAAACAAAATGATGAACGAAAATATAAGTATTTAAGGAAAAGCGTGGGGTGCTCAGTATGCCAAAAAATATTTAAAATCGGTGTTTTTTTACTAATAATTTTATTTTGACTTTTTTGAGATTTCATATATCGTACTCTTTTATTTCGCAACTAGGTATATTTTTGTACTAGTTGTACGAATCGAATATTTTCATGTTCAAATGTTATTGAGCACCCCCACGCTTTTCCTTAAATACTTATATTTTCGTTCATCATTTTGTTTCTAATTAAATTATTTCTCAATTTTTAGTACGATTTTTAAGATTAAAGCGTGTTTTTTAGTTTTTTAAGCTATTATTTATTTTTGACTTTTTAGTGAAATTTTTCATTAAAGGATGTTTTATGCGGACGCAAGAATAAAAGTAAAAAGAAGTCTGATGGGATGTGGTGTTCTCCGAAATAGATCTACATACATATG
Source organism: Urophora cardui (assembly GCA_960531455.1). NCBI lineage: Eukaryota > Metazoa > Arthropoda > Insecta > Diptera > Tephritidae > Urophora > Urophora cardui. Next base: position 115,659,276 of record OY482674.1, on the reverse strand, counting down.
TATATATAACTTCTACCAAAAATCCCAATATGCAGTGAAGTAAACTAGCTTATTATGCAATATTTTCCAAACCCTTTTATTCAAGGTTTTCCAAACTAGTTTGGAAATACAAAATTTCCCAAACGTTTTGTTATATTTTACAATCAGAAAGTGAAGAGAAGTTGAGGTGAAGCATTTGAAAAGAACAAAAAAAAAAAGAAACCTGATTGAATAAATTCGAATTTAGACAATAAACTTCAGAATACGTTTATAGCGTAATGGTGAGGTATGCTGCCTACGGACCAAGCAGCTCAGGTTCGAGTCCCGAGTGGCGCATTTTTTTTTTTTTTTTTTTATTTTTATTTTTATTTTTTTTTTATTTTTAGAGAAATTTTTTTCACCTCACGTTTACAAAACATTGTATAAAAATGTAATTAGGGTTCCTTTTCGTTGATTCAGCACTTACTATTAAATGAATTACAAACAAAACCAGTTCTTGCTTTGCATACATATGTATGTATTTATTGCAAACACAGCAACGACAAAACAGAAACCTTGTTACACAAAACACAAAACCAATTCTTGCTCTGCATACGTATGTATGTACATTGTACATGCGTTTGATTTCATTGCAAATACAACAAACCCAAAAACAGAAAGCTTCAAGCTTTATTTTTGAGTGAATTTATGCATTGAGTTTATCGCCATCGCTATGAGCGATCGCTGGCTGTTGTGCGTTAGTTCGCTCGCTATTTGAGTGGTTATACGTTTTTCTTTGAACATTTGTTTGTGATTTGAGAAGAATGTAATTTTGAGCGTTCGTGAGTGAGTTTTTCCGTACCCTGCAAGCTTGTTACTTATTGGCTTGTTTACGGGAGTGAATTGAAATTCATAGAGGTTATTTTGAAGAAAGGTAACATAAAAGCCGCAATGAAGCATAAAATATAATGTTGAATGTCCTACTATATGATGCCGTTGGGCTGTTGATGTCATGTTTCGAATCCGGAGGAGAATAGAAATAATAGAGAGAACACAAAAAAATGAATGTTTGAAAGATATAATATTTAGTTTTTAGGATGGGATGAAGTTACATACATACATACATACATACATACATACATACATACAGGTGAAGCTAATAAAAGCGTGTTAAGAAGTGAGAAGAAAGGTGTGAAAATGGCTGAAGTTCAGCTTCACGAAAGCAAACAGAAGTTCGATTCACATGGTCAAACCAAAAACTAGCAAACACATAGCAGTCAGACTGGCGGGCTATCTCAGGCGGCTCCATAGCGTTCGCACTAGGGACACGATATCGAATCAAAAGCATCGATCTGGTACTCATTTAAAGTATCGGTTAAAAAGAATCGCGAACCCGATAATATCGAAACTAAACTACTCGATACTCAAAGTATCGGTATCGAAAGCGGTAATTTTCTAGAAGGTACAACCTTAAAATTTCCTCTAAAATAGTTCAAAGAGGTACCAATCGACGCGTTCTGACCTCTAGATTATGAATTCGAAAGCGGAGATAAAAGATTTTTCCACATTTAAAAGGTTTATTAAAACGGTTTAAAGTTGCACCGTCTTCTAGAAAGTTACCAAAAACGCAATAAACCCTAATCCTCTAAAGTGAGCCTCTCAGTCTCACTTTAAAGTTTGAAAGCGAATTATTCCTAAACAAAAAGAGGTTTTTGTCTGAAATTTTGGGTATTCCTGCATTTGTGTTCATAAATTATGAAATAATTATGATCTTTGGGCTATTTATTTATTTTAACCATTTTTTTTGCAATCGTATAAAATTGTAACGAAAAACCGAAAGTGAGCCTCAAAGACTCGCCTTAAATACGTTTGTCGTAATAAGCTTACATTTCTAGAATTCAACTAAATTTTGAATCCGTTGTTCACAAGGTTTACCCAGTGAGGTTTTTACATTGTGAACTCACCATACTTTCCCCGGATTTTGGTGAATTCATCGTATTTCACCATAGATCTTTATATAATAGGATGTCATAAAATTAAGGAGACCGGCAAAGTCAACAATTTCAAGACAATTAACATTTGATCATTTTTCTGTTTACTGAGATTCTAAATTACGGAAAAGATGCGTTCAGATAGAGAAACGAAAGATGAGCTGCTTTATGCGTAAGTAATTTCACCACGAACGTCGTGTTTTAAAAATTTGTAATTTGGTTGCGGAAAATATATATTAGGGGCGATCATATGAAAAATTTAGTCATATTCATTTCTTACATAGCTTTTCTCATTGTATGCACAAAAACAAATTTATAACAGATGTAATAAAACCATTTTTAATGAACATTCAAACAACTAAAAAAATGTGTGAAAATTCAGTACATTAATATACCGTATTTTACGGAATTACCTTTTTTATCTTTATATACTAAAAAAATTGTCATAAACCGTTATAAGAATATATAAAAATGCTTCTGAATTCATTACTGCATAAATAAAAGTAAAAAACAAATACAGAAATAATGCGTTTCAAAATTTCTCCATAGGTGAGCCTCAGAGTCTCACTTTCGGTTTTACGTAACTTTTCAAAATTCGGTGATTAGGGTAAAACTGCATTCTGAGGCATACGCATATCGCTGTATTAGTGCTAATTCCATGGCATAGTATGCTATGGCTGGTTCCAAAGTTTTGATTTTGACGTAAATCCTTTTCCAACTCATAAGAATAGTTCAAGCTGATTAAAAAAATTATACTGTTTATTAAGTTCTTGAAAACATTTTTTACAAACCAACAGCTTTTACAAAACAACAGGTGTATTTAATGCAATCACAGTTGTAAAAAGATATTTGCAAAATATTTAGTATTTTGAAAAATAAACATCTTACAACTTAACATTAACAACTCATTTTCATTGAGATTACATGTATCCATCATTGAATTTTTTTGGAAATTTGAATTTAAATTATCGAAACAAAAAAATGATGAAACTCAAGTGGCAGAATAGCTGTGCATTCCATGTTATAAAGAGCAGCCATTGCGCAGTATGATTTTTCTTCCGGACTTCTTTCCCCTTACGGCCAAAGCAGAAGCTTACAAGAGGCAAATTTAAAATTTGTATTTCGATATATTTTATATTTTAAAAATAATTTATTTTATAGTTGTCAAATTGAAGCAATTGTCATAAAACAGTGCCGAATGTCAAAAACCCTATCAAAGTACAAGCTACCTCATTGGTTTTTAACCGCCTAGATGGTATTTCGTTGGTTTTTTCCAACATAGCTTACTCCCTTGCACCAACACAAAACTGTATTTGACCACCTCTTTCACACAAAAAACCTTGTATAATACAGGAAAAAACGTAGTGTCATAGGAGCATTAATGGAAGATAGGCCCTTTTTTGTTTATAACGTGTTTTTAGTAAAATGAGAAAGAAAAAAGATATTGACGATTTTTTCGCTTAAATTATGATTTTTTATTTGCAAACGTCAAATTATGAAAATGAAAAATATATAATCCTATATCTCCAGTTATTATTATTTCTATCGCATGGTAATTGCAAATTGTAAGCAAGTTTCGATAGTAAGTGTGCGCCTCGTTTAATGTGAAAATCAATAAACAGAATTGGGTAACTTCATACAACTTCATACAAAAAACCTTACGAAGTAGCCCAAACCTGCAATTATTTCAGCATGTGGATCAGACCTATTTCTCGATATGTACCAGTGAAAATTAATTTTCGGCCCTTTAGGAAGCAGCTTGTCACTTCTGCACACTCGACCGATTTTCGGCACTATTTTGCGTTGCACAATTTTTTGGACAAATATGACACAATTTTAATTTTCCATCACTGAATGTACTCATTTGTTCGATACCGTGGTTGAAGTACTCGATACCAAAAAATATCGTTGCAAAAGAATCGAGTAAAAAGTATCGGTATCAAATGCAAAAAATATCGATTTGGTATCGTATCGTATCGAAATTCGTGTCCCTAGTTCGCACGTTTGCTGTGTAGGCTTGCTAAATCAAATCACATGACTAACTTCTGCGTGTAGGCGTTGCAGTTTTGCAGCAGAAAAAAGAAAAGCACATCAACAATTAATCTTTTTTATATATCTATACCACAACAAAAGTAAAGAATAAAGGAGAGCATTTGCCAAACACGTTTGCTGTGAAAAAGGCGTTCAACCAAACGCCCACGCAATGCCATGGACTGACAGAAAAAGGAAAGGAAAGGAAAAGTTAGCAAAAAAATCAACTTATTGGAAACAAAAACAAAAAAAGGAAAACTATATTGCAAGCATCACAAGCCGCAATAGCTTGCAAATTAAGCCTAATATGTAGGGCGTTTGTGGCCTTCTAATTGTTCAACATACAAACTGATTACGTATATGCCATGTACAACTCACACACACACAAACAAGAATGTACATACATAATACTCAAGGTGAAGGAAATCTCTAATTAATTAATTGTAATTGCAGCTAAATGTACTACTTACGTGTTGAGGAACTGAATATGCTTCTTTTTATACACATATGTACATGCATACATATCTACATTAGGACGGGGCGATTTGTATGGAGTGAAATTTATCGATATCGTGCCACCGAAATTGTGATTCCTCTAATTTTTCTAAGTAGCAACTCTTGCACGACATTTTTATGGAACAAGACGGATTTTTAAAAAAAGAAAAATGGATAAAATCAGCAAAAAAATACCCAAGCCAATATGAACATTAAATTTAATCAATTTTGTTTTTGCTGAATCCAAATATGAAATCAGAATTCAAATCGGGTGAGTCGCGTTCGAGATATAGCCTGATTTTCGGATTTGGAGGCTGAATGCCCAAAATCGCATATTTTCGCAATTATCTCTTGCTAACTTTTCTTGGAAATTATTAAACAATACATATATTTAAATTAGTAACAATATTTAAAATTTATATGTATATGTATGTATATTACGCTAATAGATTTTTTGTACTCATCATAACTTGTACACCTTTATCCCGATTTTCGAAAATGGGGTGTCACATGAAAGAGCTTGACCTGTAGATGTGCAGGAAGGTTTAATATTTCTGAAAAGGGTTGCCACCTGTTTAAAAATTTAATTATCCTGTATAGTTTGATTTATTTTTAAATTTCTGGTACCTTATGAAAAACCATGAGCTGAAAATGAGTAATTTATTAAAAATTTTACACAAACGGTTGCCACCTGTTCAAAAATTCCGTTTTCGCTTTAGTTTGTTTGATTTTCAAATTTGAGGTGTCATATGAAAGGGCTTCACGTTAAAATGAGTAATTTATTAAAATTTTTACAAGAAGGGTTGCCACCTGTTCAAAAATTCATTGTTACGCTATAGTATGTTTGATTTTTAAATTTTAGGTGTCATATGAAAGCGCTTTGTGTGAAAATAAGTAATTTATTATAATTTTTACAAAAAGGGTTGCCACCTGTTCAAAATTTCATTTTTACGATATAGTTTGTTTTTTAAATTTCAGGTACAATATGAAAGGGCTTGAGCTGAAAATGAGTAATTTATTAAAAATTTTACACAAACGGTTGCCACCTGTTCAAAAATTCAGTTTTACGCTATAGTTTGTTTGATTTTTAATTTTAAGGTGTCATATGAAAGAAAACTAGAAAGAGAAAGAGGGTTGCGACAAATAGCCTTTTGGAGGTCGCTTTAAAGTTAACATATTCTAGAAAATTATTCGGCATAAAACTTCACTATGGGGCTCCTCGCACAAAATCTGTGTATAAAAAATCTAGGTCCACAGCCAGTAACTATCTAGGTATATGCTTCATTTTATATTTTATTAATAAGATTCTATGGGCTTACAGCCCATTCATATTCTGCAAATTTTAAGGGGAAGTCAAATTTAAAATGACATTCAAAAAAATTGTCAAATGTAGCAATATGTGGTCTTCCACCCTCAAATTGTCTCACAGTGTAATCGAAAGCCACAGTATCGCATGGCAGGGTTTACTAGTTATATTTAAAATGATAATTTATCTTCCGGTATAGAAGAACTAGAATGCTCTCTTTTTTCTTTAGCCCAACATCATGGTATGGGATCTCCGATATCGATGAATTTCGCTGACAGCAATTTGTGTGCAATAAATGCTCCAAATCCAAAATTGCAGAATTTTAGCTGCAAAAATTGAAGAGTTATTCCCTAAAACGTAGACTTATGCTGCTTGAAAATTATTTTTTGCTTCCAGTAGTACTTATCCTAGTACAAATAAAATATGAGTAACTTGTCGATTTTTGTTGATTTTTGATTTTCAAAAATCTGTCTTGCTTAAAAAAATCAAATTCCGCAACATCAAAATTAATTTTAGACAAATATCGTGGAAGAGTTTTCTGCTCTGAAAAATAAGAGGAATTCGAATCGTGCCATTGACGATATAGATTAGTAAATTGCCCCGGCCTAATGTACATACACACATTACTTAATGCGTACAATTGTTGACGCAAATGAAATGCAAAATGCAAGTGTAAGAAAGCACTAGAAAGCGCGTGGGCAATACTTAGAAGCTGTAAAAATCAGCTGATACGCAGTGGGCGTTGGCGCCAGAAAAGCGTGTACATTTCTTCTTCAACATGACGTTGATTTAGCATACATATGTACATACATATATACAAATATACTATGTATGCATAATTATGCATATATGTACATACTTGAGTGAAACGTGAGATACTAGAACTGTCTACATACTTAGCGACTTTTTCGTATGAAGGAAAATAAAACTTAAAGCAAATGGCGCGCAGACACATTTAAATTACGTTTAAATTTAATAGATTATGGAAAATAATTTTTAATATAACGCGATAAAAATTTCTGGCATACCACCACATACATTTGTCTTAAAGTCTTTAATAATTTTATATAAGCAATTTTGTTGGTCTATCGAGTATTTGCGTGTGCAGCAATTCAAGCAGAAAATTTTAATTGTTTGACATTTGCAGGTTATTAAATGTTCTTTTTTTTTTCTTCTCAAATATAGCGAAACAGCGCTTAAATGGTATTTGTTGGTTTTTTTAAATATATAAGTGGGTAGATAACTGGTGATAATATTATTAATTATGAATGCATGTGCATATGTTTATGAATATGTATATATTTTTAATATTGTTGCCAATTACAATTTTAATTTAATTATTTCTTGATCTTTCTTATTTATTTCGTTTTTTTTAATTGTTTTCGTTTTTGTTGTTTTATGAACGACCACTGCTCATAGAGTAAAAACCGCTTTGCGTCAGTTGGTAAAATTTTTTTATTGCCATTTTAAATGTGCAAAATTGTGTCTGACTTTTTTTTAAATAAGCAAGAAAGGGTTAAAATACATATCGTACAGAAATATGTTTTTAAGAAACATATAATAAAATTGCACGAGCATTAACTTTGTAGAATAATTTAACCCTCTAACACCCACACGAAAAAGTCGTTTTAACCCCTGTTTTGGAAAGACTGCAAAAAAGTAATTTGAAGTTCGCTAGAGGGTTAAAATGTTCTAGAAAATTATTCGCCATAAAATTTCACTAGGGGTCTTCTCAGACAAAATCTTTGTTGAAAGTAGGTACCTAAAAGAGCACAAAAAGCAAATCTCGGAACATCAAAATTGATTTTATACAAATGTCGTGGAAGAATTTTTTACTCTGAGAGGAATTATAATTTCAATGGCACGAAATGGTGGTTAATTGCCCTACCTACAAATCGTGCCGGCCTTATAAAGACTTGGATGCATTAATTTTTTCTAAACTTTTCTTTGGTGTGCAATTTTTTCTTGTGATTTTTTTTTCTTTACTTTTATTCGCCTAAATTCAACTTTTTTGCTTTTCATTTTATAGTTTACTTTTTATTTCAATTATCTGTTTGCTGTCTCTTTTTCACTTTATTTTTGTCTGTTCCTTTAATTTTCCTCCAATTATTCATACGAATGTCAAGTGATATAGATATGGTAATGCTTATCGCTTTTTATGGCTTAAGTGAGTGTTTATTTTTATAAAATTGCCGCAGCATATAAATTTCAATTTATGATGAGCCTTGAATAAACGCCACAGACCCTTAATACATGCAAACAAACATATTTATATTTGAATATCAAGTGTTTGTGTGCTGTATGCTCTGCTTTGCTGTCTTGTTCATTAAATTTGCAATTCTTTTAAATTGTCTTTGTTTTTATTTTAATTTTAATTTTCAGTTAATTTTAGCTACTTAATACATTATACAGCTTTACTTTTTGGCATTTAACTTCAAACAAAAGAATATTTATTTTTATAAATCTCCGCTGCACCCTCAGCTCAAACACCGTTTACGCTCTTGAGAGGATGATGCCATTTAATTTTTTTTTGGCGCCTGCCACGCCTCGTTGAAATGACGGCAAATGTTATTTTTCATTGCGAAGGTGGCATTTATTTTTAATTTTACATGTGTAAGCAGTTGATCATTTGCTTGTTTACATGTGTAAACTAATTTATTCTTCATTTCGTAATGTAGAGATTGCTTCTTTGCTTTGCGCACTTTTGCAAATTTTTTTTTTGCAGAAATTCTTAAAATTTCTCATTTTAAAAATCTGCCTTATGACATCATACTGCAGTAAGTAAATCATATCACAAGCAACAAAAGCACAAGAAATAAAGTACTTAACTTAATGCAGATAAGATTGAAATTATAAAAGAAAGCGGACAGATAAGGGAAATGTAAATTGAGCGCATTCAGAAAAATTAAATATGTCTGTCGACAGGCTAGAAATGTTTGTCAGAGACTTTTGAACTAGCAATTGACATGAACTTGATTCCGTAGATTTTTCAAGCTGTTGTATAAGCTTAAATGCTGTGTGTGAACACGAAAAGCTTTCGAAGGCAATCCCATCTGCGGTTTACTTAAGTCGGAAGCAGTGTTAGAAAACAAGCAATCGTATGCGATTTAAATTAAAAATAAATTGTATAAATTTGTTTTCAATCGACGAGTTTGGGCTTTTATCCCTCTCGTTGGAATTGCACTCGTTTACCACGATGATTTGGGAAGCTATAGATAATTTCTAATGACTGAAGATGATTAAAAATTAGTTCAGGAAAAGACTTTAGTCCAATCATTTTAATTGTCTAAAACAAGGACTTAATTTAAATGATTGTTGTCAGATGACTAGTGACTACGACTTTAAATATTAGTGATTAGTTTGAAAATAATATATATATGAGATTTTATTCATATGACTTCAATTGATTAAAAGACAGACTTCAAATAAATGATTGCAATCGAATTATTAACAAACGTAAGACTTCAAAAATATATAGTTAGACTGGAAATGACTTCAGTTGAGAGATTTTATTTAAATGATGTTAATGAAATTCATTCAACTGATAGCAATCAAATGACTTTAAAATTAATGACTTCAATTAAATGATTGCAATCGAATGATTAACAAACGGATGACTTCAAAAATTTATAGTAAGACTGGAAATGACTTCAGTGAGAGATTCTATTCAAATGATGTTAATTAAATTCATTCAACTGATAGCAATCAAATGACTTTAATTAAATTATTGCAATCAAATGATTAACAAACGGAAGACTTCAAAAATTTATAGTTAGAATGGAAATGACTTCAGTGAGAGATTCTATTCATATGATATCAATTAACTTCATTTAAATGCCAGCGTTCAAATTACTTTATAAACGAATAACTAGTCATAAAAACTTAGTCTTAAAATGGCTGCAAATATCTGATTTAAAAAACACCGTCACACAAATGACTTTAATCAAATTAAATACTACACCTTTTCAAGTTTAAAATCAGGAAATGTAATATTGTAATCAGAAAGTATAAACTAAAATGAGAAAGCGTAAATTCAAAATCAGAAAACGAAAGTTTATAATGAGAAAGCGTAAGTTGTATTGAGAAAGCGTAACATTGTATTAAGAAAGAATAATTTGTTATTCAGAAAAGGTAAATTGTAAGTGGGAAAGGGTAAATTCAAAACGAGAATGCGTAAGTTTAAAATCGGAATGCGTAAATTCAAAATCAGAAAAAGTAAAACCAAAATGAGAAATTGTTCACTTGATAAAAAAAAGTATAAAAAACATAGGATTTATGGTTTTAACGTCATATATGTTTGTATATATTGAAAAATATTGAAGATATTGAAGAGTAAATATATAATAAATTTGTGAAAAAATGGAGTTCGGCGACAATTGTGCAATTTGTTGCACCACAATACGTTTTTTATACTTTTTTTATCAAGTGAACAATTTCTCATTTTGGTTTTACTTTTTCTGATTTTGAATTTACGTATTCTGATTTTAAACTTACGCATTCTCGTTTTGAATTTACCCTTTCCCATTTATAATTTACCTTTTCTGAATAACAAATTATTCTTTCTTAATACAATGTTACGCTTTCTCAATACAACTTACGCTTTCTCATTATAAACTTTCGTTTTCTGATTTTGAATTTACGCTTTCTCATTTTAGTTTATACTTTCTGATTACAATATTACATTTTCTGATTTTAAACTTGAAAAGGTGCAGCAACAAATTCATTAAAAATTAAAAAAAACCACTCATTTGCCTTTGTATATGGAAGAACTTAAAGTCAGATATACTTATGTATGTAGTAGCAACTAATAAGGGTTTAAGATATGTAGATTAACTATGAAACGACAGCAGGCAGAAAGTGTGGCTAAAACTAAAACAACTTCAGCAAGCTTTCGTCAGTAGCAAATTCACGATGTGGCGCCTTTAAAAGTATAACAAAGTACAAATAAAAGTTTATTTTCGAATTTGCATTTTGCCTTTTTTAATCCGCAAACCAAAGCCTTTTAAAGCTCACTTCCAACTTCATAGTATGTATGGAGAAGTATGTATATTAAGAAATCCAATTAAATTTTATGGCGCTAAACCATTCATTCATCAACTATGTATTTTATATGAAGGCAACATGACCATGGTGTGTGAGCGAAATAATAATTAGCTGGGCGATGATGGGTGACACTGCCCAATTTGGCTTTTTGAGTCAAAGACAGCTAAAGCTTTGCTGGCCAAGTTGTTGACAGCAGGCAGATAATGTTGGACGACCGACTGAAAAAGGCGATTCTTTCCGCCTCAAAAGATTTATTGCATGATTGGATCCGCAATAAATGAAAAGGAACGGCTATATGCATACATACAATCATACATGTATGTATACATAGCGGTAACTGCATTGCTGTGCTTTGCACACCACTAACTGCGCCACCAATCACAGAAATTTGCCTCTTTTTTAATAACTCCTCCATCGTGGCACAGCTGTGCATATGCAAATTACAAAAGTTAACACTTCAATGGCAAACTTGAAGGACTGTGCTGTGGCCTTTTAGCAACTAACTATGCACAACATTCACAGTGTGTGGCTATTTTTGTCATGGCCGAGGATTATTTGTATATTATTACACTAACTTGGATTGGTTGGTTTTAATATGAAAATTGTTGAATTGCAAGAATTTGAGTCTTAATAAAAAATATAAAACGTCTGATCAAAGCCTTAAAGTATGCAATTGGCGAATGCCCCTTCTTCTTCTACGTTTTTCAAGTCTACTTAAAAAAAGTTAAACAAAAAGTGAAAATCCAACCAACCTCCATCATGTCTATGGCACGTAGCCAAAATGGCTTTTAGTGTTCACAAATCGATAAAAAAAATTTTTATTGGAATTATGTAAACAAAGTGCATCCTGTTTTCTGTGCATTGAGTACAATTTTTCCTAATTTTTTCCAACAAATAATTGCATACTTTTAGGCGAATTAGCAGAATTAACTAATGACGAGCAGCGCTTGCCAAATTTGCCACAGTAAAGACAGTAACTAGAGCATAATACTTGCATTTTAAAATGTCGTTGATGCAAAAACACTTACCTGAAATGAAAAAGAAAAGAGAAGAAATATTTACAAGTTTGCGCTTAATATAAAATAATTTAGAAATTAAATATTTTAATTGATCAAGAAGAAAAATTCTGATTGATCAAAAGAATTTGATGAGAAAGTTAGTATGTTAGTATGTATATCTAATAGTTGTTGGTTCATTACATCAGCGTGTAATTATTTCAAATTAGGTTAATAGAACTATCCTTCTAATCCTTATCAGATGACGAAATGGAAGCGGTTGCACCCTCTCAAGAGCCAGGATACAACGGCTGGCCTGCGTATGCTGCACGGGTGCTATGGGCACATGCCCAACTGCGGCGATGGAAGTGTTAGTCGGTTATAACCCCGCTACACATTTTCATAGGGCAAACAGTAAAGCGCATCTTTCTAATCTTAGCAAGGGAATGAAGTGAACGAGGAAAGGTGCTCTCATCTCAAGGCATGAAGAGGCCGGGAGAAAGACTTCACGTCTGTCCGCTTGCGTGACTAAGTACATCCAATTTGAGAAACTGTATAGAATCGATCTCGCAGATGCTTCAAAGCGATAATGGACCTCCTCAAAAGCAAATTGAGAATCGTTATAGGACTTTTAACGGGTCACTGCAGACTCAGAAGCCATATGCAAATACTTGGCATATAAGTACTCAAGCAGTTTGTGCCGATTTTGTGATATGAAAGATGAGACCGCTGAGTACATTCTCCTAGAAGGAGACAGAGGGCACTCGGGCAATATGAGCTCGAGAGCAGCTACATACAAACCCTAATGGGGAGGTATTATAATGAGCTGGAGGGTACAATAGATCCATAGCTCGCGATGCGTATCAACCTCCAATAACACTGTGGAACAAATTCAGGTCAACAAAAGTTAACTCGGTTCTGAAAGTTGGGGGTGAAAATAGAGGCTAAATTAGAAGACCCGTATCGCGGCGTTTGCTTAGGTTAGTTCGAATTTGTTTTTAATCGACCTTTGAACTTTGCAGGCAAATGCCGATTTTCAGCATACTGTTTGTATGGTTTTTTTGCTATAACTCGTCGACTAATTGAGATGGGACAGCAAACGAAAGAAAATTAAATTACCTATACAAGGGGTCTATAACATTTTTCTCTACCTCTTATAGTTTCTGAAATATTGATAATTCAATTTGAATTTTTTCGATTTTTTAAAGAAAAAATTGACTTTGTCAGGCAATATCTTTAAAACCAAAATTTTCACCTTCGGTTTTACTCGTTTACGTGAAGCTACATTCTATTAGCAAAAAAATAAGCTATCAACGAAGAAAATCCATGGTAAAATGGAAAAGTTATAGGCGATCATGTAAATACAGTCAAGTCGGGCAATGCATCTGCACGGGTATATTTTATGCATGTTATACCCGTAAATGGGCTTGTATCTACTGCGCTGCCAATGTGCTGCTACTGCAGAGGCATTGCGCGACTTGGCTGTATTTACATGATCGCCTATAACCTTTCCATTTTACCATGGATTTTCTTCGTTGATAGCTTATTTTTTTGCTAATAGAATGTAGCTTCACGTAAACGAGTAAAACCGAAGGTGAAAATTTTGGTTTTAAAGATATTGCCTGACAAAGTCAATTTTTTCTTTGAAAAATCGAAAAAATTCAAATTGAATCATCAATATTTCAGAAACTATAAGAGGTAGAGAAAAATGTTATAGAGCCCTTGTATAGGAAAATAATTTTCTTTCGTTTGCTGTCACTCCAACAAAAAAATCTCAATTAGTCGACGAGTTATAGCAAAAAACCATACAAACAATATGCTGAAAATCGGCATTTGCCTGCAAAGTTCAAAGGTCGATTAAAAACAAATTCGAACTAACCTCAGCAAACGCCGCGATACGGGTCTTCTAATTTAGCCTCTATTTTCACCCCTAACTTTCAGAACCGAGTTAACTTTTGTTGACCTAAATTTGTTCCACAGTGTAATAGGTATATCTATCTATCTATCTATCTACCCCCTCAAGAGATTTTCGACAGTTCTCTGCTGTCTTGCAGTTGCAAAACATGCTGCATTCCTCGCATTATGACCAGTGATGCCACATTTTTTTCCTCCAAAATCCCTACAAATGAAGTAAAACCCAGGATTACCCTACGCGTTAAAAAAAAAGTACCTACAAAAATCCCTACATTTTTTCCTTGCGGAAATATTGAAAACCGCTTATAATTTATTGAAATTTTTTAATATGACAATGCATATACATAAATAATCAAAAATAGGTATTTTTTCAGATACTTTTATTAGCTTTACAAAACTTTAACGAGGTTTTTATACATATACGTATGTGTATAGATATCTACATCTAAATTTTAATTCAATGTTACACAAAAATGTATATAAAAAGAGAAATAAATCGTAAGAGCACATGCTCATTTATAAAAAAAAGTAAAAAAAAAAGTTAATTCTTGAATATAAAGACAAAATTATTACTTACTTAAATTTACACACAGCTTTTATAAATCAGTTCAATTTAAAAAGCTGTCAACACAATGTATAATAGAGATGTATTTATACATATGTAATGCCAATGATATACAGAGTTCGCAAAAATTTTGTTGGTTAACACAAGGCGCATGTTGGGAAACATTTTGTTAGTCAACACAGGGCACATTTTGCGCCTTGAATGTTTTCCGTGTAAAAAAACCCCTACATTTCCATGTAAAAAAACCCTACATGAAAAGGCGGACCTTTTACCCTACAGGCACATTTTTTAACCAAAAAGACCTACAAGTAGGGATAAAACCCTACGTGTGGCAACACTGATTATGACCAAACTTTTTAAAAGAAATCTTACAAGGCCTTTAGTGATGGTGTTTAGGCGATGAGGATGCTTGCGGTTAAGATCAGACAAAGTGATAAACGGAATGTACAATTATGCCTTACGTTCGCAGTAAAATGCTAAAAGAATTTTCTATTTCTAGGCTGCTCACTATGCGAAAGCCTTGAGCTAAACCAAACATGTTGTGAAACGCGTTTTTTTTTTTTTAATTTTGTTTGGCATAGATAAAAATGGCAATCGCATTCCTATCTCTCTCTATCTTTTCGAGTAGCGATAATGGTTTTTCTCCTACTTATATTTCTTTCTCTAAAAAATTTTTTTTGGTAGGGTTTTTATAAACTCGCCAATTTAAAGACAAGCACCTGCAAAATTTTGGATTTTTTTTCCCTGGTTAGCAACAAATCATTTACATAATATCTTTATATAATTCTTATATACAAAATATGTAACTCATATCAAGTAGTTGGAAGTTATTGAAGTGTCGAAAGGAAGAGGTTTGGTAATATTATTTAAGATAAGACAGTCTTATTAAGACTATTACTTATGTGATAAAATAAATGCTTTTATCATGACGCATACGCTACATACACATGTACATACAAACTTCAGTGCTTTTACTTATCAGCACCGCAAATAAAATCCGCTATGGTAGGGTAACTATGCCGGTAACCGACCACCCCCCAGTAACCGGACACTTTTGTCTTTTACCGCTTAAAATAAGAAAACTGTTTATTTTTTCTTAATTTTGAAAACTGCAATCGAATTAGCCATTAATTTTAAACAAATTCGCCACTTGGTTTTCGTTTTATTTTCAAAAGAAATCGTTGTAGCATCACATTTAGTTTGCGTGTATGAAGTGAAGTGTGAAAACATGTGATTTCTTAACTACTTTATTATTGAGCTCTCAAGACCATTTTTTTTTTTTTTTTTTTTTTTTTTGATTCTTATCTTATTCTAATGATTTCTTATTTTTTTCATAGTGGCGCTTCATTTCCTTCAAGTAGGTTTTTATTAAAATTTATTGACAAAAGAGTTTCAAAAGGCTATTTTCATGCACAATAATGATAAAAATACGTAATAACAGCATAAAATCATTAGAAAATATTACATATTTTAGTATATTCACCTGTCCGGTTACTGGAACGACAATTAGAGTGTTTTCCAATAACCGGACACTGTGTCCGGTTACTGGAAAGCGTTAAAAAACGTACTATGCCAGTAACCGGACACGCTTTTACTTTAGTATTATATTTAACAATATGTGTTAAAATTTCAATTATTTCCCGAATGAGTTATACAAATGTGAAGGAAAAGGAGCAGAAGCAGGTCCAGTTAAATAAAAACTTTAGTTGGCGTTAAATGATATTCGGACAAGGTTAGGCTAGGTATTAGTGGCTGCCACCGCACGTGGAGTGCGAAGATTAGGATTTACATTTTGTGGAATAACATCCGAGGAATAAAGAGGGCAAGCAACTGATCCTGACGGAAACATAAGAAGATTTGTCGAAGGAAATAGTGGACAATGTTTTCCACTTGCTACAGCGCAAACACATTTACTATAATTAAGTACCCATTTTAGTAGGCCTCATGACAAGTTGTGATACTACGTGGATCTTTGGATTACACACCATGTAGACGGAGATTGGACGCCTATGAAAGTGAACCAGCTATTGCTTCGTATGGGTCAAAAAATTTTATGTTTTCAAGCTATTCCAGACATCTAAAGGTCCATCTGTCGAGCAAGCGTACATGGAGTAAGAGCGGGACAGGAGCTCTATGCTTTATACCTCCTCCTCATCCCTGCAGTTTCGACATAAATCGTTGGTGGAGAACCATGTGCGTTCCGTGGATACCCATGACGCAGTAGCCAGTAATTATACCAACGAGAGGGCCAATGTGGGGGTGACTGAGAAGAAAGATATTCGAACGAAGTCGATGAGTATCCATGAGTATTCAGAAAGTCTTTTTTTGACACTCCAAGGTCAACGATTCTAGATAAAATAGAAAGGTTGTGGATAATGCTTTACCTTCTACCACAATCCCTTCTGAAAAAAGATGACCTCATAAGTACAGTACGAAAATTTATAAAAAACATTACAAGAAAAAACCCCATTGGCTTTCAGACATTTCTAATTGTTTAAAATAAAATAATTAAGACCGAGGCTGTCTTCGACCGGACGTTATGGATACCTTTCATGAATGGGGGAATTTACACACATGGTCTGATTTCCATTAACTTGTAATGTCCGTCCTTGTGGGTTATGTATCAAAGGATTTATTACAGAAAATAGTTTAACGCCCTTATCCGTTTAACTGGAGAATTTATATATATAATAATATTTATAATAATACACTGACGCGTATATAACTCCAAGGTCTTAAGGCCGAGCCTTATTCTCAATACGACGGGTTCTCCCTAATTTTTATTTTTCCTACTTATTGGGTGACCCAACAGTTCCATTCCGGCTCCGAATGGCGAATGCATTTCTTACGAAAACCTATTTTATGGCAGAAACCCGGAGAGTATGTCAACCACTACCCAGATGTTGCCGCTAGTTGTACAAATTCCAATAATTAAGTTTTAATTAATTTAATTAAATTTTTGGTGTTTGTCCGGGCTGGGAGTTGAACCCACGGCCCCTGGTATGGCAAGCGACCACTACTACTACATAACAGTAATAAATACATACATATATATATGTAAATATACATATTTTCCCTTAAAGTGTATTGAAATAAGTAAAGCATGTACCAGGGTTGGCTTTTCTTGTTATTGAAGCCTTTTGTTTATTTATTTATTTTATATTACAATTTAAATATCTTTTCCAATGCCTTTTCTAAAGTTTTTTTAAATAAAAAATGTCAATAAAACTATAAATTTGTGGTTTTTATAACGAAAAAAGTAGTGTCCGGTTACTGGCATATTTCGACTTTTTTTACAATAATAATTTTTGTAAAAAAACTGACAGCTTTCTATGAAAATGGTTAATTTTATTAGATTTAGAATTATTCAATGGTCATTTATTAATTTAGGGTTAGTGAATATTACTAATAGACTGTAATTCAGAGGAGTTTGAAAACAAAAAATTAGTTAAGTGGTCGGTAACTGGCATAATCACCCTATTTGTATTTACGTAAGCAAGTTTTGCCTTTGCTTATTTTCGCTTTGTTGTAGAAAAAAATGCAAAAGGCTTATAAAAAGGCAATGATGTATGAACGACAAGCGTCAAATGCTACAAACATATGTGTACGTACGTACATGCCAGGGACGGACGCTTCATACAAGCCGAAAAGCCCGGCTTGCCTAAATATTTTCGTTCATATCATCAGGCAAAAGTGTAATTTTAACAAGTAAAAGCGCGGCTGTCTTCGGCCGTACCGAAGACTTCATACCTTTCATGAGTGGGGAAATGAAAAGTTACCTATGTATGTACATAGCCGGATTAAGTTTAATTTATAATTTTAATTCTGTGGGTTATTTATGGAAAGATTTATTAGAAAAAATGGTGTCTTTACTATTTAAATGGAGGAGTTATACACCAAAATGTGCATATCTGAACAATCGGTTGTATGGGAGCTATATGTTATAGTGGTCCGATCTTGACAATTTTCGGTAATCCCGTTTGGGCCCATATGGGTACAAATACTTCAAAATTTCACGCCGTTAGCTGTTAAAATGGAGGAGTTATACACCAAAATGTCCATATCTGAACAATCGGTTGTAGGGAAGCTATATGTTATAGTGGTCCGATCTTAACAATTTTCGGTAATCCCGTTTGGGCCCATATGTGTACAAATACTTCAAAATTTCACACCGTTAGCTGTTAAAATGGAGGAGTTATACACCAAAATGTGCATATCTGAACAATCGGTTGTATGGGAGCTATATGTTATAGTGGTCCGATCTTGACAATTTTCGGTAATCCCGTTTGGGCCCATATGGGTACAAATACTTCAAAATTTCACGCCGTTAGCTGTTAAAATGGAGGAGTTATACACCAAAATGTCCATATCTGAACAATCGGTTGTATGGGAGCTATATGTTATAGTGGTCCGATCTTGACAATTTTCGGTAACCCTGTTTGGGCCCATATGGGTACAAATACTTCAAAATTTCACGCCGTTAGCTGTTAAAATGGGGGAGTTATACACCAAAATGTGTATATCTGAATAATCGGATGTTGTGGAACTATATGTTATAGTGGTCCGATCTAGACAATTTTCGGTTACCTTGTTTGGGCCAAAATGGGCACGTCTACTTCAAAGTTTCATGTCCTTAGCTGTTTAAATGGGGAAGTTATGCACAAATTACTTCCAAAAATTTCATGTATATCTGAATAATCGGTTGTTTTCTATATGTTATAGTGGTCCGATTCGGCCGGTTCCGACAAATGATCAGCTGCATATAACAACATACCTGTATTCCGAATTTCATTCAGATATCTCAAAAACTGAGGGACTAGTTTGCGTGCTTTAAATTAAATTTAGTGAAATTAAATGCCAGCAGTAAAGCGCTTGAAAAATTTACAAAAAAAAAACACACAAATAAGTAGATACTCTATATGTACATATGTATATATGCTGATAACGTCAATTATAATACTTATTTCTTAAAGGTGATTTATGTATGTAGTACGAGGGACGGTAGCAAATTGAGCAAAAAATTCGAATTTTTGTGGAAAGTTTTTAAAAAATTTTCTAAACTGCGGTGATGTTCCACTCAGATGTCGAGATAATTTTACTAAGATTTGGCTATGATAAAGAAAATTTGGACGATATAAATTTTTTTTCTGGAGATAATCTCAAAAACAATAATACTTATCACACACTTATGTACATACATAAATACTTAAAACCTCATTTGTAGAACAATTTTAGGTTAAATAACAGAACAGACTTCACAAAAAAAAAAAAAGTAAAATTGACTTAAAGTAAAATATTACATTTAAGTGTCGAATTTTCAGCCTCCGCAAAAACCACGTAAAAGCCCGTCTCCACATAACTTGATTTGCTAGCGAAACAGCTCGCTAAATAACCCGTCTCCATCGTCGTTATTCAGTTTAGCATTTCTCTTTCTTGTTCTTCTTAAATGTTTGTATGTTTGCTTATTTTTTCATTTTTGTTTTGGCCTGTGTGAGATTTCGATAGATTTTCGATGCAAAATTAGAGAAGGCATCGATATTATCGCGTTTGGCAAGAGGATTAAGAAAGAAACAAGTGTTTCATTCTTCACTCGCTCTCAAAAATTTGTATGGAAATTAGCTAGTTTCGCCACGGGTTTCCGTGTCGAACCAAGATTGAGAGATCGAATACAGAAAAAGGAGCTAAACACGTTATATGGAGACATGGTATAAAGTACCGTCACGAAGTGGTAGGCACTGACGATCTGTGGTACACCAAACGAATTCTGTAAGTACCATAACGAAAACTTATAGTTCCACCAAACTAAGTATATAACAGTAATGCCGGAATAAACATAATGTCAGCACGCAAATTCAACGAAGAATCGATCTTGCCAATAATGGCTAATTTGGACTAAATAGGCAATTGAAAAGTAAAGTTCGCCCTCTCGAAGAACAATAAAACATGCTCTAAAGGACGCTCATCGTTCCAGTCCTTATGTACGGCGCAGTAGATAGCATGAACGATATCAAAATCAGATGAGATGACACTTTGAGTAGTCGAGAGAAAAGTTCTGCGAAAGATTTATGGACCTTTGCACGTTAGCGATGACGAGTATCGACGGAGATCTAATGATGAGGTCATGTCGTGTGA
Organism: Urophora cardui; assembly: GCA_960531455.1. Taxonomy (NCBI): domain Eukaryota; kingdom Metazoa; phylum Arthropoda; class Insecta; order Diptera; family Tephritidae; genus Urophora; species Urophora cardui. Next base: position 115,638,846 of record OY482674.1, on the reverse strand, counting down.
ATGAGGATGAAGGTGCGCTGGCTAAGAAAGTATTTAAGACATACCAAAACTGTTTTTCAAGTCTCAGCTTCTATAATGAATATCGGGATTCTATAAGGGATATCGAATGTTATTATCGAATCGAATATTCGGCACAATTTTTATTGGGTGTATTTAACCCTCGAACGACACAATTTGATCTTAATGTGGTTTAAAGCTTTTCTGATTGCTTAAAATAAATGAAATAAACAAATATATTAAACACACAATAATAATATTAAATAAGGCGCCGAAATAGGTGCTAATCTTTTTTTCGATGCCAAAAAAAAACTATTTATTAGTTAATGACAAACCTTATCATGCCATTCGTTTTTATAAAATTCCCATTAAAGCAAGTATGTACTCGTAAATTTGTACAAATAAGAGCACAACTAATCACTAAACAAAATTTTGATTTTATCACAAACACATGTTCAGAATAGAAATATGTAAATTAAAAAAAGTTTTTCACAATTTTGCGCTACACAAATTCAAAAGCAATTTGCATAACGCATTATAAAAGTTTCTTTTCGCAATTTTTCCAAATTACTCTTTTGCGCAAAAATATACAAGCACAAATTACTAAAAACACTTTTATCCGCGACAACAACAATATAATCGTATCACTTCACCAAATCGGGCGCTACTGTGCATTTGTGATGGAAAAGATTGACAGGAAACGTACTAAAACAAGTGATTCTGTGTTGTGCGTCAATCTTTGCGGTTTTTTTTTTGCTTATTTGTTGTTTTTCACTTCATTTCATTTACTTAATATCTTTTTAACTTATCTTTTTAAAAGATGAATATGTAATAAGAAAAGTAAAGCAAAAAAAAAAAAAAACACTGTTAAAAATTATGAACGTCAGTTTGTTTACAAGTTTACCTTGTTTTCCTTGCCTTGTTTACTCTGCTCTTGAATGCATGTGATAAATTTTAATTTTAGGCGCATAATTAACAGCGATTAGATAAAATGTTTTGGTTGTTTGGTAAAGAATTTTATAAATTAAAATGGATAAAGTATGTGCAAATAAATAATGCACTTGGCTTTTGTGCACAAACCTTTTACCTAGTATGACGTGGAATCAAGCACTGTTTGTGGAACTCTAGAACTGAAAAGGTAGTACTGCTTAGTTCAGGAACTAGGAATCAGTCTGATAACACTAGATCTTTTCCCTAACGATTAAGTTATCTGCCTTTTCTAGCAACGAGCAGTTTATTCCAAAACTTGTCTTTGATTCTGATATGAACCTCAGTTCGTCAGTTGGATCAAATATTTTAATATAATAGGGTAAGAATTTCTGAAACGGGCCACCCAAAACATAAAATATTTCCGTTTTGGTCGGCAGTGGCGTTTTTGGAAAGCTCTTTGTGACACGAATAAACACCTGATGTTGTTTTGGGCGACAAAATTTTTTTTTGTTATATACATATAAGCAATTAAATTTTTTTGACCTTTTTTTTTTAAACGCGATTGCAGACGATCTACCTAACCGATTTTGACAATTAAACCAGCATTTTCTTTGTTTTTAAATGTTTTTTATTATCATATGTTTAAAAAAAAATAAAAAAATTTAAGTTAAATTCTTATGAAATTTCTTGAAAGATGGTCGCAAAAATTGTGTTCTCCGCCTCCTTTCCACAAAAAAAAATTAGCCGCATGTGCAAAATTTTACTACCTATAATATTCAGAAGTCAAAAAAAATGGATCGCAATAGGGAAAAAATTAGTAATTTCTTATATGAAACTGAAATATGAAAATCTGTTCATTTAAACGCTTATAACTCTTGAACCGTGGTACGGAATCACACGACATTAAGTACGCTTTTTTACTATAATACCGTGAAGCCGTAAGACATAATCTAGCCATCATCGGAAAAGTGGGAGTGGTACCTCCCATACTAACTAATGCTTTCAATTCATGTAAATCTTTCAATATTTTTTCATAAAACAGTGGCGATAGATAGATAAGTAAAGTAGATGTTGAATACATACAAAAACACTGGAACTTGTTTATTTTATTGCGAATAAAAATAAATGTACATAGGAATCACATATTTTTAGTTCTCGATCTTGCATCGGAATATACGAGATTTCTTAGCCTATAACTCGACAAATAATTGAGATATTATGACGAAACTTGGTTTATACACTTTTATTACTTGTGTTAATAGACACGAAAAATTTATTTAAATCGATTTATGACCACGCCTACTTTTTAACAAAGATATTTCTGGAACACCCTTTGGGAATTAGTAACGTGACATCTTTGTAACTAGAGTCATAAAGGAGTGAAATATTGCACAAAGAATAATTTTCATATGCTTAGTTGGATGACTGATAAAATTTTTAAAAAGGGCGTGGCTACGCCCACTTTATGCAGCACTTGCTTTATAAAAAGTACACCGTCATCACCATCACCATCAAACGCAAACAAACAATGAAAGCATACAGCTGAGTATCTAATGTTCGATTCCACTCGAACTTAGGCTTCCTTACTTGTTTTGTTTCATCTTACCAAAGATACCTATTAAACTTTCGAGTTCCATTCCCTAACTATTCGGCGTGAGCGTATTAGCAAATTGTTGACTTGATGAGGGTTGCAAAACTAATTTTTCCGAAAACGAATATTGTGACATCACTTAACCAGCCCATGTTACAACATAGCACGCATCTTCAACGTTTGCAGCTAAGCTGGACTTAAGCATATACTATGTAAATGTATCAATGACATTTTACACTAACCACAGATAACCCTATAACATTTATTTTTATTCGCAATAAAATAAACAAGTTCCAGTGTTTTTGTATGTATTCAACATCTACTTTACTTATCTATCTATCGCCACTGTTTTATGAAAAATATTGAAAGATTTACATGAATTGAAAGCATTAGTTAGTATGGGAGGTACCACTCCCACTTTTCCGATGATGGCCAGATTATCTCTTACGGCTTCACGGTATTATAGTAAACAAGTAAGGAAGCCTAAGTTCGAGTGGAATCGAACATTAGATACTCAGCTGTATGCGTTCATTGTTTGTTTGCGTTTGACGGAAACACGGTGTACTTTATATAAAGCGAATGCTGCATAAAGTGGGCGTAGCCACACCCATTTTCTAAATTTTTATCAGTCAGCCAACTAAGCATATGAATATTATTCTTTGTGAAAAATTTCATCTCTTTATGACTTTTAGTCACAAGGATGTCACGTTACAAATTCCCAAAGGGTGTTCCAGAAATATCTTTGTTAAAAAGTAGGCGTGGTCATAAACCGATTTCAATAAATTTTTGCGTGTCTATTAACACAAGTTATAAAAGTGTATAAACCAAGTTTCGTCATAATATCTCAATTATTTGTCGAGTTATAGGCTAAGAAATCTCGTATATTCCTTGGTTTAAAAAGAGGCGGTGCCACACCCATTTTCCAAAATTTTTCTATTTTTTGTTTTCGCTCTATTGTGGAACTCATGCCACAAAATTTCAATGAATTATCTTTATATTTGACAGAGATATAGCTTAAAATGTTTTTATTAGGCCACTTTATAATACACATATATAAAAGTGGGCGTGGTCGTCAACCGATTTCGCTAAAATTTTGAACATGTATTACCACAAGTAATAAAAGTGTACACACCAAGTTTCGTCATAATATCTCAATTATTTGTCGAGTTATGGGCTCAGAAATCTCGTATATTCCTGCTTCCAAAAAGAGGCGGTGCCACGCCCATTTTCCAAAATTTTTGTGTTTTTAGTTTTATGTCCGCAGTTGGACTCCTGCCATGAAATTTCAATGATATATCTTTATATTTGACAGAGATATAGCTTAAAATGTTTTTATTGGGCCACTTTATAATACCCATATAGAAAAGTGGGCGTGGCCGTCAACCGATTTTAACAATTTTCCATCCAAATGTTTGCCTAAGTAAGCAAATCACGCATACCAAATTTCATCGATATATCTTCAATGGTTTCTGAGTTATGACATATAAAACTTTCCATGTTTGGCCCTTAATAAGTGGGCGTGGCACCGCCCATTTTCCAAACTTTCATCAAATTTCCTCATAGGGGCCTGAACTCAACACGTGGGTAAAATTTCATCGCTGCAGCTATATTAGTGACTGAGATACCAAATTTCCGATTTTTTTCTATATAGGAAAAGTGGGCGTGGTCATGGTCCGATTTCGCCCATTTTCAATACCAACCGTCCCAGTGTCGATACCAACTTGCATTTCAAATTTCATCAAAATATCTCAATTTTTGCGCGAGTTAGAGTGTTTACAGACGGACGGACAGACGGACGGACGGACACACAGTGCTTCGTCTCAATATAGTGAATCGGCAAAATTAGGGGAGTAATCGCAGAACGATGAAATTTTGTGTACAGGCATAAAATAATAGAGATAAGAAAAAAACGAAGTTTTGGCCAAATCGATGCAAGGACATGACTACCTCCCATATATCCTTGATTTTAAAGTTGTGATTTCAACTTCAATTTCAAACAGAATGACATCAAATTTGGCATATCTTTATAGAATTATGCTTTTAAACTAGGTTATAACTTTCGTTCTTTTATGTGAAAGGATATAAGTACCTCCCATATATCCTTAATTTTAAAATTGTGATTTCAACTTCAATTTCAAACAGAATGAAATGAATTTTAGTGTATGTTTGTAGAATTATGTTTTTAAACTAGGTGGGAAGTTTCGTCCTTTTCAGTGCAAGGACATGACTACCTCCCATATATCCTTTTTTACAAAAAGTAATTTTTGGATTAACATGTAATCACAATACATTAAAAACGAACTATAACATATATATTTATCCTTTTAGAATCAAGGATGGACTACTCCCGTTAGTTATTGCAAAAAATGGTTCTAAAGAAAATTACTCTTAAATTTGTTCAGAAAATATGTTCGTTGTTATAGTTTAATGCATTATTTTATTGCAGAATATCAATATGATTTTGGCACATATCAAATTGTAACTTTTAAAAGCGCAATATTTTTAGAGTTAACACAGAAATACTTTTTTATTATAAAATTTTTCGATGTAAAAATAAAATTTTTGGGATGTTAAATAAAGTACTAAATTAGCGATTTCCGGCATAATTTTTGAAACTTTTTCTTTTTTGGTAGCAAGACCTCCTAGCATAGAATCGAAAATTAAAATAAAAAAAAAAGTCGTTTTTTCTTGTTTTTTTTTTAAATTTTGTCAAATTTTGTAAAATTTTATGTGTCTCACCTAAAAAGGTTAGTATTACATGTATGTTTTTTTGTAAGTATTTGTCACATATTAATAAAAACTGTATATTTTAGCATAATTAGGCTAATTTCCTATAGCATGAGAGAAAAAGTAACTACATACATTAATTTTGCTAAATTTTTTCCATACCATATATATAAGGTTCTGCAGAATTTTAAAAAATTTTAAAAATATGGCTTTACAAAATCGTACAATTTCTACATTTCCGGCAAAAAACAATGCAATTTTTTTACAGATTATACTAGAACACTTCAAAGTTAACCAAATTCGCTAATAAAAAAATAGTCGTTCTTTTTTATTTTTTTGTTTGACTCTATCAAACTTTAGTAATTTTTTGAACTCCAATAAAAAAGTCGCAAATGTTTCGATGGAACTAGTCACCTTTCTGAAATAAATCATTTATCAAAAGTTATTTCAGCTATTAGGGCATATAATGGTAAGCAAATGTGGCAAGTTTCAGAGTAATACGATTTAAAATGAATTTTTGGCAATTTTTTTTGTAACACACCAAAAATCGTATTACCTTAAAACAGTTTTGCCTCAAAATTGTACTGATTTTAGCGACCTCTGTTGGCAACAAAAGCATGAGATTTTAAATTCTACTTATATATTTATTCCAGGTGAAATGTTAGCTTCACAAAAATATATATTACTTGAATAAATTACGCAGTTTATTTTATCTTAATTTTGTCTATGGGACGAAGCACTGTGGGACATGGCTCAATCGATTTCTCTTTTCACCCTGATCATTTTGATATATATAAGTCTATATCTATCTCGATTATTTCATTCTGTTACAATCCACCGTTATTTGATTAAAACTATAATACTCTGTGTACTAGTACAGCGTATAAAAAGCGTACTTAATGTCGTGTGATTCCGTACCACGGTTCAAGAGTTGTAAGCGTTTAAATGAACAGATTTTCATATGTCAGTTTCATATAAAAAATTACTAATTTTTTCCCTATTGCGATCCATTTTTTTTGACTTCTGAATATTATAGGTAGTAAAATTTTACACATGCGGCTAATTTTTTTTTATGGAAAGGAGGCGGAGAACACAATTTTTGCGAAATTTCATAAAATTTCATAAGAATTTAACTTAAAAATTTTTTTTATTTTTTTTTAAACATATGATAATAAAAAACTTTTAAAAACAAAGAAAATGCTGGTTAATTGCTTATATATAACAAAAAAAAAATTTTTGTCGCCAAAAACAACATCAGGTGTTTATTCGTGTCACAAAGAGCTTTCCAAAAACGCCACTGCCGACCAAAACTGAAATATTTTATGTTTTGGGTGGCCCGTTTCAGAAATTCTTACCCAATAATAATTAATATTTTCAAACTGTTAAAGCATTGTCTATTAGAATAACAAAATCCCGAAGCACTTAGTATTCTTCCAAATATCATATGTCATAATCTTGCTCAGAAGTTATACTAGTCAACTAGTTTGATAAAAAAGAGAAGACCTTGAGGAATCACAACGAAATGTATTTGTACCCAGAATGTATTATCAATCCTATTTTCTTGAAACAAACAAAAGACAACTGCTTAAATGGTCTACTGTTGAGTAGCCTGTCTCAAATAAGTTCGATTTGTACGAACTTCTTTTCTGAAATAAAAAATTCAACGAGAGCAACTTGAACTCTCTTAACGGTCCAGACACTACCCAGTCTTCACCAGCTAGTCAATTTTAGTCGAAAATTGCTTAAACGAATGTAGAATCAAGCCTTTTCTTGAAACAAACAACAGACAACTGCTTCAATGGTATACTGTTGAGTAGCCAGTCTCAAGCAAGTTCGATTTACACGAGCTACTTCTCTGAAATAAAAAATACAGCAAGAGCAACTTGAACTCTCTTAACGGTCCAGAAACTACCCAGTCTTTACCAACTAGTCAATTATATTCGAAAATTGCTTAAATGAATGTAGCATCAAGATTTTTTTTATTGGAACAAAATGAAGAGAACTGCTTAAATGGTCTACTGCTGTGTAGCCTGTCTCAAATAAGTTCGATTTGTACGAACTTCTGAAATAAAAAATTCAACGAGAACAACTTGAACTCCATAACGGTCCAGAGATACTACCCAGTCCTTCTTACGTTCGAAAATGGCTTTAAAATCTTGCTTTGAATTTAGGCAATCACTCTATACGCCTTAAGTTTCCTATAGTACCTACTTATGTCAGCATTCTACTTTCGGAACAGTTGAATAAGAGTACACTGCGTAAATTTTCGTTCGGTAGGATCTTTACGCAAAGAATGTATGTATGTAGCCCAAATGAGCAACCTTAACGGATATACTACGAAGTTATCAAGTCGACTGTTTATAGAATAATTAATGTAGCCTATATTCTTGGGGAAATACCCTCTTGTTCAATAGCCTTTCCAAAGCAGTTCAACGAGACTCCTTCGAAACTATAGAAATCCTTAAGTGTTCACATGCCGTCCAACCCTTACTAACTTGTTATATTTTTTATTAAAAAAAATTTTGTTGAATTCTTTATATAATCTTCCCTTCAATCTATTAGTACAAAATGCTTCCACTTGATAAGATAATAATCCTTTAGTGACCCAAGCATCTACATATGTAGATAGAACAGGTCATAGTCACACTAATCATACATTCCCGAAGACTGGGATTTCCACTTGTCAGTAACGAGTTAAGGTATTCGAGTTGAGTAACTGTCAAAATTCTTTCGTAAAAGCCATTGCATGGGGAGTCGTGTAAGACTATGAGTATAAGTGAATTCACATTGATGCTTTCAGATCAAATTAAGACGGAGATAAATGGATCGATTATTGAGTTGAACGAATGAAAGCCATTCATCTTTCGTGTTTGAGCAATTTGGCAAATTTCAATGACTACTTTACACCGTATTGCCTTTTACACTTAACATAATAAATGACAGAAATTACATGAACATCTGAAATTGCATAAACATAACAGAAATTGCATTAAAAGTTTAAATGACTAGAACTGGAAAAAACTTAAAAACTTAAAAAAAAAAAACCAAATCAAAACCGAAAACAGCTGTGGAATGATAACACAATAAAACGCAATGTGACTCCCCTCAAAGCACATAAAAAAAAACATAACAAATTGGGTGTTTATGCGAAAAAATAAACATTTCTGTATAAATAGTACTATTAAGCATGCAAAAAAGAAAGAAAAAAGCCAACACAAAAAATAATTTGTCTGGTTTTCTAAATTGCTGTTTACTGCCATTTCGATTTCTTACGCTTAAAAAACTGTATAAACAGTAAACAAAAAATATAAAAATTCCAAAGAAATTGATACCGATTAAATCTTAAACATCTCTTTTTTTTACTTTTTTATAGCAAAAAATTAGCATTGCAAACAACGACAAAAAAGTCGGTCGTAAATACATGTGTACGTATGTAAAAGTTCCACTTTCAAGCACGCGCCCTAGTTTCGCACATCGCACCCTTCGCTCGTGTGACTTGGCCCAGCCCGGCCGGCCTAATTGCCCAGTCCTAAAAATTATGTATGTTTTCTTTGCGTAGGTAGTTAAACCAGGTCAACGCTTTGCTTGTATTTTTTGTTGTTTTTAGCATGCAACAAAAACTATATTAGAACAAAATACAAATAAACCTTATGTGTGTAGATGCTATGACGTCACGAATGAGTATGTATGTACATTGTACATACATATGGATATATAGACAAGGGCGTGTGTAGACAATTTTTGCATTAGGGTATGCCAAGATTAAACGAAATGGCTGATGGATGAGCTGGCCAGGTAAGGCTCGACCCTTGAGAGGCGGAGGAAGTTCTTGCGCCCCTGGGCTTCATCAAGGGCCGAATCTCTCGGCATTGGTTTGAGGAGGTTCAAACCAGATGAAAGCGTTTGCGGACCTGCAGAGTCTGCAGAAGTCTGTGGCTTTCTTACAATGAGATGCGTTCCTCAGTCATTCTTAGGGGCATTTCCCGCTTAACTGCGGCTTGCACGGGACATGGGGCTATTGGTAGCCACGCGGCCCGATTCAAAAGGAACCATAACACTCTGTGTCGCAGCTGTTATTTTGCTGGAGCAGAGGAGACAGTGGACCACCTGCTATGCGTTTATCCTTTGCACTACCTATGCAGAATGGAATACCTTGGCAAGCCTTTCTTCGACAACCTTTCGGAACTCAAGGGCGTAAGGCCTGAACCTAACCTAAACTCAACAGGATGGATATCTATAGGGCGTAGGACCTGTCCTGGTTTCCGAATTGATATTCTCTTTTACTCTATTTTTCTAGTTCCGGTTATTTAGTCACGAGTCGTGGTATCGAAACATCGTTTCGGCGCTAATTGCGAGTCTGTGAGACTCGCCACTCAAATCAACCAACCAACCAATACTTAAATTTAGTTTTTTATGATCTGAGCGAATCGAGAACATATTTCTGAATCCGAAAGAGCTTTCCATACTACAAATGTTTGCATAGTTTAATGGCCATTGTTAAAGCACATCCCTTTTGGCAAAAGTTTTATATTTTTCACTGAAAATGCCCAGAACGGAATGAGATACGCTTTTGCTGTTGTTCTCATAGCAATTCCCTCTCGAGTAAGTAAACAGTCACAATCGAATGTAGGCAAAGCTCATCGGTCTGATCGTAATCAACAACACATAATAAATTTACTGTAGAACACAGGTTTCAAGTAATCAATAGTCGAAATCAACATAATTATTCTCATGTATTGCGGAACGAATTTCCGTCATCCCTTGTCAAGTTTGATTTGGTTATAAACCGGTTTCGGCTATGTGCCATCTACAGTATCTTGTTTCATTCTCCATCCAGTAAGGCACTTCACAAACAGTCACTAAGACTTCAAAAGCTCTATTTTTTTTCTTCCCCGCTAGTATTGCGTTTAGTATACCTATACTCGTATAGGGAACACCCTAACGTACTACATATACTGTCTCAATTTTTAACGAAATTTCATAGAAAAGTGTCAAAACGACAAAAGCAATAATTTACAAATGAGTGAGGGGCGCGAAAATGTAGAAAGTTCTGTCATACATACATATTTAGTATGTATGTATATAATGCGTTATGTACACATGTATGTAAATCCATACATACATACCTTAACCTTAACATGGTAACCGCATTTCGTGTTCAATTTCATGAACTAGATTTTGGGGTACGAAAGGTTTGAGAAGGTACAAAATATAGATACACACGTAACGCAGGAAACTAGGTCATATAGGTGGTATACAATGCAATAGATAAAAGAACACAAAACGAAAACAAATGCTTTAAAAAATTATACAAAATGGTAGGAAAAAAAAAACAAAAATATTAAGCGGAAATGCTTGGGGATATTTAATACGGAAATAAACTTTCGACAAAATGCAGGAACTATGAGAAAAGAAGAAAAGTGTTGTAAAAGAGCTCTGATATACACACTCCTCTTCTATTTAAGACCTTTTTCTGAAGGATACTTAGTTCTAAGAATACCCACTTCCCTATAGACACGCATATGATTTTTAGTTTCCCGAAAGTATTAATATTTTTCTTATATTTCCACAAGATTTTCTTTACCAAACGCTCATGCATTCTTTTAAAATGTATTTTAAGTTCTAGGCGACTTACGCTTGGCCACAAAACAAAAAGCAAAAACAACCAAGGCTAAAAGCCAGGGATTGCAAATAATCGTTATTTTTTAAATTTTGACTAAAAAAATCATATTGAAGGAGAAATGCTAAACGCAAAAGAAGTACACAGATGTAATCGCCGTAACGCAGACTATATCTAGGTGCATTAACTTTTATTTTTCGATTTTTATAAAAAAATTGATTTTTAATCATTATTTTCTGAGTTTTATTTTCTGCTCAGAAAATAAAAGTTATTTCTTGAGTTTTATTTTTCATCAGAGAATAAAAGTTATTTCTTGAGTTTTATTTTTCCATCAGAAAATAAAATTTATTTTTTGAGTTATATTTTTCCCTCAGAAAATAAAAGTTATTTTTTGAGTTTTATTTTTCGATCAGAAAATAAAAGTTATTTCTTGAGTTTTATTTTTCCACCAGAAAATAAAAGTTATTTTTTGAGTTTTATTTATCGATCAGAATATAAAAGTTATTTTCTGAGTTTTATTTTTCCCTCAGAAAATAAAAGTTATTTTTTGAGTTTTATTTTTCGATCAGAAAATAAAAGTTATTTTTTGAGTTTTATCTTTTTGCTCAGAGAATAAAAGTTTCTTCAGTTTAATTTTAGCTGCAGCTGTCGATTTTGCCACATTTTTATTATTTTCATAATTTATTTAATTACTTTACCTATTTATATGGCAAAATCTACAATTGCAGCCAAAATTAAACTGAAAAACTTTTATTCTCTGAGCAAAAAAATAAAACTCAAAAAATAACTTTTATTTTCTGATTGAAAAATAAAACTCAAAAAATAACTTTTATTTTCTGAGGGAAAAATAAAACTCAAAAAATAACTTTTATTTTCTGAGCGAAAAATAATACTCAAAAAAAACTTTTATTTTCTGATGGAAAAATAAAACTCAAGAAATAACTTTTATTTTCTGAGGGAAAAATAAAACTCAAGAAATAACTTTTATTTTCTGATGGAAAAATAAAACTCAAGAAATAACTTTTATTTTGTGAGCAGAAAATAAAACTCAGCAAATAATGATTAAAAATCAACTTTTTGGATATAACTTATAACCGTTACAGTCCCTGCTAAAAGCTAAATTGTCATTTGGACAAAGAAATTTTTAATTTTCGCATAGCCAACGTGTCTGTTACCAAGCGATTTGCGAATTGCGATTTGCTGCGAAAATGCTGTCAGACGTCAGATAAACGCTGAATATCTATTAATGTTTTATTCATATGCGCTGATTTTGGCATGAACAAAGACAAAAGGCATAAAAACAGAAATTAAGAATATGTAGCATTGAGTCTGAAGGCCTATTTTTAGCGAAAGCAATAGATATTTGTAATGGAAATTTTGCGCAAAAATAATATATTTCTAGTAATTTTAACACTGCTGTTTCAAGCTATAACTGTAATGAAAGGCAATAAAAGTAGGTTAAGTTATTCAAGAAAAACAGCTTTAATTATACCAGTTTTTTTTTTGTCGAAGGCGATAAGGAGAAAACACATGATTGTAGAAGGTCGCTTATTATACATATGTACATATATGGACCTTCTTGTAACTGTAGATACATACAAGATTTTGCTTTTTATTAAAAACACCCAAGACCTGATATATGAAATAAAGAAGCTTTCTGAAGTGTTCTCATGGAAAATATCTCAAGGAAGAACGACTACCATTGATTGAATGTATTAATAACTCCCTGGTCTGATATTAATCAACATGGTATCGGAACTTGCTTATGATGTCGACATACATACGATAAACTGATCGTACGCGATATCATATGGGTAGCCTTTACAATATAAAACAACTTATTTAGATTGGGTAGCATTAGACAGACATGGACATATGTATGTAAGTAGTTCAGCGAATAAATATTCAACGACTGTGTTGACTAGGTCATTTCAAGAGAATGGATAAAGGTCCCGGCCCGAAAAATATTTCTATCGATACCCACTGTGTTGGAAAGATCAGGTGAAGAATGACTTCACCTACCTTTGTGTTTCCAATTCGACAGCTGAGAATAAGATCGCCCTTTTCAAAAATTGTTTCAAAAATTGTTTGTATATGGAATTTTCTGTGAAATAGGGCGTTTTCGCAGCAAAATCTGAAATAGGACGTTATTCAAACAATTTTTGGAATAGGGCGTTTTTGAAACTATTTTTGAAATAGGGCGATCTTATTCTCAGCCGTCGAATTGGCCTTAGTTTGCACAAAATAGAAGCGAGTGGCGCGCTCGGCTAAACGTTTTTAGACAGTTAAACGCCAATTATTAAGTAAGTATCCGCGAGAGTAAAGTGGTTAGTATATGTAACTCATATATTGAGGCAATCCAGCTCAACAGTTTACGCGCCTTCAAAAGTTCTTATATCTAACTCTTTCTTCGATAGTATAGGGGTTAGTACCCAGACCTCTCTACTTAGTACAGATACTTGAATCCATGCATTTCCTACTAACTTTCGAGTTCTGTTCAGAGTTCAGATCTACCAGCTCATACATCTGTATATTAAAGACACTTTATAAAGAAAAAAAAATGCCTTCAGCAGATCTCCGTTACTCTTTTCTTGATAGTATAGTAGCTACCAAGCTTCTCCACATTTAAATAACATTTTAATCCTCGATAGTATAGCGATTAGTATCCATCGGTCTTTAAAATAATATCTGGCACTTCTACCGTCTCGATAGTATCTGAATGATTTCCAAGCAAATCTAAGTCATCTTCGTACCCAGTTCAAAGCTCAGATCAAAGCCCAAAGAGCTGCTCCTCGATTTTTAAAAAAAGTAAACTTCCACTTACCAAATACTAAATATTTCTCTGACATACTCGAAAAGAAAACAGCATTTGTTAAGTCATTCATTTAATTTTTCCATCTCTTTATTATTATCTTCATTTATTTCATCAGCGTTTATTAGCAAATTTATGCGCCAGCCAAGGAAATTAACCTTGAACTTCATTAAAACATAACCACACACACACAAGTGACCTCTTTCTTTATGCAGAAAATAAATTCAAGGTTAGATTTGCTCGTAGGTACAAGGTACGTGACTAGAGTGTATACTAAGTAGGAGCAAAATATATCCTTGGAAAGCGCAAACAAAATTTGTTAAGAACTCTGGCTCATTGATTGCATGCGAGCACTGGGAAAGTGGTCATATCACAGCATACACACTGTTGAAAAATATATGTAGGAGGGTGGGGTTGATGTGGTTGATTCAATTTCATTAGTTTTTTTTTTTTTGAATGAAAAGGCGCATATTTTCTATTTTTAGTCAGCTAGAATTTCACAATCAATGTCACGAAATCAGTTTTGCCAGTTTACAAAATTGCATGTGGAGAGTGTGAATCACAAAAGCCCCCACCGAGCCCCGCTACAAGCCTATGAAGAGGAACAGAAACAAAATAGGAAATATGGTTTAAGAAAATATATATTCTATATACGCAGCGGGATGCTTTAGTGAGATGAAATTACATTTAAAGCAGGAGTGTATTGCACCAATTACATGAATGTATCACAAATTGTATATTAACTCACAACTGGTTATAATGAAACCAGATTTTTCATATACATCTATCTATCTATATATATTTATCGAACAGCTGTTTGTAGTTGCTGGCAATTTTTGAAATCTCAAGTTGCTCATTGCATGTCAGTTCCAATACAATATAAGTAACAGTACAAAAATAACTGCAATTTGCAAGCCAATATAAATTGATATTGCACGCACAACCCAACAGCTGGCGGCTGTGGGGGTACAGTTGTGTGCAATGAACGGAAATGAGGAAATTTTAATTGAACTGTGCTTGCTATCTACTACCCACGCTGCTGTGGTTTGTCATTGTGTCAATATTTTTTTTCTTTTTTTCAACTATTTTTTCCAGTGACAAATGTGGATGGCACGTGGAGCGTGAGCACAAAATCAATAATTTGCGCACGTTGTTGAGTGAGAGACAACACGGAAAATAACGGTGATATATAAAAATGCGAGTGCTTAACTGTTTGTGATAAGTTTTAAAGTGTTAAAGGCTTTAGGGTGCTAATGATTGACAAGCCTAAGTGATAAGCGAGGTCTTAAATTTATTGCGAACAAAAGTTTTTAGTGTGAAAATCTCGTTTATTTTAAGGACTGCATGTGGAATGGAATTGCGCTAGGCCGGGAAAACTATGTGTTTCCCAAGCGCTTAGGCATACTTGCCCATTGTAGGTAAGTACTTAAGGCCGTTAGAAAGGATCAGGATGTACATAGGTAGGGAAAAGGTGGGATAGTGGAATTAGATCTCCGCTGCAAAATTTGCAGTTTCTTTAATAAATCGGAGAAGTTTGTGGAGTAATGGAAAATGTGCATCCGCCATTCTCCATACATCCGACCCGAGAATGCGCAATCTTTGTCTAGCGAAGACCGAACAGATGCAGATTAAATAGTCTGTGCCGTAGTCGTCCTCCTCCTCCAGACAAGATAGGCATAATGAGCTCTCAATGATGCCTATGGTGGCCATGTGTTGTCCCCATGGATTGTGTCCTGTAATCACTCCCACAAGTGATCGAAGCTTCCACCTTCTCTGCTTTAGGAGCAAGTTTGTTGCCTCCCTGTTAGGATTTTTCAGAAAGCACTTTGTTTATTTTACAGGAATCTGCAGAGTTCCAGCATCTATCGTGAGTTTCCCTCATGGAGTTCCTGATGTAACTACTTCATAGTATCCGCTATACTTGGTCCTATGATTAGCTGCGATCCAGCTGGTTGTTCCGCTGATCCGCAATTTGCCATTTCTGTGTAGATGATTTTCTTCGGTCTTCCTAGTAGAGTTTCTGGATCTCTCCATTGATCTCTCGTGGAAAAATCGACAGTGTAACGTCTACCAGAGGATAGAGATGAAAGTTACATAGAAATTTAAACGAACACTTTCTTCAAGGGAACTATGAACTTAATTATTTTAAAGATGTCAGTTTTAGAAAACCCAGAGAGAAATAAGAAAAGGCGATGGAACCACACTCAGGACTACAGACCACAGTAACACTTTAGGTATCCTCTATCAAAGAAAAAAAACCCATTCAACAGACAGACAAGCAAACTTTAAAATAACAAATATACATACATATGTAAACTTCGCTAAAACGCTGAGCAAACTAAAAATAGGCCAAACCATTGAAATAATATGCACAAATATACACTTGCTTCAAATGAAACGAGCGCGGCTTAGGCACTTAATTGATGACACTCCTGCTGCTGCTCATATTCCATTTCATAATTAGAGGCGCCTTGTGGTAGAGACGCGACCACTCAGCGCTTATGTAAACAAAAAAATAATTAAAATTTTATAGCTTTTTTGGAGTCATCACTAGGCGACAAGATGAGCTTTCTAACAAAAACAAAAAGATTTGCAAAAAAGAACTGCTTCACAAAAACTGTGCAAGTCTCGTCTTACGTGTGCAAACTTTATTTATTCTAAGAAACTGACGTCCCCATTTGCATATGGGCCAGTGCGCCGCCAATTGCACTGAATTTCTGAAAATTTTATTATGTCTACGATCAAATTGCAATGAAACAGACTTCGGTAGGAACTTTGGATGATTCGTTTTTTTTTTTTTGTCTGAATTCTAAAACAGAGACATAAATATTTATGTATGTATGTGTGTAAATAAGATAAACTTTAATACGTTTGGGCAATTATAGCAAAAGTAATAATAAACAACTTTGCTGTGTATACAAAACAAAGCAAAACGTGTGGCGTTGTAATTTAAAGACTTGATGCAGTTTGGCGCCGCGAGTTTTGCTTGCGATTTTTAATAATAAAGTACACATGTACTTGGGAAATTAGAACTAAGTAAGTACTGGGGAAGGAAAATACATTTTGAGATAGAGATTAATATAGAAATAGGAAAAAATGTAAGATAATGATAAAATTAAGGATAAAGATAAAGTAAAGGCAATGTTAAAGATGAAGACGAAGGTAAGGATAGAGATAAACCTAAGGTTTAAGATAAACGGAAATGTAACGATAAAGGTAGACTATAAAGGTAGAGATGAAGTAAAGATTTAAGTATTGAAATGAGATAAAGATGAAGGTAAAGATAAAGATAAAGATAAACCAGTTTATTTTTTGTTGTTTGCTTTTCCGTAGGATTGCGATGTATTGTGGAACGAATCTCCGCCATCCCTTGTCGAGTTTGATTTGGTTATAAACCGGTTTCGTTCAACAAGATACTGAAGATGGCACATAGCCGAAACCGGTTTATAAACAAATCAAACTTGAAAAGGAATGACGGAAATTCGTTCCACAATACATCATAAACCAAAGTATTTATAATAATGAAAATTGAAATAAAAATGGACTTAACGTAAAGGTATTTTAAAGGGGTTGAGTTCCCGCCTGCCGCAAAAGTGGTTCCGACTTCGAATCCTGTCAGTGAAAACGTAGGTATTACTTACCTACTGAAAATTCCTTTGAATTGGATTTTGACCAAACTTACATACCAGCTCAGTACCTTGACCTAGATGGTTTACATATATACATATGTAGGTATGTACATATTTTTCTTTTTTTAATCGAGAAGTCGGTTCCTTAGATATAGGTTAAAAAGTCAAAACGTGGATCCAGTTGGCTATTTTAAAATCCAGTTGACGCTTTCTAAAGTCCATCTGGAAATGGTGTAGTAGGTATGTACTTAATTATACGAAAAATATCATCGATGTACATATGTACGTAATTAAATTTCAATAGCTGCACGAACATACAAACCTACATACATATCTAGCTAGTAGCTACATATAAACATAATAATTTCAAAGATTTCTATGACAGAAAATAGCAGGCACACAGAATTGCAGCCGACAAATGCATTACACTAATTTCGTAGCAAAGCTTTTCAAAAATTAACTGCAGTTTGCCTTGGCATAAAAACCTCCTTTTCAGTTGTGCATACACATTCATACAAACATACGCTTATA
This sequence comes from Urophora cardui, assembly GCA_960531455.1. Lineage (NCBI taxonomy): Eukaryota > Metazoa > Arthropoda > Insecta > Diptera > Tephritidae > Urophora > Urophora cardui. The sequence goes on along the minus strand of OY482674.1, from coordinate 115,621,009 downwards.
CTATGTATATTTACATAATCGTACATATGTACTTATGTATGTACATATAGGTACATACATCCCTTCAAAAATTTGAGGACAAGATAGTCCAATGGGACGGGGCTTTAAAGTAGGTCTGAAGGGACGTGGTTACGGACTTGGTTACATGTTATGCTGCATAGTACCACGCGTGAAGCGGCCTAGTTACAGACTGGGTTACATGTTATGCTGCTTCGGACTACATCGAATGTAAATTGTCGTTCGCCGCCAACTAATTCGTGGTTGCTCGGCAATTCGGCTCGGTCTAGGGTATTGGGATGTAGTTTAAAACGTGGTCCACTGTAAGCAGACTAGTATATGGCCCAAATGGGATGGTTTTTATATAGTCCTTTGTTATGCCGCGGTGAAGCAGGGGTGGTCATGTCCAATGACATCGCAATGTTAATGTAACCATATTTTTTTCATATATTTGGACCATGTCTGTAACTAGTAATTGTCACAACGTAACCTGGTCCTGTACTACCATATTACGTGGTCCCACTTTTTGCAGGGATATTTCTATGTACCTCCATACACATATGTATCTATGTACATATGTATATGTACATACATTTTTGTTGTATGGAATTTTCTACAACAAACTGGCGTTTTTTGCTTAGCTTTTATGCAACAAATTGCCAATTGGTATAGGTACATATGTACATACATACATAAATAGAAAAAAAAACAGAAATGTGGTATGAAATCAAAACAAAAAAGAATTGTAAAAGCTTTACTTTAGTTTACTTATTCACCTTTTATGCAAAATTTCATTGCATTTGTTTTACTTCTTTAGCTTTTTATGGTGTGTATGGGAAAATGTTGAAATAAGTATTAAGTATTTTACGACCGCAAAGAAAAGTGGCATCGCGGTATATTTACTTAATTTTATTACTAGGTACTTTGGCGGTATACGTTGTTATCCAATTCCGGAAGTGTGTTTTTGCGGTAGTGCCGTCAAGTGTATTATTTTTCGAGGCTCCCGAGCATCCATGAACACAATCTTACTCGAGAGTAGAGCGAGAAATTCGTGAAATCGAATATCTTAACTCAAGTGCACCAACATGAACTGGTCCGACGCAGTTTGGTAGCACTAGGGAAACAAATGATTCGTCCAACGTTATAGGTAAGCTGCAATATCCCATACAAACATACTATGTGCATTGTATACATATATGTAATTACATATGGATAGTTCTTTTAATTAGTCACGCTTGAGTGCCATGAAATTTTAGCAAATTTTGCCGTCAGCCAATTAAGAGTTGCTCCACTTGTTGCGTTTGCACAAGCATGTGTGTAGTTATTTGCATAAATATATACATACCTATGTAAGTACGTCATATTCGCACATGCCAAGTATTTACATATGTACATAGTATGTACATAGATACATTTTCCCTATGACGTCATTGTCTAGGCAAATTAAAAGTAATTTGATAACTATGCATATATGTATATACAAACATACATAATTTGTATGTATGTACATTAGAGTGCGTTTAATTTATATGAAAAAAATTAAAAGTTCATAAAGACTCTATCGCCCTCTAAATCGATAGTAACATGGTCAAATAGGTATACCGCACATACATTTTGGTCCCGATTGGTGACGGTTAAGGCGTGGCGCATTGAGGTCAAAGTGTTTTATGCGACTCTAAAAATGTAAGTCTTCTATGGCAGTCTGAACTTTGAACCCCGTGAAACACTACTAAACCGTCATCAATCGGGACCAAAATTTATATTTATAATCCTGGGGTATAACTAGAAGTATTAATTTTGGGTATTAGATAATTAAAAAAAAAAATATTTTGTTTTTTTTTATCCTTCATAGTTTTCTGAACTTTGACCTCTATGTGCCATGCCTTAAACCCCACCAATCGGGATCAAAATTTATGTATGATATAAGTGTTTGACTATGGTACTACCTATTGAGGGAGCGATACAGTAAAAATCGTTAATTTGAATTTTAAACGCACTCTAATGTACATATATACATACATACATAAAGCCTACGCAATTAAAATTGTACATTGCGAAGACACACAAATCGATTGAAATGGGTATCGGCGTTGTACTCAAATGCGTCATTATCATCTTTTTTCTTCTTTTGTATTTCTTGACGCAAGTTAAGTACCATGACGAAAAGTAATTTTGTAAAAAGAAAAAGTGTAAACGATTTGCGTACCTACGTAGTTTTTGTTTGATGTTTGCAAAAAATGTATAAAAAATATGTATGTAAAGAAAATATACATATCGCTAGCTTAAAGTGCAAATTGTGTAAGTCCTTTTTTTCAAACTTTGTAGGAGAGACAAAAAACAAGAAATAAAAAAATTTCAAAATGAAAAAAAAAAAAAAAATTCTGTTCATATAAAAATTTGGACTTACACAATTTTCTTCGCTTTTTGGACTTACACAATTTGCGTATCACTGAATAACAACGAGTAGAAATGTGACAAGTATCACAGACTTTTTTAGCGTGGTGCGTATTCGATTTTTCTAGCTTTCTACACTTAAAAACACTTTTTCATAAAAATGGATTTACACAGTTTGCACTCTATGCTAGCGATATGTATGTATACAAGGACTGATTCGAAATGTATTCCGGTTCACTCGCAAAGGGACATGCGATTAGAAATTTTTTAGAAAATCTTTATTATCAAATTGAGAATTAAGATTTTCTGAAACTTTTGAGATTTCTCTGCCTGATGTTTATATTTCTTCACTGTCCTTTTTCATTATTTTCCGTTAAATTCAAATGTATGTATGTATATACGTATGCACCCAGTAGGATTTGGGATTATCGTTTTATGAATCGCGGTGTAGGTACTCTTCTACTCATCACTTGGGGCGATCTCGCTCCAAGTTCTACTGGGTATGTACATATGTGGCAGCTGTTTTTGGTGAAAAAAAAAATAAATAAGTGGTAGGTTTAGAAAACCAACATTTTACCACAATCGGCAGCTGAAGGTGAGTAATAGGGATGGGCAAATTGGAAAAATATATCGATATATATTATATCGATATTTAAAAAAACATCGATTTATGCCGTGTAAAAACATCGATATATCAATATGTATATCGAAAGGGTCGGCTTTACATTAAGGAAGCACGCCCCGCGAAAACCCATTTTTTCACAGGGTTAGAGGTGCTCTCGCAGATCTCAAAACTGATATCAAAACTTGCCGGAGACTTATAGTTTACTAGATATTTGTTGTTAAAGTTGGACGTGTCTACATGTATTCTACCAATTCTGAAGTATAAACATAAAAATCATTAAGAATTGCGTGAAGAAGAAAGTAATGTAAATTCAAGCACCCGGACATTATTCAGAAATGTATGAAAAATATTGAATTTGGCTCGAAATGACGAAAAATTATCGATTATCGACGCACCCAACAAACACTGAGGTTAGTTATCGATTTGAGAATGACTCGAGAACTAGCCTCATTCTCAAACCTCTAACGTTAGAGGACGACTCGAAAATCTATCGAGAATCATAGCGTTCTCAAACAAACCTAATTCTCAAATCGAGAAAATTATAATTCTCGAATTGAATTCTAATGTAGTTCTCTAATTATATTCTAATCAGAATTTTCAAATACTTCCAATTGAAATGAAAAACAAAGCTTTGTCTTTACATGATTTTTTCATTGTTTAGATTTTATTAACGCAATATGTGCCTAAATTGCATATGATTATATATATTGACATGTATATGTTTATAAACCACATTTATAAGAACTGAAATTTAAACAAAACTCAGTCTTATTATTTAAATTAAAGGTACTTCTTGTACTTTTTAATGGAAAACATTGTACTACGGTAATATTAACTTTACCATTTTTTAGTATCTAATTTCAATATATCGTCCCCTCAATATAACAATAGCGTATAATTTTTTTTTGGGTTTTGAGAAAATCGAGTTTAAAGTTTTTGTCAAATCAGATATCTATTAAATTTTTGAACAAGAAATTATACACCATTTTTTTCAATGACATTTTGACCCACTTTGTGGAAGTAGAATTTGACGAAATTTTGACCAGACATAGAATCAATGATGGAGATTCTAAATATGCAATAAAAAAATAATGGCGTATGAGCACATACGCTATTGTTATATTGAGGGGACGATATGTATGTATATTCAATATATCACAGAAATATATTGAGAATTGATAAAAGGCGTGAGATTTTGCTCCTTCTCTAATCACTCGCTAATCGAATTCTAGTGTAGTTTTCAACCCTAGTTATCGATTTGAGAATATATAGAGAATTACACTAGTTATCTAAGGTAATCTCGAAAAAATTTCTAACGTTAGAGACTGTGTATATGTACATTAGGCATATAACAAATGTTGACGAAAAATTTGGCATACCACCACGTGGTGGCAAATATTGTACAAGTAATGAATATCACTTTTTTAGGTTATTTCGGTTCAAAAACGTTCCGAGCACAGCTGTGTTATGGTAAAAAATTGTAAAAAGTTATATGCCAAATGTACATACTACCAAACTAAGTACTACTAAATACCTGGATTGCTAGTATACTTGCCTGATACTCATCAACCTAGACTAGTATCAGCAATAGGTAGGTAAAACCGAAAAACTAAAATTTTTAGTTATTTTCACATTACATATTCGATACAGTGTCGAAATAAGAAAATGCCTATGTAGGTACCTACTTATCGTCGTTTAAAGTGCAAAACTGTGTATCGACCAATAACAAACCGCGTGACATTTTTTTTGCCAAAAATGAGATTTCCCTAAAAATACATTCCTGGGGTCCGACCTATCCATTCATACAACAATTTTAACATTGGGAAATTTGTATTAATGGATGGGGTCGGAGCCCAGGAATGTGTTTTTGCCGAATTGTAATTTTTGGCAAATGCGTGACTTACTCAGTTTGTTCTTGGTCGATACGAGGCTTTGTACTTTATACGACAATATGTACATATAATTATATATGTACTTATCTCTGCAAATGCACAGAGATACTTATGTACGTATGTACATATCGTCGATTGAAAACAACGTATAATGTATAGAGGAGTCATATATTATGCGTTATTTCATTATTCAAACGACGTTATGTATTTTGTAGATGCGTCAAGTTATTTCCCAGAAAATCTAACCCTCACGCTACACTGTGCACACGGTTTTTCTTTCTTCTTTTTTGGCTTTACAGTTTGCGCATAAAAATCTACCAACAAATATTCACAATTGGTTAGAGGCAACCACACAATACGATATGTGCTCGTAAAGTATGATGAGAAGAAGCGAGTGAGCGCTATTTACATGCGACAACGGCTGCACCCAAAAGTTTTTAATAAAAAAAATACCTACTTAGTACGAAAATTAATTAACTAATTTTAAGTTTGCATACAACTAAACATGAAATTTAACAACATGTTGGGTAAGTAATTTCGTTTAATTTAGTGTATGTATGAATGTATAATGTTTTCACCTCGGCATATGTATGTACATACATATATGAATGTGCCTAATTAACTTACCACAATAGCCATACACATTTGCTTCCGTCTAAACAGAATGGACGATGTCTTTATTATGATGAAATTTATAGTGACGAGCGCAAGAATTTAATCTTAGTTTTTTTTCGTTTCTAAAATTCTTTAATGCTTTCTTTTATACACGAGAAATTTGTTGAATTTCACCACAAAATCTCGCTGCTCACTTGAAAGTGTTTGAAATGTAAATTCATTGGCAAAAATATAATTTGTCACTTGGCGTTATTAGCTTGCTTTTGAGATCTTTAGCAAGCAGTTTTTTTTGTCTCAAATCACCTTTTGTGTTGCTAATTTATCAAAATTTTAATTAGAAACTGCACAAACGCACGCACAGGTAATTTGTTTTCCGTGTTTAACCTCAATTTTTCCAACACGAATAGTTAAGTGTTGCAAAAGATCTATGTATTAAATGTTATTCACCTTTACAATCGAGTTCAGTTTAAAACTTGATATTCAACAGAAACTCACTTTAAATTTGAATAAATTCCGGATGAAAATTGAATTTGACTTCTTGCCTTGCTGTGTGGATTAGCTTCCGCAAAACGATATCTCTCGAAATTAACTACTCTTCTGAACTTTGCTAAAGTACTATCAATTTTATTCACTAGCAGAGGGTAAAAACGGCTATAAATGAAAGAATAGTAAGGCTATATTAATCTGTAATACTGGACCTGTTTGATACTTTTAGCGTGCAGAAAAGTGATAAAGATATTGATTTTTCTAGCTAACATATCAAACTGTCCCACTTTAACCTGTGGCAAGTAGCCGGGTGAACACGCAGCTGTTTTTTGTCATTTCACCAGCTCTGAACACACCATTCGTGTTGCACACCACATTCGTGTTGAACACACCTTGGTGTTCCATAAAAGCCGTGTTTCACATACGGTGATCCTAACCCAGATACAAATTTTTGCATGTAAATGCAACAACAAAGATTTCAGCTCGATTAAACCAGATAAATTGCTGGTTCAATTTCTGATCCGCCCTGTTCGATTTGTTTTTTCCGTGCTGATTTGGCAGCACAGTGCTTTTTTGATTTGGCAGAACTGAAAAGTGACATTTGTGTATGTATACATATATATACATATACCCTGCAGTAAATTTGTTTCACTGCTAAATGATCATTGATCATTCTTTGTTGAATATTCATCACTATCGTTTTGCGTTGGTGCAAGCTATATTGAAAAAAACCAAACGAAATACCATCTAGGCGGTTAAAAACCCATGAGCCAGCTTGTATTTCGGTAGGTTTTTTGACATTTGGCAGCTTTTCTGACAAATTTTTTTCAATTTGACAACTATAAAACAAATTATATTTAAAATAAAAAATATATGGAAATACAAATTTCAAATTTGCCTCTTGTAAGCTTCTGCTTTGGCCGTAAGGGGAAAGAAGAAGTCCGGAAGAAAAATTATACTGCGCACTGGCTTCTCCTTATAACATGGAATACATAGCTTTCCCGCCATTTGAGTTTCATAATTTATTTCAGTAATTTAAATTCAAATTTCCAAAAAAAATAATTTTTGAAATAGTTATTTTCATTTAGTTTGAAGTTTAAAGTCAATCAAATTGTTTTTGAGGGAGTATTTGTCTCTTTTCAACGTACAGAATAATTGTTTTTGCGCAATTATAACTCTGACGAGTTTTATGGCCGAGCTTCTCTCCCAATTCGAGGTGTGCTCCTTTTGTTTTTCCTACCATTGGACAGTTTTATGCCGGCTCCGAACGGAGTCATATAGGCATTAGGAAAGCAAACCATTTATTTGAAAAAATTCAGCAGCCTTTATATGAAAGCATTCACTGATGCCTCCTCATGATGAATTTCATCAGTGATTCATAAAGGATTCATTTCAGATTTTTACTGCTGGGTATATGTTGTATATGTTTCTTCTTCTTTTTAGTTCTTTTCAAGTGCAGCCAATTTGCATTATGAGCCGGATTGTTTCAGTAAAAATTTATCTTAACCCAGACCCAGATGTAATAACTGAAATGCCCCTAAAGGTATTGTCATATTTTATTTACCAGGCATGTTCAGTACTAGTTTTACGTTTTAATCATCTGTTTTTAATTTTTTACTGCAATTTATTTAGTTTTATTTTATTTTAAGGCCAGCGCAAGTATATGCATATGTAATTTTGTATATTTTAATATTCGCAAACAAACCACCATGTTTGGGTTGAATTAATTATTTCATGCTACAGCTTGAACTTACCATTATCCATCATATGTTTGGTGAATTTTTCACGGCTGTTTTTTTGCAAACTTTTTCGTCGTAATAGGTGATAACAGTAAAGTTTGTAGTTTTCAATGCTTACATACTTTTGAATCAAATAAACCAAAATAAAAACAAAATGCTAGCAACCGTACGTAATTTACTTGCCAAAAAACGCATTATCCTAGCAAGCAGTTCACCACGGCGCCAAGAATTAATCAAATCCATTGTAAGTTTTATTGCTATTGACTTGTATTTCATTTGTAGTTAAATATCTATTTATCCTTCGCTTTTGTAGGGTCTCGATATAGAATTGTGTCCGTCAAATTTTGAGGAAAACTTGGATTATCATGATTTTAAAGAATTCTCGCAATTTGTGGAAGCCACAGCAGCCGGCAAGGCGGAGGAAGTGTATGAACGCTTGCATGCGACTGATCCAGCTGCTGATTTGCTTGTGATTGGTGCTGATACAATGGTAACATTGGGTGATGAGGTGTATGGGAAACCCAAAGATGCTGCAGATGCGGTGCGCATGCTGAAAAAGTAAGTGGGAGGCCGGCTGGTGGTGTGTAAACCTTTGGGCGGTCATAACTGTACTTCTGAAGTAGTAGGCACTGGCAGCACACAAAGGCTAGCCATTCGTAATCTTCAGACTTTACAACTCTGTATTCGTTTTTAAATTTATTTATTCCTCTATTCCAGTTTATCGGGCAAAATCAATCGTACTCACACTGGTATTGCTATTAGACATAGTAAGGGTTTGCATCAATTTACTGAAACAACTGATGTGTACTTTGGTGAGCTGACTAAGGAACAGATCCAAAGTTATGTGGATAGTGGAGAGCCGCTGTAAGTTGTACTTCGAATTTCACATGTTAAGATCGTACTAACGTTACTAACTTTATTTCTTGTACGAAAGAGACAAAGCTGGCTCTTATGGTATACAAGGCATTGGTGGCTCTTTGATTGCTAAAATTCATGGCGACTACTATTGCGTAATGGGTCTGCCACTGCATCGTTTGTGTAAAGAATTGTGCAAGTTGATGGAGGAGTCGGTTGGTACAGAGAACGAAAATGGTTGTAGCGCTGAGAAAAAGGCTAAAAAGGAATGAATGCTTAATGTATGTAGGTACTTAATCTTTAATTGATTTGAATGCTATAGAATTCGTATTTACATGGTTGAAAACCGCCATAGAAGCAAAGACAACTACATTTGATTTCAATAAGGCTTTTTATTAATTTATCATATTAGTACACCATAATGAAATGTATGCATTTAAAAAATCCAACCAAAAATATACATAGTTCTTGCAATATTAATTTAACTGTAAGGCATTTTCGCTATTAGTAACCGTTAAGTAATTCTTGCATTCTAATAAGAGGATGTTTGTATTATTTAATTGATGTCACTTATGCCTTCAAATTTGTGAGCTCATAGGTAAATGAAATATGCAGATATTGGCCCTAACGAATGATGAACCCTGTATGTATAGGAAGGCAAGAAAATTTCTTTCTGCATCCGTTAACATGTTACTTCAAGGCATTTTATAGGGAGAAAAAGTCATCAAAAATAAGTTATTCAAGCTCATTATATAATAATAATATAATACAATGGCGCTATTATAACTCTGACGAGTTTTATGGCCGAGCTTCTCAAGCTCATTGCTGGCTTTAAATCGCACGCTGGGTATACAAATTGTCTACGTCATCACATGCTGAACTGCAAATGTGCTAATTAGTATGTATTGTATTTGATGAAGCAAATAATTTTTAAATTTAATTTGAGATAACATTGTCTGTGGTTGATGTTTATAAGCTAGTTATTTATGTGCATAGAGACGTATACAAACATACATACATACATACAGACCTGGGTAATATCAAGTACCAGTACGACTTGTGACAAGTACATTTTAAAAGAATTTTACTAGTACTGGTACTTGCATTCCCAAATTTTCAAGTACTAGTACAAGTGCAAGTACAAGTACAAGGAATTGAAAAAGAATTGAAGTTTTAGCAATTTTAGCAAGTTTTTGAAAATAATTGAAAGTACTTGAAGAGAATTGAAAAATGTACTTGAACCGATTTTTCAATTCTTTTCAAGTACTTGAAAAATCGATTCAAGTACATTTTTCAATTCTTTTCAAGTACATTCAATTCTTTGCAATTACTTTGAAGTATTTGCTAAAACTTCAATTCTTTGTACTTGTACTTGTACTAGTACTTGAATATTCTGAAAGTACTTAGTACGGACTTATTACTTCAAGATCAAAATATAAAGTATTTAAGTACGTAATAGTCCAATTACTACTCAGTATTACCCAGGTATGCATACATATGTGTGTATATGTGTGTATGAATGTTGACCAAAAAAACATGTACTGAATGAGCTAACATTTTATGAAGCTTTCTGGGGCTTTGCTGCACTCCTCTGCTGAGGCGAATTTTACCGGCTAGAGTTCAATATATGATTTCGAATGAATCGAAAAAAAAAACTGTCTCTCCAGTCTGAGGGCCAGACGTGGTCTGAAAGATCCAAGATTAGATATCGAATGTAGATGAATCGGAAACTGTTAAAAAATGTAAGGTATCTTTCGCCATGCATCCCAGCCGCTTCCAGCGCCAACAGCCGAAATTTGTTAGTATGAAAAAACAAATCAAATATAAATTAAATAAATTCTTGCTGCTTTAATGAAATCACACAACAAACAATAAGTAATAAAAATCGAAATTACAACAACAACAGTTTGCTAATCAACATTTTAAAGTGGAGAGATAACAACAGTATCTCATAAACGATGCAGACGTCTGTCCATAAAGAGCTAAAAGGCGATAAGGCAAACAGTTGTGCGCTGAATTTAAAGCTCTTCAGATCGTGCGGGTAAAGCAAAGTGGGAGCTGGACGGGAACGAGTTCTGCCCTATTAAACGAGTGCCGCTCTATTAAACGGGTGCCAATTTCAGTGGGATTAACCAGGTAATCAGATCTAACACAAGCGGAGTAGGTACACATATCAAATGGCGCAACAACAACAACAATCACAAGCACAACAACTATGGGGTGGTCGTTTCGGCTCCGCTGAGGGCAAAACAAGTGAATGTTTAGCCAAGCTGAATTGTAGTCTTCCACTCGATTCACGCTTCTACGCCGAAGACATCGATGGAAGCATTGCCTATGCTGAAGCTTTAGCGCGTGCCAATTTGCTCACAATCAAGGAGGCAGCCGACATTGGTGCTGGTTTGGAGCTGGTACGCCAAGAGTGGCAGCAAGGCACTTTGCAATTTCTGCCCAGCGATGAAGATGTGCACACCGTGAATGAACGTCGTCTAACCGAACTGATCGGAGATTTGGGTAAACGTTTGCATACGGGACGTAGTAGGAATGATCAGGTGGTGACCGATATGAAGCTTTGGTTACGTCGTGGTATACGCGAGACTGTGGGCGGTTTGCGTGCTGTGATTGAGGCGGCATTGGTGCAGGCCACTCAGAATTTGGGCACTCTAATGCCGGGCTATACACATTTACAACGCGCGCAACCTGTACAATTCTCGCATTGGATGCTTTCACATGCTTTTGCATTGCAAGCGGATTGTCAACGCTTGTTGGAGTTGCGTGAGCGTGCGAATTTATTGCCTTTGGGTAGTGGCGCTTTGGCGGGTAATCCTTTGGGTATTGATCGTGAATGGTTGGCGAAGCGTTTGGGTTTTGCTGGTGTGACGCCGAATAGCATGTATGCAGTGGGTGATCGTGATTTTGTGGGTGAGTAAGGAAGAGAAAAGGAGGAAATGTAATGAAGAGAAAGGGTACGAGGAAAGAAGTACAAGGGGAAGAGTGGGTCAGTGCAATGATAAAAATCACTTATGCGATGTATTTTCCAGTGTTTAAAAACTGCAGTCGGAATTAGCAAAAGTCGTGAAATGTTTGATTTTATTTGATTTTGATTTTGACGATTTTGCCTGATTTTGATTTTGCGCTGATTTCATATTGCTCAAAATCAAAAGCGGCCTGATTTCAAAATGAACAATTTTGCCTGATTTTCATTTTGTGCTGATTTCATATTGCTCAAAATCAAAAGCGGCCTGATTTCAAAATGAACGATTTTGCCTGATTTTGATTTTGCGCTGATTTCATATTGCTCAAAATCAAAAGCGGCCTGATTTCAAAATGAACAATTTTGCCTGATTTTCATTTTGTGCTGATTTCATATTGCTCAAAATCAAAAGCGGCCTGATTTCAAAATGAACGATATTGCCTGATTTTGATTTTGCGCTGATTTCATATTGCTCAAAATGAAAAGCAGCCAAATATCAAAATTAGCGATTTTGCCTGATTTTCATTTTGTGCTAATTTTGATTTTGTGCTAATTTCATATTGCTAAAATCAAAATCAGCCAAATATCAAAATCAATGCTTTCACAGTTTTGCTATTTACGCTTACATGAACACATGTGTGTATGTAAGGTAAGTGTACCTATTTCCGTACTATTAAGGCATATACACGTTCAAAGTAATATTTTAGTCGACAGAAAAACACTTGAAGTCTAAAATTGACTTTTACTGATGCAGAAAAAATATATTGTCATAAAAAATTAATAATATTTAAAAAAGAGCAACAGAAAGTATTTTTGTGCTTTTTTCGAAAAACATATTTTGTTCCCAATTCCGTCCGAAAATTTTGTTCGGTTCCCAATTCTGTACGAAAGCGTTCCTATTTCCGTTCTAAACTATAAAAACCCGTTTCTGCTCAAATTTTAGACATTTTGTGTAAAATAAAAAATGTAAATTTACATAAAAAGTATAAGCATATATTTATATAAAAAATTAACACAAAATTTATAGCGAAAGGCCTCCAAAATATTAATTGGGTGTTACTTACTTACTTACTTACTTACTTAATTGGTACGTAACCGTCTATACGATTTTGGCCGAGTCCAACATAATACGCCAGCTATTTCTGTTCCGTGCAGCGTGGCGCCATTTGGGAATACCTAGGGAGTCAGCATCACTGTCCATCTGATCTTCCCAACGCAGTGGAGGTCTCCCCTTTCTTCTGCGTTCAGCGGGTTTCGACAGGAATACTTTCTGGGCCGGAGCACCTTCGTCCATTCTCACGACATGACCTGCCCAACGCAGCCGCTGGATCTTTATTCGCTGAACAATGTCGATGTCTGTGTAAAGCTCGTACAGCTCATCGTTAAATCTCCGTCGATACTCGCCCCCACCAACGCGCAAAGGTCCATAAATCCTCCGAAGAACTTTCCTCTCGAATACTCCAAGCGCCATCTCATCTGCTTGTGCTATAGTCCATGCTTCTGCGCCGCACATGAGGACTGGAACGATGAGTGTCCTGTAGAGTGTGATTTTGGTTCGTCAAGGGAGGACTTTACTTTTCAATTGCCTAATTAGTCCGAAGTAGGATTTATTGGCAAGAGTGATTCTTCGTTGGATTTCAGTGCTGACATTATTTTTGGTGTTAATGCTGGTTCCCAAATAGACGAAGTCCTTAACAGTTTCAAATTTGTAGCTATCAACAGTTACGTGGCTGCCCAGGCGTGCTGTTTCTTTGTGTGATGACAGGAGGTATTTCGTCTTATCCTCGTTGACCGCCAAACCCATTTTCTTAGCCTCTTTATCCAGCTTGGAGAAGGCAGAACATACGTCGCGCGTGTTAGTGCCAACGATGTCGATATCATCGGCGTACGCCAGCAGTTGCACACTCTTGTGGTATAAGATGTTTCCTGCATGGTGGAGTTCTGCAGCTCGTATTATCTCTTCCAGCATCAAGTTGAAAAAAAAATATTAAAACGAAAGTCGCTTACTGCGTTCATCTAAATAAAAAAAATTTTAGATATGAACTTAAATATATATGTATACTTAGGAATCAAAAATTTTAAGTTAAAATTGAATCGCTTGTAGCGTCTCAGTTATTAAAAATAGCACAGCACTATTAAACTAATTATAATAATTATTATTTAAATTGAGATCAGTTACTTAAAATGTTGCTCTTTTGTTTATTGGCTGAGGCGATTTAATTTTTTTTTAATAATTTCTTCCTCTTCATAATCATAAACTTAACATTTTATAAGCCAATTATGCATTTACATATGTAAGTATATAGCTAAAATATTTATAATTAAATATTTTTTTTATATTTAAATAATACAACTATTATTCTCTTTGAAATAAATTGCCGAAGTTTATGGCTCTAGAAACGGTCGTAATTTTGAATTAAGTGTAGCACGGAAATAGGCCATAAGAATATATGTAAAATTTACAATTTAATGTAATTCCAAAATCCTTATAAATTATATTTCGTATATAAAAAAAACAAAGGTAAAACATGAAGCAACAAATGTTCCTAATTTCGTACCTAGCACGCAAAATAGTACATATGTACATATAACGGAATTGAGAACATACGTAAAATACTTGATCCTATTTCCGTCCTATGCAACCTTTCTTCAGCAACTATAAAAATTTAAATTTTTTTTTAGAAAAATCCGTAATCGTAACATTTTATAAGCCAATTATGCATTTATATACATAAAATATTTATAAATATACGAATTTTCAAATATTTAAACAATTCAATTTTTGCGTAATATTCCCTAATTTGTAATAAATTGCCAAACTTTATGGCTCTAGAAACGGTCGCAATTTTGCATTAAGTGTAGCACGGAAATAGGCCATAAGAATATATGTAAAATTTACAATTTAATGCAATTTTTAAGTTTTTACGAATTCTATTTCGTATATCAAAAAAAAGATAAAACAGAATGCTCCAAATGTTCCTAATTCCGTACTTAGCACGCAAAAAAGTATACCTCTAAATGATGTTGTACCCATTTCCGTCCTATTTTTAAATTAATATTTTAAACAACTTATCTATTCTTTAGTAGTTTCAACGTATACATTTACACAAAAAAACTTAAAATTTTCAATATGTAAAAATAAAATAGTATATATACTTACCAAATAATTATTAAGCCCTTATAAACTTTTTATCAAGCCCTTAGCAATTTCGCGAACACTATTCACTGACACATGCGTTAACTCCACGTTTGATGATTAACTCATATTTTAATGCAAATTTTGTTTAAATTAGTTTTTCTTGGAGGCTACCAAGTACAATATTTGGCAGCTTGAACAATTTTGATAAAATTCGTAGCTTTTTTATTCGAAAATATTACCACATATTCTTATTTTTCCATTTTAAACTTTTTTTCCCCAAAATAGCACGGAAATAGGTACTAGCACGGAAATGGGTACACTTACCTTACGTAATTTCTTACCCTCTGCATTACCCCTGTAGGAAATTTAATTAATTTTAAATCGCTTTATAAAGTGTTTAATGGGAAGTGAAGCTGAAAAACGGTAACCAAAAAATGGAAAAAACAATCTTGGCATACTTAGATCTGAAAACATGTGTTTACATATAAATATGTACATATACAAGAAACTGTCCCGCGCTGCATTTGTTTAAAGCTACTTTAAAATTAGTTGAATATAAATCACTTTTTAATATATTTATTTTTGCAACTAACTTTTTTTTCCGTGAGGGACGTTTGTATACATACATATGTATGTATACGCATGTAAGCGTAAATAGCAAAACTGTGAAAGCATTGATTTTGATATTTGGCTGCTTTTGATTTTAGCAATATGAAATTAGCACAAAATCAAAATTAGCAGAAAATGAAAATCAGGTAAAATCGCTAATATTGATATTTGGCTGCTTTTCATTTTGAGCAATATGAAATCAACGCAAAATCAAAATCAGGCAAAATCGTTCATTTTGAAATCAGGCCGCTTTTGATTTTGAGCAATATGAAATCAGCGCAAAATGAAAATCAGGCAAATTCGCTAATTTTGATATTTGGCTGCTTTTGATTTTGAGCAATATGAAATCAAAACTTTCGGGGGGTATCTTGGTGGCTACAACAACAACAACAAGGAGGAGGAGTTGCACTTTTTGCATATATTTCAAAAGGAACTTTTCTCCGTCGGATACACTCCATTGGGAGCCGTTAGGAAGTCCTAATGGAGCACCATGCGTACTCCTCTAGTTGGCTGGGATATACATACGTATTTTATCGATCTTTTGTTTGTTCTTAAGGAATAGCGAATTTTTGCTTATACGATCTTATTTCGCGATAAGCGGCGTCTTTTTTTTTATCATGGAAATGGCGCTAATGCAGGACAATCTAAACAGGGTTAGTCGCCGGGGACTTGCGGGACGTAATGGAAAAAGCTTCAAGCCTGCCAAAATGCTGCTTTAAGGGCCGCAACAGGCTGCCTCCTATTGTCGCCGTTGCTCCACCTAGTACACCTTGAAACTGAAGTGCTGCCAGTTGAGGAACACAGCAATATGCTAAATAACCAGTTCCTTCTGGGATGTCACAACCTCGCTCAACTAGAGCTTCCCCCCGGCACTTCAGAAGTCACCTTCCCGACCTCTCCAAGGAGGTCAATAAATATATTAAACAGCCATTGTATCCAACAGTATATAGGCAGGCCTTTAACAATATACCCAAATAAGTTGTTTCGAAATACATCTCCGTCCGTCCGTCCGTCCGTCCGTCCGTCCGTCCTATGTTGTTCTAAGAGACCAACCGCCCCAGTTGCATAAGAGGGGTTGGAATTTCCCAGGGAAAATCGAGTAACCCTATCGCAACTAAGATCAAGTTACTGTAGCAGACTCAACTCCTACAGGACCAGGCTAGATCCCAACATACCAAATGAATGTCCTGCATGTGGAGAGACGCCGCATGACACACAACATCTTTTCGCATGCCCTTCAAAACCCACTCACTAGGAACCACTGTCCTTATGGACTAGCCTAAAGAAAGCTGTAACTTTCCTGGGCCTTCCACTAAGTGAGTCTGATGACAATTTGTGAGCAAAACTGATAGTCTTAGCAGGGCTTAGTACTGCCGTCAGGATAGCCCTACAAACTTACATATCCAACAACACTAAGCATCCCTATAGATCTACCCCACTGAAGCTGCAAATTTCTTCGTCCTTCCGTTAGGTGGGATTGATGACAATTCGTGACGAAGTCCATCGACTAAGCAAAGTCAGGTTAGGTTAGACTTGTACAGTCAACAACCTCTTTGATACTATGTAGGTGCTCTCTGCTATGCTCTCAGCTGATCTGCTATGAGCCAAGGATATTGTGGCTTATTCTATAAATGGCTCCACAGAATGCTCTGCATTTTCATCAGTCTTATCACAGAACCGGCATATGATGCTGTCTTAAATGTCAAGTCTCTATCTCCAGAAATCCAGGCCGGAAGTTTGATAAAATACCTGCCGAGATCAGAAATCGAATCCAAACCCTCTTGTATGATAGGTAAACATCTGTTTCTTCGTTATTACATGATGATTGTTTGAATGGAAAATAAGAAGAGGGAACAGTTGTAGGGAGAAGGGAGTTGGTAGCCCTAGTATTTTACTCATTTTATCTTATCCATATTTTATGTACAGTTGACTTCATTTATTGCTGCTCATTGGCTAGCCTACATCTCTCACGTCTGGCTGAGGATTTAATATTGTATGCGAGCAAAGAATTTGATTTCATAAAAATAGCTGATGCCTTCTCAACAGGCAGCAGTTTAATGCCACAGAAGCGTAATCCCGATAGTTTGGAATTGGTACGTGGAATTTCGGGAAGCATTTGTGCATCTTTGAGTGGTAAGTTGACATATTTAAAAGCTTTAAGGCAGCCTAACGATGTGATCTCTAACAAGAGATCTTCGGTCACTTCCATCTGAAGTACTTTTAGGCACATTTTCTGAACTTAAGCGCATTTTTAACATCCCTTTCCATAGGTATCATGATGACTATCAAGGGTACGCCATCCACTTACAATAAAGATCTCCAATTCGATAAGCAATATGCCTTTGATGCTTTCGATCGTCTACAAGATGCGCTCACCGTAGTTGAGGGCGTAATAAGCACAATGCAACTAAATCAGGAGAGTATGGAGGCGGCATTAAGTCCAGATATGTTGGCTACCGATTGGGTGAGTAAAAGGGACTTTTTCGGGAAGAAATAGAGGCATAAGTATAACAATCAACTAATCCAACTTCTCTTTCTAGGCCTACTATTTGGTACGCAAAGGTGTACCATTCCGTCAAGCACATCACTACATCGGCGAAGTCGTCGCTTATGCTGAAAAGCAGGGACTTGAACTTACCGATATTTCATTAGAAGTTTTACAATCAATTTGTAAACATTTCGATATGGATATCGTACAAGAGATAGACTATGGAGCGAATGTGGAGAAGTATGATGTAAGCGGTGGTACGGCCACGAATGCGATCGAAGTGCAATTAAAGACGTTGCAGGCATATGTTAAGACACTTAAAGATTTGTAATGAAAAGAAAAGGCATGAGTGAAAAAAATAAAAAAAGTGTTTTTTATTTGTTATGTGAAACGGCTTTTAATAAGCGATAAGAGGATTTGACGTGTTAGTTAGAGGTTCAATGAGTAACAGTTGTACCTACGCCATAGGTCCAAATAGGTTTTATTATGGCAGAGTATAACAGGAGTTTGTTGTCGAATGATAGCTGCAAGTTTCGATTCATCAGCCAATAAAGATTCCTTTGTATTATACCAAGAGCTTCTCGTATGGTGAATATGTGCGTTCTCCCTTTTGGTTGGCAGTCGAGGTACATACCAGGGACTTTGTTACATAACTTTGCGTTATGTCAATACCATTGAGTTTTACGGATGGGCAAGTGTTACGTCTAGTGGTAAACGTCAGTTGGATAGATTTTGACTCATTGACTTTATGCGTCAGTCTTTCAGCCAGTGGGTAATTTTATTTAAACTTCTTTGAAGCTTGAGTGAGACCAAGTTAGGGTTATTGTCTGCAGCAAGTACGGCAGTATCATCGGCAAAATTGCCGATAGTAACTCCTTTTGCTATTGGGAGGTCATACGTGTAAAGTAGTTACAGTATTTGGCACATTACACTGCCTTGCAGGATGCCTGCTTAGCTCCGAAGAGCTTAAACTGATCTACCCCTTGTTTGACGAAAAAGTAGCGATTTTTCAGATAAGATTGTATAAATAGAAAGTAGTTTGTTTTATAGAGGAGTCCGTCATGCCATATGCGATCAAAAGCTAACTTCCAACAATTTTGAGACGATGGGCAGCAGATTAGTGACTCTGTAAAACGCTTCCTGGTTTCAGAATCATTTTCATTTGGGCCACTTTCCATTGAGGGAGAATGAATTCAGTTATTAAGTACTGCATAAAACAGTTGAAAGAACATATAACTCTCTTTCTGGGGTAATATCTATGTACCCATCCACAATAATCCTAATCCTGCGTGGAACACCTTTCCACGTTGGCGGTCTTCGGCCGCGCTTTACAAAAATAACCCTCAATCGGCAGAATTTTTTTTCTGAGGTAGAATCTATAGACTCAATCCACAATACTTTTTCATTCCAAATTTTCTTTTTCTTAATTATTTTGCAAAATTCAGAAAATAGTGGGTGGTTTTTCAAACGCAAATATCTACACCTTTTTCAGTTAATATTCAGAAAGTTACAGTTTATATTCAGAAAATTACAATTGATATTCAGAAAGTTATAATTCATATTCAGAATTTTCATTTCATATTCAGAAAGTTGAAATTCATATTCAGAATTTCCATTTCATATTCAGAAAATTAGAATTGATATTCAGAAAATTACAGTTTATATTCAGAAATTTAAAATTGATATTCAGAAAAATATAATTGATATTCAGAAATTCCATTTGATATTCAGAAAGTTGCAGTTAATATTCGGAAAATTACAATTGATATTCAGAAAGTTACAATTGATATTCAGAATGTTTCAGTTCATATTCAGATAGTTACAATTCATATTCAGAATGTTCATTTCATATTCAGAAAGTTACAATTGATATTCAGAAAATTAAAATTCATATTCAGAAAATTACAATTGATATTCAGAAAATTTCAATTGATATTCAGAAAATTAAAATTGATATTCAGAAAATTAAAATTGATATTCAGAAAATTACAATTGATATTCAGAAAATAAAATGTGAATGTAATTTTATATTGTACATATACATATGTGCTGCTCATGGCAATTCCCAAGCTCTGCGCAATATGCAGAACTTCAATTTATGGCAAGTATTTGAAACTTGAGCAAGGTTTTTCAGAACCTTTTTTAACAATTCATTTTTTTTTTTCTTTTTTTCCAGACACCGAAGATATTGAAAGGAGCACTTGCAAGTCTTACTCCTTGATGGACAGGGAGCGCATTGTCAATGCCGCTAACAAAGGGGAGGATTAGCTAACCCTAGCCAAATCGCTGGGCATCGCCTACAAAACGGCCTACACTTGGGCTGTAAGTGGAAGACTGGAAAAACAAAGTGCCTTACCCTCCGCCAAATACTTAACATTATTTTTTTACACTTTCTACATACATATGTATATTGTTACTATGTAAATATTTTGCGTTGTATGAAAATAAAGAAATACAATGTTCGTTGACGTGTTTATTTTTGGAAAGGTTTTTCATTTCTGACTCTCCTTCACCCCGGGACTGTCTTCTTCATCCTCTTCCTTTCCCTCCAGGTCCAATCAGATTTTCCAAAAGTCCGACATATGTACATAAAGCCTGCATTCATGTGAAGCTGTACAATGCATCCAACATGTTAGATTTTCCTTGAATGCAACGTATAAAAAAATACCTGAACAACTTTCTGAATATCAATTTTAATTTTCTGAATATTTATTGTAATTTTCTGAATATGAATTTTAATTTTCTGAATATCAATTTTAATTTTCTGAATATCAATTTCAATTTTCTGAATATCAATTGTAATTTTCTGAATATCAATTGCAATTTTCTGAATATGAATTGTAACTTTCTGAATATGAAATGAAGCTTCTGAATATGAATTGTAACTTTCTGAATATGAAATGTAAATTTCTGAATATCAATTGTAATTTTCTGAATATGAAATGGAAATTCTGAATATAAACTGTAACTTTCTGAATATTAACTGTAATTTTCTGAATATTAATTTTAATTTTCTGAATATCAATTGTAGTTTTCTGAATATCAATTGTAATTTCCTGAATATGAACTGCAACTTTCTGAATATGAAATGGAAATTCTGAATATGAATTGTAATTTTCTGAATATGAAATGGAAATTCTGAATATGAATTTTAATTTTCTGAATATCAATTGCAACTTTCTGAATATAAACTGAAAAAGGTGTAGTAAATCATTAATATTTTATTAAAAAATTAAATATGCATTTTTTTATCAGACCTCCTTGAACGTTGCCTGTGAATTTCATAAAAAAAATCTTGGTAATTATAGAAGTTACAATCACGGTTCGGCAAAGGAAAGCTTAGCCAAGAGATTCATAATTATGAGTCCACACCTAATGGATCTTATTTAGCCTCATAAGTTGTATGAAATTAGGCCCATATCGGGTGATCACCTTAAGAACAGAAATACATACATTTTTGGACTTCAAAATGAGCTCACAATGAGTGTGAACGCTCCGGTTTAAGATTCCTATTTGACTCTTATGATTGCGAATGTTTGCTGGAATTTTAGCTCTTTCCGAGTCTGATCGTTCAGCGAATGGGCTGGGGGTGTTACCATTAAAATAAAATAGAATCTGAGACACACATGATAATCAGTTGTGATTGCACTTCTGATCCCATTGCTACCACTACAATGTCTTCAATAACAGAATTTGCGTACATACCGGCATTATCTGCATGCTGTAAACGCTTTAAATACATATGTATAAATAATACGCTTTTGCTTATCTTTATTACTAAAACTGGTTGACAAAACTCTTCTTGTTTTTTTTTTGAATGAGCAAAACTTGTTTATACACATGTATATGATATGGTGTGTATTTAATTTACTTAATTAATTTAGATCAGGGCTGCTCACCTCATAGGCACTCAAAGCACAATTGTTTTTGTTTTGTACCGAATCATAGGCACAGATACATATTTTCACTTCAAATATGAAAATAAAATTTTCTTTGCACTGCCATAAGCACTGAGATATAAAAAAAATTTTATATGTATGTGCCTATGATTCATCCCAGCAGAATTTGAGGTAAGGAGGTGCATATTCAGTAGAATATTCATTATGAAAAATGCCCTGAAACTAAGTTCAAAATTCATTGCTGAAAAAACAACTGAACACGCAGTGAAGACATCAGGTGTACTGAAATACATGCTATGGAAGTTCTCCCTGCGTATTCAGGCCTTTTTTCCTACAGAAACTCTCCCTTCTCGTTCAGCAGTTTTTAGGTAGTTGATTTTCGACGCCACCTTTATATAAAAACGAAAGGGAAATTTCAGATTTTAGAACTACATCTCTACTGAATATTCAGTAGGAAATATGTGCTGTTTTCCAGCTGATAAATACTGCAGGGATATTGAATGTGCAGAGCAAAGGCACTTTGTATAGGAGCTCGAGCACTGCCGTAAGAAATCGAAGTTTAGAATAACAAATGTGTAATGAAAAAAAAAATTCAAAAAATGAAAGCACTGTAAAAAATTTGTATTCAAAAAATTTTCATATAAAAAATAAAAAAAAATTGTATGTATGTGATACTATCATTTGAAAATAAATTGTAAAATAATATTTTATTGGAATTCATGAAAAAGTTTAAATGAGCAAAAAAATTTTTCAGTGCATATACAAAATTTGTAGATGTATTGAGTTTTGTACTTTCAATACGAGAGCGTTGAGCAGCCCTGATTTAGATAATAAGAGTTTAGTAAAACTTTATTTTACTTTTTAAACAATGCACTTCTCCTGTAAATATTTATAAATATATATATACGTGCATATTATGTACATACATAGGACTGATAACATTCTACAATTACTACAAAAATTAAGTACTTTTCTGATACATATACATATTTTATAGTGGTGTTTTTTGGATTAAGAGCATTTGGTAAAAGCCGCATTTACATACATACAAATATTTTTTACCGTAATAAAATTAAAAAAAAAATTAAAATTAAAATAAAATAAAATAAAATACAATAAATTTCCATTTTTAGGCACTTTAAGTGTTGCTTGTCTGCTTAGATTTCACTACTTTTTTTTACTCCCTTTTTAATTCCTTTTTGAATTTCAATTTACGCTGGGACTACTAGACGTATACGTAATGGGATCTTGTTCCATATAACGTTCAGCATGTTTCAATTGTGTATAACCATTGATGGCTGAGTTGGTGGGTGGTGTCACTTTGCCACCCGAAATCAATACACCCAAACTTTGTTGTAGCTGCCAGCGACGAGCATCACGTATGGATTTGTTACGACGCAGCGTTTTGGCCAACATGAAGGCGCACAGCACGCCGAGGATCTGGAAGGCAGAGGAAAAATGAAGTTAGTTAAAAATTGAGTATGAAAGCAGATGGCAATTTTTTGTAGCGCTTAAATTGCAGCTGCCAGAAGAGAAGATATCTAGGTACCAGAACAGAATATATCTAGCCTAAGTATAACCCACCTGCACAAAAGCCACCGTTGTTGCACCCGTCGAAATCAACATTGTACTCTGCGATATGATAAAGTTCATGCGTGGCAAGCAACCGCTGTTATACAACATATCACACGTATCACTGCCATAACTGGGGAATTCCTCACAGCACGATGCTGGCAATGCAATTTTATCTGCTTTGGTGGTATTGCGTACTTTCCAATCGGCGGGACCATAGACACCGCAGCAGCCGAGCTAAAAAGTGTGGCAGGAAAATTAAACAAAGAAAAAAATTGACGCTACCCCAAAATTACAACAACTTACAGTGCCCTGCATAAAGTCCACACCAGCCTGCACATACTCATTGTCATCATAAGTCGCCATCGATTCATTCATTGTACGTATTAACATGCTGTTCACTTGCGTTTGCATAACAAAAGCGGCAATGGCAGCGGCGACTTCCAGCAGAAAGACCAAGAATAAACTGAAGCCATACTGGAAAATAAAAGAGATATTTATTATTTAAAAACTAATTGAACCTTAACTAGGCAATAGTTGCCAGAATATCCCTATAAGTCTCCTCAACGGCTTACCAAATTAATGAGCATTACACTCTCTCTGATCGCACCATAAGCGCCGAGCGTAGCCACGAACAGCAAAATAAAACCGATTGCAATGAGTAAAGCTGGCGGCGAATCAAAATGACCGTCTATGAATTGATGAAAATCGCCAAAGATTGCTTGTATTGTTGAGCCAACCATAATGAGCAACATTGCAGTTAGCTATAGTGATAGATAGAGAGTTGTAGAGTTGACAAAAGAGATAAATAAATATAAATTAATTTATCTACAAAAAAAACTTTTAATTTCAGTTCAGAAACTATTAAATTAAAAACTTCTAAACATGCCTAAGCGACTTATTTGATTAGGTTAGGCAAGATTTAAATGGCCGTTACAACTCCTCCTGAAATCAGCTGGAGATTAAGATGAAAGTGACCACGACATTTACATATATTGATTTCCAGCACTTGAAATATGCTGTTTATAAACAGAGTCCCCAGTCATTGTCTCTGAAACAACGGTATCTAAGGCATCCATAGCCTCTTTGCATATTTTAGGATAAAGCAGTGTTTAGAGCAGACCCCGGTAAAATTATGAGAGAGATCGTATGGGATAACGTAGAGCGATTTGCGCTACCTTTGTTGAAACATGTGTGATGTGTCTCATTTACCCACATGCGTCAAAATGCCGGGGTCTGGTCTAGAGAGCACGAATGCCTTTTAACGGAGATATTTCTCACCTCCTTAGAGTGTCTAAGGGACCTCTCCTTATTTCTAGATCTAGCCAAAATTTCGTTGACAAATCAATCGAATATCAGGATGTTCTATGCTTTTGAAAGCTTCTCGAAATTGTCGAATATTCTTGTAAATATTTCTCTGAGAGAACAAGCATGAAATCATGCCAAAAATCTTTTTCTCTATTACTCACTCACTTTCTATTATTATTAAAATCCCCTCTTCTAAACCTAACTATGTTGTCTCTTTGCATTCCATCTGAAAATTTAGTTTAGTTAGTTAAAATTGTGTTTATAAAGTTTTTTTTTTTGTATTAAAGACTAGCAAATGTAACACGATGACACTTTAGTACATCAATATGCATTAGAAGAAAAATTTTAGGTGGAAGGTTTTGGTGCGTTTATCAATATATTATAATGTTTTTTTTTGCTCTTTCGGCTCTCTAAATCTAATTAGCTAAAATATCACTTCAAATTATATGCTCTACGCGATTTATTAGCTACCAAGTCTTCTTGTGCGTCAGCAATGCCAATCGTTATCAAGTTCTAAAATTAAATCTCTCTCTAATTGATTAATTATTTACTTAGTGTCTGCACGAATGAAGAATTTTGCACAAATTAACGATTTGGATAAGGATCTATAAAGTACCTACTTCGTTTTAGCAAAAGAGTGTGATAAATATATATTTAGGGGATTCACAACCTGTTATATTACGTCATATCGTTATAAGTCATAATATTTTGCTGTTGCATTCTATGCTGTTTGTGTACCTACTAAATGAATACAACTCTGCACGATATGTTTTTGGGTCGTTGTATTTGATCAGCTGTTTTTGTTTACTTCTTCACAGAGCTTCGGAAAAGATTTTTATAACTATTTCCGTACAATATTTTAATATGACATATGACTTTATGACACTTTGTGAATCCCCTAACTATATATTTGCAGTGAGAGGTAGATAAGCTTTTATGTGGGGAATGAAAAAATTAACTTTTCTTATTAAATTTTGTACTTGTTAAACTTAAGAAAAAAATGCATCACTTTTTCATAGAGTATTATTATTTATGACTGTAAAGTTTACATATTTCATAATTATGAAATATGTATGTCATTGTGAAGGAAATCAGAGATGGTCATATCATGGCTACAAAGCGGTTTACACTGTAAACTTTACAGTCATAAATAATAATACTTTATGAAAAAGTGATGCATTTTTTTCTTAAGTTTAACAAGTACAAAATTTAATAAAAAAAGTAACATTTTTCATTCCCCACTTAAAAGCTTTCACTGTCTAACGCAACATAAGGTAATGCGAATGTAAAGGTCATAAAGAAACGTATATATGTAAGAGCGCTGTTGAAGGTAATTTGAATTATTATTATTCAAATTACTTTTCTATTAGTTTTGCATAAAAATTGTCTTTTTAAACTCTTTACTATACCGGCCGCCCACTTTTATGATTGTTATGCATTAGTATATGCGCATATATACATTAGGGCAGTCCTTACTTCCGCTATCAACACCGCGTCAGCACTACTATGTATAGTTAAGTAGTCCACTTTCATGTAGGGCTATGTAAATTTTTCATATTAAGGGCCTTTTCACATTACTCGGTACGACATCGGATCGACATTCTTTGCTCGGTATTTTCAGCTTACCGAAACAATTCCGCGTTGCTGTGTTTTTCACACTTATGGGAATACTTTCGGTGCGTAATCGGCAGAAAATAGGAAAACAAACATCGAAATTTGCAAAACAAAATTTTTAACTTCAACAAATGACTCAATAATAACAATAATGTCTTCTAGCGAAGACGAAGACATTATAACTTGCTACATTTATAACCGAAACGAGTTTTTTAGTGACTTTGTTCTTCTTCTTTTATTACGACGCAAAAATGTATGCAGTAATTCCTCAAATTTTACTGACCGGTCTTACCGCGTTGCGGTATACCGAAATTAATCCGCTCCGATTTCATGTATGCAACACTAATGTGAAAGTGCCAATTGAAATACATGTGCTCAGTAAGGTTTCGTATACTTTCGGTAAAAACAAAAAATGTCGATCCGATACCGCACCGAGTAATGTGAAAGCGCTCTAAGTAAGCCACAAATTAGAAAAAAAATCACTACGGTACCAAGCTCTATTTTTATTGCTATTTTTCAGAATACGAAAGGATTTTAGAATAAATTCTGAATGGAAATTACCTATACAACTTTAAATATTTCACATAATCATGTTTGAAAGTGGGCTAGTGGGTTGAAGATGTGACATACACATGTGTGTATGAATTTTGGTTCAATTTGTAAGCGATTAGGGCTTATCGCGCAGGCGTCAAAGTTCAACCCTATGAAGCCTTTAAAAAATTTAAATTTTGTTTCATCTAAGGCACAAAACCGGTACTACTATCGTAGATCCTGATTGAATAATTTGAGTTGCCATATGGTAAACTAAAATTACCACATTTCCAATCGAGATGAAAATTTTAATGTGGTATCTTTTCCCGTATTACGGCGGGTTTAAACTGCGAAAATATCATTAATTCAATTTAAGGAGCACCCTAATGCACATTTGTACCTACATATCGCACGTTTTATGGAATAGGGATTTAACTCTGGGAAAACGCAAATAAAGTTTTATAATTTCAAATAGTTTCCTTCTACGGCTAACTACAAAATCACTTTTATTTCCGCCATTTTTATCTTTTTGAATATTTTATAAGACTAGACTCAAAGGCACTACCCAGTTATTGAAATATATGGCAAAATCCCAGAAATCGAAAATTTCGAGTTAAATCCCTATTCCATAAAACGGGCGATATGTATATAAAGGTAACATAAATGTATGTACGTTGGTTCATGACAAGGTGCTCTACAAATTGCTATCAGTAAGTCAATAAACAGCACATTAGTTCGTATGTATTTTACATATACGTACATTAGACCGGACGATTTGTATGGAGGGAAATTAATCGCTTAATTGGGATTCCTCTCATTTTTCTAAGTAGAAAACTATTCCACGACATTTGCCTAAAATTAATTTTGATGTTCTGGAGTTTGGTTTTTACGGGCCAAGAAAATCGAAAATAGAAAATCGCCAAAAAATTAACCAGGCCAATATGCACCTCAACCAGAATTTTATATTAAATCTAAATATGAAATCAGAATTCAGATGCTTTATGTAGTCGTTTTCTAGGTGTAGCCTGATTTCCGATTTTGGGGGCTGAATGCCGGCAATTAAGCTTTATTTGGCCAATGGCTCCACTTAATCCAGTATGTCTCTTTAACGCATTGAGCTTGTAGTGACACCAAACGAAATAAAATTAAATTTCCTGTACATGGCTCCTATGACATTTTTATCTAGGTCTTATAGTTTCTCAAATATTTTTTCAATTTTTTACGTAAATTTGAAGAAAAAATTGATTTTGTCAGGCAAGATTTTTAAAACAAACGTTTTTATACTCAGCTGTACTAGTACACAGAGTATTATAGTTTTAATCACATAACGGTGGATTGTAACAGAATGAAATAATCGAGATAGATATAGACTTATATATATCAAAATGATCAGGGTGAAAAGAGAAATCGATTGAGCCATGTCCGTCCGTCCGTCCGTCCGTCCGTCCGTCCGTCCGTCCGTCTGTCCGTCCGTCCGTCCGTCCGTCCGTCTGTAAACACTCTAACTCGCGCAAAAATTGAGATATTTTGATGAAATTTGGAACGCAAGTTGGTATCGAGACTGGGACGGTTGGTATTGAAAATGGGCGAAATCGGACCATGACCACGCCCACTTTTCCTATATAGAAAAAATCGGAAATTTGGTATCTCAGCCACTAATATAGCTAGAGTTTTAAAATTTTACCCACGTATTGAGCTCGGGCCCTTATGAAGAAATTTGATGAAGTTTTGGAAAATGGGCGGTGCCACGCCCACTTATTAAGGGTCAAACATTGAAAGTTTTATATGTCATAACTCAGAAACCGTTGAAGATATATCGATGAAATTTGGTACGCGTAATTTGCTTACATAGACAAATGTTTTGACGAAAAATTATCAAAATCGGTTTACGGCCACGCCCACTTTTATATATGTGTATTATAAAGTGACCTAATAAAACCATTTTAAGCGATATCTCTGTCAAATATAAAGATCTATCATTGAAATTTTGTCGCATGAGTCCAACTATGGACATAAAACAAAAAACACAAAAATTTTGGAATATGGGCGGTGCCACGCCCACTTATTAAGGGGCAGACATTGAAAGTTTTATGAGTCATAACTCAGAAACCGTTGAAGATATATCGATGAAATTCGGTACGCGTAATATAATTACTTAGTCAAATGTTTTGGCGAAAAATTATCAAAATCGGTTGACGGCCACGCCCACTTTTATATATAGGAAATATAAGGGGGCCTAATAAAAACATTTTAAGCGATATCTCTGTCAAATATAAAGATCAATCACTGAGATTTTGTGGCAGGAGTCCAACTATGGACATAAAACAAAAACTACAAAAATTTTGGAAAATGGGCGGTGCCACGCCCACTTATTAAGGAGCGAATATTGAAAGTTTAATAAGCCATAACTCAGAAACCGTTAAAGATATATCGATGAAATCTGGTACGCGTGATATATTTACTTAGCCAAATGTGTGGACGAAAAATTACCAAAATCGGTTGACGACCGCGCCCACTTTTATATATGTGTATTATAAAGTGACCTAATAAAACCATTTTAAGCGATATCTATGTGAAATATAAAGATAATTCATTGAAATTTTGTGACATGAGTTTTACAATAGACCGGAAACAAAAAATAAAAAAGTTTGGAAAATGGGCGTGGCACCGCCTCTTTTTAGACAAAGGGATATATGAGATTTCTTAGCCTTTAACTCGACAAATAATTGAGATATTATGACGAAACTTGGTTTATACACTTTTATAACATGTGTTAATAGACACGCAAAAATGTATTGAAATCGGTTTATGACCACGCCTACTTTTTAACAAAGATATTTCTGGAACACCCTTTTGGAATTTGTAACGTGAAGTCTTTGTAACTAAAAGTCATAGAGGGATGAAATTTTGCACTAACAATAATATTTGTATGCTTATTTGGATGATTGATATAAATTTTGAAAATGGGCGTGGCTGCGCCCTGTTTATGCAGCACTCGTTTCATATAAAATACACCCTATATCGAACAAACGCAAACAGCTGAGTATCTAATGTTCGATTGCACTCGAACTTAGGCTTCCTTACTTGTTACCTATAGTTTTACTTGTTTACGTGAAGCTCCATTCAATTGGCAAAAAGATAAACTATCAACGAAGAAAATCCATGGTAAAATGGAAAATTTATAGGCGATCAAGTAAATACAGCCAAGTCGCGCAATCCCACTATACGGGTACATTCTTAGAATTAAAAGTATAATGACGTTCAGAGTATTTTTTGGGTGTAGATATATAGGAACAGCATTTTAATATATTAATTTATCTTCCGGGTATAGAAGAACTAGAATGCAATCTTTTTTCTTTAGCGAAAAATCACGGTATGGGATCGCTATGTTATAGTCACCCGATATCGATGATTTTCGCTGTAAGCAGTTTGTGCACAATATATGCTCCAAATACAAAATTTTAGAGTTTTAGCTACATAAATGGAAGAGTTATTTCCCACAACGTTCCTAGACTTATGCTGCTTGACAGTTGTTTTTTTTTTTTTTTTGCTACCAGTAGTACCCTATGGCGTAGTACCCAAGGTTACTTACCTTGAGTTTTCTTAGAGTTGAATAAAGTAGTAATCGCTCCGGCCTAATGTATATACATTAGAGTGGCCCTTAAGCCTATGGGAAAAATTTTTGTTTTACCTTTTTGAGACGTTACCCCCTGAAATGGTTTCATGTACGAAGAAAATATTCCCCGTTTAATATTTGCTCGATTGATCAACGTTAACCTGTGTCACAATGTGTTGAAGTAATGAACCAAGGGTTATATGGTTCGGTGGACGTTTATATTGGACGAATTCTCTTATATTTTTGAATTGTAGTAGATTACAAGGTCGTTATTTATTAGACTCCACAAATAAGTTATTTATAAACAAAATATACTGATATTATATATTGAAGTACTGAAATGTCATGGATCCTTATTTACTCATGAATACATACAAACAATTTAAGAAAATTTAAATTTTTAATTCATATTTTTCATGTAATCGTACATACATATTTATATGGGAAATTTTAAAAATAAGAAATACAATTCAGAACTTTAATTCTCTAGAAAGTCCAAGGAAAGCATTTGCGAAGCAGTGAAATAACTCCCACATAAAAGGAATTAAATAACTCCCAAAGAAGGAAATGAAATAAGTTCCAACATAATGCGAGTTTATTTAATTTAACGAGCACAGACCCAGGTTATATTTATTTTTTATTTTCATAACGAAATAAGTCCTATTTTGTATGAAAATATTTGCCGTTTTTTCATTTTTTTGGGTTACTTTATTTGGGAGTTATTTCACTGCGCCAGCGTTTGATGCTGATAATTTAGGTATTTTTTCTATAACACTTTCCAACAGCACTTTTGAGCAAGCTAATTCTTACACATAATGAAATACCAATATCCACATAGTAAAACCCCCAAACAATTGCAATAGCTGTAACTTTGTAGACTACTTTAACCCTCTAACACCCCGACAATGAGGGCGCTTTTACTCCTTTTTTAGAAAGTCCGCAAAAAATATTATATCGAAGGTCGTTAGAGGGTTAAATAGTTATAGAAAATTGTTCGCCATAGAATTTTACTAAGTATTCACAGACAAAAGAACCTAAATACCACAGTCCAGGGACCTTGGGACGTGATTTTTGTGACAACTTGGGACTTTTCTTACTATTTTTTTTATATCAGAATTCAACTAAAATGATGTGCAAATGTAGAAAATTGGAAACTTTTAATATCCTAAGTGCCTCTTCCGATGAAATTCTTACAAAATGACTCAAGGAAGATGAATGGGAAACCGACATTGAGGACTCTATTTTGAATAGTGCTGGCCGTCCCGATATTATATTTGTGAAACATTTTCACACGGTAGTTACGCTAACTACGCGTAAAGTAACCATGATATGGAAACAAACTTTCCCAATGCCGACAGATACTCACTTTTGCTATGTTTGTAAAAAACTAATTTGTCTCACATGTGCTAAAAAGGTACCTATGTGTGGTATGTGCTTCAGTTAACTGACTTCCCCAGTTGCACGTTTTAAAATTATTGTAAAGGAAGAAAAGAAAATAGACTACGATTTTAAATTAATACATAACTCTTAAGTGAAATGTTTGATTTTTTTGTTGTACGATGTTGCTTTATATGTAAGAACCAAAATTTAATGTCATCTACATACGTACATACATCTTCTACGATTCTTGTTAGTCAAGCAATTGTAACGGTAAAAAAGTATTTTGATTAATTTTATGCAAGTTTAAACTTGTAAACATCTCAGAGTTGGGTTTTCGGGTATACCTACGCACATACATATATTTATCGCGGCATAGCCAAAAGCAGCGCTTACTAAAAGTGATGTTGGTAATTTTTCAACTTCAACTCGCTGTGGCACGGGTTAGAGTTGTTTAATCGGGCCAAAATTTTCAGGGTATTATTTTTTTATTAAACGAGAACATATCAGGGGGTAACACCTGCAAATTTCCGACTTTCGAAAATAAGGGCCACTGTAATATACATATATATACATATACCTACATGCATAAAAATAAATACACATGTGTGTTAGTACACATTCGTGATCGTAGATATACAACGTAGTTACATACTAGGGATTCCAATTTTTTCGATTTTTACGATCCCGGGATGTTCGAGATTTTATTTTATAATCCCGGGATCCCGGGATTTATCCAGCGATTTGGACTTTAATTACACAGGCCGAAAAGATTTCCAAAAAACTTTTCTAAAAGATTTCGGTGCGCTGATTCTGAATCTGAAGTCGGATTTTCGGTAATATGTGTAGGTTTTGAGATATTCATGTCCAAAGAGGCGAAAAATGCGATTTTTTGCTATATTCACTGCTCAATCTGTTAATAATATTATATTATTATATTATAATCTGTTAATTTACTTACTTTCATTAAAAGATGATTGCAGCTATTGAAAGAACGATCATTTCTCTTGAAAACAGCGCTTTGCTTTTTCGGGTATCTTATTCAGATATCTACGTTGTCTTCAAAAGAAATGATCGTGCTTCCAATAAATGTAATCAGTTTTTAATGAAAGTCAGTAATTTTAAAAATATTGAGGAGTGAATATGGCCACAAACTGCGTTTTCGCCTCTTTGGACATGAATCTCTCAAAAACTACACCGAAATCCTTTTGAAACGTAGAATTCTATTTCTGTTACAAAAATTTTTCGACCAGTATTATTTTCCCACATTTGGGGTTGAAAAAAGGAAATACATTTTTAGAGAAACGCTACAACTTTAAAATGCAAAGAAAAAATAGATTTTTATTGCCATTTTTTATTATTTCATTAGTAACAAAATAAAGTAGGAATGTAAAATCATTCGTATTATTTAATAATACCTAAGAGTTACTTTAAAAAACACAACCAACAACGAAAATTACATACATTTGGTGAACAAAACATTTGCCTTTGCAGTTGGTACTTTTAGGATATTAATATTATTATTAATTGATAATTTCGAATAGAAATTTTTTTAGAATTTAACGACGCACGTTGTTTAAGCGAATATTTCCAAGCTTGTCGAAAAATTCAGAAAATTAATGCAACTTCTGAATAGATAAATATGAATTCCGAGTATGCAGCTGCGTATTTAATTTTAGTAGAGTGTTGTAAGACTATCAAGTCTAATTAAAATTTTGTTTCCATTTTCTTCCATTATTTACTTTCGTTGTGGAAAAAATTCAAAAAACATTTGAGAAATAAATGACCAAAAATCAGGAAATAGAAATTATCAAATGAATTTTGCCACAAGCTAAAAGCTTTAAAAATAGCAAAGGTACGTTTCCTTACAACGCGTACTTCAACACAAAAAATTTAATTATTAAAAAAAAATCAAAAATTTTAATTTGACTAATGGACTTTTTTATTCTAGCAAAAATGTCGCACTTTCTTCCGGCTGTCACATTTTTTTGTTCCCTCCACACAGACTCGACACTTTTTTAGGGATGTTTGTTCTATTGACAAAATATAAAACTGGCCCGACTACAGGCAACATTTTCTGCTCTTAGCACAACTAAAAGGTTGCATTATTTTTGTTTCATTCATCACATGAAAAATGCAACACTTTAATAGGGACACATATTGATAATGCTGCAATGTAATAATGCAACATTTTCATTCAGAATAGGAAATCTGTTAGTATACAGATCAGAGACCAATAAAAATTATATAAAATATAACTTTTCTTTGCTTTAATAGCGGAAAATTCTCTATTTATCTTATCCCGAAAATCCCGGGATAAAATTCTAGCTATCCCGGGATTTTCGGGGTGTCAGAAAGAGCGGGATCCCGGGATTGGAATCCCTAGTACATACATACATACATACCTATAATTTACTCTTATCAATAATGCAGGAGTGTGAGTCATTTCCCAGATTGTTTTTGAACACAAAAATATGTAATTAAATTGAGGGAAAAATCGATAATTTCATGAAAAGGTAGCAAATATGGCGAAATTATATTTATGCTAAGTAAATGCATAAAATGTAAAAGAGAGATAGCGAAAATGTGTAAAACAAGGAAAGAAAAGAAAAACTAATAAAAATATTAATTAACCCTTAACATGTTTCTTGTATATTTTTTCCCCTCTCCCTTCACTTTACTTACCGCAAACATAAAGCTAACTATGATCAGCATAAATTTTGCACAACGCATGCTGGAATTTAATTGATCGCGCGCCATTTTGATAGTTGAATTTGTTATGTAAATAAAATTGCTGAATCACTTCCTCGAATAGGACCGCCTACGTGTCGGAAAATGTCGTTTAGCTGCGAGAAATTTAAGAATAAGAGTTTTTTAATTTTTTATTAAGTAGTTGTTCTGTCTAATGTTTTATTTGATGTTCTATTAATATTTAATTCGCTATTAATTTAAAAGCATGTCTACACGGTAAGTAATTTATTTTAATTCTCGCAATTCACTCTCACAACCCTCATTTACCATTGAATTAGCTGACGAATGATGCTTAAAACTACACAAAGTTTTGAGAGTGAACTCTCTCAATCGAAGGGGATTCGCTTTTCAAGTTTGATCTACGTTTAATTATCCCACGAATCACGCTAAAATCAGTGCTGCCTCTGATTTCTATTCGAAATCGTATACTTGAAAGGAAAAACAAGAATTATAGCTGACAAACTAAATAACGAATGACGTGTAGACGTGCCAAATTACGAACGATTTATCGAATTACTCGAAGCGCCAATTACGTGTCATGCTCATATAATAGACATGCTATAAGATATTGTAATACACTTGCGAGAATAGAACTTTAACGAGTTTTAGGCCGAGCTTCTCTCTTAATTAGCGATGTATTCCTTAACGTTTTTTCAAGAAATTGGCAGGCTATGCAGTTTTATGTCAGCTACAAATAGCAAACGCATTTTTCGTGGAAAAAATGCGCTCGTATAGTATGCCAAGCACTGCCGAGGGGTGACCACTTTTTTTTAGGAAAACGAAAAAAATTTCAAAGAAAATGCCACAAATTGGACGAGAAGCTTTGCCTAAAAGCTCATTAATTAGCGCAAGAATGTTTCTTTTTTTTATTTTTCTTATTTAATTTTAAATTTTTGTTCTTGATTTATTTTACTTTATTTTTTCATTTTTTTATTTTTTATTATTTTATTTTATTTTATTCTATTTTATTTTATTCTATTTTATTTTATTTTAGTTTATTTTGTTTTATTTTATTTTATTTTATTTTATTTTACTTTATTTTATTCTTTTTTATTTTTATTTTTTTTAATTTTTTCATTTTCTTAATTTTTTTTTTGTTTTTTATTATTATTTATGTTTTTTATTTTTCTTTTTACTTTTCACTTTCTTTTCTACGTCTTACTCGTACACATCAATTTTTACATTCATTTATTGTTTTTTTTTTATTGTTATTATTTACAATCCATTTCTTTGTTATTCTAATTCTAGCTTGTTAGCAAGGTAATCTACTTTATTGCTATTGCTATTGTTTTTGTTGTTATTACCGTTAACACAATTGCTTTTTGCGTTTCGCTTTACTTTATTACTTATCCACCTCACCGTTTCAAAGTCGCTTCAATACTGAGGAGCTGGAAAAGCTTAACAAGCAGTGCAAGTAATATCGCTTTAACTATAACGGTGTATAATATGTATATATTATATATGTATGCACATACTTAAGTATGTACATATGTATCTACTATACTTTTATGAAGGTAAATAGGTATGGGTACATACTCATACTGGGACGCTACCTTGCCCGCCCAACTCTTGACTAAACGATATTTGCTTACCTTTCGATTTTCTGTTTGCTCTACCTTCAGCTAGACATAAGTATGACATGTTCATATACATATGTGCATATGTATGTATGTACATATGTACAAAATTCTTATTAACTCACCTTGTTTTTACTCAATTTTTTGCTCCTCCAAATCATTGTTGCTGTTTGCGTTTATAGTCATTTTAGCGGTCTTATCACTTTGTTAAACTTTTGTGATAACAAAACTTCATAACCGCCTAAGTGAAACTTTCATAACCGCCTAATTGAAACTTTCATAATCGCCTATGCCAAAATTGAGATTTGGCAAACTGCAACTTCTGACGCCCAGCTCTATCGATACATACCAGAAATTTGGTCTTTAGCAAGCTTGGAAAACTCTATATGTGTTTCCTTCTAATGTTCTTCTTTTCAGCTCTGATGCCGTAGTTGGGTAGATAGGGTCGAAAAAAAATGTTGTAAAAGTCCGCCCCTAAATTTGAAGCTTATGTTGAGAGGGTCAAGGGACACAAAAAAAAAAATTTTTTGACCCCGCGAAATACCGCCGAAATTGTTTTTTTCTTGTAACTTTGTTATTTGTCATGAAGTTTGAAGCACTTTCATTTTGGTAAAACATAGAGGATAATTCATGGACATAACGGCTTCATGGATAAACGGCTTCAGAGCTCAAAAGAGCATTAGAAGGAAGTGTAGAGCTGCAAAATATGAAAATAATGACGTATCAATTTTAAAAATCGGAAGAAAAATAACAAAGTTACAATAAAAAAACGATTTCGGCGGTATTTCGCGGGATCAAAAAAAAATTTATTTTTTGTGTCCCTTAACCCTCTCAATATAAGCTTCAAATTTAGGGGCGGACTTTTGCAACTTTTTTTTTCGTATGGGGACCAACCCTATCTAGTAGTTGGGCGTCAGGAATTCAATTTTAAAATTTGGCACAAATTTTGGTTAGGTGGTTATGAAAGGCTCACTTAGGCGATATGTATGCTTGTGTATCTACACGTATATATTGTGTTATCTAGTGTGTGTGTAGTGCTGAAAGTGGTGGAAGGGGAGCAATGCGATAGGCGTACATTTAAAGATAAGATTTCACAATATTTGTACACGTATGTACTTGTTTGAAGCGAAAATGTTAAGAATTCTTGATAAGATAAAAACTAACGTACCGCAAAATGTTCGTTTATTTAACGAATATTCTTGTTAGTTCACTTGATTGGCGAAGCTCAAGTATTTAGATGCACTTTTTCTTCATACTCTTTTTCTGCCTTTCGTTTTAGCTTAATTTTCTTTCATATAAGATCTTTGGTTTCATCATCCCTCTCTCTTCGACCAATCCGCCTGAGAGATTGATATACTTTATTATGAAATGCCGGAAAATCGTTCCACACATTCCACACTACATTATATTCCTACCCTGTCGGAAAAGTAAGCAACCAAAAAGAAGGAAGTTGAAAAATATGTCAGCGGAGAAAGATGTAGTAAATTAATGAGTTTATATGAGGTTCGCTTCAATTTTGCCTGCATTTGTCAATAAAAATTTCCCACTTGAATTGTTTTCTTTCCCCTTCATTGTATCTGTACCGTAACGGAACTATATCAATATTTCGGCTGTGTGACGACGCGTCGATATATTCTCACCTGCCTTTTAGCTGGTGACATGTGTGGAACGTATTAATGTGACGTCAATTTGATCGACAATTTTCGAGATTTTGTAACAGAAACTCACTTCTGGTCTCCCTAATGCTTGCCTTGGTTAACCTACAAAAGGGTTCTAGACCACGGAATGCTAAAACTGAAACTTGTTTTGCAAGCCAGTCGGGATTTTCGATGTCATGGTGGCTTTTGTATTCCGGAACCCATTTCAATAACGGTTTATTTTCTGACTCCTAGCAAGTTCAGTACTGTTAGATATACGTCTACAAGCTGTGATGTGATTGTAGGGCTTTTAAGCAAGGCTGCACAACGATATCAACAAAAATATTTTGTTTTGTTGAATATCAAATAAAAATTATTGAAATTATTTCGTTTCGTTGATTATCAAAAAAAATTATCAAAATTATTTTGTTTTGTTGATTATCGAAAACAAAATAATAATAAAAATTTGTTTCGGTCTTACGGCTTCATTTTACTTTGAATTTTTATTAACGTTATTTTTTTTGATAATTTTTTTTGTTGGCTACCGAAACAAAATTTTTTCAATATTTGTTTTTTGTTAATCAACAAAACGAAATTTTTTTCATACTTTTTTTTGATAATTATCAAAACAGTATTTTTTTGTTCAGCACTTAACGTTAAAATTTTTCAAAGTTGAATTGAAAACAAAATATTTTTTCGGTTATTGATAAAAAATAACGTTAATGTGCAGCCCTGCTTTTAAGGCTGTCTGAATGTCAGAAATAATATTACAACTCGAAGAAAATCCACCTCGTATGCTTTCTCTGGCACAAATTTTCATTGCATGACTGTCGGTTTGAAAGATAGTTCGGTACACGGAGAAATTATATTGACGTCACATCCATATATATGGATAATAATATCTGATCCATAAACTATATAAACTATGGGTGTCATATCCATATAATTGGTATCATTTAAAAAAAAAATTAGAGGATTCACAGCCTGTCATATTACGTCATATCGTCATAAGTCATAATTAGGGCATGGAATTTCATGTACTAAAAAATAAAAAATATGCGCATAAAAAATGCAACAAAAACTGAGAAATATGCATGAAAAATCAAAAAATGCATTAATTCAAATTTTTTCAACTTCAGATAATTCATGTTTATTGAAGTTACAATAGTTAAATAAATTAGGTACAAACATTTTTTAATTCAATTTTGCTCTTACGTTGTACGTTTATGTAGAACGCTAGAAAAATCAAATACGCACCACGCTAAACAAGTCTGTGATACTTGTCATATTTCTAATCGTTGTTATTCAGCGATACACAAATTGTGTAAGTCCAAAATATTTACATGAACAGAAATTTTTTTTTTTCATTTCGAAATTTGTTAATTTTTTGTTTTTTGTCTCTCCTACAGTGTTTGAAACAAGGACTTACAAAATTTGCACTCTAAGCTAGCAATATGTATGTATGTTTTTATAGATATGTACATAAATTCAGTCTTGAACATTTCATAATTTGTAAAGGTTAATCCTTATTTAACGATTCATTAGCATACACAATGAAATATTTTTTCATATTCTCAAAAAGAAAACTTTGCCGAAAAAAGCTCTTATACATAGAAAACGAACGTTCTACATCCACAGAGGTAATAGTAGCATGTTTGAAAACGGCTCTTTGTCGACAGGTATGCACCGTATCGAAAAATACTAATAATAGCCGTGTTCACACGAAACTCTATTCGCCGTCGGATGACTGTTATGCATGAATTTCGTTTGTATAAAACTGTCAACTAGCAAATTACAAAAATAGGCAATATAATGCGAAATATGTAATAAAAAAATGCAAACAACGCAAAATATGTAAAAATATGCATATATGACCAAAATATGCAAAATATGCAAAAACATTTGAATGCCATTTTTAAGACAATTTCCCGATTCGCAAAGATTGTTTATTTATTTTGCTCTACCTAAATCTAAGAAAAACATGTATTTGCATAGATTTCCATGCCCTAGTCATAATATTTTCTTGTTGCATTCTATGCTGTATGTGTAGTAAATAAATACAACTCTTCACGATATATTTTTGGGTCGTGGTATTTGATCAACTGTTTTTGTTTACTTCACAGGGCTTCGGAAAAGTGATTTACAATTATTTCCGTACAATATTTTAATATGACATACGACTTTATTACACTATGTGAATCCCCTAAATGTGTACTATATAAAGAAATAATAGCATCCACTATATAGATATATAGTTTATGGATCAGACATGATTATAATATATCTGTGGCAATTTGCAATAACCGCTTAAGTCGAAAAATAAGATTTCGAGATAAATTGATTTTTATATGCGAAGGCGTTTCTTAACAAATCATAAAAGTCGATTAAAAACTATGGACGCAAAATCAATGAGCCATCCACAATGTTACGATCAAATTTTGTAAATAAAACAAGATGTCATGAAGAAATTTTATTAAATATATGCATCTACTTTGGCTGTTATAGCAAGTTTAATATACCTCTGTTGTAAGTTAAGCCTAGATGTTTTTATTTATATCTTTTGATTGAATTAAGTTATAAGCATGGGGGTTTTACAGAAATATAGAGTTTTAACAGGAGAATGACGTGGTATACATAACTCGAAATCTTCCTAAGTCGACTTAAGCGGTTATTGCTTGTGACCACAGATATATGTATGAATGTAACACCGACATAGTTTTTGCCGAGTAGTTACCGCTTGAAATTCAGTATTTGTCTGTTTAATAGTTGAGATCTCTGTATAATCTGGCAACACTGGCAAGACTTTGCAGTTTGGCATATTATCAAAATGAAATAAAGCGTCAGTAATTGATGAGAGCTTTTACGAAAAGGAGCATCTTATTATATGGAGCGAACAATCTCAATGTTTCTAGGTATCCCAAGCCTTGTATTTAACAGTAGATAAAGGATCTTGTATGATCACTAGGGCAACCAAATATATGCAATGTCATATTTTTTCTGATTCGTTCTATTGAAAAACTTAATTTATAAATTTGTTTCTAGAGAAAAACAAGTGGTTGACGTATATTTTTTAGAGCATATTTTATCATATTTTAATAATGACAGAATATTTTACTTGTAAATGCATATTTTGTCATATTTTACATCTTTGAGGAAAATCATAGGCCCGGTTTCGCCAACCGGTCTCAACTTAGTTAAGCCGATTTTTTTGCGTTTTCAGTTTCACCATGCAACTGAGCTAAGTCACAAGTTAGTCAGCTTTTGTCTTGACTAAAAATAAACTAAGAATTTGAGTCGCTTTAGCAAATTCAACAACCAAAAGAGCGAATTTGACAAAAAATGAGCAAATACAGCAACCAAAACAACCAAAAAAAAACAGTATTTGCCATAAAAGCTGGCAGGGTTGCTGGTTGCAAAACTATTTTCTTAGACTAGTTGGTGAAACCCAAAAGTAAGTTAGCCCCAAATCTGGGCTAACTTAAGTCAAAACTTAGTTTTAGCTTTAGTCACGTTGGTGAATCCGGGCCATATTATTTCTGCTAAGTTATAAAAAAATTTCAGAATTGGTGCGCAAAAATGCAACCATGTCCTTGGACATCTTTCGATTTAATTATCGAACTATCGAAACATTTATGCAAATCTCATTTTATAACGGCACTTGAAAAATTTCACTTGTTTTTGCATTCTCTGGTTTTGTTTTTTGTTAGCGTTTTCTTATTTTAAGAAACGGTAAGTGCTTGTTGAAATAAAGATTGAAAATATATACATTTATGTATGTACATATCCAAATTCTTACAGATAATGCCAAAAGCTAAACAAACTATTTCGGGAAAGCTGAAGCAGATCGTTAAGGAATTTACCGATCTTCAAACTGACGGTGAGGTGCTGATTTGCAAGTTATGCAGCAAGACCGTATTATTCAAGAAAACATTTCTTGTAAAGCAGCATGTGCAGAGTGAAAAGTACATCAAACTCAAACGATCAGTAAATTTGCCACAATCACAAAGCTTTGTAGCGAATAGCTTGACACCGTCATATGTCGAATTCGCAAAGGATTTGTGTAAAGCATTTGTATGTGCAGATATACCCTTATATAAAATAAGTAACATAAATCTAGTGCAGTTTTTTGACAAATGGGTTTCCCAGAAAATACCATGTGAGACAAGCCATAGAACTACTTATGTTAAGCAACTATATAGCAATACTATGGAAAAGATGCAATCGCTATTAAAAGACCACTTTATTTGGATTGCGATTGATGAAACTACAGATTCTGCAAATATGTGGCAAATGTTATAGTCGGAATTTTACATGAAAACTTTAATATATCTAAGCAAAAGTTTCTTTTGAACGTTGCAGTATTGGAAGCTGCAAATCAAAAAACAATTGCTCGGCTTTTCGATGAATCTGTGAAGCTTTTGGGAGAAGGCTCCAATAGAGATTATATTCTTTTATTTCTAACAGATGTGCATTTTTGCAATTTTCTGGGGCGTATTTTTGATTTATATGTCATATTTTATTGGCATATTTTGCCTTTTTTGTGGCATGTTTTAATTTTTTTGAAGCATATTGTTGGTTGCCCTAATGATCACATTTCGTCTACTATCAAATAAAAATTTAATAGAATACTAGTTTTCATACATAAATAATTTTACCTA
The DNA here is from genome assembly GCA_960531455.1 of Urophora cardui. Taxonomy (NCBI): domain Eukaryota; kingdom Metazoa; phylum Arthropoda; class Insecta; order Diptera; family Tephritidae; genus Urophora; species Urophora cardui. The sequence goes on along the minus strand of OY482674.1, from coordinate 115,578,659 downwards.
ATGCCTTTCTACAAAACACTCACTGTTCTCATAAAATGGAACACACACGTGTAAACACTTAATTAGCATACGAAAATTTGCATATGTAAAATACTTACATATATATATATAAATTACTTATATTTATAAAAAAATTACATTTTATGTATAGAGTACATTTCCATATACATACATAGTATGAAATACATAGCTTGAACATTTCGCAAACTGCGCCTGTTTTAACGTTTACTTTTTATTGCTCTAGTTATAAATAAATAAGTAACTACATACGTAGATATGCATGTACACATGTGTACATATGTATAAGTATGTATCTGATTTACTTAAATACCGCAATTCGCCGACACAGACGAGCACTTGAATTAACAATTATTTTGTTTTTGTATGATATATATGTATGTAATATATAATCTTAAGTGATTTGTTTTCATTAAATCGGTTATATCATGCATATAAGTTTTGAAATTCTCTAATTTATTGTCTATATAATGCCTATAACTCTAACGAATTTTAGGCCGAACTTCTCGCTCGTTTCGTGGTATGTTCCTTAATTTTTTTCCACTGAATTAGTTCCATCTACAGTTTTATGCCGACTTTGAAAGGCAGATGAAATTTTTTGGAATACATACAAATAATTGGGATTTTATTTAATAATAAGAATCGAAAGAAAAGTAACTATAGTATAATTATGATTACATTCAAAAGAGGTTTTGTAATATCATTCCAAAAATGTAAACCCTATTCTATTGTCGCATATGTATGACAGCTCTCATGCTAATAAACTTTTACATGCTTAGATTCAGTCGTTTGTATAAAAAAAGTACAATTTGAACCCATTTAAGCCAATTATTCGCCTATAACACTTAATCAACCAATGACTAATTGTTAGATTTATTTACTAGATTAGTTCTAGCAAGATAATTTCAAGCAGTGGCGTTCGCGATATACTTACGAGTACAAGTGGGGCTAAGTAGAAAACTATATACGCGAACTGGTAGGAAATAAGCGAAAGCTGTAGTTTTTGATAGTCTGCGTAAGATATTTTCATATACATACTTATGCATGTGTTAACATTGCTTGCGAAGTTATAATAACTTGAAAAATGAAGAACGCTCCAATGGCCGCAATAGATCTTGTCTTTGATACGTAATATATATAACTACCTCACATATAAAGTTCTGCTGGTAATTTAAGTGTGTTTCCAAGACCTTTCTTTCTCAACTTTAATGGACCTTTTTCCCACAAAGAAAAATTACAAAACCTCTATGAATGTTTCTATCAATCTACCGATGTCTAATTCTATATATCAAGCTGTTATAAAATCACTTCAATGCAGTAATAATCCACCACTGGTAGGTTGATGTCGACAAGGCCGTATTTAGGGGGGGGGGGGGGGTTTGGGTGTTTGAACCCCCCACGAAATTCTGGCAGATAAATTTTACTTCTATCATATTCAAAGCTATATGTTGAAAACACTAGTTTACAAATAAATAATTTGAGAAAATACCAAGAATTTCAGGTACAGGGGAGGGCTGATATGAACCTGCTGAGGTCAAAACCATTTTCTTATGGTTAAGGTTTTGAGATAACGTAATTTTGAGTTTTTTTTTTGGTTACAACTTCAATCAAAAATTCTTTTCGCTGAAGTTACAAATACCCGCAAACCGTATTTACTCCGTTCGAAAGATAATTAAAGTACGCTTCTAACGACATACCACTTATAAATTAAATTATGTTACATACATTTTCTAAAATTTAAGCATATTTTCTTATAACTGCATAAAGTCATTGCATGGCTGAAAATTCATTACTCGGGTTATATAAGTGTCTGAATTATAACATTTTGAGTGTTTTTCGAAAGATCCCATATATGGGAAGTGTGCGTTGTTATAATCCGATTTCACCTATTTTCAATACTAAACTTTCAAAGTCAACATTTTATTGACTTTTTGCGATTATTGAAAAAATTTGGTTTTTATTGGGGAGAAGTTGTAAAAATCAGGAAAGTTTTATTCTTTTTAAAATTATTCTGTTTTATTGCAATCATTTTAAGCGTAATATTAAAAAGATCCGATGAAGACTTTATTTTTCGCGATTTTTTTTCAAGTGAAACAAAAAGGATGTTTTATGGTCGAAAAACTCGGCTAGGTGACCCAACTATATGAAATCGACTTCACAGATCAAAGGACATTAGAGGGAAATATAAAGGCTTCCCAAGCACTGTTTGCCAGCATACTCGTAACACCAACAGTCTCAAAAAATAAGCTGTTGCTGTTCTGCGAAAGTTATCATAATTTTTGAGAACTTTTGAATTTCGATTTCCTTTGAAAATATCTGAAGTCGAAGCACAGAACAGTCGAATATATTTGTTTGTTTTTTTTTTGTGCCGTTGCTTTACTGTGTAATTTCAAACAGATCAGACGACAGTAAAGCACAGATAAACAGAATTTTAGTTTTAAGTGCGGCCTTTTAAAATTGTTTTTTGTACATTACAATTTCAATTGTGTTCCCATAAATTAAAAAAAAAAAACAATAACAACAGTGCTGTAAAAACTCGAAATTATGTTTGCCCTTTGCTGTGCTGTACAAATTTCCACAACTCAGCAACAGTCGACTATAATTTTTTGAAACTTTTCAGTACAGTAGAAAATTTTACTTTTTATACTTCTGCTGCGCTGTTTAGTTTTTAATTTTCAATGGAAATGAAAAAAAAAATAGTTGAAAATAATTTCAAACCCTTCTCAAAGACTAAAATAATGACATATCTATGAATTTTAAAAATCGGATGTCAAATAACAAAGTTGCAAAAAAACAAGTAAGGAAGCCTAAGTTCGAGTGGAATCGAACATTAGATACTCAGCTGTATGCTTTCATTGTTTGTTTGCGTTTGATGGAAACACGGTGTACTTTATATAAAGCGAGTGCTGCATAAAGTGGGCGTAGCCACGCCCATTTTCTAAATTTTTATCAGTCATCCAACTAAGCTTATGAATATTATTCTTTGTGTAAAATTTCATCCCTTTATGAGTTATAAAGATGTCACGTTACAAATTCTCAAAGGGTGTTCCAGAAATATCTTTGTTAAAAAGTAGGCGTGGTCATAAACCGATTTCAATAAATTTTTGCGTGTCTATTAACACAAGCTATAAAAGTGTATAAACCAAGTTTCGTCATAATATCTCAATTATTTGTCGAGTTATGGGCTCCGAAATCTCGTTGATTCCTTTGTCTGAAAAGAGGCGGTGCCACGCCCATTTTCCGAAATTTTTATATTTTTTGTTTCCGATCTATTGTAGAACTCATGCCACAAAATTTCAATGAATTATCTTTATATTTGACAAAGATATCACTTAAAATGTTTTTATTAGGCCACTTTATGATACCCATATATAAAAGTGGGCGTGGTCGTCAACCGATTCCGCTAAAATTTTGAACATGTATTACTACAAGTAGTGAAAGTGTATACACCAAGTTTCGTCATAATATATCGATTATTTGTCGAGTTATGGGCTCAGAAATCTCGTATATTCCTGCTTCTAAAAGGAGGCGGTGCCACGCCCATTTTCCAAAATTTTTGTATTTTTGTTTTATGTCCATAGTTGGACACCTTGCATAAAATTTCAATGATATATCTTTATATTTGACAGAGATATCGCTTAAAATGTTTTTATTAGGTCACTTTACAATACCCATATATAAAAGTGGGCGTGGCCCTCAACCGATTTCGGAAATTTTTCGTCCAAATATTTGACTAAGTAAGTATATCACGCATACCAAATTTCATCGATATATCTTCAACGGTTTCTGATTTATGACTCATAAAACTTTCAATGTTTGCCCCTTAATAAGTGGGCGTGGCACCGCCCATTTTCCAAAATTTTTGTATTTTTTGTTTTATGTCCATAGTTGGACACCTTGCATAAAATTTCAATGATATATCTTTATATTTGACAGAGATATCGCTTAAAATGTTTTTATTAGGCACTTTATAATACCCATATATAAAAGTGGGCGTGGTCATCAACCGATTTTGGCAATTTTTCGTCCAAACATTTGCCTATGTAAGTATATCACGCCTATCAAATTTCATTGATATATCTTCAACGGTTTCTGAGTTATGACTCATAAAACTTCCAATGTTTGCCCCTTACTAAGTGGGCGTGGCACCGCCCATTTTCCAAAATTTCACCATATTTCTTCATAAGAGCCTGAGCTTAATACGTGTGTGAAATTTTATCACTCTAGCTCTATTAGTGACTGAGATACAAAATTTCCGATTTTTACTATATAGGGGAGATGGGCGTGGTCATGGTCCGATTTCGCCCATTTTCAATACCATCCGTTCCTGTCTTGATACCAACTTACATTTCAAATTTCATCAAAATATCTCAATTTTTGCGCGAGTTATCGTGCGCAAAGACGGACAGATGGACAGACCGACAGACGGACGGACATGGCTCAATCGATTTCTCTTTTCACCCTGATCATTTCGATATATATAAGTCTATCTATCTCGATTATTTCATTCTGTTACAATCCACCGTTAGGAAATCAAAACTATAATACTCTGTGTACTAGTACAGCTGAGTATAAAAACAAGTTAGAGTCAATATAAGCTAAAAATCTTGAGGCGGACTTTTACAGCCACAAATCCACAACGATGAAACCCCCCACGAAATAAATTCCTGGCTACGGCCCTGGATGTCGACACCTAAGCTACAGGCGTGCAAAAACAGCGCCCTAAGGACTTCCACGGGGGGAGTGCCACATAATCCCCAAAAAACAAAATCCCCAACGCACAAAATCCCCAAAATCAAAATCCCCAAATTCAAAATCCTTAAAATCAAAATTCCCAAACACGAAATCCCCACATTTTTTCGGGGATGGCGTCACAAAATCCCCAAAAGATGACTAAATAAACAACGTTGAAGATCATATTTAAAAAACCGCATGCCGAGTCTTATCTGAGCTCTGATACGTAATAACATATATGTATACATACATATAAAATTCATATATATCCCTGCAAAAATTCGGAGTACTCCATTCGCTAATCCATGGAGTTCTCGCTAATAATGTCGAAAAAAATGTCGAATTTTAATTTACCGAAATAAAAAAGTCGCAAAATGTCGAAAAATGTAGAAAATGTGGAAAAATACTTGGCGTGTTTTTTCTTTATTTTCGGTAGGTGGGTCGGCTTCGATATAATGCGCCCTACGGCGAAGGCCGCTTGAGCTGAAGTGTGTACTACGCATAAGGACATCACCGCCGCGGTTATGGCACACGACCGGACTTGGATGACGTAGCCCTGGGTTATTTTTTATAAGCGCGGCGGAAGGCCGCCTGTGCAAAAACGTTTTCTACTCAAAAGTACTGTGGATTGCTGTATACGTTTTATACCAGAAAGAGAATTCTGCCGGCTGAGGGTTATTTTTTTAAAGCGCGGCCAAAGGCCGCCAATGCAAAAAAGTTTTCTACTGGCGCACAATTTACACATCATTAATTTGACATTATTTCGATATTTTTTCCGACATTTCGTACCCAACCCTATGTAAACATGTAATCATAAGTTATTGGGCCGTATTAATAAAAACCAAGCAAGATGAATTTATTAATAAACATTTGTGAAATCATCACGTATACAATTTCTTTTGAGTTTCAGTTTGAGAAATAATGTCCAATGTAGAATTCTCATATTCTGTGTGGGAGTGCCAAACAATCCCCAAAAAAACAAAATCCCCAACGCACAAAATCCCCAAAAAAAAAAAATCCCCAAAATCAAAATCCCCAAAATCAAAATCCTTAAAATCAAAATCCCCAAACACGAAATCCCCACATTTTTTCGGGGATAGCGTCACAAAATCCCCAAAAGATGACTAAATAAACAACGTTGAAGGTCATATTTAAAAAACCGCATGCCGAGTCTTATCTGAGCTCTGATACGTAATAACAAATATGTATACATACATATAAAATACATATATATCCCTGCAAAAATTCGGAGCACCCCATTCGCTAATCCATGGAGTTCTCGCTAATAATGTCGAAAAAAATGTCGAATTTTAATTTACCGAAATAAAAAAGTCGCAAATTGTCGAAAAATGTAGAAAATGTGGAAAAATACTTGGCGTGTTTTTCTTTATTATCGGTAGGTGGGTCGGCTCCGATATAATGCGCCCTAGGGGGTATCTAAGAGATTCCATATTTTATAAAAAATATGTTCATCCAAATAAATTAAATGAATAAATAAAGGCGAAGGCGGCTTGCGCTGAAGTGTGTACTACGCATAAGGACATCACCGCCACGGTTATGGCACACGACCGGACTTGGATGGCGTAGCCCAGGGTTATTTTTTATAAGCGCGGCGGAAGGCCGCCAGTGCAAAAACGTTTTCTACTCAAAAGTACTGTGGATTGCTGTATACGTTTTATACCAGAAAGAGAATTCTGCCGGCTGATGGTTATTTTTTTAAAGCGCGCACATTTTACACATCATTAATTTGACATTATTTCGATATTTTTTTTCGACATTTCGTACCCAACCCTATGTAAATATGTAATCATAAGTTATTGGGCCGTATTAATAAAAACTAAGCAAGATGAATTTATTAATAAACATTTGTGAAATCATCACGTATACAATTTCTTTTGAGTTTCAGTTTGAGAAATAATGTCCAATGTAGAATTCTCATATTCTGTGTGAAATAAATTAAAATTAGGTTAGAAATCGCGGCGATTTCTAACCTAATTTTAATTTATTTCACACAGAATATGGGGATTTTGTGTTTGGGGATTTTGATTTTAAGGATTTTGATTTTGGGGATTTTCATTTTGGGGATTTTGATTTTGGGGATTTTGATTTGGGGATTTTGATTTTGGGGATAACGTGGTAAACCCATTCTGTGTTTGGGGATTTTGATTTTAAGGATTTTGATTTTGGGGATTTTCATTTTGGGGATTTCGATTTTGGGGATTTTGATTTGGGGATTTTGATTTTGGGGATAACGTGGTAAACCCTTCCACGGGATGTCTTTAGATGGTACAACAACACAACCTTCAACTCGAGGCCCAGATGCTCCCAGTTAAGAAAGACAACAACATGCTAGATAAGCAATACTTACTAGGATGCTATAAAAGTCATTTGATCGAGCCAGAACCACCTCCTCGCCTTATCAGGGTAACCTCCTTGACCTATGTAAAGAGGTCAAAAAAATAGAATTCACAAAGACACGGTTGATAGCTACGTGTCTGTCCATCCGGCATACATACTAATAAGGGACCAACCACCAGAAGTAGAAGCGGAACACGAACTTCCGCGAAAAACACTAGTTGCATTCGCACAACTAAGTTCTGGGTATTGCAGCAGACTGAACTCGAACAGGTCCAGAATTTATCTCAGTATACCGAATGTATGTCCGACATGTGGAGAGTCTCCACCCAGTAACTTTTCGCATGCCCAAAAAAAACCAACTCATCTAACACCACTGCCCATCTAGACAAACCCCAAAGAAGCTGCCATATTTCTGGGTCTACCGTTAGATGAGATTCACGATAGTTAGTGACAAATGTGTGTTGCCCAGGCAGGGCTTAGTGCTGCTAATACAACAACAACACTACCTATGTGACTGTACTGCAACGTCGATGATGAGTTACGAGATACTGTCGCAGTCCCCGTTATTTCTATAAGCAACTGGTGCAGCTGGAGTCCGTAAAGATGCATGACTTTCTGAGCTTAATTAGGAAGAGACTCTGGTCTAGCTTTTTGACCTTTCTACATAATAATCGTGGAAATGTAGCTCTTGCACCTCTAGATAGTTTTTGATACCACAACAAGGCACAACGGCCTACGTGAGCCTATGTGGAGGCAGAAAGTTCAACCTAAGCTAATCTAAACCTTCACGAATGTGAACTCGTGATTGGAGCTGAGCACATCAAGCAAACTTCAGCGGTTTATTTTTATACCTTTCATGAGAATGAAATGGTATTATAACTTAGTGCCAAAAATTTTTTGTCGAAAGTACCAGAAGGAAGCGTGGGGGACCCACCAAAATATATACCGATATGGTCAGAATCACGAGCTGAGTCGATTAAGCCATGTCCGTCTGTCCGTCTGTCCGTCCGTCTGTGTGAACGCAAACTAGTCCCTCAGTTTTTGAGATATCTGAATGAAATTCGGAATACAGGTATGTTGTTATATGCAGCTGATCATTTGTCGGAACCGGCCGAATCGGACCACTATAACATATAGAAAACAACCGATTATTCAGATATACATGAAATTTTTGGATGTAATTTGTGCATAACTTCCCCATTTATACAGCTAAGGACATGAAACTTTGAAGTAGACGTGCCCATTTTGGCCCAAACAAGGTTACCGAAAATTGTCAAGATCGGACCACTATAACATATAGTTCCACAACATCCGATTATTCAGATATACACATTTTGGTGTATAACTCCTCCACTTTAACAGCTAACGGCGTGAAATTTTGAAGTATTTGTACCCATATGGGCCCAAACGGGATTACCGAAAATTGTCAAGATCGGAGCACTATAACATATAGCTCCCATACAACCGATTGTTCAGATATGCACATTTTGGTGTATAACTCCTCCATTTTAACAGCTAACGGTGTGAAATTTTGAAGTATTTGTACACATATGGGCCCAAACGGGATTACCGAAAATTGTTAAGATCGGACCACTATAACATATAGCTCCCATACAACCGATTGTTCAGATATGGACATTTTGGTGTATAACTCCTCCATTTTAACAGCTAACGGCGTGAAATTTTGAAGTATTTGTACCCATATGGGCCCAAACAGGGTTACCGAAAATTGTCAAGATCGGACCACTATAACATATAGCTCCCCTACAACCGATTGTTCAGATATGGACATTTTGGTGTATAACTCCTCCATTTTAACAGCTAACGGCGTGAAATTTTGAAGTATTTGTACCCATATGGGCCCAAACGGGATTACCGAAAATTGTCAAGATCGGACCACTATAACATATAGCTCCCATACAACCGATTGTTCAGATATACACATTTTGGTGTATAACTCCTCCATTTTAACAGCTAACGGTGTGAAATTTTGAAGTATTTGTACCCATATGGGCCCAAACGGGATTACCGAAAATTGTCAAGATCGGACCACTATAACATATAGCTCCCATACAACATTGTTCAGATATTTACATTTTGGTGTATAACTCCTCCATTTAAATAGCCAATACACCATTTTTTCTAATAAATCTTTCCATAAATGAACCCACAGAATTAAAATTATAAATTAAACTTAATCCGGCTATGTACATACATAGGTAACTTTTCATTTCCCCACTCATGAAAGATATGAAGTCTTCGGTACGGCCGAAGACAGCCGCGCTTTTACTTGTTCTAGTTGTCATTCTCCTGACTGGCCAGAGGTGTGTAAATTCCCTAGATTTGTTTTGCCACGAACGGCCTCTCACCCTAGGCAGATCTCATTTAGATGCCCGACTTCGCTAACCATTTGCAGTAGCTTGAGCTATATCTTCTTCTTTTTCTTAATTAGCGCGTAACCGTCTAGATGATTCTGGGCGAGTCCAGTAACAAGTTTCGTTTTGCCTGGCGCTAATTGGAAATACCAAGGGAGGATGAGTTAGTTTTCACCTGATCTTCACAACGCAGTGGTGGTCTCCCTTTTTCGCTGCCTTTAACGGGTTTCTTAGCCAGAGCACCTTCATCCATTCTCCTGACGTGACCTGCCCAACGCAGCCGCTGGATTTTTATTCGCTTAACAACGTCGATGTCTCCGTAAAGCTAGTACAGCTTAACATTAAAGTTGAGCGGGGCTTGGGACCCACCACGCAAAAATACAACAACTTTCAAACATGAGGAAAATATCACTTATCTGGTATTTGGGAAATGTAACTGAATTTGAAAAGCTAATAAGCCATTATCTATCTATACTTAGTATCGTTAGAAGTTTAAGATTTTATGGTGGCGAGGTTTGCATACAAAAGTGAAGCTTACAAAAATAATCAGAGCTAACATAATCTCTTCGAAGGAGGATGTAAAAAAGTAAAGCAAAAATCCCTTCAAAGTTTCTTGCTTAATTTCCACAACTTTATTAATTAATCAATAGCAGAAAAAATACACAAACAATGCTAAGCTTATTTAGTAAGAGCAGTGGCGCACACAGAAAAATATTTTGGGGGGGTTTTCAATATCCAACGGAAAATTAAAAAAAAAAATATTTAAAACTCGTCCAGACAATTTTTAAACAAAGGCACCTTTTAAATCTCAATTCATTGCATTTTCTCTGTATTTAAACTAAAACTAACAAGTAAGGAAGCCTAAGTTCGAGTAGAATCGAACATTACATACTCAGCTGTATGCTTTCATTATTTGTTTGCGTTTTTTCGATTAGGGTGTATTTTATATGAATCGAGTGCCGCATAAAGTAGGCGCAGCCACGCCCATTTTTTAAATTTTTTCCAGAAATATCTTTATTAAAAAGTAGGCGTTGTCATAAACCGATTTCGCTAAATTTTTTAGCATGTCTTACCACAAGTTATTAAAGTTTTCAAACTGATTTTCGTCATAACATCTTAATTATTTGTAGAGTTATGGGTTCCGAAATCTCGTAGATTCCTTTGTCTGAAAACAGGCGGTGCCACGCCCATTTTCCAACATTTTTATATTTTTTGTTTTTTGTCTATAGTTGGATTCATGAGACATTTCAATGAATTATCTTTATTTTTGACAAAGATATCGCTTAAAATGTTTTTATTAGGTCACTTTATAATACCCATATATAAATTTGGGCGTGGTCGTCAATCGATTTTTGCAATTTTTCGACAAACATTTGCCTAAGTAAGTAAATTACGCGTACCAAATTTAGTCGATATATCTGCTACGGTTTCTGAGTTATGACCTATAAAACTTTCAATGTTTAATAAGTGGGCGTGGCACCGCCCATTTTCCAAAATTTCACCATATTTCTTCATAAGGGCCTGAGCTAAATACGTAGGTGAAATTTCATCGCTCCAGCTACATTAGTGGCTGAGATACTAAATTTCCGATTTTTTCAGCTAATATCCACAGCATACTTTTAGGGAAATGTCTCCACACTGCTTGCTAATAAACATAATCAGTAGTTGTTGACAAACATTGGCAATGTACATTTACGAATATTCATAGATTTTACAACATGTATTTACACAAATATTTGTAAATGTACAATCTTTTATAAAATAATTTTTTGTGTGGTGTTGTCAAATTTTGGGGGGGTTTTAACCCCAAAACCCCCCTTGTGTGCGCCAATGAGTAAGAGTAAAAAAAAAACAAAAATTAAATTAGTATGACAGCCCCACAGTAAACTTTTTGCACATACTATTTTGGCGAGATTATCCGCTCAGCCAAAAATGCCCGTTATGCCATTCCGAATGCGTATCTCACGCGCTATATAACCAGCAAAGAGAACGCCGAAGAACTGCAGAAGAGAGAGAGAGAGAGAGACAAAAAATGTTATTGAAAAAGTGTTTCAAAATTTCAAAAATTTTAAGAAAATTTTGCCTTATTACTCACCTGTATTATTGCCAAAATGATACCGCATGCACCCAAGCTAACGGCATGTGCCTCTATGAATTCAGAAAAACCGCTCAAACAACCGCTTGAGTGACGATGTGGATTTTCATTGAACGCAGTGCAATTATATGTGCCGACAACACCGTGCGGTATGGTGCAGCAAGAGATAGGTAAACTGCCATTAAATTGGTTCCAATCTTTGTAATTGGTGACGCCGCAGCAATCGAACTAATTAAATGTGAAAAGAAATTAATTAAAATAAATTAATAAAAAATATATTTTCTGAATTTTTTTGCTACCAACCTTCTCTTGCACGTAATCCCATGTCATCGTGTACGGATCATTCGGATTTGTAGCATTATACAATTTCAATGTCGCATTCAAACTGCTTTCAATTTTATGCTCTGCATCCGAACGTAAAACGTAACCACTAATGCCCGCAGACAATTCCAGTATGAAGATCAAACCGAGCAAAATGGCAAAGATTAACGTGAGACAATAGTTTTCTCTGAGTGCACCAAAACAGCCGAAGAACGAGATGAATATAACAAAGACACCAATTACGATGAGAAAAGTTGGTATGGAGAAGAAACTATGCTCTAGCACACTGTCATAGCCATTGAAGACGGTTGCTACGGCCACGCCAACGGAGATCAGTATGATGCCGGTGATCTGTGGATGAAGTAAAAAGGAAAATAAAGAAAATTATAATAGTGTTGGGGATGGTGCTGTAATGAATATTAAATTATTTTGGTTCGAAAAGATGGTGGCGAATATGCTGGCAGAGGTCTTAGAAGAAGAAAATGTCAGGAATCGAGAAGGCAGTGAACAGGATAGGTAGTTAAAAATGTCGATAGTGATATGCTCTGATGCTTCCCCTTCGTTGAACGTCAAAACATCGTACTAGCTCCTCTTTTTCTGCATAGGCGAGATTGAAAATTTGCAAGAGTCACTATGGCATATCTAGAAGTATCACTTGCTCCTGCTTCCCACTATACAGACGACATCAGATTTCTGGACCATGCTGGACTTTAGCAGAAACTTTACGATGAGGTTCCCTTGGAGAAGAGAATGGAGAAGAGATAGCGTGCGGAAGTAGGAAACCATTTGGAGTTTTTCCTGAGCAACAAAACATCTCTCTCTCTCTCTCTCTCTCTCTCTCTCTCTCTCTTTCCCTCTGCCAGAATCAGCCAGCATATTCCAAGCAGAGTTGCAAGCCATAGAGCGGGCCTGAGAACTCCTTAGCAGATCAAGATCTTCAGAATTCAGAATTACAGCCACTATCACGGAACACTGACCATTCGGAAAACAAGTCGAACGGATGGGAATCCCATTCTACACTAGATGCGGAAGCTGCAAATTTGACTTGAAATCGCCAATACCTCGTTAGAGAGAGTTAAAAAATAAAATATTTATATTTTTTACTTACCAAAAATACCAAATTGAATAAGAAGAGCACATATCGGATTGCATTGGAGCTACCCGTTAAAAGTGACATTTTTCCACTACGCTGAGTTGGTCACTATTATGTAATACTCAATATGGAAGAGTTTGCTGGAACAAAACAAAAATAGATGCGAGTATTAAATATTAAATTCATATATGCAACAATTGCTTTTTTAATTACTTAAAGAATGTTTCTTCACCAACGTGCTGACTGACTAGCGTTTTTTTTTTAAATTATCTTCCCACCGTACGACTCGCGCATTTAATGAAAATAAAATAAAGCCAATTTAACTGCCATCAATTTTGTATTTAATTAAATTTTCTTTTGCCTTATCAATAATATCGCGATTTGTTTATTTTTCATTTAGGTTTTCTTTTCTTATCAAAAGTTCAATGGTAAATTTATTATGAAGTGAACCAACAATATTTGCGTGATCAATAAATAGGTACTTGGCAAAGCTTTTGTTTTTATCGTTCTTTATAGTTAATTTTTATTTTATTTGTCGCTTCTATTATTCTTCCTTTCCTTTTTTCACACACCTGTTCATTCTCCGTTGTAACAACGTGACTGTTGCTCAAACCATCTCCCGACGGTAGCCGGATGGTAGTATCGGGAAATTTGGGACGCTGACAGCAGAAGGTGTCGGCTATAGGGGTTAAGGCTTTTTGTTTCTTCCTTCTTGTATATAAAAAATAAATAAAACAACCCAGGGGAAAAGTTGTCCAACTCTAAAAAGATATTACAAAACATGCGCATGAAAACAGCGCTAGACCATAACGGCCTCCTGTGCTTCTTCCTCGAGATGCGAGTTGGCAAGTTGTGAAGCAAGTAAGCCGACAAAACCTATCAAAATCTCCTTCTATAAGCTATTATGCCTCCTATTTAGTATATTTCATCTAAAAAATATTTAACGGAATCATGCAGATGGTAGGGCCTCCTAGACATTGGAAAAGAGTTTCTGTAAGTGCTTCTTACTTCTTCCTTTTAATACTGGGAAAGATTGGCGTTTGGTATCCGTCTTTCAAGTAGTCCATATATATGCAGGTACATAATGAACAGACAGATAACAACTGATTAGATTTTAAGGTGTAATTAAATTTATAGAATATCAGAATTATGGAATATGCTAGTGAACAGAAAGACAAGTTATGTAAGTAGTACACTCTCAGAAACATTAAACATAGTTACAATGTGAATTACATACTTAGCATGAAGCTGAGAAATACTTATGTCTGTATGAAATTTTGTCTGAACTGGTACGTTTTTAAATCAATTTTGAGCTGGGGTGGTCTTGATGAAAATTCTGAAACCTTTTCTGTACTCGAGTGATCTTTCACTCATGTGCCAATATATACAAATAAGAGATCCAATATTTTAACATGCCTCGACTTAGTAATACACAGCAATTCTCCTCTAATATATGTTCTAGGTTGATATGTTCTTAGAAGGATAACTAAATATAACAAAAATATCTAAGATCTTGCTATAATTAGACAAAGAGCTCGAAAATATATGAAAAGTAACCTAATGTTTTGAGAAAACCTTTGAAGTTATGACCCTCTGATAGCAGAGAAGAACTACAATTAAGTTATATTTGCTAAGGTAACAGGACTAATAGTTGCTGAAGTTCTACTACATATTTTTTTCACACTTAACTGGCAGCTGACAAGTTATAACTGTGCCCACAACACACGCTTGTACATATTTCAAGGTCATTTTCATCAAATTTGTCAGCAAACAACTAATGAAAAAGCACAAATGTTGTTGAATTAAGGACAACAACAGGAGAAAAATTATGCCCACAAACATGGATGGCATGCAATGTGCGGCGATCGATAAAACACATTATCATGTGGCATAATACATATGTGTGGAAAAACTTGTTATACATTTTGGTATATCTTGTGGGGAAACCAAAAATGTTTTGGAATTTTTTGGTTATTTACAAATCGTTGGGGCTTATTTAAATTTGAGTTTTATCAGAAAGTAGCTTTTGGATAAAAAAAAATACCGGGAAGAGCACTTAAAAAATGTTTCTTATTAAAATTGAAGTGTTGAGGGTAAGTGAAAAAATGAACACACATCCTACAAATTAGACAACATTAAGCGACTTTAAATACTTTAATATTTTCATCAACGCTTTCTGAAGCCTTTAGAATAGCTTGACCCTGACTATCACCACAATCTTATATTTTACTTTTTGTAAGCTCTAAAAAATATTATTAATTATCGGGATACAACGCTTAATCGGGCTCCAAATTCCTCAATTACTAACGTTATATTATATGAGTTGAATTTTTTGAAGTGAGTCACCTAAAATTTTTTCGACGGTCATGTATTTTAACGAAAGTGGGTAGTATGGCTCACAACGCTTAAACAAAAACACGTATTTAACAATTTTTCGAAATTCGAATTATTTTCAAAGTTATAGCTATCAACACTTTTCGAAGTTCCTCAGTTTTTACCGATTTTTAAACGGTTTTATTTAGCTCACCCCGTTTGTTTTATTATTTATTCTTGGGTCAAATTTAGTAATTCAAATTTCACCCTCTTCCTGCCAACCGATTAATCTGAAATTTTGTACGCGTGTATAACCCCGATGACAATGCAATAATATGAAAAAAAAATTCCGATAGGTGGCGCGTGGGTTGCTATATTTGCAAAAATCGCATTTATGGTCCGATTTGGCTGAAATTCGGAACATGTATTACGACCTTGAAAAGAAATATTTTCTTTAAAAAAAAATTCCGCTAGGTGGCGCGTGGGTCGCTATATTTACAAAAATCGCATTTATGGTCCGATTTGGCTGAAATTCGGACATGTATTACTACCTTGAAAAGAAATATTTTCTTAAAAAAAATTCCGCTAGGTGGCGCGTGGGTAGCTATATTTACAAAAATCGCATTTATGGTCCGATTTGGCTGAAATTCGGAACATGTATTACTACCTTGAAAAGAAATATTTTCTTAAAAAAATTCCGCAGGTCAAGCCTACGTGGCTCTTAATAGAGTAAGAACTTTGCAGGGACTACGTATAGAGGCGTTGGACTGCAATAAACTAACGGGCAAGAAACCTTGCAATAATGAAGCACTAAATGAATTAAACAGAATGCGAAATAAAAACTAAAAACTAGAAAATAAAAATAGGTAAAAAAACTTTTTAAGTTAAACGGTTTTATGTTATACATACATTGCAATGTTTAAGATAAATGTACTAAAAACCAAAAAATAATAAAATAGATACAGTCGTGGGAATTATAAACATTTGCATAGACTAGACTAAAATAAAACCGTGGGGCACGTCAATTGTCTACAATCGTTGATTAAAATGTTTGTTTTGTAATGTTACACTATAATTAGGCAGTTGTTCAACCGACAACGATGGACGTGTGATATATAGGGCTAGAATGTGGAAAAAAGCTAGCAAGCTCGATTATAAGCGAGTTTTAGGGTTTCATAGTGGTGAGCGAGTAGTACTTTTATCATATGTTTTGTCGATTAAAGACAAACTACGAGCAGTGAAACGATTCCTCGTGTGAATGTCCAACGATAAACTAGTTGAAACATCTCTTTTATTAACATGGAGTGTATAACTATTGGAATTTCCATGAGCAAGAAAATAGTAAGTAATTTCCTCACCGTCTGCGGGCCAACTGCCTAACGACGAATTAAACGATTCTTCTATCGCACATTAAGTCGATAATTTGTAGACAATTGACGTGCCCCCCGGTTTTATTTTAGTCTAGTCTATGCAAATGTTTATAATTCCCACGACTGTATCTATTTTATTATTTTTTGGTTTTTAGTACATTTATCTTAAACATTGCAATGTATGTATAACATAGGGACACGAATTTCGATACGATACGATACCAAATCGATATTTTTTGCATTCGATACCGATACTTTTTACTCGATTCTTTTGCAACGATATTTTTTGGTATCGAGTACTTCAACCAGGGTATCGAACAAATGAGTACATTGAGTGATGGAAAATTAAAATTGTGTCATATTTGTCCAAAAAATTGTGCAACGCAAAATAGTGCCGAAAATCGGTCGAGTGTGCAGAAGTGACAAGCTGCTTCCTAAAGAGCCGAAAAATGCACAAGCACGAGTAATTTTGCATCACTGGTACATATCGAAAAATAGGTCTGATCCACGTGCTGAAATAATTGCAGGATTGGGCTACTTCGTAAGGTTTTTTGTAAGAAGTTGTATGAAGTTACCGAAATCTGTTTATTGATTTTCACATTAAACGAGGCGCACACTTACCACTGAAACTAGCTAACAATTTGCAATTACCATGCGATAGAAATAATGATAACTGGAGATATACACAGGATTATATGTTTTTCATTTTCATACGATAATTTGACGTTTGCAAATAAAAAATCGTCATTTCAGCGAAAAATTGTCAATATCTTTTTTCTCTCACTTTACTAAAAATACGGTATAAACAAAAAAGGGTCTTTTTTCCATTAATGCCCATATGACACTACGTTTTTTCCTGATATTCTACAAGGTTTTTTGTGTGGAAGAGGTGGTCAAATACAGTTTTGTGTTGGTGCAAGGGAGTAAGCTATGTTGGAAAAAAACCAACGAAATACCATCTAGGCGGTTAAAAACCAATGAGCCAGCTTGTATTTCGATAGGTTTTTTGACATTCGGCACTTTTTTCTGACAATTGTTTCAATTTGACAGCTATAAAATAAATTATTTTTAAAATATATGTAAATACAAATTTTAAATTTGCCTCTTGTAAGCTTCTGCTTTGGCCGTAAGGGGAAAGAAGAAGTCCGATAGAAAAATCATACTGCGCAATGGCTTCTCTGTATAAAATGGAATGCACAGCTATTCTGCCACTTGAGTTTCATCTTTTTCTTTTGTTTCGATAATTTAAATTCAAATTTCCAAAAAAATTCAATGATGGATACATAGATATAATCTCAATAAAAATGAATTGTTAATGTTATTTAAGATGTTTATTTTTCAAAATACTAAATATTTTGCAAATATCTTTTTACAACTGTGATTGCATTAAATACACCTGTTGTTTTGTAAAAGCTGTTGGTTTGTAAAAAGTGTTTTCAAGAACTTAATAAACTTCTATAATTTCTTTAATCAGCTTGAACTATTCTTATGAGTTGGAAAAGGATTTACGTCAAAATCAAAACTTTGGAACCAGCCATGGCATACTATGCCATGGAACTAGCACTAATACAGTGATATGCGTATGCCTCAGTATGCAGTTTTCTTGCGTTTTTGGTAACTTTCTAGAATACGGTGCAACTTTAAACCGTTTTAATAAATATCTTTTAAATGTGGAAAAATCTTTTATCTCCGCTTTCGAATTCATAATCTAGAGGTCAGAACGCGTCGATTGGTACCTCTTTTAACTATTTTAGAGGAAATTTTAAGGTTGCACCTTCTAGAAAATTACCGCTTTCGATACCGATACTTTGAGTATCGAGTAGTTTAGTTTCGATATTATCGGGTTCGCGATTCTTTTTAACCGATATTTTAAATGAGTACCAGATCGATGCTTTTGATTCGATATCGTGTCCCTAGTATAACATAAAACCGTTTAACTTAAAAAGTTTTTTTTACCTATTTTTATCTCACGATTGGTCAAACCGATTTTGCTAAATTTTGACATATATATAAAAGATGATATCTTCTAGCAAACTGCATTTCTTATTTTTGCAAATAATTTTTTTGCAAACATTATTCGCAATTTTTATGTTCTGAAGCACGGTCGGATGGCGCTTTTGTATGATGTTGTTGGGCATTCCATTAGTAACTATTAGCAACAAAAAAATTTTGGGGCACTTTAAAGGCGCGGGAGTTACTCACATTTTTACACTTGCTATTTTTGTATGAAATTTTTATTTGTTACCTACTGAGTACTACGAATAACGAATTAAAGCATGCATAACTCCCGCTCCCTTAAAGTGCCCCAAAATTTTTTTTTTGCTAATAGTTACTAATGGAATGCCCAACAACATCATACAAAAGCGCCATCCGACCGTGGTTCAGAACATAAAAATTGCGAATAATGTTTGCAAAAAAAATTATTTGCAAAAATAAGAAATGCAGTTTGCTAGAAGATATCATCTTTTATATATATGTCAAAATTTAGCAAAATCGGTTTGACCAATCGTGAGAAAATCGGCAAAAACTGAGGAACTTCGAAAAGTGTTGATAGCTATAACTTTGAAAATAATTCGAATTTGGAAAAACTGGGCCAAACGTATTTTTTTTTTGTTGTTGTGAACTATACAAAAAAGTTTCAGAGAGATACTACAACTTCGAAAAAAGTGGCTCACTTCAAAAAATTCAACTCATATGTAAATGTATATTCAATCAGTAGAAACTTCATATTTATTCACCTGCAATAAATCAACTACCATTCAGATATAGTACATATTTCCATTCAGTCCCATGGTATTAGGTATTCACGTAAACCTAAATTCTCGGTATGCAGAAATGCCAAAGTAGAGTTTCAGTTTTGGTATATGTACTTAGGTATCCAGAGGTATGTGAAAAATGAACATACATACATACGTACATAAGTAAGCAATTTTTGTAATGTCCTTAATGTCTCAATGGACGATATGGCAAATAATTGCACCGTTAACGGACATTTGCTGCATGTAACACGCAAAGCCACATTGTAGAGATATTTTTTTTATAGTACAAGTGCCTTTATAAATTATAAATGCACATGCATATGTACAAAAGTACGATTGCGGCAAAAGCTTAACGAATAAAGCTTTCATCGATTATCTAACTTATGTATAGTTCTTAACTACGAAACTATGTATTTCAATTGAGGCTAATAATTGCTCAAAAATATCTGGAAGTTTAAGCCTTAGGACTCATATAAATCATTTGAGGGCTCAAGACTTTTTAACCACCCACAAAATAGCAGTCCTTCAGGCAAAACTCTACACGTTCAATAAGAACAGCTACTGCTGGGTTTATTCACATTAACAAAAAAGCTTAATGCGCTACAGAAATATATTTGAAGTATTTTAAATCATAAATAATAATCTCCATTTTACCTTATTTCTCTGTCTACAAAAATATTTAATTCATTCTGACTTTGTTTATCAATTCTTATCAAATATGGTTGTGAAATTAAAAGCAAATATTTGGAAATCATTTTTGCCAAGAATAGTGGTCATTGATTGCGTTTGTAAGTCAAAGAAATAGTAGTTATTACAATAGAAAACAAGTAAGAGCGCGGCTGTCTTCGGCCGTACCGAAGACTTCATACCTTTCATGAGTGGGGAAATAAAAAGCTACCTATGTATGTTGTGCATAGCCTGATTTAGTATAATTTATAATTTCAATTTTGTGGGTTATTTATGGAACGATTTATTAGAAAAAATGGTGTCTGGGCTATTTAAATGGAGGAGTTATACGACAAAATGTGTATATCTGAACAATCGGTTATATGGCAGCTATATGTTATAGTGGTCTGATCTTGACAATTTTCGGTTATTCTATTTGGGCCGATATGGGTACAAGTACCTTAAAGTTTCATGTCATTATCTGTTAAAATGGAGAAGTTATATCCTAAAATGTACATATCTGAACAATCGGTTGTATGGGAGATATATGTTATAGTGCTTCGATCTGGACAATTTTCGGTAACCTTGTTTAGGCCAACATGTGTACAAATACTTCAAAATTTCATGTCCTTAACTGTTTAAATGGGGAAGTTATATACCAAAATGTGTATATCTGAACAATCGGTTGTATGGCAGCTATATGTTATAGTGGTCCGATCTTGACAATTTTCGGTAACCTTGTTTAGGCCAACATGTGTACAAATACTTCAAAATTTCATGTCCTTAGCTGTTTAAATGGGGAAGTTATACACCAAAATATGTATATCTGAACAATCGGTTGTATGGCAGCTATATGTTATAGTGGTCCGATCTTGATAATTTTCGGTAACCTTCTTTGGGTCAATATGGGTACAAATACCCCAAAGTTTCGTGTCCTTAGCTGTAAAAAGGGAGAAGTTATACCCCAAAATGTGTATATCTGAACAATCGGTTGTATGGGAGCTATATGTTATAGTGGTCCGATTCGGCCAATTCCGACAAATGATCGATTGAGCATCAAAACTCACCCGTGTTCCAAATTTCAATCAAATATCTCAAAAACTGAGGGACTAGTTTGCGTTCACACAGACGGACGGACGGACGGACGGACGGACAGACGGACATGGCTTAAACGACTCAGCTCAGGATTCTGATTATATCGGTATATATATTGATGGGTCTGTCACGCCTCCTTCTAGTACTTTCAAGATTTGATTTTCGGCACAAAGTTATAATACCATTTCATTCTCATGAAAGGTATAATTATAGAGGGTCAAGAAGAACTGCTTGGGAAGTAAGGAACGGACCTAGAATGTCTTGATATGCTCAATCAAAGAAATTAAGCGAAAAAGTGCTGCGATTGGAAGATTGAAATTAAAAGAAAGCTTAACAGAGAAGCAGATGCAAATAGAAAATCTAGAGCATTCAAATTTGAAGTTCCATCTTCTGAGGTACGCCTTTAGTTTTTTGGTAAGCCATTTTCTATATATGTAGTTGTAATGCAAAGTATTTAGCATTGTGAATATTTAGCAGAATTTTTGTGCTTTACCTTCAAAAAATTACCGAAAAAAATGCCCCCTTATCTATGTTCGTTTTCTTTTGTTTTCTACATTCGTAGTGGCAAGCAGGTGTTTCTATTGTTTAGTCATTTTGAGCTTATTGACATAATTTGCGTAAACAGTCAATGATAATTTGACTTTAGAGTGAAAAAATGCGTTAAATTGTTCACGATTTTTGTAGCATTAAAGATTATTGTATATCGTAATCTATAAAATTTATGGTAATATAATCCATAGAGATATCGTGGTATAAATTAGTATATACCTATGTATGTTTGTATGCAAGTGATAAGGCGGAATTTTATTTTTTTTTTTTATTGCTTGTTTCAATTTGGAAGCTATAGAAAAGAAAGAACTAAGTTAAAGAATTTTATAGAAAATATATGTGCGTCAAATACGTGAGATTAATTAGCGTTAATTTTTAGAGAGTTATTTCCCTTGTCAAGTTTTGGTTTCAGCTAATATGCGCCATCTTGAATGCCTGTTTCGTTCTCGAACAGGACATTATACACTATGACAAAGCATGACAGAAAAGAGTTCCACGAGACATTATACACTCCTAAATACTGTTAAACAGTCCATTATAAACTCAAAATCGAAAAAATTTCACATAGCCCTGTTTGAAAGTGAACGAATCATATGTATTTTCACTTTGCACAAAAACCAATGAACGAATTTCAACCAAATTTGGACAATATATTCCTTCGGGCCTACGCTACAGACTATTCAATGCGCTAAATGCTGCCATGCTTCGATTTCGATGATGTTAGAGCGTTTTAGACGTTTGCTAAATAATGGCAAGCAGTGATGCCGAAATTGGGCTTTTCGGACCAAATCTTGTCCGATAAATTTACTTTGGGCTGTTGGCCGGCTAAAATCAATTTTGGTCCGATTTGTAAATGAATATTTTTAGTGGAGACAATTTCTCTGACGCTACACATTTTATCTTTCTCGTGTAAAGTTATTTTATTGTTATATCTAAATTCGCTTGGGACTCGTCTCGCATGCCAAGCTTAATGAAACGTCAAAATCAGACAATCTGACATTTATTTTGCAAATAAAATGCTGAAATTTAACACAAATTATGTTTCACTTGAAAAGCGCCAGCGAACATATGGGTTATTCCACGAATAGGTTAGGTTGGAGTGGCTGCCATAGAGTCGCACTTAGGCCAGTGCAGAGGCCCGTTGTGATACCACAAGAAGAAAACGGATTACTCCTCCTTTTTGAACCAATTTGAGAACTTAATTCAGTTCACCAGGGCCCTCTATGTAGTTCTATTTAAAAGCGAAATGTGATTCGAAAGCACATTCTTATTGCATAGAATATATGGATTAGAACTCGAAATCGAACGAATTTTCTTTAAACTACAGAGTGAGGGACCAGGTCCTTTATGACGACGTCCGCGACTTTGCATAGGCTATCCAGGAAGGAAGTCCCAAGAAAGCATCGTCTGCCGCTGTTAAGAGCCGAGCAGTGGCAGATGAGGTGTTCGATTGTCTCCTCGCCTCCAGTTTATGCAGCATCTGCGGTAGGGT
Organism: Urophora cardui; assembly: GCA_960531455.1. Taxonomy (NCBI): domain Eukaryota; kingdom Metazoa; phylum Arthropoda; class Insecta; order Diptera; family Tephritidae; genus Urophora; species Urophora cardui. The sequence goes on along the minus strand of OY482674.1, from coordinate 115,555,421 downwards.
GCACCTAGCCTCTCTGCGTGTTTCCCGATGAGGCAGTGTCCTGTGAGTACCCCCACAAGGTTCGAGATGTCATCTCTCCTTCGAGTACTGATGAGATCACTTGTGAACCTATTTCTGCCAGGTTTGCCTTGATGTTCGATATACTGGCTTCTGTTGCCATCTATCACTTACTAGTTTATAGATATGCTGTTTAAGAATTAGCTTGTTTGTGGCTAACGGCATACATATGTGTTCTTTGTTAGGAAAAACCTGCTCGGTAGTTCCCTGCCTCGCAAGTTCATCCACCTTAAAATTGCCATTGATGTCCCTACGTCCCGGGACCTACACGAGGTGCAGACAGGTCTGTTTGGCCATCTCCTTTAGAGATCGGCGACAGTCTAGTGTTAGTTCTGAATTGAATGAGTGGGAGCCAAGATTACTTAGTATATACATATGTATTTAAAAATAAATATCTAATTCCATTTTAAGTTGACTTCTGATTTTTGGGCGTTTTTTGGCGGAATTGGGCGGTAATTTGGTCAGTAAAATTTTTTTTCAGTGGCAACACTGATGTCAAGTGCTAAAATTCACTAAAATTGTTGCTGCCATCAGAAAGAGCATCGTCGAAGCTTAGCTATCAAAAACATATACCCGCTAGATGGGATAATATGAAATATTATTACAGATCCGATATGCAAAAAAATAAAAAAAAATTAAAATATATAATATAGACACACTGGCGCGAATATAACTCTAAGTTTTGGGCGAACTTCTGTTCCAATACGACACGTGTTCTTTATATTTTTATCTCATCAAATCTGTTGTACCTACACCGAAGGCAGATCTAGGAAGGTAGGCCCGGTGGCGAATTCAGAAACTACTTTTTTTATATGCAAAGGTAGAGTGTAATGTCAAAATCCAAGCGAATTCACATCATGGCCAATAAGAATGGACGAGCCCCAAGCGAATTCAGATTTTAACCACGGCGGATTATCATTTTGACATTACACTCTACCAATTACAATAACAAAATACATGGGAAATTTCTGAATTCGCCACCGGGCCTACCTTCCTAAATCTGCCTTGCCTACACCTACAGTTTTAAGCCGGCACCGAATGGCAGATGAATTTTTTGTGAAAAGCTTTTCATGAGAGAATGACACTCGTAATGTTAATTAAAATCTCTTCTAAGAAGAAAAATATTCTTAGTTCGAAAAAAACACTATTCTTTTAGCTTTAAAAATTTTAAAATATTTAATACTCGTACTACTCCGCGGACGAATTTACGGGAATCAAATAATATTTTATTTCATGTTTTTTAAGCAAATCGATTACTTGATAACGGATTTTCATGAAAAAAGCGCCATACGCATTTTTCAGTTCAAGGCACGAGTCCACAAGTGCACGAGCACTTTTTCCCAGTTTATCTATGTATATCTAATATAATATCAATAATACTCTCTATTTGCAACTCACATTTATGCCGCAAGTTTTTGTGTTTTTATACTCAGCTGTACTAGTACACAGAGTATTATAATTTTGATTTCATAACGGTGGATTGTAACATAATGAAATAATCGAGATAGATATGGACTTATATATATCAAAATGATCAGGGTGAAAAGAGAAATCGATTGAGCCATGTCCGTCCGTCCGTCCGTCCGTCCGTCCGTCCGTCCGTCCGTCCGTCCGTCCGTCCGTCCGTCCGTCCGTACGCACGATAACTCGCGTAAAAATTGAGATATTTTGATGAAATTTGAAATGCAAGTTGGTATCGAGACAGGGACGGTCGGTATTGAAAATGGGCGAAATCGGACCATGACCACGCCCACTTTTCCTATATAGAAAAAATCGGAAATTTGGTATCTCAGCCAATAATATAGCTAGAGTGATAAAATTTTACCCACGTATTGAGCTCAGGCCCTTATGAAGAAATTTGATGAAGTTTTGGAAAATGGGCGGTGCCACGCCCACTTATTAAGGGTCAAACATTGAAAGTTTTATATGTCATAACTCAGAAACCGTTGAAGATATATCGATGAAATTTGGTATGCGTAATTTGCTTACCTAGACAAATGTTTTGGCGAAAAATTATCAAAATCGGTTGACGGCCACGCCCACTTTTATATATGGGAACTATAAAGGGGCCTAATAAAAACATTTTAAGCGATATCTCTGTCAAATATAAAGATCTATCACTGAAATTTTGTGACATGAGTTCTACAATAGACCGGAAACAAAAAATAAAAAAAGTTTATAAAATGGGCGTGGCACCGCCTCTTTTTATACAAAGAAATCTACGAGCCTATTACTCGACAAATAACTGAGATATTATGACGAAACTTGGTTTATACACTTTTATAACGTGTGTTAATAGACACGCAAAAATGTATTGAAATCGGTTTATGACCACGCCTACTTTTTAACAAAGATATTTCTGGAACACCCTTTTGGAATTTGTAACGTGAAGTCTTTGTAACTAACTCATAGAGGGATGAAATTTTGCACTAACAATAATATTTATATGCTTATTTGGATGATTGATACAAATTTTGAAAATGGGCGTGGCTGCGCCCTGTTTATGCAGCACTCGTTTCATATAAAATACACCCTATATCGAAAAAACGCAAACAAACAATGAAAGCATACAGCTGAGTATCTAATGTTCGATTCCACTCGAACTTAGGCTTCCTTACTTGTTTGTTTTTTGGATTTAGAATCAAATAAAACGTTTTTGTCTTTATTCCATTCCACAAATACTTCCGCGATTTTACGTCGCTTATTAACTGTAATAAATTCTAAAATACAACTGAAAGTGTTTTTTGGTCTTTTTCATTTCATTTCATTGCAGCCCAAGCCAATTGATAGCGAAGTTGGCGAGTACGTGTTAATAACAACAAGCAAAGTGGTCGGCTTTTGTTGGTGTGAAAAGGTGAGGTGGTTGGGGTGGAGCAAATAACATGTACATACATATGTACGTAGATACATACATGCATTTATATACAAACGCGTACATAAAGAGAGGTAAGTGTGCGATTTGTATATACTTATATTCACATTCGTATATATGTAAATTAGGGCGGAGTGAATTGGGGCTTTTTTTGAAATCATTATTGCTCTACCTGCAGAAAGTTGCCTTTCTAGTACAGAAGTAAGACTGCAAGATATTATTGGCCTAGTTCTTTATTTTGAGGTGCCCCAATTCCATTAAGGAATGGACAAAATGCTCCAGAAGCATACATTTGCTAGATAAAATTAATTTGCTAATTTCTCCTAAAAATATACGAAATTTTCCGATGAAATATGTTTAAATCAGTTCATTTTGTTCATTCTTTAATGAAATTGGGGCACGTCCAACTAAAGGATTAGACCAATAATATTTTGCAGTCTTCTGTACTAGGCAACTTTCTGCAGGTAGGGCAATAATGATTTGAAAAAAAGTCCAATTCACCCCGCCCTAATGTATACATATGTATATTATAATATATTAGGTAAAGAAATCGCCGCTGATAAGCACATGTGTATTTATGTATGTACATATGTGTGTGTGTGTGTGCGAGAAATAGTATTTATGTACTTTTTTTTTAATTTACATATTCACAGTTATTGTTGCAAAGCTAAGTTTGCGAGCGAGAGCTTTTTATTCAGTGCTGACAATTTTGTTTGTTGTTAACAAATAACTCGCTCTTTTACTTAGCAACTCTTATCAGTGGTATAGGTACATATGTATACATATACATTTCGCTGGTTATTGTACAGGGCGTATGAGTGATAAATAAATATTTGGATCGGTTATGTATGTAGATAATAGAAGGCTTTTATGACTCTCCAGAGCAGACTTCTGTTGTCATTTAAAAAATTATAATACTGGTAATATCCCTGCAAGAAAACCGAGTACTCCATGCGCGCGTGTATAGAGTACTCGCTATGGACCAACCGAGTACTCCATAACCTGCCACATTTCATATAAAAAATATGATCCATTTAACATGGCGATGTCCTAGGCAGGGGTCACATACTCCGATTTCCGCATGACACCCGAGTAATCCAAGGAGTACCTACATTGGATTAATTTATGGAGTAGGTACTAAAATTAATGCAATTTAATAATCTCTGAACAGAATTGAACGACTGCTAATTTAATTTGATTATTAGCATTATATACATACATACATAAGTATGCTTTTCCTTAATAAAAAAAAAAATAATAAAAATTTTCAAGCGCAATCACCAGGTTGTGTCGTGTTTCAATGTCTCTTTCAGGGCTGGGCATGATTCAACTAATTTTGAGTGCACTCAGCCTGCAACTACCACTCAAACCTGAGTGGTAGTTAAATATCTGATTTCTCAAATTGAGTGGTAGTTAAAATCAGGATTTAATTACCACTCAATTTGAGTGGTAGTTGAAAATGAGTGGTAGTTGAAAAATGCCCATCCTTGGTCTCTTTATTACTAAATCCTGCAGGTCCAAACAACCATGAATATGTACATACGTCGTTATCGCGATATACATTTGGTATTCGTAGCAATGTTCGGCTAACTACGAGCCGATGCAGATAAACGAGTCGCTCCCTTGGGATTATGTTTATGATCACTTTGAAAGTACTCCAACCTACCACAAAATGGATGCATAATCCAATGATTTTTGCACGGATATAAAAGAAGTTTAATAAAATTGCATTCAGAAATTATTTTTACTTTGATTTTTTTATTCTTTCTCATAAAAGCTAAATATACCAGCGGAAGTATCTAAATTTAAATAAAAACAAAATTTGCTAAATAAAACATTTATTTTAAGCTTTTATTATTATTTTTTTTTTGGTAGCGGATATATTTTTTGGGCGATTTCCGTTTTGAAAAGTGTTGTTTTTTTGGGAATTGAAATGGATAAGCATTCCGAGAATTTCGCATTGATTAGGTAATGGTATTGGACAAACGAACGGGAAGTCTCTCGTTTATTTATGGACTTTAATCTTAAAAATTATATATCTATATTAGGGTAGTCCAAAATTGTATGAAGAAAATTAAGTTCTCCCAAAATCCGCGGAACAACTCGCATTTCGCGCGAATGTACTACGAAAATATATACCGAAAATTTTACCTTAATATATTAAAGTTTAGAGCCGCGTAACTGTCTCCAAATTTCCTTCTGCCTTTAAGTGAGTGACGATACACAATTTTTGTAAAGCCCTTAATGAACGAGCAAAGTGTTATTTATCATTAAAAAGGGGACACATATTGTTTAAGGGAAATAGAATAAAATAAAAACTTGTAAAACATAGCCTTGTTCCGCAATGATTTTTTGCATTTTAATTTTTTGGACCACCTTAATCTACACACATTAGGGTGGGCGATTTGTATGGAGGGCAATTAATCGATACCGCGCGATCGAAATTTGGATTCCTCTAATTTTTCTGAGTAGAAATCTCCTCCACGACATTTGCCTAAAATTAATTTTGATGTTCCGGAATTTGGTTTTTATGAACCAAGACGAATTTTTGAAAATAAAAATTTGGCAAAAATCGACAAAAAAATATCCAGGTCAATATGCACATCGAGTTGAAGCAGAATTTTATGCTGAATCCAGATATGTAATCAGAATTAAAATCGGATGTTCCTTTTTGGGAGTTGAGTAAAGTAAAATAACAAGTCCCAAACAGCATATGTCTACGTTTTAGGGAATAACTCTTCAAATTTTGCAGCCAAAATTCTGAAATTTTGTATTTAGAGCATTTATTGTACACAAAGCGCTGTCGGCGAATATCATCGGTATCGGATGACTATAACATGGAGATCCCATACTGCGATTTTGGGCTAAGGAAAAAAGAGTGCATTCTAGTTTTCCTATACAGGAAGATAAATTAATATTTTAAAATATTGCTCATATATTGTATTGACCTATCTTTAAGAAATTTGCAAAAAAATTTAAGATATATTGTACACAGCAAGAGATAATCGCGAAAATATGCGATTTTCGGCATTCAGCCTCCATAACCGGAAATCAGGCTATATCTCGAAAACGGATCATCCGATTTTAATTCTGATTACATATCTGGATTCAGCACAAAATTCTGCTTCAATTCGATGTGCATATTGGCCTGGATATTTTTTTGTCGATTTTTGCCCAATTTTTATTTTCAAAAATTCGTCTTGGTTCATAAAAACCAAATTCCGGAACATCAAAATTAATTATTTAGACAAATGTCGTGGAGGAGTTTTCTACTCAGAAAAATGAGAGTAATCCAAATTTCGATCGCGCGATATAGGTTAGTAAATCGCCCCACCCTAACATACATATATATGTATATATTTCTAGTAAATTAGACAAAACTCAGATAAAGTATTATTTTAATTTAAAGTAATATTCATTGGCGGAAAATTGTACCAGAAAAAGACACAGCACCTGGAAACTTTTACGTATAAATGTCTCGACAAAAAATGTCTAAAATTTTATCTTCTTGTCTTTCCCACTTCAATTTATATCCGTCTGAATTTTTTTGCTTATCTCGATAAGTTAATCTCCTTTTATGTTGTTGAGTGAATTCTTTCCGTTTTTTGTTTGTAAATTTGTCTTATCTTAATTGCAAGTGCAGATAGCTTATGTCTACGCACAAGATATACTACCTACTTAGTCTAATAAGCACTGATACCCAAGGGCGTAGCCAGGATTTTATCCAGGGGGGGCAAGCACATCAAATATTTGAAGCAGTCAAAAATCAATTTTTTTGCGACTAAAATCAAGCGTTGCTGTTCCGCTCTTAAATGTCAAAAATAATAAAAATTTGTGAGTGCGACTACAGCAACACTGCTAATATAAAAATGACAACAACAACTATCAAATAAACTGGGTTGCGCAAAGTCAAAAAGTAGTAAAAAAACTAGTAAAGTACTACTATGTATAAAACAGCTGATCGGGTTGTTGTGTGCAAAATTATTCAAGTCGCTCATTTGGTGAAACCCAAAAGTAAGTTAACCTCAAATCTGGGGTAACTTAAGTCAAAACTTAGTTTTATACTGTTTTCAGACAGAAAATTAATGTAGTGCAATACATTTATAATATAACAATAAATTCTTGTGTTTCACACACACTCAATTAACAAGGAGATGTCACTTTTCATTAAATAATTTGTTATTATTGACAAGAATTTTTTAATAAATAATCCCAGTAAACATTCGGAGTCATAAAAAAGTCAGAAAGGAATCGTAAACTGGAGCATTCACACTCATTATGAGCTAATTTTGGATTCCGAAATGTATGTATTTCTGTTCTTAAGGTGGTCCCCTGATATGAGCCTAATTTCATACATTTTATGAGCCTGAATATGTAGTGAAACCAAAAAAAATGTCTTTTGTTTTTGCATTTTCCTTCCCCTAACCCAATTCCCTTTATCCCCTCTCTCCATTCACCCAGCTTATTCTCCTCTTCTCTCATTGGTTGCGTTCAGAAGTCGGAACTGTTGAGCAAAACTGTTGTGTAGATATCACTGAGCGGAAAGGGATATAATTTGCTCCTTCTGAACGAGCTGATACAGAAAATAAACAAACTATTATTATAATTACCTATCCACAACATAATCGGCAATAATTTCGCTACTTTGAAACATTTTTATCACATTAAAAAATTCATAAATATAGGTATTTATATATTTGTACATATGTCAAAATCGTAAGCACAAATGTTGTCCGAAGTGAGCCTAAAAAATTTATGATGAAAAAAAGTGTCCAAACTCACGTGTTAATCAAAAATACTCAACTTTGCGTTCAGAAGATAAAAACACAACTGTTGCGCAACCGTTGGGATTCTGAACATAACCATTGTGGGACATTCATTCCTTGCTTTATAGTGTTGTCTATTTGTATTCTCCTCCTGATGAAGTTTAGTGATACTTTTATACCTACTTCCCATTTTTCGAATTAGAATTATCATTTAAGAAAAAAACAAGAAAAAAAATTATAAAAAAATTTCTCCTAAGCTCATACATATTTCACACATGTTTGTGATGCATATCCGACTCCAAATTATGAGTGCTCTGAGAATGTTTGTTGGGATAATAAATTCATGCCAAAACGAATTGACGGTTGACACTGAAAACTTCAAAATTAATAAAAACGAACTTACCTCCCAGAGTTGTATTGGATTTTTATTCGATTAAAAATTCAATTAATTAGTAATGGATCCATTACTAATTGAACTTCTGGATGGAAGATCGAGCTTCATTATCAACTTAATGAAGAAAATGTGGATATTTACTCCATTAACAGCCTGTGTGAAATCAGTATTAGCTTTAGTCACGCTGGTGAAACCGGGCCTTAGATTCTGCTTATCAATGCTAATGCTAAAATATTTAGTGAACTGTAGACACGAATTGAAACAAATCTCACTGTTTTATTTTGACATGTAAATTTCTGTACTATTCTCTGATGCTATTATAATGTTAAGCAGTACCTGCCTACGCCCTTGCTGATACCTGTACTAAATTTGGCTTTTTCTTTATAAAGCTTGTTTAAATCTTTCTTCGAAATAAAGCAATGTTTATAAGCATTGTCTTAAAATATTAAAATATTTGCAAAAGTTCAATTGGGTGCATATTTATGATAATCAGAGTTAAATATGTAAATTAAAAAACAAGTAAACAAAATTGAAATACTATTATTTACAATAATCTAAGATTTGATTTTGAGTACTTACTTACCGATGCCTTTGTCTTGAGAGAACGGCTATTACCATGTAATAATTGTATTAACCCTATGTACGTCACTGGGTTACCTACCACACCAATAGGTACTCAATTTCTACGACCCGAAAAAGGTGCATATGCCAATATGTTAAGTGTCATCCAAATTCATTAAACTTTTGCGAAAGAAGCATTTTCATCGTTGCAGTACAAACCGAAATAAAACACATAGCAAGGAATATGTATATGTTTTTTGCTTCCTGTGTTCTTTTAGGTTCTTTTTACAAGGATTTTTTTCTGAGTAGATCCCTAGTGGAATTTTATGGCGAATTATTTTCTAAAATATTTTAATGCGATAATATAATAATTAGTGGGTACAATAGATCTAAAGGTCGCAGTACAATCCTCAGTTATTATTGTATTATACATATTTTACTATTACCCATAACACACACTCAATATGCAATCACTCAAAAAAATGTTTTATTTATTTAAAAAAATTTAATTGTAATACATACTTTAGAGCTGACAATATTTTAAAATATGTATATGTATTAAATAAAAATTAGCCATACATAATTAAAATATTAAAACTTGCATATGCAAAATTTTTTGTTTCTTATTAAACGCCCAACGAAAACTTAAAACACTAACAAAAATTGATGTTGAAAATGCCAAAAAAACGAAATAAATGAGTATCATTTGTGATTAAAAAATTATCGAAAATTGACTGCTTAAATAAATGTGCTTCATTAATTTTTTAGACATTAATTTTTTTAAGTCAAATTTAGTAAAAAAAAGATTAGAATTAAATTTTTCAATACTCGTTTTTTACTTAAAAACTAAAAATAATTATGATTAGTGATTATTTTTTTAAATAAATATATTTATGTTTATTTAATTCAATGCATACATACATCTTTTTCTCTTTTTCAAATTAATATTTTTACATTTAAGTCAGTTCTTAAACCGTTTTTGAAATTTTAAATATTTTTATTTTTCATTGCGTGGCAGATAAGAGGAACTATTTTCTACCGCAAAAAAATGTTTTTAAGTATTTATTAAGCCTTAGTATGCTTAGTTAACATTATAAATTAGTTTCGAGTCATTCTAACAAATGAAAAATGACGTTTTGTTGGGTTATACTATACCTTCTCAGGTTGTGTTAGGGTAATTCGAAAATCGTTTGCATATTTTTAGGCGCTTAAATGTGAAAATTTTCGAAATTTAGTAATTTTGGAGCAAATTCTTTGCGGCACTTTATACTTTATACTTTTTTTAATAACATGTATAATTGTAATTATTAAACGTACCTACAGGCAAGTCGCACATTACAAAAAAAAAATTTGTTTAAATCACTTTTTTGCGCCACTTTCATTGTTTAACTTGATTCTCATTCTATACGCTTGCATGTGTACATACATATCTATATTTCACTCTCATTTCCGCACTTTTCCACTATGTTCACTACGTTTTTTGTGCACCTTCGTGTCATGAGCATGTTCATCATGCTTGTGGTGTTGTTGGCCATCACGATGTCCTCCTCCTCCTCCTCCAGTGTGTTTGCGTTCATTTATTAATTGCGAGCTTTTACTATGTCTAAAAGGGAGAGAGAGAGAGAAAAAGAAATGAAAAATATTATGCATTTTTACAAATAACACTTGGTATGTTGCTACACACTACAAAAAATAAAAAAATAAAAATAATGAAAATATGATACAGTGCGCGAAAAAATGCGATACTACAAAAATAAGAAATGATAGCTTATGTAAGGTATGTGTGCGCCTTTTATGCCATTTTCCGTTAATTAACGGTAATACATACGCGTATAATTGCAGTTGTTGCAATTTTCGAAACTTCAATGCCTCAGCAAGTTTTGATTGCATGTTAAATTTGTGTATGAAGCCCGTTTATTCCGTGATTTTTACTTTCGAATTATAAAAAAATAAACTGTGTGTTCTCTACCTTTATTTCCAATTAATTTACGTAGTCATACAAAGATGCTTGTATTGGGAGAGATAGAAAAAGAGTGAGAGTAGAAAATTGAATACTGGCATTACATGGCCATGATTGCTGACGTATGCTGTTTTTTCCATCCTTTTTGTGTGTTGTCAAATTTCAATAGAAAATGAGATCTCAGGTCCTCGAATCACAGATAATCTTTTAATGAAGAGGTAGCTGAAGAAAGCCCGTGCTAAGCTGGTGGGTCAATCCACCATATTGTTATTTGTATCGAAGTCTTGGTGATCTAGTTATGTAACTCTGCGCGCAGTGAAATATGTTAGAAAGTAATCCTCAAAATTCAAGGCATTGATTTTCCCTTCAAAACAGTAAATATCAAACTAAAACGAATCTCAATCAACTCTAAAAATGCAGCAGAAACTCATCCAATTTCTAATGCTGAAACCTTCTTTAGTGATTTTAGCCAAGATCACAACCGTTTTTTTAAACACTTATCCTGTATAAGTGGGTCAAAATTGCCCAAACGACTTTGAAAGTTGATATCTTTTTATAGGATTCATATATTCTGGTGAAACTTTTTGACTTTTATTATTTAGGAAAACTACACTTAAAAAATGTTTTTGTTTAAATTTATCATTCACTGGATGGGCTCTACAAAAATAGTTACGTATGTTGTATAAGTGGGTCAAAATTGCCCAATAGAAAAAGAAGTAAATAATTTATGAAATTTATGAATATCAATGGAACACGCGGTTGCTTTATGTGTTTTTTTATTAGTACGAGAAGCATCGAAACATACTCCCGCCCGAAGCCGATCCTATGGAATCACCGCCCAAGTAATACATCGTATGACATGGAGGTTTCTCAGTGTCTCACTTGGGCTAATATCGGCGTCGGGGACTTATTGTTGTTGTTATAGCCACTAAGGCATTCCACGAAGGAGTGCAGAAAATGTAGGGCAAGTAACAGTCCTTTTCCGGATGTATTCGGATTGCTCAGCGACTGGTTCTTTCTGAGGCTAGCCCGACTGTCATGTGAACGATTTTTTAGCCAGTATCAACCTTGTAAGTCAGAACACAGCTTGATAAGCGGGGGGAAAGACGTGTTCAACGTCTTCTATAGCGTAGCAACACAAAGAACAAGAAGGACTAACGTTGTGCTTCAATACACAAAGCTAGGCCCTAAAACACCATGCCGGCTAAGGAACTGAATAAGGTGGATATTGGCTGACACTGCTCTCTATCCGCAAAACTGTTCATATTGGTAATCAATCTTTAAGTCCACTAGCATCACCAAAGAATGTTCGAAATGCACTTGTCGGTCTTAGAATGGCCATGAATGGCGAAGTTTGTTGCCCTGACTAGCGGACGTCGACGAGCTGACCGCACACAACCTTTATTGGTAATCATAGTTTCATGATCGCCACATGTTTTTTACGCTTTTTCGATAGCTGGTATCAAGTTGCACAGCCTCTGATCAGTACCACACCAAGATATTTTATTGATGGCTACGAAGTTTACTCACACCACCCAACCCAGATTCATATATTTTCACACACTTTTCTTGCGCTCACTAGCATTACCTCTGTTCGTTCCGCGAGCTGCAGAGCCATGGTTGCCTGAGCTTTTCTATCTGATTTGCGACTCCTCTTATTATGAGGTCATCTGCGTAGGCTAGAAGCTCTACAGATTTAGGTTATTCCAGCTCTCGGACCCCATTGTACATAACATTCCAGAAGATAGGGACTAGGATGGATCCTTGCGCAACTCGACTGGCTATCGCATAGTTCTCGACGCCCTCATCGGAGTTGTAGACTAGTACTATCTCTCAAAGTAACTTATAATTATATTTGTAAGATATTGGGGGTGTCGAACAAATGCGTTAGCTGCAAAAAATTCATTTGAAAAGCTTATTCTGAGACATTGCTCGGAAGTACTATTGGCTTAAAATAAACCTAAGAACACTTTTTTCTGTACTTCCATAAAGGAATTTAATATTTATTAAATAAAAGAATACTTAAAAGCTGGAATTATAACCAAAATTTCATATTTCGCCTATTGGGCAAAATTGACCCACTTATGTCACGTACGTTACTTTTTTTGAATACAGGATAAGGGTTAAATTAGCAATCAAATCGGAGAGATCAAACCAAAAGAGATAGGACTTTAACTCTAACCGCATCATAAACGATCTACAATCAGCTCATTAATTTCTAATATTGTAAATTTAGTCAAGTACAAGCTGAGATCCCCTAAGGCAGGACAGACAATAAATTTTTCGGTGTTTATAAAAACTGAAAACACAAATATTTAGAGAAAACGGCAAATTATTTTAAATTCTCTTAATATTAGTGTATATTCAAAAAGTAGTAAGTTACTTGTGTCCCTCGGTTTGAGTCTTAACTATATCAGCAAAAAACACCGTTGATATGTTAGTAACAAAACTCAAATAATTCAAATTCAGATTTTGAGATCAGTTTCGGTTTAGGCTTTGCAAAAAAGATAGGACTTTAGCTCTAACTCGAACATAAACTATCAACAATCAGATTATTAATTTCTGAGACTCAAATCCTTTTTTGTGAATTTAGTTCAAAACCTTTTTTGTGAATTTAGTTCAAAACCTTTTTTTACATAGTAGGTGGCTGAGATCCCCTTAGTCAGGACAGACAATAAATTTTTCGGTCTTTATAAAAGAGAAAACACAAATATTTAGAAAAAAAAAAAACGGGAGACCATTTTGAATTCTCTTAATTTTAGTATTGCATATGCAGGTACTCAGTACCCTGTATCCCTCGGTTTGAGTCTTAACTAAATCAGCAAAAGCAAGATCATTGATATTATTAATATCCAGATGTTTGAAATTCAGTTTTTTTCTTGATACGTTTCGGTTTAGAATTTGGTGGAATGTGTTTAGCACAAATCCAACGGTAATCTTTGCAATGAAATACCTCCAGAGCGTCAACCGAACCTTAAAAAACAGGAACTTAGGGTTGCCAGACAGATGTTCTGAAACAAAGCCCGAATTATTAGCGTGTTATATAATGTAAAAAAGTTAGCGTGAGAGCTACTAAGTGCTTTAATAACTACGAAAAAGGGGTAGGTAATTTGAAAATCAATAGAAAAATTAACTAGTAGGTAAAAAAAGAAAAAGCGGAAAAGAGATAGAAAGAGTTTATATTTGAGCACAAAAAAAAAAAACTAACTACCAATACGGTTAAACAAATGCTACGGGGGAGATAAAGAGGTTTAAACAACACTAAGCTACACTAAGGAGACTACTAAAACATTATTAAAAAAATCGCTGTCTTACACTGTGATAAAGTAAAAAATATATCCAATAAATTTTTGACAAGAGTGCTGGGCTTTCACTACGTGTTCATGGCACTTAAAAATGGAATTTAGAGGTGGTGCATTTGCAAATGGACGATTGTATGAGCAGCGTACAAATTGCCAGCGATGGTTTTCGAAATGTTTCCAAAATATTGTTCTTAATAATAAACATAGCAGTGCATTTTTGTGGTCGATTATAGACGCACGAGTTATACGTAATTAATATGAGATTCATTTCGCAGAGAGATTATATTCTCGCAATATTAAGAAGAGAGAAAAATTTTGAATTAGCGACGACTGTACTTTGTTTTTGCGGAGGAACGTCGTCTCACTGCTTCTTTTTGCATATCCATTTGTGTATTTTTTAGCGCAAATTTGTATCTTTTTCAACTCTCTCAATTTTCTGCAAACCTCTCACTCTCTCTATCTTTTTATTTCTCTCTCTCTCTGTCTGACTACGAGCACGTGCACAAGCCAAACGGATGATGCGTGCTCACATGTCTACGTACAGTACGCACTTTCGTCTTCGAACGTTTCGTTCGCACCGGCGGCACGACTACGCCGTGTGAACTCCAAAGCGCAGCCACCTCGGCTGGTGGACGTGGCACGGTAACAGTTTTTGCTTTAAATTTAGTTGGCGTTGCGCAGACTAGATAATTGTGATAGATATGACTGGCGTCAGAGGGACGTTTACCTGGCGCTGCCGGCAAATAGGGTAGGAAAGCAAAGGAAGATGTCGTCGATTGAGTTTGGGAGGGCTTGCGCGCACAGGGAAATGAAATAGGCAACGGTAAGGCACTACGCTTGCGCGGAAGGCCGCTACCGCCGCCGCCGCCACCACAACCACGTGGCAGAGTACATTTACGCAGCGTCGATTGATTGGAATAAGTGGGGGGTTCGGATTTTGGGAGGTATGAAGAAATGGGCGGTATGATTTGGGCATAAGTTTGATGTTCATAAGTGATGGGTGCTGCGCAAGCAGAAGCAGATGGTGCGGATGGAGGTAGTTTAGATGGTGGGGAAGGAGGATGGAGTGTGGATGGTAACGAGGGCGGACATGATGAGTATGGGAGCGATTGTGAGGGTGATGGAGATGACGCTAAGGATGCTAATGGGGTGCTGGAATTAATGGGTAACGGTATGAGTGATCTGTGACGTTTGCGTCGCGTGCGCGGCGGTGGTAAAGGTGGCAATGCCACTGAGAGTAAATCACTATCGCCAAGTAATGATTCAGAGGCTTCTTCTTCCCGCTCACACAAGTTCTCTACTAATTTTGAGCATTCAGCATTTCTCTTGCGTACACTGCGCTCTTGTCGGGTTTGTGTCATGGATGATGGTTCAATAATGGTTTGTGACGCCGCTAAATACCAATACTCAATACCAGCAGGAGCTTTATCGCTCACTAAATTCGTTTCACTTTCGTATACGTACGTTGATTTTGCGGCTGCGGTATCGTGTGTTGGATTGTGCACTACACATGTAGAGGACAAGGGTTTGTGTTGATGTTCACGCGACTTGTTGGTGTTGGTGCTGCTGGGAAGGTGGTGGTGCAAGTGATGTGTGGCAGTGCTGCCAAGTTGTTGGTGTTCGCTGTTATTGCTGTGTTGTTGTTGCTTGTGGTGGGTCTTGCTCGTCGTCGAGTAACCTGTAAATGGTGGGTAAAGTAAGGTAAGGTAAGGCATCATAAGTATTTGGCATGGGTTATTGGATTGTTTTTTTGTTTTAGGGTTAAATTGTGTGTTTAGTTTTAGGATGTGAATTTCTAAGGTTAGAGGCTATTTCATATTTTTTTTTAATATCAACAAAGGTCAAACAGTTTGGTTATAAATTTGTTTTTGAGTTCAACTACAAGTGGTAACCAACTCTTGTGCAAAGTAAATAGACAATTATTGCACGACAAAACCAATTTTGATAGTGCTTGGCGAGTGGGCTTGGGATTTTTGTGATTCTTTGTTTGGTAGTAAGTTTATTTTTTTTTTTTTGTATTTGACTGCTAACCTAAGATTTTCGTGTAGTATTTGTGGCTGTGTAGCACCCATAATTAAGATGCCCAGAACAAGCAGCTCTGTAAGAAATATTTCATAGTACAATAAAAAATTAAATGCATAGAACGAATAAATAAAAAAACAAGACGCCCCCTCTCTTACGCTTAATTTAAATGGTAAAGCTAACTACAATTAAGCCTCGAGCACTTACCATGCGCTTTGGACTTTCTCTCCCTCTCCTTTTCTCGCTCGTTCTCGAGCGCTCTGTCTTCTTGACGCACTCGATCACGTTCACGCGAACGTTCGATTTTCTCACGCTCGCTACTCATTCGTGCACTCCCACCCGCGGACGAATGCGCATGTTTTGTTGCTGTTGTTGTTGGATGCACAACGCATGTATGCGCATCGTCAGCGTTGTTGCTGCGTCCGCGTAACGAACGAAAGAGTTTTATGCCGGAGCTGCGTGATTTCTCTGGAGTGCTGCGTGTTGTTCCATGACGTGCACTGCTCTCACCAATAGCGCGCTGATCTTCATGTCGCCTTCCGTTGCTGCTACTGCGTCGTTCGTTACTTGTGGTGCGGTGTTGGTGTTTTTGCGGCTCAGTTATGCACTCAGCGCGTTCCTCTCGCTGAGAGGCATGCGTAGTGCTACTGGCCACACGATGTCGACGCTCTGCATCACTTCTACTACGTTGACCGTGGTGATGTTGATGATGATGATCGTGATCGTGATCAGGTGTGCGCTCTTTCCTGCTGCGATTTGCGCTGGTACCATCACTGGTGTTGCCACTGCGTTTACTTTTCGAACGTAAATGCTGTTCCTCATGCGCCTCATCACCGGATGAATAATGCTGCGCCTGCCTGGAGCGCTGTGAATCATGCGAACTCGAACGATATTTTTGCGTCCGTCCATCTCCATCGCGTCCATGCGTCTTCGCTGCTGCAGACGCTGAAGTACTGCGTTTCGATTTTGTTATGCGTATATTTTCGTATTCACGTTCGCTAGAGAGTGAACGCGATCGTGGTGGTGCACGCGGACCACTCTCTTCCACCGACGATTGCGATGAGGTACGTACACGCGCATGACGTTTTGCTTCGGAGGCGAGCGTACCACGCGATACCTTTACAGCAATACATGCATCGCTGGGCCGGTATGTCACCATTTTCTCTTCGATCGTTTCGAGTGGCGTGGATTCGCGACGATGCAGTGAAGCGCGTCGTCGTCGGCGCCGTTCTTTATGTGCGGCCTCATCGGAAAGGGCCTGTGTGTGTGTGGGAAGGGGAAGGTGATTAAAAGAAAGAGAAATTGTGAGGACCGGTTTTTCAACCTCCAGTTAATGCTAACCGGAGTTCTAGGTATCAGTTACAATACGGCTTCTTTATCGACTCCGTGCAAAATGTATGAATTCGATTAAGTCGATAATGATGTTGAACTGGTAGTTAGGTTAAACGGAGTTTGAGAAAACGGTTCTAAAACTGCGTAAGATTAGACTCTGCCACCTATGGGTACTCACCTTCATAGTTAAATCGGCATTCTCATTCATTTCGCTCAATAGATATGCATCACGTTCCACATCCATTTTACGATCGTACGGCTGTGGTGATTTCACTTTGAAAATTGGCGTAATTTTCTCCTTCGTTATATTCTCATAATAATGTTCATTTGGATCATCAACATCATCATCGTTGTCATCAATATCATCAGCAAAGTTTACATTCTTTGTCGGCGATAAACGTTGTTGTTGTCCGCGTTTGTCCACATTTATTGTACTGTGTTGTAATAAATCGGGTTTATCATTCAGCAAGTGCCATTTCGATATCGTTGCTGCTGTTGCTGTTTCATTCGTTGCTGCTCTCTCAATCGTTGCTGCTCTATCATTCGTTATTTTCGCTGCTTTAGTCGGGCTTTCGTTCTTGTGTCTTCGTATCATAGCTGTCGGTTTCATATCTTCGTTATCCAGTTGACGTGACGGTAGCGTACGTTTCGTACTCATAATATTCGTATTGCTATTCGGTAATCGTGACGTTTTCGTTTCCTGCTTGAGCTCATTCTCTTTCGGCACGCCAAAGTAAGAGAGTTCATGTTCGCGTAATTTACGTGCACCGCGTGCCTCTTTTACAATCCGCAATGATTCGCGTTCCTCTTCGTTGCGTTTGAAGTGTTGTTGTTGGTGTTGTGTGGGTTGCTTGACTGTGTTGGCTATGTGAATTTGGGGCTGATCGTTTGTGTTAAGAGCTAGAGTGGGTGAAGAGATGGGTAGGAAATGCTTTAAGTCGTCGTCGCTTAGTTGTTTCATCCGATCGGTAAAGCAGTTCAAACGCATACTTACCGCCCACAAAGTTGCGTGGCTTGGGTACTGGTGGCGCATGACTGGCGCGCTTGAAGGAGTCACGTTTATCCAGTGAGTGATGTGGTGAGTGTAATTCAATGCTCATGATATTGGATTTGGGTAGATCTGTTTTGAAGAAGAAAAGGGATTTCAAACGTAAAGATAAATAATAGATTTTGGGTCTTTAAAATATTGTTAAAGTAACTTATCAACCTTAAGCTATTTTAGTGCGGTTGATCTACTTTTTTTTTGTCTAGATTTGTTCTTCTACTTTTCTACTTTCTCTTTTCCCTATAACGCCTTCTCTAGCTCTTACTCTCTTGCTGACTCTATCCTACTCCTTCCTTTCCCTTCTGTTACACTAAAAATTAAGCATTACTTCCTCTCTCTCTCTCTATCTCTCTATCATTCTTATTTACTTACATGCTTTATCCAGTTTTTTGTGCTCCACTTTCCTCTTCTCCTCGGCTTCTATCTTCAAAATTGTACGCTTAGCTTTCATGCGACTCCAACTACCACTCGCATATTCTACAACAGTACGCTCATCTTCTTGCGATGAGCTTTCCAGCGTTCCACCGCCGCTATCACTATGTTCGTTATTTTCGTGCGCACAAAAATAACTTTTAACCTCTTCGTCTGCGCTATCGATTACATCATCGTCGTCATCATGCTCTCCCTCATCGTTATCGTTTTGCTTCGCCGCTGCAATGTCATACATGCGCTGAAGCTGTGACAGCTGTTGGCTCACTGTTACACTATCATTTCCGAGCATTTTTAAACGTGGCGCTACTAACGGTGCTGCAACGAATGCGCTTTGTTTTTGCTGAGAGAGTCTTCGATGCTCATCATCAGTTGTACGCTCTCGCGTTGCATTCAAAACAGTCTGTGTGCTTAGCTCACGCTCTGTATTTTCTAGCGATGCATTTGATAAGCGTCGCAATGTCTCTTGATAACTATTAGAGCGTAGCATGGACGTTGGTACAATGATTGGTGGTACTAGTACTACATCTGAGTCCAGTGAGTCTATACTTAGACGTCGCATTGCCTCGTCAAATTCATTTGCTGAGCGCATTGTTCTGATGATCAACGATGTAGATTTGAGTCCCTCATCCAACATGCGCTGATGTTCACGCAATTCTTGTAGTATAAGCTCTTGCGCACTTGGCCGTCTTGGCTGTGCGTCATTGTCGGTGGTGGGATCGATTATGGGTTGTTGGTGGTGGTGGTGGTCAGTAGTGTGTTGTTCTGGCATTAGCTTAGGTAAACCTGGGTAAAAGTGGTAAGAGTTTGGTTTTTTTGTGTTCGGATTTTTGTTTGGTTAGTCATTTTAGAAAATTTATTGTTTTAAAAACTTTTGAAAAAAAAAATATACAAATTACTAAGGGCCGTTTACTCAACCTCTGACTAACGCTAACCGGAGGATAAAGTTTCGGTTAAGCTCTGAACTGCCTTATCGATCACATGTCAAATGTATGGTTTGATGAAGTCGATAACGATGTTTAACCGGACCTTAACCGTGGTTTGCGTTAATCACAGGTTGAGTAAACGGCCCTAAGTATGATAATAAGGTGTAGTAAAAAATTTTATTTTCTGTGAGAGAATTTCTGGGTGATGATAGGAAAGAGTGTAGATAGAGTGTATTTACTAAGGTTGTGGTATTTGCTAAGTAAGCGTGCGGCAACATTAGGTTTGTGTAATAGCTAAACAAAAGTTCAGGAAAAAACATAGAAGTGTATAAAAAATATTGTTTACTAGATTGAAGATTGTCGAAAGTATTTAATTAAACAATACACTTCAAATAATATTGGTCAGTGGTTTTCTCAAAAGAGAAAATTTCAAATTTATGTAAAGACTACTAGTCGTAAAGCAAGCAATTTATTTAGTTCTGCGCAAAATGATATCAAGATAAATATTATACTGCGTAGCTGAGCCCACGACAGTCATGAATATAACATATATGTATATTTCATTTGGCTATTAGTTCCTGAGTGAATAGCGACTAAGCAGACTAACAACGCCTAATCAGCGTGGATAAAAAATGCAGAGAGCTGTTGAAGAACACATATAGATCATCAGGTGGCTATAAAGTCGATACTGTGGTATAGCACCTCATACATGTGTGTAGCGTACTGCAAAGGTGTCTTAAGGGTAATATGCACAACTATTACTGTCCATATGTATTTTGGTCCAGGTCAAAAGGGGCTGGAGTGGAATGAGAAGGCTTATAAGTAATCAAAGAAGGCTACAGGTCTGGAACAGAACAGTGAAATTAACTATAAGTACTAAATACTATATGAAGGATCAGGTTGATAAGTTGTGGAAAGAAGCGCAGGGCTGTAGGGTGTTCAAAATTATGTGTAAATCATACGATCCAAAATTAACTAAATAATTGCTATCCCTGAAAAGGGACGAATGTAGGCTTATCTTCCACGCAGAGAACTGAAGTATACTAGTCTTCCACGCAGAGAAACGAAGTATGCTAGTTTTCCACGCAGAGAACTGAAGCATGCTAGTCTTCCACGCGAACAACGAAGTATGCTAGTTTTCCACGCAGAGAACTGAAGCATGCTAGTCTTCCACGCGAACAACGAAGTGTGCTAGTCTTCCACGCGAACAACGAAGTGTGTTAGTCTTCCACGCGAACAACGAACTGTGCTAGTCTTCCACGCTAACTGAACCGTGCTAGTCTTCGTTGGGAGCGACGATATAACATGTTCTCACAGAGGATCACAGCTGATGTGAAAATGAGAAGTGGAATATGTTCAGACCACAGCTGATGTGAAAATGAGACGTGAAATATGTTCAGAACATAATGCTTAGATTTACAATGAATTTTAGGAGGCTGAAGGATAAAATCAAAATAGGTAATTGTAGCAGAGAGAACATTCAATGCGCATTGAAAATGTTTAATTTAAAATGGGTACAAATGGTGTATTAGATTTAAACTTTTAAGAGTTATAGATAAAGGAAATGTCCGAGAGAAGCCGGTTTGAGAGAACTGATATATTAAAGAATATTTTCAAATATTTTGTGAGTTGAAAAGCATAAAAGGCTTTGGAACCGCATTAAAAAAATTACGAAAAATATAAAAAAAATCATATCGCAAAATACGTAATTAATTTGGGTGAAAGATATCAGATATATAAAGGGATAGAGTTATAGATAGGAAATATTATTTTATATACATACATACCATTATTTAGAAAAGCTGTGCTTATGTACTATACATTTTACTTACTAAACCAATTCAACAAAAATCTTATATTAATGGTTAAATAGCATGCAAAGTGTTAAACAAAATTTTTAGTGACTACATTTAAACAAAAAAAAAAACATTCTACAAGAAAAAAGTACTTACTAATAGTAAGTTACTATATATAAAAATAAACTTTCACAAGCAATACAAATATAATATTTCCAAAAAAAGAGCAGAAAGAGGAATAGCAATAAACATTTACTAAAAGTACAAAAACACAAGTAACACAAACAAAAAATAGTAGATCAACCCACAAAAGGAACAACTAAGTATAAGGTAACTTAAATAAATAAAGATATACATAAGGTAACACTACTTTTATAGACAACAAAGAACAACATATAAGTCTCAAAAAGCTTTCATATATACAAATTTCAGCTTGAGCTTCTCTTTCTAGCGCTACTACGAAACCGGTAAGACAAATCACATATACATACATACATACATACTTACATATAGGTATATGTACAACGGTTAGGGTTTGAGAAGTGAGAGAATATAGAGTAACTACTGCGAGCGAGATACTAAAATTATATAAAACAAAGTATTTTTGATTACGGAATAATCACGGAGTATGTACACTCAAAAAACTTTTGCGCGATACATAAACTCATGCTGGGGGCTAAGACTACCTCCCTCCCCAATCGCCCTCAATAGGGGATCACGTGTAATAATACCATAGATCGGATGGAGGAATGTACTACGAACCAATCGCCATACGTTGAACTTATCTACATACGGATCCAAGATGGAAGTATGGATGGGAGCTTCAGTGTTTTGTCCAGAGCTTGGCATACAACAATCCTTTGGATTCCCGAACTATTGCAATATCTTTCAGCCTAAGGTTTACACTGCCTCAAAAGCAGCGCAATTTGCAGCTGAAATAACTCCCTCTCGAATAAATATATTAATCCACAGCCAGGCAGCAATGAAGGCGACCTCAGTAGCGACGACTACCTCTATGTGTTTGAAGCCGTCGTGCAGGGCCAAGTTACATGAACTCTGTCCAAATAGATGCGTTACTATCTACTGGATACCTGGACGTCAGGGAATCGAGGAAAATGAGAGGGCGGACGTGTTAGTTTTTACATAGTTCGGAATATATCAAAAGAAAACAAATCATATTTTTCTATGATGTGTTCTAGGGCTGTCCTTTTACGCGTGAAATACTAGCACCACCGATAGCTGAGAGCCTTGATTTAGAGCACTTAATATTAGAAGAGAACCCAGATTCGATAAGAGACTACGGACTCGTGTTTGTTTTGGCATATGCCATTTGGAGTCTCCCTAGAACTCTAGGTTTATCTAATACCTGCTACTGATCTCATCTCAATTTGTTCATACTCTAATATTCTCTCACTCGTAATGGTTAGACTTAAAAGTATTGATTGGCAAGTGTTATTTTAAAACAAACTTGCTCATTGTCACTCACCTGTAGCCGTGTTTGGCCATTCGCGTGTCGCTGGCGTGGGTTCGTTCAAGCTTAGATTAACTTTTGTTGAATAACCGCGTATACGTTCGGCAATCGATCTATTTGGATTGGTGATGGTGGTGGGTGAATGA
This sequence comes from Urophora cardui, assembly GCA_960531455.1. Lineage (NCBI taxonomy): Eukaryota > Metazoa > Arthropoda > Insecta > Diptera > Tephritidae > Urophora > Urophora cardui. Next base: position 115,532,342 of record OY482674.1, on the reverse strand, counting down.
TTGTCTGTAAAGAAGAGAGAGAGAGATAGAGAAATTATGAAATGTGAGCTAAAAGAGCGTGAGATAGGCAAACAATTATGTTAGGAGGAAAGGAGTTTGATGACCAGTGTGGCCAGGTTAGCCTTTTCGAGGCTAGATTTGGCCTTTCTTTTTGTCCTTTAGCCTCATAATTTTCGTTTTAGCTTCGTGGCTTTTTTCTAGCATTTTTTACTCAAATGTTAATTTTACTAATTTGTACAACGAGAACTTGCTCTAATTCATATGAACGTTTTGTACATATGCAACACCATGAATATGTTCTAAATGTAAAGTAATTGTAGCCATGAATGTGTTCTGACCGTAAGCTATTTGTAGCAACCTTGTGAAAATAGGCGTGTTTTAATTATTACACCAAGCTCTGGATCAAGCTAAACTGACTGAAACAATCGGGATCATTGTTATGTAAATGTCAGCAACACATGCACAATGTGTGAACGTGTTAGGTGCTATACATCAAAAAAGCTCTGGTAGCACGGAAGAAACAAATCGAAAAACCGGATCATAAAATTAACAAGAAATGAATGTGGTTCTATCGGGCTCAAGTCGCTGTTGTTGAATTTATATGAACAATTTTTTATGTGGCTCAGGATCAGCGTAATTGAAACACGCTTAATGTTTTGCCCCAGAGCGCACCAGAGTAAAGAAGCTAAACCCTCTTCCCGGAGCGGAGCTGGAGCAAAAAATCACTAGCTCCCAGCTCCTTAATACCTACATATAAATATAATGCGCAAGTCAACTCGAAAAACCCCTATAAAACGAACCCGAAAGCAGAAATTAATATTTGCCATCGGATTATTATTATTATTATATTATATTATATTAAAGTATATACTTACTTCCTATGTCAATTTGGTAAGAAAAGCCGGCAAACGGCATCCCTAATCAGTGATAAACACAACAACCAAAAATAGGAGCATTTATTTAAAAAAAAAGTCAGTACTAGTCGAGAAAATGTGCCTGATATATGTTCAAACATGAATAGTTCCTTTAAGTAATGTTTATAGTTTTTATATGCAAATGAACAAAACTTAAATAAATAAAATTTGAATGAATTTCTTAAAAAAATGCTGACTTCTTTTTAGCTTCTTTTTTTTTTAGTTTCAGCCTTTTCTAACTTTTTTTTTTTTGCCAATCTAGCCTCGTTTTTCTTCATGACCTGGCAACACTGTTGATGACGTCATTGGTTCAGCAACCAAATTGGTTAGAAAAGATAGATGAATTGCATTTACAATTACACTTCTGATCGATTGCTTTGTTCCTTTTTTTATTATTTTTTTTTATATAAAAGACATTACTTGCAGACCACTGACGTCATCACTTTTTCAGCTTTACTGTCTTGTGGGATATTATTTATATTCTACCATGTCTTGCTAACTTACTTTTATCTCGTGCTCCAACCGTAATACTGCCAACGCTCACACCGGCCACCGGCTTCAGCTGCACACCCCATAGCGCATCAGCGCTCTCGATATTCTCACCCAAATGGTAAGGTTTCGGCTTGACTGGTTTATTCTTGAGTATGCCACGTATGCCAGCGCTTTCATCATTTTCGTTATCCGTATCAACGCCACTTGCACCACTTGCGCTCGCGTAACTATCACGCAAACCATCCAAATATGCATCACAACGCTTCTGCACCGAAACGGTTACATTTTTGCCGATGCTTGCCGGTACGGCGATTATTTCGTTATCACTGCTAGATGGCGTCGTTAGTGGTAGTAGTGGATCAACAAGCGGCGCCTTGTAAGCCACCACCGAACTGGCGATTGTGCGATGACGTGACTGTGGATCAGCATCCGCGGCACCTAAGTGTGTTACATTGCCAGCGCCATTTGCTGCTTGTGCTTCAGTGCTGACTGCGCCAGCTGACTTTGTAAGACCTTGCAATGAACCGCTGGTTGTGCGCCGGCGACGACGGAAATTGTTAGTTGGCGGTGGCTTGCCATCCGTTTCGACAATATTAACACGTCCCGATTCAGCGGCAAAATGCACTTCGGTCTTGCAGAATTCGACGCGTTTATGTGGATTCTGCGAACGTTGGAAGAGCATGGCATTCGCCGCGGTGGTTAAGCCTTCGGTGCCAACGTCATAGCGACTCACCGGCTCTGCAAAGCCATTCAAACGCACTTGTGATGTCTTGCGCAAATTGTCACGCACATATTTACTCTCATCCACAGCGATTGAGTGACGCTTAAGCAAGTCTTTTTCGTTATCGTTTTCATCATTCATTTCCTCCGTTTCCGGTGTGTCGCGTCGCGTCGCCATCGGTGATTTTACTGCACGACGATAGCTTGTCACGGGTTGTGTCACAGCTTTTGCTGCATCACCGAAATGTATGACTGTGGCGCGTGTGCCCGCTGCAATCGACGACGACGCAGACGGTCCACGTTCCTCCGTGGGCGACCAATTGCTCAACTCGCCAGAGCGTCCCAAACCGCTGTCAGTAGAGGCGTCCATGCGTGACATGGCTTTGTTGTCGGGTGGTGACATCTTTTCAAAACCGTATGACTTGCGACGCGAATGCCACTCTAAGGAATTGGACTCCTTCAGCTTTTGTTGGCGTGTTTCCAAGCTGCGCGAGTTAAGCTGTCTGTTAGCTGTACTTGTATTGCTGTTGTGTGTGTTGTATGCGTTGTTGGTGGCAGTAGAACGTGACGTAATGTCACGCACAGAGGACTGCACTGGGGCGGAACCACTTTTCTTATTACGCACCTCCTCAAAAGCGGAACGGTGTAGCTTGCGCTCTTTTTCAACCGCCGCCACCGGCTGATTAATCTCAAGCGAATATTCTGGCGTTAGTTGCTGCAATCGCGGTGCGACTGGTCTCTTCACACTCTGTTGCACTTCGATGTGCTCATCGGCGACGGGCGGTTGTTGATAGGCAATGAAATCGTCTTTGTACAGTGACTCATCCGATAACTTTTTCAAGCGATTGCGTATCTCTTTGAGCGAGTCCGCCGTTAAGAGCGCCTCACGTTTTTTGCTTAAGCTTTCACTTTTAGCACCACTCTCGTCGTCTTTAGGACCATTCAATATGCTATCAAGTGCTGTTAGATTGACGTGGTTATTACGCATAGCCGTTGTGAGGCGACGTCCACTCTCCAGTTCAGCGCGTATGCGTGACACGCTAACCGAGCTGGCGGGTAAGTCAGCTGGTCGACGACGTGGTTCCTTATCCGCTGAGGAGGAGGAGGTGGTGTGATCGTTGAGCGTGCTGCCACTTGAATTGTGGCTGTTCGAAGAGCTTGATGTGGAGGCGGATTGAAAGGAGCGCCGTAGCTTGCTTACACGCCGCCATTCGCTGGACTCAGCCGCTTCTTCGTTATTTTCCCAATCGTTGCTGAGATCGTCGGTTGAGATGGAGTGCGAGCGTTGTAACGAGGCAGCAGTGCTGTTGAAGAGCTGTTGATTGAAGGATGGTTGCTGTTGTTGTTGTTGTGCTTGTTGTTGTTGACGACGCGCTGATGACCTAAGCGCGTGAAAGAAGAAAATTAGTAGAGAATTTTAATATTTATTTTAAATTTATTTTTCCTAAGAAAAACGCTTTCTCATTTCTACAAAAAACCAACTCACTTCACAAGACCAGCAGCAAATGACAATTAAAATTCAATTGGCTGCAGCGTTTGCTTAGACAACTCAATTGAATTGAAATTGAACTGAAATTGAATGCTGCAAATTTTTTGTATCGAATTCAAGCGCTTAAAGTGTTTGTAATTTTCGCTCAAAATACCTACCATAAATCATTACGTTTGCCAGCGTTGTCATCTGTCGCAGCTGTCACTCGCTCTTTCGCCCGCTCCGTATCCCCGCCGTTGCCAATCTCTATCTGCGTCTTGGTCTTTGCCTCCCTCTCCTCCCCAGCCGCCGCATCCAGTCCAAGCATTTTAGCTTTAGAACTCGCATAATGCCGGAAACTTTCCAAGTCACGTCGATGCGTTGGTGGTGTATCATGTTTTTGTTGTTGTTGTTGTTGTTGTTGTTGTTGTTGTTGCTGCTTGTGTTGGTGGTAATGTTGTCGCGTCGGTGACTGTGACTGTGACTGCGGCTCATCGGCTGACGTTGTTGTCGCTGTAATAGCACAATCATCATCACAATCTTCAATAGTGACGACGCCCACACGCGCTGCTTTCGATGAATTGCTGTTTTGACCAAATAAAGTAGCTTGTTCGAAATGACGAGCGTTGCGCTGTGGTTGTTGCTGTTGTTGCTGTTGTGTTTGTTGCCATGTTTTTGTACCAGTTGGTGACTTGGTCGTTGTTAAGTTGTTTTCAACTGCGTCGCCGCCTGTTGCTCCTCCTCCTCCTCCTCCTCCAACAATGGCATGTAGGCTCACCTTACCCGTTGTAGCAGCGCTTTTATTGTGGGTGTTCATTGTTGTGGTTGTTGTTGGTAGTGTTGTTGAATTGTTGCTGCTGCTAGTGCTGCCATCGCTGCTGCCTTTCTGTTAAACAAATATAAGAGAAAAAGAAAACAGTGTAGAAATTACTCGTAAAAAGAAATTAAATTCAAAGGAAAAGTTTGTTGCTTAAGTCTTTTGTTCATGACTGACAAATTACATATCTTGTGATTACTTGGGTATTTTTTTACGAGCAAAAGCAATGTTCCTAAAGCAGATTTATTTGCAGGCTTTAAGGCTTAGCCCCTTTTTTGAAAATGAAAAACGCACAAATGTGAAAAAAAGGAAAAAAGTGCGTTGCTTAATTTCCCTGTTTGCCTTAAATTACACGTCAGCTTTTACTTTTGTCACAAAAGTCTGAAAAATTGATAATTAGCATATGCATTTTTTGTCACCTTAAACATAAAGAAGATGTTCAAACATAAAATTTAAAGCCACCATAAATAATAAAACAGAAAAATAGTAAAAGCGAAATGTAAAAAAAAGAAAAAAAAAGTAAAGAAATAAAAAATAAAAAAACAAGAAAAAACAAAAAAGAAGTCAAAAAAGAAGTCAAAAAATCAATGTACAGTTAATTTAAAAAAGGAAAAAAATACCCAGTCATTTTTTAAGACATTTCCTTTTTGATTGCCAGAAGATTGATTATAATCTTTTAAGCCGCAAAAATAATATATAATACACAATGTTTGATAGTCCCCATATATCTCTTTACAGCTTAATTGTTTCCCCTTTGTCAATCAGTCTCCTCTTTTTTCCAAGTTGATTCTATTTTGGGATACACATATGTATGTAAGCATCTGCTACAACCTTTTGATGGCATATTTTTTGGTGCTACCCACGCAGTGATATTTAAAAACAAGTAAGGAAGCCTAAGTTCGAGTGGAATCGAACATTAGATACTCAGCTGTATGCTTTCATTGTTTGTTTGCGTTTGTTCGATATAGGGTGTATTTTATATGAAACGAGTGCTGCATAAACAGGGCGCAGCCACGCCCATTTTCAAAATTTGTATCAATCATCCAAATAAGCATATAAATATTATTGTTAGTGCAAAATTGCATCCCTCTATGAGTTTTAGTCACAAAGACTTCACGTTACAAATTCCAAAAGGGTGTTCCAGAAATATCTTTGTTAAAAAGTAGGCGTGGTCATAAACCGATTTCAATACATTTTTGCGTTTCTATTAACACATGTTATAAAAGTGTATAAACCAAGTTTCGTCATAATATCTCAGTTATTTGTCGAGTAATAGGCTCGTAGATTCCTTTGTATAAAAAGAGGCGGTGCCACGCCCATTTCCCAAACTTTTTCTATTTTTTGTTTCCGGTCTATTGTATAACTCATGTCACAAAATTTCAATGAATTATCTTTATATTTCACAGAGATATCGCTTAAAATGGTTTTATTAGGTCACTTTATAATACCCATATATAAAAGTGGGCGTGGTCGTCAACCGATTTTGGTAATTTTTCCTCCACACATTTGGCTAAGTAAATATATCACGCGTACCAAATTTCATCGATATATCTTTAACGGTTTCTGAGTTATGGCTTATAAAACTTTCAATATTTGCCCCTTAATAAGTGGGCGTGGCACCGCCCATTTTCCAAAACTTCATCCAATTTCTTCATAGGGGCCTGAGCTCAACACGTGGGTAAAATTTCATCGCTCGAGCTATATTAGGGACTGAGATACCAAATTTCCGATTTTTTCTATATAGGAAAAGTGGGCGTGGTCATGGTCCAATTTCGCCCATTTTCAATACCAACCGTCCCAGTCTCGATACCAACTTGCATTCCAAATTTCATCAAAATATCTAAATTTTTGCGCGAGTTAGAGTGTTTACAGACGGACAGACGGACGGACGGACATGGTTCAATCGATTTCTCTTTTCACCCTGATCATTTTGATATATATAAGTCTATATCTATCTCGATTATTTCATTCTGTTACAATCCACCGTTATGTGATTAAAACTATAATACTCTGTGTACTAGTACAGCTGAGTATAAAAATGCGATAGTTGGCTTTTAGGTACTTATATTATTATTATTTTATAGAACAGAGATACTATTTTTTAGAAAATGTTAATGGTGCTTAGTAGATGTTAATGGTTTCTTCTTCTTCTTAATTGTCGCGTATCCATCTAGATGAGTTTGGCTGAGTCCAATTAAGCGCGGCAGTCGATAGAAATACTTTCATAACCGGATCACCTTCATCCATTCTCGCGACAGGGCCTGCAATGCAGCCGCGCTGGATTTTTATTTGCTGAACAATTTCAGTGACTACGTAAAGCTCATACAGATCTCCATCGATACTCTCCATCGCTAACGCGTAAAGGTCCATAAATCTTCCGAAGAACTTTCTCTCGAGTACTCCAAGTGCCATTTCATCTGGAGGTCGAACGAGCGCATGCGCGCCGATTAGAACTTAAATCTGCTCTACTCAATCCACAAAAAAGAAGACTCCACAATACATACCAATTAACGTGGTATGAGCCTCCCCCACCATATAAGGTCTTAGCAAGCGTCAATGGTTACAGAAAGTCTTCACATTTAGTTAAATCAATTTCAATACTTCAAACACTTATTGAATATCCATCCATGAACCATTGCTATATTAGTGCTATCTATTCCTTTACAAATGCTTTTATGTTTGCTTTGGTACAAGCTTTTGGTGAAGCTAACCTCATTTTTAATATGTTTTGCTCAAGTATAAGAAATTATCTTTGAACAATAGTCTCCTCATTTTTTTTTACTTTCAAACACTTTAATTAATGTTCAGCTCTAAAAACACTAATGGATATCTGAAGAGATGCTGTGTGTCATGCGGCGTCTCTACACATGCCAGACATCAGGGCCGCCGAGAGAAAATCCGGGCCCGGGGTCAAAATAACTACGGGCCCCTATACTAAATGAACAAATTCTCAAAATCAAAATTCAATGAATATATAGTTACGAACTTTAATTTATCTATACATTAATACAGATCAAGTAAATATGTTTACATAGAAATATACATATTAGGGTGGGTTAAATGTATTGTCAAAAGGCACATCCAGTTTCCGAATCCATGGGTCATACTGAGTAATATTGTCCAAGGGACCATAGGTCTGAATGAATTCTGTTTAAATACATATTGCCTTATTTGTATGAAATAAATTTCTTTAAATTGGAATACAAATATTTGTTGGTAGGAATTTGGTATATCAAAAGACTGATTCTGCTGAACGCTTTAGTGAAACAGCAATCGAATTCAACTGTACGAAGCACCAAAGCAAATTTTAGCTTCGCAAGCTTTGTTTGTTTTCGGCGTATCGCTGTTTACATACATACATACACGTACATATGTATATATGCATTTCCTGGGCGTTTCGGACGGTATGTTCGCACGATTTTTTGAACTTTTGAGGCAGAAATATCGCGAAATATTGTATAGTTTTATGATAAAGGGAAAGATTTACGCCACGGATAATGATTAAAGTATGTTAGCGATAGAAATTTAGTTTAATGCCTCTGTTTTAGCTACTTTTAAAATATGGACGTGTTTTTGTAGCGTCCGGAACGCAGTTTAAGTGGCTCTGTGTAGCATTAAACTAAATTTCTGTCGGTAACATACTTTAGTCATCAGCTGTGACCTAAATCTTTCCTTTTATCATAAAACGATACAATATTTCGCGATATTTCTGCCTCAAAAGTTCAAAAAATCGTGCGAACATACCGTCCGAAACGCCCAGGAAATACCCATATCGCTGTATAAGAATTTGCATCATACCGAATTTTTCTGTTGCAACAGAAAACGAATTCAAATTTATGCTGCAAAGTCGACGCCAAAAACCAACAATTCCTTAAGTGGGATGCAGACACGTTAAGAGATTTATAAAATTTGTTGAAATTTAAAATGATTGCTATCTACGAAAGGTGATTAAAGGTGTTGTTTGTTTATTTTCTGTAACAAAAACTTGGATATCATTTTGAGATTCCCGGGCCCTCTAAAGCCCGGGCCCGGGGCAATTGACCCCCTCAGCCCCCCCCCCCTCTCGTCGGGCCTGCCAGACATACACTTGATATGTCGGAGTCTATTCTGGCACTATATGAGTTAATTCGGCTGCAGTATCCCGACCTTAGTTGCGCAAGGGTGGCGCGTGTTTCCCTCGGCAGCTTCAATTTCTCTTCTGCTATAGAAAGCACTTGGTCTCTCAATATTACATAGGACGGATGGGCTGAAACGAAGGTAGTTATGGTATATGTATGTTCTTTTCTACCCGTATCTTCTTTAGGGTCTGCCAGTAAGCCGCTGGTTCGAGTGGTTGTTTTAAATGTTTTTTAAGCTCTGGGTGGATGACTCCTGACGTAGCGGAGGGAGGAGATTTTGGTTGTAGCAGGTGGCTATTTGGATGGTCCCTGCGGTAGCATCCCAGTACGAGTATTTGTTCAGCATGATATTATGTTCCTGGACTGGTAGCAGCTGCGCCACGTGATGTAGATGGTGTTTCGGCGCCATCAGAAGGTCACTCGTGGCTGTTCGGAGGGCTGAGATTTGGTAGGCCTGGAGTTTCTGCCATTGGGTCCGGCTTCGGTTAAGAACCGATCGGCCAATTGCTTTGTATGTTGATGTTTCCTTAAGGTTATTTACTTTGTTGTGAATTGGGTTGGTTAGAAAAGAAAAGTATAACTTGAATAAACTGTCGAGGATTCGGGCAGGCTTGATTGGCTCTTTATTCTTTGGAAATGAGGCTGACCGTGTAGTTCCTGTCAATGGCGACTGCTATCAACAGATGATAACAGAGTTTTAGTAGGCAAAATTGAATTGGTTGTTGAAAATTGTTTTCCACTTACCCCCAACAATTAAAAATTGAACGATATTGATCTCGATGAGCTTGCAACGAGACGATATATTTCAGCAAATGAAAAGACATTTTAAAGCAGACCTAGCTGCCATATCACTTTTGTGTGGAGTCGATTCACACGTACATCCGAATCAATGTAGGGGAAATCACTCTGCGCTCTCCGACCAAATCTCTCTCACAACTTTACCGACCATAGTTTTAAAGCATAGACCGGCAAAAGTGTCTCATACGGGCAAATGAGAATCATCACACACATTTCAACCAGTGTAGCTCAAATCGGTCTGCGTTCTAAGACAAAAATTCTCTCAGACAAAACATATTTTCAGGCATAATCTTTCCAAAATTGCAATTTTTGATTCTACATAACCTCAAAATTAGAAAAGAAAAGAAAAATGGCGTTTTTTGCCACTTAAGATCAAGATGACTCGTGAGCTCGGAGCCAATTTAAATAGCTAGAGATTGGATGCTGATTCGGCCTACCAAAAACCTTGGTAAAAGTTGGTATACTCTGGTCTCTAGATCTGCGGTATGATTGATTTTTGTCAACCTGTGTTATCATTTACAATAGTACGATAATTTTATTGGATTGCATCCTCATCCGACTCGTATATCGCTAAAAGAGTACAAATCAATACACTAAAATCTCACAAAAGCAACGAAATAGAGGGATCAGAGCATTGTTTTCCCAAATGAATTAGTTGCATTAGTTTCTTGCATTAAAATTGAAAGCTGTGACGTTGGTTTTGCGTTTTGCAAAAATGATTGACCGCATAGAAATGACCTCCTGTGGCGCGCTTAAAAATAAGTATTTTTTTTTTTTTTTTTTTTTTTTTTTTTTAACTATATTGGCCTATTGTAGAACGTAATGCCATCTCTCACAACAATTTCTTTATACTACATATATTTTATTTCAGGTCTTAATTTAAAGTGGCTGACCGATAGGTTATGCGTTGTTCCTTTAGACTGTTAGTTGATTGGTTTGTTCATTTGTTTGTTGCCTGCGCGACTTTGTGCAGATTTTCAGATTAGACTAGTTACTATTTTTATTTTTTTATTTTTTTTAAACAACGCGGCCGCGTGATTATGTTAATCGCCGTAAGATCAGCATTATCATCATCCTCATCGCACTCACACAATCGGTCACATCGCCATGGCAATGACCGAAAATTGCGATAAAGCTTGCAGAGAGGGAGAGAGAGAAAGGTAGAGGAAGATAGAAAGGGCGAGATAGAGAAAAAGCAACAACGCCAATGTTCGACGTACTGGACGTTTGGTACAACGTGTCTGTCCGTCTGTCTGTTGGCGCTGCTCTGCTCTGCTGCGCACGTCTCACACAACAAAGGTCAACTCAGCGCTTGTGCTCACGCTTTTTGTTATGCGAAATTATAATTTTAGTCGATGATTTTGATGCCGAAATGGTGGGCATACACAACACACACACACACATATACAAACAAACGCCCAAACATTCACATTTATCTGTAGAGTTGTTTTCTTATTTAAAATTTAGCCGTAAGAAAAAGGGCAATATCGAGGGAGAAGAATCAGTGCAAAAGAAAGGCAATTTTTCGCGCACGAAATCTGTCGATGATTTGTGTGGGCATTACAACAGGAACAATAACAAAAAGATACAAAAAAGCAATAAAATAAGAGCAAAAAAACAAGAAAAAGAACAAAAATAATAACAACAAATAAGGAAGCCTAAGTTCGAGTGGAATCGAACATTAGATACTCAGCTGTATGCTTTCATTGTTTGTTTGCGTTTGATGGAAACACGGTGTACTTTATATAAAGCGAGTGCTGCATAAATTGGGCGTAGCCACGCCCATTTTCTAAATTTTTATCAGTCATCCAACTAAGCTTATGAATATTATTCTTTGTGCAAAATTTCATCCCTTTATGAGTTACAAAGATGTCACGTTACAAATTCCCAAAGGGTGTTCCAGAAATATCTTTGTTAAAAAGTAGGCGTGGTCATAAACCGATTTCAATAAATTTTTGCGTGTCTATTAACACAAGTTATAAAAGTGTACAAACCAAGTTTCGTCATAATATCTCAATTATTTGTCGAGTTATGGGCTCCGAAATCTCGTTGATTCCTTTGTCTGAAAAGAGGCAGTGCCACGCCCATTTTCCGAAATTTTTCTATTTTTTGTTTCCGATCTATTGTAGAACTCATGCCACAAAATTTCAATGAATTATCTTTATATTTGACAAAGATATCGCTTAAAATGTTTTTATTAGGCCACTTTATGATACCCATATATAAAAGTGGGCGTGGTCGTCAACCGATTTCGCTAAAATTTGGAATATGTATTACTACGAGTAGTGAAAGTGTATATACCAAGTTTCGTCATAATATATCGATTATTTGTCGAGTTATGGGCTCAGAAATCTCGTATATTCCTGCTTCTAAAAGGAGGCGGTGCCACGCCCATTTTAGAAAATTTTTGTATTTTTTGTTTTATGTCCATAGTTGAACACCTTGCATAAAATTTCAATGATATATCTTTATATTTGACAGAGATATCGCTCAAAATGTTTTTTTTAGGTCACTTTATAATACCCATATATAAAAGTGGGCGTGGTCGTCAACCGATTTTGGCAATTTTTCGTCCAAACATTTGCCTAAGTAAGTATATCACGCCTACCAAATTTTATCGATATATCTTCAACGGTTTCTGAGTTATGACTCATAAAAATTTCAATGTTTGCCCCCTAATAAGTGGGCGTGGCACCGCCCATTTTCCAAAATTTAACTATATTTCTTCATAAGGGCCTGAGCTCAATACGTGTGTGAAATTTTATCACTCTAGCTCTATTAGTGACTGAGATACAAAATTTCCGATTTTTACTATATAGGGGAGGTGGGCGTGGTCATGGTCCGATTTCGCCCATTTTCAATACCGTCCGTTCCTGTCTTGATACCAACTTACATTTCAAATTTCATCAAAATATCTCAATTTTTGCGCGAGTTATCGTGCGCACAGACGGACAGACCGACAGACGGACGGACATGGCTCAATCGATTTCTCTTTTCACCCTGATCATTTTGATATATATAAGTCTATATCTATCTCGATTATTTCATTCTGTTACAATCCACCGTTAGGAAATCAAAACTATAATACTCTGTGTACTAGTACAGTTGAGTATAAAAAGAGTAAAAGCAATAAAAAAGCAACAAAGAAGCAACAAAGAAGTAAGTTGGCAAACAAAAATTCGTGCGTTGTTAATTATGTGTTTACAGAGACGGAGGGTGTACTCGTACTTAAAACATACAATTTCATGATAAATCAAAAACAAGAACAAAAAAATATAAATGAAACTGTAAAAAGAAACATTTTTTTTTAATTGGTTAGAACTACAAAATTTCCTGGGAACGGCGGTGATTTTCCGCATCGCTGTTTCTTCAAATTGAGCAGCAATTTTTGCTTTTGAAAGCGAAACATTTTTTTTTGTTGTCAACATTGAAAAAATTAATGGAGAAGGTCATTGATCGACGGGAATCATTGAACGATGTAATATGAATTTATAATGAAATACTTAGTTCCGCTTTATGTGTTAAAATTGATTTACATTTTATGATTTGTAAAATTAAATAACATGGCTGTTAGGTTTTTCCCGAATGTTATAATATGCAATAGAGTCAAATTAAATTTTTCTGATGAAGTCCAGTGTCCAAAAATGTTCAAAACCGTCTCCGAAACTGCTGAAAGAATAACTTCCAACAGAAATTTTCCAAAAATTTCCCAAAAATATCCCAAAATTATTCCAAAATTATTCCAAAAGTGTCCCAAAATTGTTAAAGAAACTACCTCATAAATACCCTCAGTAGGAATGCAATTTTACTCCAAAATGTACCAAAGCCGTTCCAAACTATACCAGAAATGTCCCAAGAATATTCGAAATCTTTAAAAACTGTCCCAAATACCGAAGATTAAATTAATAAAACAAACTTTGCCAACCGGTAAAATCTATTGTAAGAAGCTTCAAAACTGTCTCAAAGTTGTCCGAAAATATTCCAAGGTTTTCTAAAAATGATTATCTACAAAACGAACTCAACAACACCCTCAGTAGAAAAATAATTTTTTTTAAAATTGTCCAAAATTCTTTGCCAAACTATACCAACAATATCCCAATACTATCCAAAATGTTTCAATACTGTCACAAAAATGCTTTTAGATAAACTGAATTAAGAATATCCTACTGAAGAATAAATTCATACAACAAACTTTGCCAAACCGCTAAAAATCGGTTCCAAAATATTACAAAACTGTCCCAAAGTTGTCCCGAAATATACCAAGCTGTCTCAAAAATAATTTTCAACAAACTCTTTCAACAATAAGAAAATTCCAAACTGTCTCAAAGGCTTTCCAAGCTATATTATGAATGTCCCAATACTATCAAAAATGTTTCAAGACTGTCCCAAAAATGGTTTTAAAAGAAGAGAATTGGGAATAACCTGCTGAAAAATAAATTAATACAATTAATACAAATAACCTTACCAAAAGCTGTTCCAAAGTGTTCCAAAATTGTCCCAAAGTTATCAAGTAATTCCCCAAGCTCTTCTACAAATTATTACCAACAAACTGCTTTAATAATACCTTCCGTAGGAATAGAATTTTATTCCAAACTCTCCCAAAGTTGTTCCAAACTATACGAAAATTTTCCCAATACTATCCGAAATGCTTAAAAACTGTCCCAAAAACGGTTATAAATTAACTGAGTTAGGAGTAACCTCGGGAAGAATAATTTTATTACACTGGTTTCCCAAACCGGTCATAAAAATGTAAAAAAAAAATCATTCGCAAACTGCCCCAAACTGTCTCAAAATCCGATTTTTAACATACTCATACGAGTAAGTACTTACTCCTTAAGAAAAAATACTGGGTAAATCAGTCGTTTGTATTTTAAAGTATTTGAAAACCAAACAAACCTAAATAAAATATGTCTAATACCTTTAATAAATAAATATATGTGTAGGCGATACTCTTTTATTCCAAAAAAAAACCTGTTCTCTGATAGCATAATTAATCTAAAGAAGAAAAAAAAAAGTTCATTAGTGTGACAACTCTTTTATTTTTAAATGTCAGTTTAATAACTTAATCAAAATAAGGAAACTTGTTTTATTTAGTCGTACAAATTAAGCATTTATTATAATTTTCTGTTTGTTTTAGCATACATTGTATCTATACTAATTAATAAAAAAAAAAATTGATTGTATGGAAAGTGTATGTAACGCGATAAAGCAGAAAGTACTGGACCGATTTTAATAATTCTTTTTTTTTAAATGTCATAAATGGTAAATTCTCGACAATCATGTACTTTTTTTGCGCATTTCTGGACTACCTTCTTCCCGGTTTTAAATTTCGAAAAACTATGTGGGCTAAAATGTGGACCCAGATGACTACGGAATGTTTTTGAACCATATTGGTATAAAATTGAAGGTATTGAGCAGGGTTTTAAGACAGACTTCATTGTGATTTCCATGGCGGGTCTTCTGATATGGGTCAACACGTGGATCTGAATGACCCCGGAATGTGTCTGAGCGATATTGGTATCGAATGGAAGATCTTGATCTGGACTTCAATATGGTGGTCTTTTAATAGTGATAGGGCACCCTGGCCCCAGATATGGAAACGTAGACTCGGCTGACCATCGAATGTTTCTGAGCGATATGGTTATCAAATGAAAGATATTGATCAGGAATTCAGCACAGAATTCTTTTTATAGTGATGCCTAGGCCGGATCCCCACATATGGGTCAAAACCTGGAGCCGGATGGCCCGGAATGTTTCTGAGCGATATTGGTATGAAATAAAAGGTTTTGAACAAGGCTTTTACATGGAGTTCTAATCATAATGATTCCTAGGCCGGGTCTCCAGATATGGGTCAAAACGAGGACCCGAAATGTTTCTGAACAATATTGGTATCGAATGAAAGGCCCTGATCAGGACTTCAACACAAAACTCTTTTAATTGTGATTCCTAGGCCGGGTCCCCAGATATGGGTCAAAATGCGGACCCGGATGTTTTTGAGCGATATTGGTATTAAATGAAGTGTTGGGAACGGCTTCAACATAGAGCTGTAGTGATAGCTAGACAAGGTCATCAAGTGGACCCAGATAACCCCGGAATAACTTAACTTAACCTGGATTGACTTGGCTTGACTTGACTTCGCTTGACTTGACTTGGCTTGACTTGACTTGACTTGACTTGACTTAACTTGACCCGACTTGATTTGAATTGACTGGAATTGACTTGACTTGACTTCACTTCACTTGACTTGACTTGATTTGAATTGACTGGAATTGACTTGACTTAACTTGACTTGAATTGACTTGACTTGACTTGACTTGATTTGAATTGACTTGAATTGACTTGACTTGACTTGACTTGAATTGACTTGACTTGACTTGATTTGAATTGACTTGAATTGACTTGACTTGACTTGACTTGACTTGATTTGAATTGACTGGAATTGACTTGACTTGACTTGACTTGACTTCACTTCACTTGACTTGACTTGATTTGAATTGACTGGAATTGACTTGACTTAACTTGACTTGACTTGACTTGAATTGACTTGACTTGACTTGATTTGAATTGACTTGAATTGACTTGACTTGACTTGACTTGACTTGACTTGACTTGACTTGACTTGACTTGACTTGACTTGATTTGAATTGACTTGATTTGAATTGACTTGAATTGACTTGACTTGACTTGATTTGACTTGACTTGAATTGACTTTAATTGATTTGACTTAACTTAAATTGACTTGAATTGACTTGAGTTGACTTGAATTGACTTGACTTTGATAAACTATTATTCCTAATTGCGAAGCAACGGGTATTTGCTAGTAATATAATATAATACAATGGCGCTATTATAACTCTGACGCGTTTTATGGCCGAGCTTCTCTCCCAATTCGAGGTGTCCTCCTTTTGTTTTTTCCTACCAATTGGGTGGACCTACAGTTTTATGCCGGCTCCGAACGGCGAAAGCATTTTTTGTGATACGCTTTTTCATGGCAGAAATACACTCGGAGGGAATGCCGTCCGCTGCCGAGAGGTGACCGCTGCTCTTAAAAAATCCAATAATTGGATTTTTATTAATTAGAAAAATTTTTTTTTTGGTATTTACTCGGACTGTGGTTTTCACGCGGGCCTCTGGCATAACAGGCGATCACTCTACCCACGTAGCCACGCTCATTTTCAGAAGTTTTATCAATCATCAAACTAAGCATATAAATAGTATTGTTAGTGCAAAATTTCATTCCTTTATGACTTTCAGTTACAAAGATGTCACGTTACAAATTCCCAAAGGGGGCTCCAGAAATATCATTGTTAAAAAGTAGGCGTGGTCATAAACCTATTTCGGTAAATTTGTATTTAGATCAGTTTAGAATTTTAAGCCTTTTTTGCGTTTTTTGTAAGAAGCGTCTAAGCTAAGTTTGGTAGCTTTTAATATCGTTCTGAGTTAAAGTCATTCAGCCGGCCCCCCCTCTCCCCACTCTAAAATAAGTTGTTGCACTGTGTATCTATTCGGTACAAAAAAGGGGGATATATGTAAGTAGCATAAGAAGAGTGACAATAACATAGAGATAGGTAGTAATTTTTTGTAATTTTTTCCTTTATTTAAGAATCACTCAGACAAAACACTATGGGACTAAAACAAAAATTTGCGTCAAAAATTATTTACAGTTGAGCTAGCCGCATCAAATTTGGTATGCATATTACCACCGCCTACACTCGAAAACAAAACATTACTCTTTTATGAAAAAATGGGAATGATTCGGTACTAAATACATATTTTGATTGTTTTGAATACAATTTTTCTTAAAACATGATTTTTATTCCTTGATTTGAAGAAAATTGTACATCAAAATAATGAAAATATTTCTTTAGCGCCGAATCACTCCCACTTTTCCATAATCGGAGTAAGTTGTTTTTTCAGTGTACAAAAAAAATTCACAATAAAATTGGCGGCTCGTACATACGTATTTGAATTTACTCATTACAAAATTAAGTACATATTAATTATTATTTAGTACAACATTATTTACAAACGTTTTCACTCTTTCAATATCCAATCTGGCATATATGCCTGGATATGAGGGATCTCCGCAACCTCCAACTCCAGTTGCAACTCCACAAAGCCGCTCGTTGATAACGGCTGGAGCACCCATATCGCCATTACATGTATCCGATCCATCATCGCTACCAGCACACATATGCGTACTCATATAATCTGGATTGCTAGTATCACTAGTATAATAATCGGCCCATGTCTTTATGTAAACAGAACACTGCAATAAATGCTGCTCGTGCACAGCAGCTGTTGCGCTCCTTTTACCCCAACCACTCACAAGCAGTCTGCTATTCGTCCTCAGATCAGTTTCGCAGAGTCTTATTGCAATTATATTTGACAAAGCATAAAAACGACCATGCATCACAACAGCAATATCCATACCTCTCCTTTCAGGATTATACCCATCTGGCAAATGGAATTGATATACTGATCTAACTCTTCTTGCAGTTATGTGTGCAAAATTGGCAACACCGGTTACCACAATGTAATTGTTTGGATTCTCACCGTATACGCAATCCGCCGCCGTAACCGTATGCCGCATCGATACTAATGCGCCCGAACAAACATAATCGTAATTTGTATTTTCGCGCAGTGATGCCATGTATGCAGCCCGCTGTAGATTAATACGCGCGCCATTAGTAATGCGAAAACTTGTACTCGTAGTATTTGTGGTGGACAATGTCCAGCGCACCACAAAGCTCAGTATGAGCGTCACAACCAGAAAAATACTGTTCGTATTCATTACTTGATTACTGTTGATATGAGTTATGAAATTTGCCACTTTTGCCGCCCCTATTTATATGTGAAATGCTAGGTGTTTTAAGGGGTTTCGGGGGGAAATTGGTAAAGACGCTCGACAAATAAGATATGCTGCTATAGAGTTGAAAACCCCCTGTCGTAGAAAAAATCCGAAATCACCAGTTGGGAGTTCAACTTGTCTAGGTACACAACCAACAATTGCAAAACTCACATTTGTTCTGTTGAATTCTTGGTAAATATTTAATCTAATTAGCGTATCCGTTGAATGGAAAGCTGAATCAACAACGTTGTGCGTTAACAGAGCAAAGAAAAGCAAATAAGTTTTTTGACCCACGTTAGGTACACGTATGTACATATATCTATACTTCTATCTATATATGTAAAAAGAAGTGGCGTTAGTACAAACGCGTATAACTCAAGAACGCCTGCACCGATTTGTATGATTGAGACAAATTCAGATTGTCCTCTGGCCAGAATAGGAGAATATCCAATAAAATTCCCGAAAAATGCAAAAAAAAAAATATTTTCCCATATATTTTGTATATCTATATATATAAAAGGAAGTGGCGTTAGTACAAACGCGTATAACTCAAGAACGCCTGCACCGATTTGGATGATTGAGACAAATTCAGATTGTTCTCTCGCCAGAATAGGAGAATATCCAATAAAATTCCCGAAAAATGCAAAAAAAAAAATATTTTCCCATATATTTTGTATATCTATATATATAAAAGGAAGTGGCGTTAGTACAAACGCGTATAACTCAAGAACGCCTGCACTGATTTGGATGATTGACACCAATTCAGAATAGGAGAATATCCAATAAAATTCCCGAAAAATGCAAAAAAAAAATATTTTCCCATACATTTTGAGATAGTGATAGGAATGGGAATAGGGATAGAGATAGAAAAGAAAAAAATAGAGATAAAGATAGACATAGAAATAGAGATAGATATAAAGATAGAGACAAAGATAGAGATAGAAATAAAGATAGAGATAAAGATAGAAATAGAGATAGAAATAGAGATAGAGATAGAAATAGAGATAGAGACAGAGATAGAAATAGAGATAGAGACAGAGATAGAGAAAGAGATAGAGATAGAGATAGAGATAAAGATAGTGATAGAGATACAGATAGAGATAGAGATAAAGATAGAGATAGAGATAGAGATAGAAATAGAGATAAAAATAGAGATAGAGATAGAGATAGAAATAGAGATAGAGATAAAGATAGAGATAGAGACAGAGATAGAGATGGGGATAGGAGAAATTAGGTTTGTCGCGGCGAATATATGTACATTAAGCCGTATCACGTTATATGGACAAAAAAAAAGTTTAGTGTGTGTCAGTTTTATTTGAACACTTATGCCGAAAAAATATTTTTGGTGTAAAAAAAATTTTTTTAGGCCCGCGTTAAAAACAGCTAAATCGCGTTTTTTGTAATAACTTCCTTATTTGATGTCGGATCTCTATCATCTTAATGTCGCTGAAAAGGTCTCGCCCAGCACTATATTTGGCCCATATAAAGTTTCGACCTCAAAGGTTGTTCTGATTTTTACCTTTAAAAATTTTGAAGTTACTATCCCTAGATTTTTTCTTTTTAACCACTAATACAAAGCTCTCAAAAAACCATGAGGAATCCCCCAAAAAAAATCTATCCTTTATTCACAAACAAAAAAGTTATAACGATGTAAAATGAAACACTTGTTTTTTTGTAAAAAAAATCCACAGTAGGGAGGCAAAAGTACCACAGAGAAACGCCGAAACACGTCAGCTTAATTTATGGCTCCAGATTACGATGGCGTTTTTAGAAAATCCGGATTAGCACTCATTTTCGAGATATTTAAGAAAGAATTTTCAGTTTTCACATACAGTAATTCACATGAGTAATTATCGTTGAAGTAATAAAAATAAAGAAAAGGAGAAAACTGCTTTTAATATCGCTCATAGTATATACGTACATATATGTATATAAAATGCATATGAGAGGGAAGAGAATACCACGTCTTGAAAGAAAATTGTATTCAAAACAATGAAATCATTCCCGTTTATCCATAATCTGAGTAATTTTTTTTTTGAGTGTGAGCAAAGAAATATAAGCGACGAAGAATTCACTTTCAGAGCTCTGAAACTTCTTTCATAAATATCTCAAAATTTGGAGGTCATCGTAATTTTCGGTCTCGGTTATCATAGATAAGAAGATGTTTTCGGGATTAAAGTAAAATGCGTTGTTTTCAATTGTAGGCTGAATAATTAACTGCATTTCTAGGGGCAGACGATGCATCCATCGCAAGAATTGATAATACATTTAGACTTCCGTTGTCTCTTTAGGCGCGTATAATATTACAACGAACAGTTTTTCTAAATAACTTACATGATTTTACGATACGCACGGATGCAGAAATCGTGAAGCCGTTGTAAGCCAGCGTGCTGTGCTTAGAGGTCCCACTTGAATACTTGCCAAATCTTCACTACAGCCATTATCATTCAATATAAATAACGTTGATCAGCAGGAATAGTCCAATCATCAATAATTTTTTGCATATCATGTGTCCAGTATTGGTAGCTGTTCCATCGCGGTACAGCAAAATAAAGTCAAGCGAGGACTTAGAATACTTTTTAATCAAAAACTCATACAGTAACGCCATATACTGCCTCATATAAATAAGAACTTGGGATAATTTTTCAAAAAAAACACAGGTTCCCTGATTTTAAAACGGTATAACTTTTTTGTTCGTGAATAAAGGCTACAACTTTTTTAGCGGTGTCCTCATGGTTTTTTGAGAGCTTTGTATTAGTGATAAAAATAAATAAATCTAGGGATAGGAACTCCAAAATTTTTAAAGGTAAAACTCAGAACAACCTTTGAGGTCGAAACTTTATATGGGCCAAATATAGTGCTGAGCGAGACCTTTTCTGCGACATTAAGATTATAGAGATCCGACATCAAATAAGGAAGTTATTACAAAAAAACGCGATTTAGCTGTTTTTAACGCGGGCCTAAAAAAAAAATTTTACACCAAAAATATTTTTTCGACATAAGTGTTCAATTAAAACTGACACACGCAAAACTTTTTTTCGTGATACGGCTTAATGTACATATCTAATCTAATCGAATATATTTAAACGAGCAATTTTTGTATGTATATACTGAGGATCTCGGAAATGGCTCCAACGATTTTCATGAAATTTGGAATGCAGGGAACTTCGGGGGTGAACTTTCAAAAAACTTAATTTGTTTACTCACTTTTAGTCCACATCTCGAGGTAAAGGTAAAGGTAAAGGTAAAGGTAAAGGTAAAGGTAAAGGTAAAGGTAAAGGTAAAGGTAAAGGTAAAGGTAAAGGTAAAGGTAAAGGTAAAGGTAAAGGTAAAGGTAAAGGTAAAGGTAAAGGTAAAGGTAAAGGTAAAGGTAAAAGTAAAAGTAAAGTTAAAGGAAAGGGAAAGGTAAAGGTAAAGGTAAAAGTAAAGGTAAAGTTAAAGGAAAGGGAAAGGTAAAGGTAAAGGTAAAAGTAAAGGTAAAGTTAAAGGAAAGGGAAAGGTAAAGGTAAAGGTAAAGGTAAAGGTAAAGGTAAAGGTAAAGGTAAAGGTAAAGGTAAAGGTAAAGGTAAAGGTAAAGGTAAAGGTAAAGGTAAAGGTAAAGGTAAAGGTAATGGTAAAGGTAAAGGTAAAGGTAAAGGTAAAGGTAAAGGTAAAGGTAAAGGTAAAGGTAAAGGTAAAGGTAAAGGTAAAGGTAAAGGTAAAGGTAAAGGTAAAGGTAAAGGTAAAGGTAAAGGTAAAGGTAAAGGTAAAGGTAAAGGTAAAGGTAAAGGTAAAGGTAAAGGTAAAGGAAAAGGTAACGGTAAAGGTAAAGGTAAAGGTAAAGGTAAAGGTAAAGGTAAAGGTAACGGTAAAGGTAACGGTAAAGGTAAAGGTAAAGGTAAAGGTAAAGGTAAAGGTAAAGTTAAAGGAAAGGGAAAGAGAAAGGTAAAGGTAAAAGGCATGTTCAAGCCGTGCTCAATGTCTTCCATGTGCTACCAATATCGCTCGAAAACATTCAGAGATCAACTGGGTCCACGTTTTGACCCATATCTTGAGATATGGTCTAAAAGTGAGTAAACAAATTAAGTTTTTCGAAAGTTCACCCCCGAAGTTCCCTGCCTTCCAAATTTCATGAAAATCATTGGAGCCGTTTCCGAGATCCTGATTATATACATATAAGAATTGCTCGTTTAAATATATTCGATTAGATTAGATATGTACATACGTATATATAGTATAGAAGTATAGATATACATACGTGTACCTAACGTGGGTCAAAACACTTATTTGCTTTCCTTTGCTCTGTTAACGCACAACGATGTTGATTCAGCTATCCATACGCTAATTAGATTAAATATTTACCAAGAATTAAATAGAACAAATGTGAGTTTTGCAATTTTTTGTTGTGTACCTAGACATGTTAGTTTTGAACTCCCAAATGTTGAACTCCCAAATGATGAATTCGGATTTTTTTCCACGACAGGGAGTTTTCAACTCTATAGCAGCATATATTATTTGTCGAGCGTCTTTGTTTCTTATTAGTTATTTGCTCTGTGTGTCTCGTAAATACACATGTGTACATATGTATATAATAATACTTCTTCTTCTTGATTGGCGCTTAACCGTCTAGACGATTCTGGCCGAGTCCAACAGAGCGCGCTAACTGCTTCTGTTTCGTGCAGCATGGCGCCACTTGGGAACACCTAGTGAGGCAGCATCGCTGTCCACCTGATTTTCCCAACGCAGTGGAGGTCTCCCTTTTCTTTTGCGTTCAGCGGGTTTCGATAGAAATGCTTTCTTGGCCGGAGCGCCTTCGTCCATTCTCACGACATGACCTGCCCAACGCAGCCGCTGGATCTTTATTCGCTGAACAATGTCGATGTCTGTGTAAAGCTCGTACAGCTCATCGTTAAATCTCTGTCGATACTCGCCCACGCCAACGCGCAAAGGTCCATAAATCTTATGAAGAACTTTTCTCTCGAATACTCCAAGTGCCATCTCATCTGATTTTGAAATTGTCCATGCTTCTGCGCCGTACATGAGGACTGGAACGATGAGCGTCCTGTAGAGTGTGATTTTTGTTTGTCGAGAGAGGACTTTACTTTTAAGTTGCCTACTTAGTCCGAAGTAGCATTTATTGGCAAGCGTGATTCTTCGTTGGATCTCCGTGCTGACATCATTCTTGGTGTTAATGCTGGTTCGCAAATAGACGAAGTCCTTAACAGTTTCGAATTTGTAGCTATCAACATTGACGTGGCTGCCAAGGCGTGCTGTTTCTTTGTGTGATGACAGGAGGTACTATATAATAATACACCATATTTAAAAAAAACGAAAAATTGGAATTAAAAATCGCGCGATTTTTTATTCCAATTTTTCGCCTGCGGCGATTTTTTCCCTAATACACCAAATTAAAAAAAAAACCGTCTGCGGGCTTAATTGCCCTTCCGAAAGAGAAATAAAGCCCATGCCCAAAACGAAATAACGCCCGCGGGAATTATTTCTTTTTCAAGAAAGGAAAAAACGCCCGCGGGCGTTATTTCACTGCACCGCAAATTTCGCGTAGGTGATTTAACACGCTGCTTGCGATTTATGTATAAGAAAACGAGCAAGTAGAGGCTTGGCTTCTTTCGACTGCGGGGCTAAGCCGGCTTCATATAAAATACAAAATAAGTAATATATTCGAAAATAAAAAAAAAAAAGTTTATAAAATTGGAAACAAAATTTTTTTAGCGCTCTAATTTGACTTTTGGGTTTCGTTGGAGCCATTGCCGTTAAATTTTAGCACAGAACTTGTGAAAATCTTTAAATGGAGATAAAAAGTTCCCCGAGCAATGTATATTAGTTTCTGTGAAATAACCCCTCAAAACTGTCCCAAGATGTTACAAAAAGAACTGCCATTAATTTAGCATTGCAAAGTGATGATTTTCACATTTTTTTTAAATATGTCCCAAAAAGGCCCACAATTATTATTATTATTATTATTATTATTATTATTATTATTATTATTATTATTATTATTATTATTATTATTATTATTATTATTATTATTATTATTATTATTATTATTATTATTATTATTATCCTGAAATTACTTCAAAACTTTACAAATGTTTGCAAAACTTTTCCAAAACTATACCAAAAACTATACAAAAACAAAATTATTGTAATACTAGGCAAAAATTATTTTAAAAACGTTCTTAAACTATCCCAAATACTTTTCTAAGCCTTAAACTTTCCAAACTTTGCTCCAAAAACTGTTCAAAAAAATAGGTATTCTATAAATTTTTCTAAAATATTTACAAAATTTTCTAACATTGCATCAAGAAATTTTCAAAATTGTTCCAAAACGTCCCAAATGGTAAAAAAAACTTTCCAAAAATTTAACGGAAACGGAAACAAAAAATGTTCCAAAAATATTATAAATTTTTCCTAAAATTTTTTCGAACTGTCATAAAATTGCATCAACAAATTTTCAAAATTGTTACAAAATTTTCCAAATAATAACAAGCTGTTCCCAAAACTGCTAAAAAATTTAACCGAAACTTTTCCGAAAACCTTCCCAAAAATATTCTATAAATTTCTCTAAACTTTTCTCAAACTGTCCCATAATTTTATCAACAAATTTTCAATATTGTTCCAGAATATTTCAAATAATAAAAAACCGCCCCAAACTGCCCAAAAATTTAACCGAGACTTTACAAAAGGCTGTCCCAAAAATATTCTATACATTTCTCAAAACTTTTCTCAAACTGTCCCAAAATTATATTAACAAATTTTCAACATTGTTCCAAAATGTCTCAAATAATAACAAACCGGTCCCAAACTGCCCAAAATTTTAACCGAAACTTTTCCAGAAACTGTCCCAAAAATATTCTATACATTTTTATAAATTTTTTCAAACTGTCCTGAAATTGTATAAACTAATTTTCAAATTTGTTCCAAAATGTCCAAAATAATACCGAACCGAACAAAAACTAACAAAAATTTAACCGAAATGTTTCCAAAAACTGTCTCAAAATTCTAAAAAAAAAATTTCCCAAAATAATCTTACCTAGATTCTTGAATCTCTTATTCCATTTATTTTCCTGCGTTAGAGTTCGGCTTCACTTATCCATTTTCTTTTGTGCTTTAGAAACTTAAACTTAACCCTAATCCTCTAAAGTGAGCCTCTCAGTCTCACTTTAAAGTTTAAAAGCGAATTATTCCTAAACCAAAAAAGCTTTGTGCCTGAAATTTTGAGTATTCCCCCATTTGTGTTCATAAATTATGAAATAATTTTGATCTTTGGGCTATTTACTTATTTTAACCATTTTTTTGCAATCGTATAAAATTGTAACGAAAAACCGAAAGTGAGCCTCGAAGACTCACCTTAAGTATCTTTATCGTAATAAGCTTACATTTCTAGAATTCAACAGTGAGGTTTTTACATTGTGAACTCACCATACTTCCCTCGATTTTGGTGAATTCGTCGCATTTCACCATAGATCTTTAGATCATATGATGTCATAAAATTATGGAGAACGGTAAAGTCAGCAATTTCAAAACCATTAAAATCTTATCATTTTCTGTTTACTGAGATACTAAATTACGAAAAAAATGCATTCAGATAGAGAAACGAACGATCGTCTGCTTTTATACGTCAATAATTTCACCACGAACGTCGCGTTTTAAAACTTTTAAATTTGATCGCGGAAAATATATATTAGGGGCGATCATATGAAAAATTTATTCATATTCATTTGATTCATAGTTTTTCTCATTGTGTGCACAAAACAAATTTATAACAGATGTAATAAAACCATTTGTAATGAACATTCAACAACTACAAAAATGTGTGAAAATTTCAGTTCACTAATATACCCTATTTTTTGAAATTGCCTTTTTAATCTTAATATACTAAAAAAAATTGTCATAAACCGTTATAAGAATTAGAGCTGTCAAACTATCGACGATACTATCGATAGTATCGATGGTCTAGTCACTTGAAATAACTATCGATAGTTTTAGTACTATCGCGACTATCGTGTATACTCTTTCCCAGCTCATTTG
Organism: Urophora cardui; assembly: GCA_960531455.1. Taxonomy (NCBI): domain Eukaryota; kingdom Metazoa; phylum Arthropoda; class Insecta; order Diptera; family Tephritidae; genus Urophora; species Urophora cardui. The sequence continues at coordinate 115,506,136 of OY482674.1, read as the reverse complement.
ACATTTACCCGTTTCCACATTAATTCTCAATTTTTTACTGAGAAAACATTGCCGTATAAGAAACCAAAAATTTCCAAGTGTTGAATCAAAAACAGAGCAAAAAAGCCGATGTAATCCTGAAGAAGAGCCAGTACTTGGAGCAAGTTAACTCAGAACCAAAAAAAAACCCGCTATCGTATTGGAAGGTAGATACCGGAAATCGTATAATTATTATAACAGATATAAAACATAGGTATATGTATTTATTCAAAACCATCCTTTTATCTTCAGGTGTTAGAAAATCAGCTAGAGTCTCTGCCTGATCCTGAAAAAAAATTGTTTGTATCCCGGCATCATCTCTAGAGTCTGAACGCATGTTCAGTAAAGCTGGTTTAATTGTAAGTGATAGGCGGTCGAGTTTAAAACCAAAAACAGTCGATGTGTTATTATTCTTACAAAAAAATTTTAATGAATTGTAAAATTAGTTTTTTTTTTTTTTAAAGTAAGGCAGCGAAAAATAAATGGATTTGAAAAAACATATAAAATGGGTCGATACTATCGATAGTATCGATAGTCCCCTTAAGACTATCGTAAAACATCGATGGTCTTGACTATCGATAGTTTGACAGCTCTAATAAGAATGTATAAAAATGCTTCTGCGTTCATTACTGCATAAATAAAAGTAAAAAACAAATACGAAAATAATGTGTTTCAAAATTTCCCCATAGGAGAGCCTCAGAGTCTCACTTTCGGTTTTACGTAACTTTTCAAAATTCGGTGATTAGGGTTAAAACAACCTAACTGTCCACTTCATACGACCGTTATGGCAAGGCATGTTCTACGTCAAAATAACTTGAAGAATAAATAAAACAAAACCAAACCCAACAAAAAAACCAAAAATTTAAATTTATTAGCTTACCATCGGATTACTTAATTTAATGCTCGGCGCCGTATCGGACAACAATCGCGCTGCCGGCTTCGGATTCGACATCGTTTTCGATGCCAACAACGACGATGCAGACGCCGACGACGATGACGATACAGATGGAGACAGCAGCGTTGTCGTTGTTGTGCCATTCACAGTATGACCTTTGCCAATGCTAGCACCGCCGCCGCCACCACCGTCATCCACAACTACATCAGAGCCGCCGCTACTACTACGTGTAACTGTATAATCGCAGTCTTCAATAATTTCATCGACAACGGCATCGTTTACATTATCGTTATCATCGGCATTGTCGTCGTTGTCGCTGGCATCTTCAACAATGTACGGTGTCAGTGATGTCTCTGTTTTTGACTTTGTTGCCGTTTTTAGTTGTTGTTGCTCATCATCATCTTCGGCGCTCACCTCGCTAATATCCAGTGCGGGAATGGTGGTGGTGGTGATGATGGTGGGCGGTGGTGATAGACGATGAAACAAACGATTTTGCATTTCATCTAAATGTTGGTGTATTGCCTCATGAAATTGTCTATGGTTGTTTAAGATGTTGTTTATATTGTGGAAGATGCTTCGTGCGCCAAAGCCAGCGCTACCAAAATTACTACCAAAACCAGCAGAGGTGTTGCCATCACCATTGCCAGCACCACTACCTCCACTAGCACCGCTCCCATTTATCATGCAAGTGGGCGACGTTGAGGCGGATGCAGAGCCAGACGTTGAGTCGGAATTGGAATTGGATGAGAGACATGTGCGGGATGAGGATTTTTGTACGGTTTGTGCACGTATCACGTGTACGGCATCACCATTGGGTGTGCGCTTCTGCAGCACTTCGACCTGTTTGCGTTTGGTGTGTTGGGTGCCATTGGGTTGTGAAATGTTTTGGGAATTGGATATCTGGAATGAGTAGAGATAGAGACAGAGAAAGGATTTATGTAAGTAAGGATATACTTTTGGATAAGGAGTAATGATGGCATGATGTGGGATATTTGTATGTGTGTTTGTATGTATGTACAAGTGTGTTGTGATATTTTAAGCTATATAGGGATGGTTAAATATGTCCCCAACTGTACTAAAATTAATTTACACAAAAGGTGCACATGTAATATCACAAAAGTTTCCAGAAAATGTCCGTATTTTGTCGTGAATATGTCCCAAATTTTATACGAATTGTCCCAAATTTTATACGAATTGTCCCAAATGCATACAAAATGTCCCATAATAGCTTTTTTGGCCAATTTGCGATCGTTCTGGTATGAAGTACATACTAAGTGCCGAAAATCTGTGCTAAAACTTTGCCAAAACTCTCCAAAGTTATCCTAAACTACTCTAAGCATATCGCAACGTGCCCGAAAGTTAAAATTGTTTCCCCATTATGAAAACACTTTTGTACGAAATGTATATTTAATGTCACAAATATGCCATAGAATTGTCCTTAATTGTCCTAATCCAAAACTCTCTCAAAAGCGAAATTTTGGTCTGAAGCCCAGTGTTGATTTTTTGGCTTCTCTACAAATATTTTCATATCATGTGCATACAGGATGTATTCCCATTTGCTATTGACTGTCCTGAATTTGCCCCAAAGAAAGGTTTTAAATTTCAACAGTGTCCCAGGTTGTCCTAAAATATTCCAAAATGTCCCAAAAAAATCAAACAATCTCTCAGCATCATCTTTAGTTGTTCCGAATAGATTTTTTGGGCCTGAACTGACCTTAATTATTTTTTATATCTTAAAATGTCAAAAAAAAAAAAGTTCTACAAAACTGTCCCATGCCTGTCACAAATACTTAAATATCTACAAAGAAGCTTCTATGAATGATTCTCACCATATTCAAAGTGCATTTTTTTGGACTAAAACTGTCCCAAAACCAACTTGAACAGAATTGAATTTTTTGGTTCGTTTACAAATACAAAATGTTTGATATTGGATTGTTTTTTAGAATGCCCATAGAGGTGAAGAATTATATGGTGTCCATTACATAAGTAAGTATGTACCTAAGCATGAATAATGCTTAGCGATAAACAGACAAAATGCATACAAAATGCGGTGTTGAGTCATTGTTCAAAAGCCAAATTTCAAAAAAAAAAAAAAGAAATACTATAAAAAATTCTATCAACATTTTTTATGCGAAATCAATACATAAAATAAGTACAATTGTTCATACATTTATACCACATATTCATGTATACAAGAACATATGTACATACATACGTATGTCATACATATGTGTTTGTATATAGGAACGTGTATAAATTGCAAAATTAGTCAGCAAAATTGTCGATCATAAATAAATAGTTTATTCTTGTGTAAAATGTTCGATAAAAATCGAAATAAAACAACAACATTGAACCCCAGTGATCAAATCACGTCCAGTCTGCAATCACCTCACCACCCACCTCACCGCTCACCTCTTCATTTTACTACACAGCGTCGCAACTGTCGGTTTATTATGTTTGTACCTTACCAAGAACAAAAGTGGCAGTGTGCTCCACTGCCACAATTGTTACAATTGTTTGGCCTCAATATTTTTGTTGTTTAACATTGCATTGGTCATAATAATAAAAATTAATTTTATTTGCGCTTTTGTTTTTAATAAAGATAAAGTAAGAATTATAAAGTATTTTTTACGATACCCAGTTGCGATTCATTGATATAGTCTTAATATGAAATCCTACTATAATATGGTGATCGCTGAAAGACCTCAATCTGCATATACATACATACATACCTGAACAAAATCGAAATTGTATTTTATTTTCAACGATCGATATGAATACCTATAGAAGGTAAGGCTGTACCGGAATGTGGCTAACTATGCACCTGTGTACCGAATTACGGTACCTTATATATAAGTGGATAACTTTTTCTAATGACCGAATGAAATCATTGTCACTGGAAAACAAAAACCAAAAAAAAAAGAATTTTCTTAAATAATAGAAGTGTATTTTCAACGATCGAAATTAATACCTAAAGAATGCGCCTAATTACACACTTGTGTACCGAATTGCGGTACTTTATATATGAGTCATTATCATTGTCATTGAAAAATAAAACAGTGCCGAATTACGATAGCTAATGTACCGAGATATGTACCGAATTACGGTGCTCATCTAAATCAGTTGTGTTTTTTTTTTTGCAAAAGCCGAAAAGAATAAACATTCCTTTAAAAACTGGAAGTGTACCGAATTACGATACCTTAACTGTGTACTCAGTTGCGGTACTTTATGTTATCAACTTTTGGATTCTTCATTGTTTTTCAATATTATAAATACCTATGATAGTTCTGCCATAACGAAGAAGCACAATTTTCATAAGAACTAAATGCGTACCGAATTAGGATAATTGATAGCAGTTATGATACCGGAATACCAACCGCGGTACACTTTTGTTTAAATAATAGTTCTTTTTTTTTTTTTTTTTTAGAAACTAGAAAAAAACTTTTTAAGCATGGATGTAACTACAGCTGTTTCACCTTAGATCCCTCTCAGACTCATCAGGTTACTTTTTGCTTCTGCCAAGACTCGAACTTGCGCACCTTGCAGTACAATAACTACAGTTCTAACCGCTGAGCTATTGCCTGCCTTCGACATCTGATAGAAAATTTGTTGCTAGTTTCTTTCCTACTATAGTTCGTTTCTAACTTATGCACTTGCATATGTACATATTTACATATTATTGTATGATTAACCATAAGTAGCGAATAAAATGTAGGGATGTTCAAATGAACTTAATTTTTTATGAGTCTTGGCAGAAGCAAAAAGTAACCTGATGAGTCTTAGAGGGATCTAAGGTGAAACAGCTGTAATTACATCCATGCTTAAAAAGTTTTTTTCTAGTTTCTAAAAAATAAAAAATAAAATATAACCTGGGCCTGTGCTCGTTAAATTAAATAAATAGTTCTTTTATTTTCGAAAAACCAACATGTGTTATTTTTGTTAAAATATTTTTTATGTTTATTATATTTTATTTATTGAATTAAGATACTTCGGTAAACAATTGCAGTATTGTTGTGATAGTTACAATATTAATAATTTTGATGATTTATTATTGTAATACCTACATACGTTATAACAAAAAGACGCATTGGCAATGAAAATTTTTTTTGTACCGAAATAAGGTACACATGTACCTAATTATAATAAATTTGTACCGAATTCAGATAAATTTGTACCGAATTAAGATAAATTTGTACCGAATTTGGGCAATTTATTTTTAATTGACTTTTTTAAAGTTTTAGGGATTTTTCATTGTAAAATTAATTAATTATGATACATTAGTAACCAATTGTAATAGGTACCTTATTGGTAGTTGCATTATGAAAAGTTTTGATGTTTTATTAACTCTCTAACCGGCAGCACCACCTAAAGGCGGGGTTAAACCAAATCTAATTTTCGTCTAAAATTTCATACAACCGGACAATGTTGTGAATTGGAGCTTTACCTCGCAGCTGTATAGAGGGCATATCTAGGTTGGACCGAAAGGAAGGGTAAACAAAATTTAAATATACCTGGCGACAACGATTTACCTTAAGCCCGCCTTTAGGAGATTCTCTCGGTTATAGGGTTAATGTAATACGTGCGCTAATAGCAGCATTTGAAAATGAAAAATTTTATTGTACCGAACTAAGGTACATTTGTAACTAATAACGGTAAATTTCTACCTACTTAATATACATTTGTACCGAATTTAAGTAATTTGTTGTTAGTTGACTTTTTAAAAGTTTTAGGAATTTTACAATGCATTTGTTGGTAGTTTGCTTTTTAAAATTTTTAGGGATTTTTCAATGCAAAATTCTTCTTTGTCAATTAATATATTTATACACATGATCTATAGCTGCTTCAAGAAAATAACAATTTTCGGCATGTTAGACGCCATTGGGCATATTTAAGCTTCAATTCTAAATTGCAAATGCACTTTTAATTTTACACTTTGACCGATTCAACGCTTGCACTACCGCCAACCCACTACCACCGGCACCACCCCACAATTGCCATCAATTACTGGCTGTCCAGTCCAGTTAGAGTTTACCGTCATAAGCGCGCGATCAGCTGTGTGCACGGCAACGCTGATAAAAACGCTTTACACGCTTTTATGCAAAACGTTTGAACAAATGTTGTAAAAAAAAATAAAAATTAAAAACAAAAGCAACAACAGAAAAGTTATTGCTATAAAATAAAGAACAATTCGATTGCCAATATTTATAAAAATATGTAAATGCATATATCCACTTCAATCATGACGCCTTGACTTTTGACTCAGCTTGATTGCCGACTGCTGGTCGCTGACAGCTGACTGCCGATTTGCTGCTTAGCGGTGCCTTTACGAGCTTTGCGCTTTGACTTCACGGTCTACGCTGTTTTTTTTTTGGGGGGTTTTTTTGGCTTGTGCTAAGCACATAAATCTTTTGCGGCCAATCAATTTCCATTTATCAGGTTGCAAGTGGCAATGTGGCACGATTGGCTTTTCATTTTATATTAAGTATATTCGCTGTAAATGAGTATGTGTGTACTACACTACACACTGTGCAGTCAAACTCACCGTTGCTATGCAAATCGCTTGTAAACGCTCTTGCGTTCCGTTTTTAACAATAAATTATTGCAAAAATTTGCAAATCATAAATTATTTGGCGCTTTGCGTATGGTTGAAGGACTCGCCGCATGTTAGGCGCCAGTTTATGCAACAAAAACATTTGCTAAGAATAAGAGAAAATAAAAATGGGGTTTTATGCCCCACAGCCACGTGCCAGGTGATATTGGGTATTGTGGGTGAGGAAGAGGTATGAGAGCGGAAGAGGTCAGCGCAACAAAGCAGCGCCAAGTGACCCCAAAATAATTGTTGTAAATATGTAAAAATTATTTTTTAATTTAATTCTTTAAGAGCAGAAACACGCGACGAATTTTCTTCCTCTAATTTCTGCAACCGATAATTTGAAGATACAATGCCACTACACTTGGCTGTTTGTCATGCTTAATGCGCTTTATATAACTCCCAAGCCTTCTGGAGATAGAAAAGCGTTCTAAAGTGGCACCTTTCTCGCAGCATGAACTTAAGTTAGCATCACAAGCCACTTGCACATCGCATAACCACACAATTTACTTTGCTGCCGTCCAATTTTGCATATCATAATATTATTTAATATAATTTTAATTTAATATGCATATGCAAAATTCATGCAAAACTAAATTAAACTCCCATGTTTTTCTTCTTTTTTTGTTGCATTGTCAGCGCAAATAAGCGTTTGTTCTATTTAAGTGCTTATAACTTACATGTAAGTATAATACAGCATGACTTGAAAATCTTCTACGCTCTTGAGTGTGTCTAGCCGCTAGACTTTAACTATTAGGTATGATGGATTACATATATGTATGCATAAGTTTTGAAAAAAAACGATGAAAAAGAAAGCGAATAAAAATAAGTGCACATAGTATATATGTAGGTCTATATCAACATAATAAGGAAGTCTCACGCGAGTTATCGGAAGCCCGAAATTCCCGAGGCGAAACTTACTCCTCCGGAAGAAAACTTACAAATGCAAAAAAAAATTATACATATAAGTAGCAAATACTCGTCTCGCTTCGCTGCGACAAATCACACTATGCCAATGCCTATCAATTTCTCTACCATTCCCCATCTACCGTTCCCTCTATCTCTACCTCCCCTATAATAATCTCTTTCTCCTCTCCCGTTCCCTAAAAACAACATTTTGTTGAACCCACAATCGGTCTGCATCATTTGAATCGCTCCAGATATCTCTGGAACCAATTGAGATGTCAACGTAGCATGAGCTATATACGGAAGCCCTGATCGGATTCTTTAATTTATTGCTCAAAAATATTTCGGGGCCATCCCGCTCCACGTTTTGGCCTCTATGTATATGGAGAACCGACTTCAGAATTGGAATGAAGTGAACTTTCTATTAAAGCTCTGATTTATACCTTTAATTTGAGACCAATATAGCTCAAGCAAATTTCGGGGCCATCTGGGTCCTTATATTGACCTATATCTCGGGAAGTGGTTGAGATACCGGAATTAAATATGGCTTCTAGCGGATTCATATTATGTAACCGGATTCTTCATCACATAACAAACATAAGTGCCAAAAAACGAACAGAATCGCATCATAAACACGGATTGTGCGAATATAGCGACGTCAGCGCCATCTAGTGGGAAAATTATAGGACAATATCAAGAGGTGTTGTGGAACGAGACACCCTTTATAAACATCACTGCCCGATAAGAGGAACACCCTTCCTTCGACCTATTTACTTACCATTTATATGTACCCAGTTATGCACGTACACATGTACATTAGATGCGTTTTTTTCGGCAAAGTTTCTCAGATCTTCCCTCCGGCCACAGAATATGAAAATAGGATGTTGTAGGATAACTAAGCTGATTTTTATTTTTTTTTTAAACAAAAAACAGCGATTTTTGTTTAAATTCCATGATAGGTTTAGATTCATATATGAAAAAATCACAGAATTAAAAATAAAAAAACAAAAGATACATACACATTTTTTATTGTTGCAAGTACAAAATTCGAAAATTTATTATTTACATATGTAAAAAAAATGTTGTTCAATATGAAAATGATTTTGGGATGTTTCATTTGAACCAAAGTAGCTTGGATAAAAAAAGCTCGATTTCGATCAAATAAACTTTTCTGAAAACTGCATGAATTTGCGCAGATTCTTGCATATTTTGATTAAAAAGAAATTTAAGGTATCTTGAAAATGCCAGGGTCCAAAGTTGAAAATCCGTGACTAAAAAAAATAAAGTTCCACTTTAGGCGATCTTGGTACCTTCCCTATGGCTCGCACTAAAAAACTGAGTACACCATTCGATTAAGCCGTTAATTTTACAATATGTATCTTTTGTTTTTTTTATTTTTAATTCTGTGGTTTTTTTCATATATGAATCTATCATGGAATTTAAAAAAAAAATCGTTGTTTTTGGAGTAGCCCACTCAGTTTTTTGTCTAAAAAAAACAAAAACCAGCTTAGTTATCCTACAACATCCTATTTTCATATTCTGTGGCCGGAGGGAAAATCTGAGAAACTTTGTCGAAAAAAACGCATCTAGTGGACAGTGATGCTCACTTCCTAGGTAATCCCAAGTGGCGCCATGCTGCACGAAACAGAAATAGTCTGCGCGCTTTATTAGACTCAGCCAGAATCATCTAGACGGTTACGTGCCAATTAAATAAGTTAAGTAATTAAGCTCCAGTTAAGAAGAAGAAGTTCTAAAAGTTCAACATTTTAAAATGTTATCCCGAAAATGTTGTTTCAATAAACACACATCTCTAATATCTAGCTTACATATATTTCAATATCTACATTATCATGCACTTGAAAACACAAACACGCAAACACTCAGCTCTTACACATTCACACACATACATACACGTAATCATTTTAAAATAGGCCGCCACTAGCTTTTACTCGTTTAAAACTAGTACACGTTTTTGTTTTTATTTTACTAACTAGTTATGCATGTTTGCCACTGCGGCTGTGGCTGGCGATAAGTTGAACGAAATTCAATAAAAAATCAGTTAACTTACATATATTATTAACTAGTTACTGTGCATTAGATGCATATACTTATGAAAGGAAGCGCAGCATATAACACTAACTTAAATAGCATAGTTCAGGGTAAGAACTATATTCATGCAAATTGTAAGCGCATCTTTTTTTTGTTTTTTGAGATGAAAAGCAAAGAAAAAAGTCAAAAAGTTATTAGAAAATAAGTGAGAGGCAAATCTTAGAATTTTTTATGCATATTTTAAGCTTTCTTGAATAATTTTAGTATATTTACTTTCTGTAGGCATTGCCTTTCTCGCACGCTATTGCTATAGAGCAGTTCAACAGCTTGTACGTTCTACAAAAAATAAAAACCAGCTATACGAAAAAAAGCAAAGCCGAGAAAAATCAGTAAAACGTAAACACATTGCCTTGGCCAAAGACTGCGAATTTTGCCAATATTCTTGGGTTTTTTTTTGTAATTTTCAAGAATAATATATGCGCTTGCGCTGCTAAAACACATTGAACTTGCAGACCTCTTAACTGCCAACCCGAGCACGCCGCTGTTGCTGGTGATGACGATGTTGCTGCTGATAGCTTCACCAGTGTTGACACTAAGCCTTAATCTTTGTACGCTTCGCAATTGAGTTTGGGCTGTGAGCGTTTGTTGTAACGAGTTGTTGTTGCTGCTGCGCACAGCGGTTGGTAAAGTGGCTCTGCAACCTTTAACTTGACTTTGTGACCATTTGAAATATGAGAGAAGTGCAGTAAGCGCATTTCAATTAAATTAGTTAAATTACAAAAGTCATTTTTACTTATTTCATGAACATGAATTGTTACAATAACTTTGTTATGAAGCATGAATATTATAAGTAGCAGAAGCAGAAGCGTTAGATTCACCACAACATATGCCCGATATCACAAGAGATAACAGAATCATGAGCTTCATAAGAATTTACTATCATTTCTCTATTATTCATCGCTTTTATCCTTTTACGTAATATTTATATTTCCCATACAAATTCGTCTATTAATAGAGCTCCTATCATTTCATTCAAAAGACTTAAGCAACAAACTCGTTTTCACACTTCTATTGTATAATGCCGCAGAACAGCACATTACATAGGTATATAGTACTATTAACCAGTAGCTCACCAGCATAAATCGCATAAAAATCGCCATTAGAATTAGTTGAAAATTGAATCCGTGACGATTTATTAGTAAACTTAATTTTGGTTTGAAATTAATAGCAAAAATTGAAAGTACGTAGATATAAAACGCTCGTATGCGAAATTATATCAGTTACACTTTTCGCTAAAAATCTACCATAAAACACCTATTTACGTTGCTGTTGAAGTTTGAAAGGGAATATCAATCAATCTGTGAGCCTAATTGATTATTGTCATTCTGTCTAAATTTGCTGCAGCAGACAAGCATTTACATGTAGTAGTGCTCTAGATACCCGGTTATCGAACAGATCGTGTTTTTTTGAAGCCCGTTTGTTGTTCAAATGCCCGTAAAATATTCGAGCTAACAAACAAAAATAATGTGTATCAGGAAAACAAAAATAAAACGTCCTTGAGTTCCGAGAGGCTGTCGATGAAAGGCTTGCCAAGGAGTTACATTTTGCTTAAGCAGTGCGTATGACTCTCATATAGCAGCTGCTCCACCGTCCCCTCCGTCCCAGTAAGATTACAGGTCAGGCATAGAGTATTATGGTCTAGACTCAGTCGAGCCGCGTGGCTACCAATAACCCAGTGTGCTTCGAATACCGCAGCTAAGCGGGAAATGTCCCTCCTTCCCACCTGTATAATGGCTGAGGAACGCATCTCGTTCTATGAGAGCCACAGACTTCTGCAGACCCTGCATATCTACAATCGCTTTGCTGAAGTCACTATACGCATACAAAATATATTTATTACTCACTAAAGTAGTAAAAGACTAATTTCATATCCATATATATATGACTCACTCCATAAAGCTAACGAAAACAAATTACATAACACTTAATTCAATTAAACACTTTGCCTGCTTTAACTTTGCAGCCAGTTTAATTGTGGGAAGAGAAAAAGGAGGCATACAATTTTCCATTTCGCAAGCGCCCTCAAGTTAATTTCAACCACTAAAACTACAAAAAGCATAACTACTTTTGTGAAATATGCACGTACTTTATTTCCTGGTTGTAAAGAAAAAAAAAAAAAAAAAAAAACACTCAATACCAAGAAGTGTAAACCGCAGAAAAAGTACATTTTCCTGCTCTTCCCAAAAAACTAATAAATGTAACTTTTTACAAGCTTTTATTTCTTAGCTGTCTTTGCCTTTTGCCTTTTGTATTTGGAATTTGTTTTGTTTTGTCTTTTTTATTTTGCCGCTAAATGTAGTTGAAAGAAAGTGAACGATTTAAGTGATTTTCTATTTTCTCACACACACACACATTTGCACATTTACATATTTATTTATAAATATGTAAGTGCAGCATTTTTCGCCGCGTATTTCTTTGTCTCTTTTTTTTTGCTTTTTTGCGTTGACTCCGTTTAGGCCAATAGGTGTTTGGCTTTGTGTCTAACGAAATGGCTAAGGTTGAAAGAGAAATTGTTGCAAAGGCTAGATAATCGATTGCCATTGTTGTCACATTTAATCTGCAACCTGTTCTATACCCCTCTCATACCCATTTTCTTTCAACAACAACATGAAGCGCGCTACCACCTACCAAACGCCTCAAGCTACATATCCAATGCCGTTTTAGCGGTAAAATTTCTATTGTTGCTTTAAAGGCGCGCTTTAGTTGGCAATTTTTTGTTTATTTTATTTTCGCTTTTTATTTTTGTTTTTTTGCTTTTGTTGCTATTGCTTATTAATGTTTAAAGTTTTCTCATTGTCGCTGTTGCAACATTGTTTTGTTACACTTTAGTTTCATTTGCCACAAGCGTTTCTTTGTTTGGCTTGATTTTCGTTTATTGTCGGTTTGTTTTTGCTGTGGCGGCTTAACCCGGGCTAGTTTGCTCTCGAAAGTGGCTCTAAGCCAAAAGCAGGCTTTTATAACGGTTTTGTGCAACTACAGCAATGAACAAAAACAAATAAGAAATGCAGAAAATCTAGTAAAGCTGTTGGTTTGTCTAGCTGAGTCGGTTGTTTGGCGGGGAGCTGTGCTGCTTCTGCTGGCTGTTGCTGTTGCTGTGGCTGTTGCACTGTTGAAGATGCAAACCATTTTTGGGTTAGTAGGTTGAGCTCACATAGCAATGGCGAAGCAATGGATACATACCTACATATTTATGTAGCTACATGAAAGTATGTAGTATATGTATGCTTACATACCGCTTTGTTGGCCACTTTTTTTATGTGTGTTGTTACTTTTTTCCACAAGCAAAAAAAAAAAAAAATAAAAAATATTTGTGATATGTCTATCGCTTTTTGTGCTACTTGTAAGTAACGGGCGTGATGTCTAATTTCGCCTCTGACATTTGTTAGTTAGTGACCGAGTGACTTGTTGATTACCTGGCTGACTTCTAAATGATTGTACATAAATCTCTGTCTGTGATAATGGTCAAATGAAAAAGTGGCTCAGTTAATTTTAGAAACAGCAAGGCAAACGGGCGAAGAAATTGATGGCTGTTATTAGTGTTAGTGGTAGTGATTTAGGTAAATGCGTCGGGAATGAGAGCTATTACGATGGGATTAATTTAAATGCAACCTAATAATTAAATATAATGGATATAAGGAGGATAAGGACAATAAAAATTAAAGTGGTGCTAATGATGCTAGGAGTTATGCGAAAAGGGGTATTGGTAATTGCAGGTAATACGAATTCATCTTTGTAATAGCAATGGTAATGCTAAAAGTAATAGTAATTGTAGTTTAATTGGTAAAAGTAATCATAACACAGTAACGGCAGTGGCAATGAAAGTTTTAATGCTAAACTGCTGATTGTTATAATAGTAATGGTAATGGTAATGGTAATGGTAATGGTAATGCTAATGGTAATGGTAATGGTAATGGTAATGGAAATGTTAATGGTAATGGTAATGGTAATGGTAATGGTAATGGTAATGGTAATGGTAATGGTAATGGTAATGTCAATGAGAATGGTAATGATAATGGTAATGGTAATGATAATGATAATGGTAATGGTAATGGTAATGGTAATGGTAATGGTAATGGTAATGGTAATGGTAATGGTAATGGTAATAGTAATAGTAATGGTAATGGTAATGGTAATGGTAATGGTAATGGTAATGGTAATGGTAATGGTAATTTTAATGGTAATGTAATGGTAATGTTGATGGTAGTGGTAATGATTATTTTAATAAAAGCAGAAAGGCACCGATAAGGGTAATCATTATAGTCATGATTATTGTAGGGGCAATGGAAACTGAAATGATTATGATTAAACTAATGGTAATGGCAATGGTAGGGGTTATTATAATAGTTACAGAATGACACTGATAATAATAATGATTAAGGTAATGTTTATTGTAAGGGCAAAAAAAATTTTAAAAGTGTATTTCTGCCATAACAAATCTTCTCACAAAAAATGCATTCGTCGTTCGGAGCCGATCCACCCAATTTGTAGTAAAAAAAAAAAATAGCTAAGGAGCACGTCTCAAATTGGGAGATAGCTTCTGCCATAAAACTCGTCATTATTAAGGTAAATGCAAAATTGTAAAACTAGTATAGAAAAAGTATAAAGTATTACTAACGAATTCCTGCGTCAATCAAAAAACCAAAATTAGTGGCTACTCTTCATATTTCGACAATGAGAAGCTGATAGTTGTAATTAATTAACTGCATTATTATTTTTCCTTTAAAATTAGAATGAATAAAATAAAATTAACTACTTTTGTTTTAAACGAAATCCAGTCAAAATTAACACAATTACAATTAATAATTACGCAAAAAGATTTGCACAACAACTAAGCTGTCAATAAAATTAGATATCAACTTCGATATGCAATGCGAGCAAATAAAAGCTTGTAAGTAAATTTATATACTTATATTGTATACTCACAAGTATATATTTAAGTGTGTATATGTGTATGAGTGTAAACATATATGTATTGTATTTACAGCTTCCACAAGTCATTAGCGTGCGCTACACCTAAGTGTAATAAATTTATTTTTCTTTTTTTAATTGAGGATGTCATCAGACACATCAAAACAGCAAATCAGTTGTTGACGCGTATGTGTTTCATTCAAATGAAGTCAAGCTTTTTGTAAAGGTTTGTCTATCTGTTTGTAAGAATATAAATCTTTACTGATTCCATTTTCCCCACCTATGTATATAAAAAGTGACAACTACACGCTAAATGAATAAATGACTCGCCCCGCCATTTGGCTAAGCTAAATTTATGGCCACAGCGCAGGTACATTTCACAGACAATTAAGTTCTTCCTTTTGTTGACTTGCTAGCTAATTGAAAATTTGTGAGAAGAAGTTAGATATGATAGTAAATAGGTTTTGTACTTAAATGATCAATAAACAATGGAACATTTTGTAAGATTTCACAGCGAAAGAGGAAATTTGTTTCATATTTTGAAGTTAAATCCCCTTAAAATCTTTAGAAGATAAAAATTCTCTTCTTCATCGAATTAAACAATTAAGAAATGGGCACTTTTGCTGTGATTATTAAGTTAGGTGGCTGAGCTGGGTGTTAAATACCAGGCGCGTATCCTTGCTACGGGTTTGGAGCGTTGCTAAATTTACAATGCACATTTTCATGGGTTTGTAGGAATGAAAAAAATATTTTAGACGGTTGAACTAACGCCTTTTAAAATTAAGTAATTCAGCTTCACGGGGAAATTGGAAATTTTTCTCTTATTTCTAACATAGGACTTATTCATGGGCATCAGGGATGTGATAAGTGGGCTTTTCCTACCAAAACTGGTCGGTTTTTTTCCTGTTGGTCGGATGGTCGCACGATTTGAATTTTGGTAGATTTTTACCTTCCTTCAAGTAACATCACTGATTTGCTAGATTTTGCCACAACACTGTTGAAAGAACGTTTGAAAGTTCATGTATTCATGTCTCTTTCTCGCAGCAACAGTTTGCTTGAATACTTTTTGTGTTTCTCTTCGGCAGAGTTTTGTGTAAAGTGGATAAAAGTTGGTGAAAGCATACGCATGAAAACCCTTTCTTCATTTTTTAGTTTGATGAAAAATGCGCTTAATGAAAACTGCTTTGGCGGGCTCACAAAATTTATTTTTAATCTGCTTACGCTTCCACACAGCTCTGTTGCACCGGGCGCAGATTTTCTACACTTTCTTTAATAAAACCAAACTCAGAAACAAATTAGAAATAAGCACTATGCACAAAAAAAGACCTTAGATTCAATTTTGATATTTAATTAAAGTTCTGATCTCATTTGTATACCTACTTGGACCTACCTGTTAAACCATAGTCGTAACTATTTTAAAAGGTTAACATAGATTACATACACAAATTAATGTACATACATATGTATAAACGCATTCGTATATTATTATTTTAAGCTAAAACATGTGAAAATACTTGAAGAGTGATATGTATGTATAAGTTCCTATATATATACCAGTTAAATCTATATATATAAAAATGGTGTAAAAAATGTTACTAACCTCATCAGGTGAGAACGGCTGGGCCGATTTCTGTAAAATTTTTTGTTAGTTGTTCGTATTCTCGAGGAGAAGGTTCGTACGGAAGAAAATTTTGGAAAATCTCTTCGGAAAAATCCGAAAATTGGAAAAATCGGTGTGTATGTGTGTATGTGTGCATGTGTGGATGTGTGTCCTTTATAGACTCCCAAAGTAACCAACCGATCTTTATGAAATTTTCATAGCAGATTCGTGTGGTGTTAGCGCGCATAATAGGGTATATAGAATTTCGAAAAAGGGGGAGCTTCCCGGAAAACATTCCTAAATGTGGACCCAGATCGACCCAGCAAGTCTTCGAGAAAAATTGGTATCAAATGAAAGGTATTTAACAGGCCTTCAACACAAAGTTATTTTCATTGCAATGCCTAGGCCGGGTCCCCAGATATGGGTCAAAACGTGGGACCGAGTGACCCTGGAAAGTTTCTGAGCGATATTGGTATCAAATGAAAGCTGTTGAGGAGGACTTCAATAAAGAGCTCTTTAAATAGTGATAGCTAGGCCGGGTTCCAAGATTTGGGTCAAAGCGTGGACACGGATAACCTCTGAATGTTTTCGAGCGATATTGGTAGAAAATGAAAGGCGTTGAGGGGCTTCCACATACAGCTATTTTCATTGTGATTTCTAAGGCTGTTTCCCAGAGATGGCTAAAGTAGTGGGCCCGGATTGTGATGGACGGCTCCGGTAAGGTAAAGATAGATATGTATAGGGATAGGGATAGGAATAGGGATAGGGATAGGGATTGAGATATAGATTGAGATTGAGATTGAGATAAAGATTGAGATTGAGATTGAAATAGAGATAGGGATTGAGATAGAGATAGAGATCGGGGGCAGTAGGTTTGTCGCGGCGAATATAACTATAACTTTTATTCAGAGAATAGACAATTTTTTTATTATTCGCAGTAATTAAGATGGACTCTAAGATAATGGTTAGCAATACGGTAATCAAAGACTTTTCTTTAGGCTTCATAGGAATAGATTTTAGCAGAACAACGTCTGCCGGGTCAGCTAGTGAATATATAAAAATACATAAATTTTCAAAAACCAACTTATATGACGAATTTTGTGAAAAAAAATTTTGGTCGGCTGTAAGCTATTTTGGTAGGTATTTGAGACGAATTTGGTCGGAAAATAAATTTCAAAGTGGCAACCCTGATGGGCATACGTCGATTTAGCCATTTAATTTATAATTATATAATCTATCTTCTAGTATTTGTTATAAGCAAATTGGCATCAAAAAGCGTGGGTTGTGAAATGGAATCAATACGTGGTTTGAATCCTTGCTAAACTTCGTTAAAGCAACCAACGAGGTATGAAACTTAACTAAACATTATTTGCCTTCTTTTTTAAGATTTTCAATGCATTAAAAACCTTTAAAGCGGAAAAGTTTAAGAACCACTTTTTCGTCAAATCATCCATATAACTTTTAGTATTATTAATCTGCACACTGGAGTCAAAAGGCGTACTGGCTGAGCTTAGCACAAAAAATACGGTTTTTGACCTTGTTAATATTTAGTGCAAACAAGCTTTTTCGGTGTGTAGCTTTGCTAAACCTTCTAAACTTTCTTGATGTCATTTTGAATATGTCGAAGAACTTTTAATGGCCAGTTAAAACTAAAAAAACGTTGATCTGGACATTTAGTCGAAACATTCTCATGAGTCAAAAGTCGTATTGGCTGAGCTTAGCACTGAAAACCCAGTTTGGAACCTTGTTAACATTTCATAACCTGTTTGTTGTTCGCTTTGTGACTTTGCTAAATGTTCTAAATTTTTTTGATGACATTTTAAATGTATCGATGAACTTTTTAGGGGCAGTCAAAACTCAAAAATATTGATCTGGGTGTTCAAGGCTCATTTTTGAGACTTTGATAACATTTAATTTATGTAAGCTATTGGCGGTTTGGAACTTTGCTAAACCTCCTACATTCTTCTTTTCTGCAACTTGAAGCCAGCAAGGGGTGATTTGGGAAGAGAACTTGACATTAAAATATAATTTTTCAATATACATACAAATAAACACAGTAGCCGCTACCGGAAATGACTGAAGGTGACAACTGAATTAAGCAGTAGTCACAAACTATAATAATTTGCCACAAAGAATACACACCAAGCCGCCGCGACGAGCACCAATGAACCTTTTCTCAGCTTCTATAGAAATACCAAATACCAGTGAACTTGTGAATTCAGGATTTGGACACCCGTCGACAATGACGACTACAACATTTAAAGAGAACATTTATAGAAAACATTTAAGGTGAACAAGAGCAACAACAATGAAAGCAAGAACATTTAACATGTCTTAAACAAAAAAAGAGCAAGCATATACTACAATGTCGGCTAGGCTGCAAACAAGAAATTCGAAAAAACAAAAACCACTCAACAACTTAAGAGTATGTAGGTACATGTACATGAAACTTCCTTAGATAAAATGAAATTTATTATGGCGGCTATGATCAGAGAGAATTAAGCACAGCATGGGGTAAAAGCTTACATACAAGACTTAATGAACACATAGACACATATCTACTTAGGTCGGTTTATTTTCAGCACATACCCATAAGCGTCAAATCGTTAGCAGTCCCAAGTGTCTATTTAAAAAATTTGAAGTGTTCCGCGCACGGCATCTCAAGCAAGCCAAAGAAAAAACAATGAACAGAAAAAAGACGCAGAAAAAAGGAATAAAAATAAAAAAGGAAAAAAGGAGAGGAAAAAGTAAAAAAAGAAAAAAGGCAAACGGAAATAAATAGAGAAAAAGGGGAATAAAAGGCGAAAAAGGGGCAAAGGAAAACAAGATCACACGCAACACATATTGAAGGAGAGAAAGATTTGTTTGCGCTTGAGTGATGATTCAAACCAAAATACCAACAAAAACAAGCGTTAAAAATTTTAAGCTCAATTTACTTTGATTTGTCGGCGGTATTTCCTCGTGAGAAGATTTCAGCTTGTGATGATGATGGGGATGCAGATGGCAACTCCAGCAACAACGCTGGCGGTTTAAGTGAATAAATTCCAAAAAAAAAAACAAGAACAACCATCGATTGATTGTGGCAGTGACAGGAGTGGCGGCAAACTTAAAAAAGGTTAAGCAAAATGTCATAGATTTTGACATGAGTAAAATAAACACAAAGAACAAATACAAAAATAACAACAATGAGCAGCAGACAAATCACTAGAAGACGACCAAGCTACAAAAAATACAATTGATATGTATTTGACAGTTTTATGGTTGAATTGGTATTTTTCGGTTGATATGACAGATTTGGTAGGATTCTGGGAACAAGCTGATATTTTGTGAAGATGCTCAAGTTACTGCATACAATGTTGCTGATTGGTAATAAAGTTTTTATAAGCTTATTTAAGCAGCAATCTGAGTATGATATGAATATGTAAGTGTTCGAAATTTGAAAAGATTATGGCTATAGATGGAAGTTTTCTATAGCTTCAAGTTACTTCAAAATCCATCTCCATAACACAGAGTATATCTAAAGTACCAATTTGCAGGACGGTTCAACCCGCGGCAGTGGTGATGCCAATTGTCTCTAAGAGGTTTTTCAAGAGACGAAGCGTTATTTCCGGGACGTCTTTCTGCACATCTTAGGAACCATTGTTTGGTGAGGGCTGTAACCACATACTTCATACGCCGTTTTGATACCATGACTCGTGAATAAAGAACCAGCACCAGAACCGAATAGAGTACAAGAGAATATAAATTGGGAAACCAGGCAGCTAACATGCCCTATATCTATTCTGTTGGGTTTAGGTATCTAAGGAGCCTCCCCTCTCCAGGCATAACATCCTTGAGTTCCGAGAGTTGTCGAAGAAAGGCTTGTCAAAGAATTTCATTTTGCATAGGCAGTGCGAAGGACACTCGCATAGAAGGGGATCCTCCGTCTGCTACGCCCTAGAAAGACTAAAACTGCGACACAGAGCGTTATGCTGCAATTCCAGTCAGGGAGCGTGGAAAATGTCCCGTGAATTACGCAGTTAAGCGGAAAATATCCCTCTTGTCCATGTTTAGCACGGCTGAGGAACGCATATCACTGTATGAAGCCCACAGACTTCTGCAGACCCTACAGATCCGTAACCACTTACAATTGGCTTTATCCTCCTCGAACCAGTGCCGAGATTTGGCCCTTGATGAAGTCCAGGAACGCAAGAGCTTCCCGCGCCTCTGCCATGTCAAAAGCCCAGCATAGCCGGACTAACTCATCAGCAATTTCGTTTCCCTTGATGTCGTGCTGCCTCGGCACCCAGATCAGAGAGACGCTATGTTGACTTGCTAAGCCAATAACCCGCTAACCACACTGCCAGACCAGTCCTAGTGAAACCGTTGCAGACCCCAGCGCCTTCAGAGCCGCCCGGATATCCTAGAAAACGTCTATCTTGTTTCCGACACCGGCACTTTCCGTTGCAAGTAGAACTTTGCAGGCCTCCTGTATGGCGAAAACTTCAGAGTGAAAAGTGCTCGCCGTGTCCGGAAGCCTGATTGATGTGGAAGTGTCTGGCTGAGTTGCGAAGTTAGCCGCTACCAATCCGCATGCCTACTTTGACCCGTCCATGAAAACTGAAACATCGAATCTCTGAGCAATTTTACCATGTCACCAGTTCTTCCTGGATGAAAAGATAAACTCATAATTTGCCTTTTGGATATTTCCAAGAAATTAAAATGCAGTTCATCCTCCTGGAAATACATCCTGGTGCTTGTTACAGAAAGTGGTTTAGATTTTCTGCCTATATTAGCTTGCATTTAGTATTTAGGTCATTTGCGCCTACACTTACATACATATAAAGTGATTAAATTGCAACTACCACTTCACAAAAAGTACCTACAGGTGGTTGCGAACTTGCTTCTTTCTGTCTTTTCATCCAAACTAAGATATGTAATTTTCCCTTCTTTGTATAATTAAAAATAATTTCTAGTGCTAAGCTTCCTTCCTTAGTTCAACAATTATTTGAAGAAGCCAATACAAAAACACTTAAGTGCAACTATTTCATTTAATTAAAAATAGCAACGCCTTAAACGCAAAGAAAGCAATTGCCGTATGTATGTAAGTACAGCAGTCTCTGGAGTGCAGAAGAGCTACAATTAAAAAAAAAAAACAAAGAAAAACCAACGAACAATGCAAAAAGCGCATTTGATGATGAGCTGTCAGTGTTTTTCGACTTGTCAGTCAATACACGTCTCTGCGGTGGCTGCGACTCTGCAACTCTGTTGCGCCGCATTCTGGCGCTGTGAGACATTTATCTTCTACTTCTTGTACAACAAAAGAATGGAAGGGTTCGAGTTACAACAGTTGCAATATATATGTACTTATAATGCCATATATGTATGCTATATCGAATAAACTGTGCAATTATACATAAACAAACATATATAAATATATGTGTGGCACATAAATAGTTAAACTTATATACATACATGCATCCTTTGTGGCATGCACGCAACTTGTCTCGTCTCATAACTAAGTAAATTGGCCACTGCCACAGCGCATTTGGTGCTTGGGCTTGCGCTGCACACTGGTCAGCCCCCATACACAAAAGTCAAAAACGTTGGTGCTTGAAAAAGAAACTTCTGTCATGCATTTCCGTGGGAAATATATTGAATTTTATGGAAAACCTCCTTCTATACGCAATAGCCACCATTAAATGTTACTTTGGCTCATTTAAAGTCAACACATTTGAAAAAAATTTTTTCTGGAAAAAGTTTTTGTAAATAAGTGTATTATGATTTTTGCAATATTTCAAGTTTGAGTGCTAAAAACAATGCGGATAACTATGGAAACGCAAGAAAAATGTATGTTTCATGATTTAGCGAAATAAAACAATGAAAACAATTTATTTTAGCAAAATACAAGATGAAGAAATCTTGGCTTTTCTATGAGCGTAATTTTCAAGCATTAGCATTTTCATTTAAACTTTTAACAATTAAGGACCACTCTGGACCAGGTCTTATAAGCAGATTTGAGTTCTTTCAAGTCTTCTCTTAAGAAGCCTGTTTATACATTTTTCCCTTTTTTCCCTTTTTCTTAAAATATCATATTAAATGTAACTAGTCTATACAAAATATTGTTGCCCTTTTACGATTTTTGTACATATTTACATCGACTGTTTTCGATAAAACTTTACTTTCGATAAAA
Organism: Urophora cardui; assembly: GCA_960531455.1. Taxonomy (NCBI): domain Eukaryota; kingdom Metazoa; phylum Arthropoda; class Insecta; order Diptera; family Tephritidae; genus Urophora; species Urophora cardui. The sequence continues at coordinate 115,483,938 of OY482674.1, read as the reverse complement.
TCTGAGTAATTGAGTTTTGCCCCACTCTCCATACAATTTTTTTTTTTGATCCCGCGAAATATCGCGGAATAATTTTTTTTATTGTAACTTTGTTATTTGACATCGGATTTTTAAAATCGAAATGTCATTACTTTAGTCTTTGGAAGCTCCATATTTTCTTCTAATGTCCTTTTGACCTATGAAGTCGTTTTCACATAGTTAAGTCACCTAACCAAGTTTTTCGTCCAAAATATCCTTTTTGTTTCACAAGAAAAAAATCGCCAAAAATAAAATATTTATCGGATCTCTCTGATATTACGCTTAAAGAATTAAACTGGCAAATTTTTAAAGTAATAAAACTTTTCTGATTTTTACAACTTTTTATAAAAACTTAATTTGAAAATCAAAATTTTTTCAAAAATCGCAAAAAATCCACAAAATTTTTACTTTGACCAGCTTTCGCTCAGCGAGTTTTTATTAGACCACTACAAGTTGTATGTCGTTTGAAGCGTATTTTAATTGCCTTTCGAACTAGATACTGCTTGCGTTTATCGCATTTGTAATTCCAGAGAAAATAATTTTTGAATGAAGTGATAACAAAAAAACACAAAATTACCGTTATCTCAAAAACCTAACTATACAAAAAATTAAAAAAAAATTGTTCCAAGTTCAGCAGGTGAATTCCTATCCTCCCCCATTCCTGGTTTTCTTGTTTTTTTTTTTTGGCTGTAAACTAGCGTTAGTGGTGGGCGTGGATTACAACATATATGCTTTTAATTTTTCTGAAAGATGAGTCGCATAGTGGGACACCAATGTGCCAAATTTGGTTTCGGTAGGTCCATCCGTTTCCAAGAAATTGAGTTTTGTCCCACTCTCCATACAAATGAGACCAGTGTGCGCTGGGGCTATGGTATCCCAGGGAATTGTACAATTAAGTGCATTGCCATGTAACCGCAAACTTTAAATTATAGTCATGCAGGAGGCATACAAATATACATACATACATAAATTCATTCTTTGAATTGTATCTTTATGTATGTATGTATGTACATAAGTATGTTTACAATCGCTTACGCATAGCAATCAATCAAGTGCAACACAACATTTCGCTTAAAAACATTTTACTACCGTAATTCTAGGCTGAGCATATTTTCTAAACATACATCCATACGTACATACATACATACAAACGTCTACTATAATTATAAACTAGCTCAACAGCAGGCCATACGATTACTTATTCATACACTGAAATAAATGTATATATGTATGTCTCCACATTAGTATCATTATAATACCCAATAGCCGTATAACACCTTTCCTTTATGTAATAGTAGATCGGCGAGAGGCCGTTTAGTAAGTGCTTTCTTATACCAATTTGATCACATTTATTTTTAAGATCTATCCTAACGTCACTAGTTCGATAATTTTTATGATTTTTAGTATTGAGTATTATAATGGTTTAAGGCTATCTCACAAACCCTCCTCCTAAATAGAAGAATCCTCAAAATAAATTTCATAGTAAAATACTATAAATTCCAAAATTCATGGAAAGAAAAAAAAAAATAATAAATACGCATTTGATGACATTTCGCCACATATTGTATATTAGGGTTAGAAAGTATGATGTCAGCATTGAAATTGCCACGCTTGGCTGATCATTTTATTTATCTACTGTTGAAATTTTTCTTCTCTTTATTATTATTTCAATTCTTCTTCTTTTGTTGGAAATTTGGCGCTTAATATTATTTCTTCTCTGCATTGTTATGTTGTTTTTGTAGTTGTACCTAACCAACAAGACAATCCTGGAAAGTTTTGGAGAGTGTAGGGGAAGTAACCGGACTATTGGTTTGTCGTATAAATTCGTTACGCTCGGGTACTAGTCTCTTCTGACACTAGCCCGTGTGTCGTGCGAACAATTTTTTTTGGCCATTATTAATCTTCTAGGCCGTTGGATTTTAGTTGCGTCTGACGGCATTCATTCCTTACCACGGATATATTGTAAGCCCCCTAACCTAGTGCTTTCTGACACTTCTTCTTTTCCACTCTCTCATTCCGTTCTCTGTTTTTGTCCCTCTACTTGTCGTTCGCGTTTTTATTCTATTCCTTGTTTAATCTTCTAATTTTTCTTCATTTTTGCTCTTATCTTTTATCATTATTCTTCCTCGTTTACGCTTCCTTTTTGTTTTCGTCGCTCCTTTTTCTTCTACTTCCCCTACTTCTATTCCTATTGTTCTTATATACTTCTTCCTTCCTCACACATATTCTTCCTCTTCTTTTTATTTTTATTTTGTTGTTTTTCATTTTTCATCTCCGTCTTCTTGAATTCTTCTACTTTTCTTTATCATTCTTAGACTTCTTCCTTTTCGTCTTCTTCTTCTTTTCTCTCTACTACTTCTACTTCAAATTCTTCTTCGTATTCTTATTCTTATTATTTTTCTTGTTCTTATTTTCCCCATATTATTTGTTCATTCTAATTCTTCTTCTACTTCTACTTCTTCTTCTCCATCTTATTTTTGTCCTTCTTCTACTTTTTCCTTTTCCCATCCTGTTCTAATTGGTCTTCTGCTACTCTGCTTCAACTCCCTCTTCCTCTTCTTCTTCTTCTTTTTCTTCTTCTTCTTCCAATCTTTATAATGATTTTTAATATTATTTTTCCTCTTCCCCCCTTCTTCTTTTTCCCTTTTCCTCATCCTCTTCTTTTTGTGTTCTGCTTTGGCCATTGCTTCCTCTTCTACTTCTACTTCTTTTTCTTATTATCTTTATATCTTTATAACTATTTTCATTATTCTTTGTCCTCTTCCTCTCCTTATTCTTTTTATTCTTATTCTTTTCTTCTTCTTCTTGTTCTACTCTATAATTGTTTTCATTTTTATTTTTCCTTTCCTCTTCCTCTCCTTCTTCTTCTACTTCTTCTTCTTTTTCATTTCTTTTTTCTCTTCTTTTTCATCTCTTTATTCTCTTTTTCTTCTTCTTGTAGCACTTAAATATAAGTATAATTAGTTTTCTTCTTCTTCTTACCCTTCTCCCTATATTTATTCTTCCACTGTTTTTTAGCTTCTCCTGCTCCATTACCATTAACTCCTTTCTCACCTTCTTTATCATTTGAAAATAAACTCACTACGGGTTATATAACACCCCATACCACCTTAACTTGCAACTGTATTATTTATCCCAACTTTGCTTATTTTCTATATTTTTTTCTTTTATTCAACGCAAAAAGCACACTCACCTTTCCATATTTATTCAACGATCCATTAATCCAACGATCGGCCTCTAAACGGCCGCTAAGCAATGCGCCCGTATCTGGATCGACGCGTCGCCATTCACGCACCTCACGCTGAAATGGCGAATGTGGCGTAGTTGTGCTGCTGTTGTTGTTGTTATTGTTGCCATTTATATCAGCCGCTGCTTTTGGTGTGCTATTGACTGTGAGGCTTAGATTGTGGCGATTTTGCTTTTGTGGTTGTTGTTGCTGTTGCTGCTTCGCCATGCTTGGCAAACGTTGCGTTGCTGTTGGTTTTGTTGGTGTTGCTGCTGTTGTTGGCTGATGGCCTAGCCGATGATGATGATGCGGATGATGACTGTGATGATTGTGATGATGATTATTTGTGGTGGCTACTTCCATTTTATTTTATTTGCAATTATGTTTTCAATTATAATTCACTGCGAATTATTGCTGTTGCTGCTTTTATTATTATTATTTTTTATTTATTACTATTTCATGCGTCAATTTGGTATGCGCTGCGCGTTTGCTAAATTGCACCGCCTTTGTTGTTTTTGTTTTTTACTTTTGCCTCTGCTTTGCTCTTCTCTAGTTTGATTTTCGCTGTTCTTTTGCTTTTGTTTTTGTTTTTGCTTTTCCTTTTTATTTTTTATTCTTTTTCTTCTTTTTCTTCGGCTTTCATTCGCTTCTAAATTAATGGCAAGCTTTTTCATTTGTTAATTATCTTAATAATAATTTTTTACTTTACACGCGCATTGCATTTATTTATCTAGCTTAATGGTTCGCGAGCTTCTGACTGATTCAATTCAATTTCATTTATTTTATTGTGCTCGTATGTTGCCGCGCATGCGTGCGTGTATGGGGTTAGCGTGTCGAGCGTGGAAAATAAATTAACGGCAACTGACCACTTTACGCTCTGATTCTAATTTACACGTTACTTGCCTTTTTTTGTGTTGTTTCTGAAAGTAGAAATTAAATAGAAAAACCGTTAGAATTAGATTAGATAGTACATTTCTAATTGTTTTTGTTTTAATAGTGATAAATGTTGGCAAAGGCAGGGAAATTAAAGTCGAACGAGAATACATCGAGGAGGCTCAATGTTAAATTCGAACATCAAGGTATGTTTAAATAGAAAAATTATCAGAAAATTATAATTTTTCGCGCAATCCACTGAAAATCTAGAATTTCGCCAACTTAAGGTTAACAATATAGTTATTGTTTTAGCAGAAAAAGTTCTATAGATAAAAACCCGATATATTCCAATATATGGAAATGACTTTAGTAACCATGGCTTCGAGGGAAAGTGCTGTCATCGAATTTCTCTATATCCCTGCATTAAATGTATTTCACTGCTGAATGATCGTTGATGATCTTTTGTTGAATATTCATCGCTGTTGTCATACTGAGTAAATTCCTTTTTTTTTTTTTTTTTTTCAAAAGAATACAAACCATTTATATAAAAAAATCAGCAGTGTGTATATGAAGATTTTTACTGATGCCTTCTCAGTAAATTTCATGACTGATTCATAAAGGGTTCACTTTGGATTTTTACTCTATTGAACCAATTGAAAAATTACTAAATATCTTATGTTATACGCAAATTCCGAGAACTTCTTCAGAAAACTCAAATCAAGTTAAATTTCCACGAATAACCAAATAATGTGAATTGGCTTTGCTGACCTTGTTGCATTAGAACTTAAGCTTAGAACCTTGAGTTCAGTATTTTTTTTTTTATTTAAGGAAGCTGACATTAACACCTCCGCCGACAAACCAAACTAGAAACATAGGCCCAGTTGCGTGAGCAAGAGGAACTTTTAGACTACAATTTCGCAGTAAATACTTCTGAAGATAAACAAAATAGGGCTTATTCCAATAAAGATGATCTTTTCAGGTAAACTGGTTCTCAAGAATTACCCAAAAAAAACTCAAATTTTCTGCAAAACTAAACTCAAAAGGCATTTTCTATCACTTGTTTATAAAGAAGAAGCACCACATTTTGCCGTTGAAGCTGAAAATAAGTTCTAGAGTCCCCTTACTACTTACTGATGTATGATCAATCAAATCGCCACGATCTTCCAGCTGTCCCTTGTTGTCTCTCTTGCCATAAGAACATGTAAGGAAATTTTCGCTGAGGGATACTTATTGTAACAAGAATTGATTCCTATTAAAGATTAAAGCGATAATATTTCGCTTGAACTCCAGAAGCATACTAAGAATTGGTCGAAAAGCTCGGCATAACGACATATGATGAGATCTGCACTGTCATTAAGAATTCACAGAAAATTCTAGTGCTAATGTGAAATGCTAATTGGCCTATAGTCACGGGGTTCTACAGCAACGCTTTTTTTATGCACACAGAGCCAAAAGGCCACCTAAAATGCCCTATAAATTAGAACAAAGTTTAGCGGATTTCTCTACGCTTTCTCTCCAATAAGATGCCCGTCTTATTATGACTGGATGTCTCATTTTAATAAAGCTAAGTAGATAATCAGTAAAACTAATATGAAAAACTTTTCAATGTAATGATTTAAGATGAAAACCTCTTATATAAAATTAAGAAGATGATTCCTAGAATAAACATGGAAACCTTTTCACATAAATTTAGCAGATAACCTGTAAAATTAAGACGAAACCCTGTTTAATATTATTAAGAAGAGAATCTTGATTTTCATTAGAAACTCCTCTTAATTGTAATAAGCCGATGATCTTATCAATTTGAAATGATTGCCACCTGAATTTAAATAAGTACATTACTTAATGAAAATAAATAGCACACTTTTTTAAACTGTTTTTTATTTAATCATACAAGGTTTACTTATAATTATAATACGATCAAGTACTTACATATATATTAAGTATAAGAATATACTTAACATATTTGCCTATAACTTTTATAATACATATATATTATACTTTGACACAAATTGATGGTGGGGCGGAATAATTCACATACAGAACGAAAGACCACTATCCTTATAGTAAGACCTCAAAACCGTTTTGCTCCCTGAGGTCAAATTTTTTTTATAGCCATTTTAATATTGCGAAATTTTGTCTGAGGGATTTTTAAATAAATAAAAAAGAGTTAAATTTTAATATAAGACGGTAATCGGCGCTGTTTCCATTTCGGGTCAGCCGGCTAAAGAACTGCGCATTTGTTTTCTCTGCCTTTGCACGCATACATACTTATATATGTATGTTAAGACGTTAATGGAAAATTTTGGATTAGGTACGTAATAAGAGCTCTTTTAAAAATAAGAAGTTCTTTCTTTTAATTTCTTGAACATGTTATTGCACGCATAAAAGTGGCTGATGCATAATTCTAGTATGTTCGAGTATCTACATACATATGTATGTACATATGTACATATGTTTACGGACACTTCGAGCCTTGTGCTCAACCCACCTCCCGACGGTAGCTTGACGGTAGCACCGGGGGTTCGGTACGATGACAGTAGGAGGTTTAGTGCTGGTTAGAGTCCCACATTGACGGGGTAAAGGCTTTCGATGCTTCCTCCTCGCAAAAAAAAAAAATGTACATATGTTAAGACGTTTATAGCAAAATTTGAATTAATAAGGGCTCTTTTAAAAATAAAAAGTTTTCCTTTTTAATAAATTCAAAAAGGTTCTAGTAAAAATTAGAGGATGTCCTTATTGATTTGCTTTATAAAAATTTTCTGATTAAAACAAGCAGATTTCTTCTAACAATTTAATTTTTTTGACAAAATGACATACAAAATTAATAAACAAGAAGTTATCTCCTCGTTTTTAGACGATATCCTTTTCAATAAATTTAAGAAGAAATTCGAGCTAAAATCTAGAAGATTTTTCAGCAAAAATTTCTTCAATTTTGTCCCCTCTCACTCTCCTCGGCCATATAGCATTTTTAGAAGGCAGTCTCTTTGATTATAGGTGAACTTTTTGGCTCTGTGCACTGAAATAATTATACCATACTTCCGGTGCATGGGAAACACGAAGTTCTGAAACAGTGGTTGATTATGTGTGTTAAAGTTTGCTAGGATAAATGGCAGCACAAGTTTCACAAACTTCCTTCTATACCTTCATCCCCCACAGCATAAGATTTGATATGCATGATTGATTCTGCGTCAGAAACCGCAATAAATTGAAAATACTCTTGAAATGGAAAATGCAAAGCTGGTTCAGAGCTAAGGCACATTATTAGACATTCCCCGCCTTTCTTCTAGTAAAGTTGGTATTAAGAAATTCATGTTGAATCTTGCATTCCATATTACTTTTCCCATATACCTTCATGTTTTTCAAGTTCCAACATAGAACCTTGGACGGAAGCAATGGATTACATCTACGGATACAGCAATTCTGCTTCACCTTCCTTGTAAATGTGGTGGCTTAGGTGGTGGCCATTTTGTATTACAACCCAGCCGAATTAGTACGCCATCTTTTCTTTATTGGTTATTGCGAGTTGTTATAGCTAACTCAACTTTGCAATTCTATCAAGCGCAAGATTCATTTAGAAGCCGAACACAACATTTAGGGACATGAATTTCAAACATATTACTTAAAATTTGATTAAGAAAATGAACTTTCTTATCTACCTCCCTAACATACCAATATAGATTCAGTTGAGACAGTGCATTCGCATTTACATATGTTAAATCACGATATATCCACAAACTCTTGCATTTTTATGCTAAAAAATTTATGAATTATGTTTTCTTTGCTTCCTGGTTTAAAGAAATTGTTGGTAAATTACCCAACAAAATTTCCACTCTGTAATATTTGAATTGTTTCTTCTCCTTACTTCATCACAAATTGTACGAATATATTCTTGAACCATTACACTATGCTTTCTCACCAACCAACAGCGTACATTAAGACAATATTACACAAGCTGCAAGCAAGCAACTCAATAAGTGTCAAAAATGTCAAGCACCAACGGACACCTAAACTTCCGCGAAATAACAGTAAGTAACATGTAGAAGAACCAGTCAGAGTCACTTTACAGCAACACTCGTAGCATATGTGCTTTTCTTCTTGTTAGAATATACGCGCACACATATGCAAGTATATACCTACATATGACTAACGGGAAATTTTTCTTCATTCCACAATAAATCACCACACAGCAAAATTAATGGGGCAGACACAAGAAGGCGAATACCCTTAATTTAAAAAAAAAAAAACCAAGAAGTAATAAGTTAAGTTAGTAGGAAATAACAAAAGGAGCACACCTCGAATTGGGAGAGAAGCTCGGCCATAAAACTCGTCAGAGTTATAATAGCGCCATTGTATTATTAGTATAATAAGTTAACACATACGTGCTTGGAAGGTTATATTTAAAATTATTATGATTGAAATTACAGCTTACACTTACGTATATATGTATGCATATTAAAAAATGGCAACAAGTTCAGGGTGACCGCTTTCATACAAAGAAAAAAAAAACAATCATCACTACATACATAATAACTAAGTTCATAAAGTGCAAAACTAATTAACATCACACACAACCTCGCAAGCAAGAAGACAAGAAATACAATTACAACAAAATTTCTTTTCAGCAACAATCTAACATGTTGAAATGGTTTTTTATAGTCTCTCCTATATCAAGTATGTACATATGTATTTATCTACGTATCGACTAAGTAACTGCCGTTATTCCTCAGCTTAGAACCAGTTTCATTTTCCGTTGTTTTGCCATTAGTCAAAACTCGTAAGCGACTTTGTTTTTGATTACTTTTTCCTCGTCTTCTTCTGCTTCCTACTTTTGCGCCTTGAACGTGCTGATTTGCCATTTCTACATTCTTGTACTTTTTTCACCATTTCTTTTTTCTAAACCGCTTATAGACTTATAGATGTAATACCTATGATATAGCGCGTTAATGGCATCGGCAGCAGTTAAGAGAAAGAAGAAGAAAAGTAGCGCACGCGACTTAAAGCTTCAAGCATTGAAATGAAAGAGTTCGAACGCAAGCAAAAAAAAAACGAAATAACTAAATTGATAAGATAGTATGAGTAGTTAGGTGTAAAAAAGAAAAAGTTGCAAACTAAAAGTGTTAGACACACATCAAAGTTGAGCAAATGCCGCTAACTAACTTTTTTTCTTTATCTCAAGCAATTGGCCTGTAGGTTATGTTTGCGCTGTTAATGTGTGCGCGTGTGTGTTGTATGCAAAATTTAATGATTAATTTTATGCGCAAGTAACAGTTAAAGATAGTTCATTATAAAAGTAATTTAAAAGTTTTTTTTTATATGTTATTTGTGTTAAAAGGAAATGAGTTAATTGTGAGACAGTCATGTCAGGTTCGTTGCTTGAGTCTTTTGAAACGAGATGAGTTGAATTCTATTAAAATGAAATGAAATAAAATGAAGTGAAATAAAATAAAATAAAATAAAATAAAATAAAATAAAATAAAATAAAATAAAATAAAATAAAATCAAATCAAATAAACGAAAATAAAACAAAACAAAATAAAATAAAATAAAATAAAATAAAATAAAATAAAATAAAATAAAATAAACTAAAATAAAATAAAATAAAACAAAAATAAAATAAAATAAAAGAAAAATAAAATTACAAAAATAAATAAGTTAAGTAAATATAAAATAAATAAAAAAATAAAATAAAATAAAATAAAATAAAATAAAATAAAATAAAATAAATAAAATAAAATAAATTAAAAATAAAATAAAGCAAAATAATGTAAATAAAATAAAATAAAATAAAATAAAATAAAATAAAATAAAATTAAATTAAAAAAATAAAATGATATTAAAAAAATAAAAAGTAAAATTATTAACAAAAATAAAATAAAATAAAATAAAATAAAATAAAATAAAATAAAATAAAATAAAATAAAATAAAATAAAAAGTAAAACAAAACAAAATACAATCGAATAAGATTGTTGAAAAGCTAATTAATAATTGGAGCTGAAAACTTATATCTAAATAAAAGACCTTAGCGGTTTAACTTTAAATTTTATAACCCAAGATACCTCTACCTGAATAATATATGCAATATATGTATGTATATACATATGAATATTGAAGCACATATCTCATAAACCATGGTACAGACAGATAGACGGCAAGACAAACGGATATGACTTAATCAACTCAGCTCATGATGCTGATAGCAGCGTTATATATTTGGGTGGGTCTATCACCGCTCCTTCTGTCACTGACAAGAATCGTATTTATGACCATGGTTATTAGACAATTTGCATGTGTATTAAAGTTATAAAAAAAAGTCATGCTCTTTCTTCGAGTTTTAACGCAGGCGTGGGTGGCAGCTGTTTGTTAATTAGAGCTACAAAACCAGTTTCTCCCTCAAAATACGATAAATTTTTCACTAATGTGCAAAGCTTCAATAACAAATAGCATGCTATCAGCAGTTATCTTATAACTAAAGCTTTTTATTTTATTTATTTCTTTTACTCAAGTTGTATATTTCTTAGCGAAATGCATGAATTTTGCTTTTAAGCTTGCTAAATGAAATAAAAAAAAAATATATAATTTGAAATTAATTTTGCATACCTCATTAGAAAACACGCTTGATTTGAATGTGTGTGTGCATTAGGGTGGTCGCCAAAATCAAATTAGCGATTTTCTGCGGGCACACACCCCAAATCAGTAGCAGTGCAGTAAAAGATAACAGATATAAATTTTCATCTCGATCGGAGACGGTTAAGGCGGTGTCGCAAAGGGGCCAAAATAAAGAAATTTCTATGGAGATTCAAACAAATATTTTCTTTTATATCGAATGCCCAAAATCGATAGTCCTATACTCAGGCATAACATAAATAAAAATTTTCGTCTCGATCGGAGACGGTTAAGGGTATCGCACAGGGGTTACATATGACGCCCTTCAATTGTCTCCGATAGAGACAAAAAATTTATGTGGTATCTTCGTTTATATTAGCATCGATCTAGGGGGTGAAGTTGAAGAAATATGATATAAAATTTTTTTGCCACACATTTGCGGACCACCTTCATATGCATATGTACATATGTTCGCATGCGCATGCTGCCAAAAATTCAAAGTCAAGTTCATTTTATTTTGAAAACGATTTTTCGATTATCTAGCTTACGTAAGTTTGGTTTTTTGTGTATTTTTTGGTTTAGCTTTTGTGTATTTTAAGCTTCTTAGATAAAACGAATTTTATCTATTCACTCGAATTGTGCTTTTCATGTAGCATTATTTTGTTAAGTACTTTCACGTGTGTTGCGCTCGCACGCTCGCTCGCTTGTGATAATGATTAGTGTGATTTTTTTTGGTGCTATTTGCGGTATGATATCAAAGGTTGGAAATCGTGCGCGAAGTAAAATGCAGCAAAAAAACAAGAAAAAAATAAATAATGAAGTAAAGAAAACAAGAAATTAAATTAAAAAAAAATTTATCAAATAAAACAAAGAACTTTTCAGTTTTTATTCGAGACACGTTTGTATTTTTATTCTTTTTTTTCTCTACACATAATCCCTGTTCGTGAATTGTGGTATAATTGAAAGTTCGATTCCACCTGATTGAGGAAATCTTTTGCGGTTTTTACTATACATCTTAGAGCTATTTAATTTTATTTTTAGAGCCGACTACAATTACCCAACCGAAAATTGAGCAACCACTGCAAGTGTATAATATTACAGAAAGGGAGATTTTAGAATATCTTTTTATGATATCATGTACATATTAGTAATGTTAAATATGAGCGCTCGTGTGTGAATAAAAGTAATGTTAAACATGAGAGCACGAGTATAAATAAAAGTAATGTTAAATATTTTAAAATGCTTTCGCCGTTCGGAGCCGGCATAAAACTGTAGGTCCACCCAATTAGTAGGAAAAAACAAAAAAGAGCACACCTCGAATTGGGAGAGAAGCTCGGCCATAAAACTCGTCAGAGTTATAATAGCGCCATTGTATTATATTATATAATGTTAAATATTGCAGCTCGCGCATAAATATGAGTTGGTATTGGAAAATGATTTGGCTTACCGAAAAGCCAAAAAGGCTTACCGCAGAAGTATGGAACATACGATAGATGACTTTTAAAGAAGCCTGTTACATGAAAATCCTCTCTGAAAGCAACTAATCTCGAATAGTTAAAGACCATTAACAGTTGCTTCTCGAAAAGGCATCTTTAGAACAAAATATTCTTTCTTTTGTTCTAGGGATTGAGGGTGTCAAGGCATTTTACATTAGCTTCTCTATAAGATCGCTGTAGTCAAAGCTAAAACTAGTCAGCAGACATTCTAGTTAATTAATATAGAATATTTAGGTAAATTTAGTGACTAATAATTTAGGTAAATTTACTGCTGATGGCGGTTGACTCTTCAGAAAAGTAGTATAATGCTGCTGCAGCTCTGCTTAATCCGCCAGTTTTCAGATGTTTCACAAAATATTCCATATAAGTACATAGTGCATTATTGCAGCTTACAGAAAGATTAGTTGGATTACTCAAAATACTTATTTCAGAGGCAAGTACACCCGACCAACATCCGATACTTCGTTGCCCTTGATGAAAACGCTGACTGATATCAGCAAAGTGGTTATGACTCTGATGTGAATATCGACTAATCGGTCAAGTGGTATGATGCTGATGCGAAGATTGGCAATTTCCAATTAAGAAGAGAAGAAGAAGAATTCTACTAATTCTCTCTGATTTTTCTACTAGCACTATTATTACATCATTTTTTCGTATTTGGTCTAATTGCTTCTCATTGTAACTTGTGCTTTGGTCATCGCCTAACTTCCTACACATTTCTACTATTATGCTGAATTTGTTGTTTGTTTCCTCTTTAATAAAACAAATAACTTCCCATATTATACTATACATCCAACATTTCGCACAGCTCAGCTATGTAATTGATATTATTAACAGGGATGCCACTTTTGGGCTTTTCCTACCAAAACTGGTAGGTTTTGTTCCTTTTGGTAGGTTGGTAGGACGATTTGAATTTTGGTAGGTTTTTGCCATTGTCAACATATACAAGTCCCACAGCTCATCGAAAATCGATAAAAAAAAAGTCGATATGTCATTGGCAAATGTCAAAATCGGGGACAGATTGGCATACTTAGCGGCGACTTTCGGGGGTACAGATTGGTATGGCGGCCGGATGTGGTTGTTGTAAGAAAAGGGACCATAATGACATGGTCGTAGCAATCAAGACAGAAACGCAATTCCGGAATTGGGATTTGAAAAAAAAAACAATTAATAATTCCGAAAAGAAATTAAGGCTGAGTTTCTAAAACGCAATTCCCGGAGAGGGCGTAAACGCCAGCTATTCCACGAATAACATGTGCAAGAATGTAAATTTAACAGCCTACAAAGCAGAAAGAAGAAGAGCAACTTATATTGCATTCATGATCGTCATTGGGCCATAACAACAACTTCAAAATGAGCTGAGCACAGCTGTTCGACCTCTTTGACACACATCCCAGAGTCAAGTCACTGTTCTCCATACACTATGATTCTTGCCTTCGTTCAACTAACATAATTGATTTGGTACATTTGTTCACTTTGCCACAACACTGTTGAGAAAACATGCCTTCTCAGTAGAGTTTTGTCACAAAACTCTGCTAAATAGAAACGTTTTCTTTGAGCATCAAGTATACTTGCCCCCACAGACACAACTGGAGGAGATTGAAAACAGAAAAGCATCTGACGTTTTAGCTATATGAAGCAAACAAGGCTGTTCGTCTACATGATGTGTAATAAAGAGCTCCATGTGGTATCACAACAGGCCATCAGGCCTACTTAGGTAGTAAATGCGTTTGCTGTACCAAGTGGAAACAATGTCCGGTATTTCCCTCGATAAATCTTCTTACGTTTCCTTCAGGATCAGTTGATTGCCCTCATTATTCCTGAAATGTTATTCCACAAAATGTATATCCTGTATAGCCACGCCCATTTTCAACATTTTTATCAGTCATCCAACTAAGCATATAAATATTATTCTTTGTGCAAAATTTCATTCGTTTATGACTTCTAGCTACAAGGATGTCACGTTACAAATTCCTAAAGGGTGTTCCAGAAATATCTTTGGTAAAAAGTAGGCGTGGTCATAAACCGATTTCAATAAATTTCTGCGTGTCTATTAACACAAGTTATAAAAGTGTATAAACCAAGTTTCATGATAATATCTCAATTATTTGTCGAGTTATGGGCTCAGAAATCTCGTATATTCCTGCTTCTAAAAAGAGGCGGTGCCACGCCGATTTTCCCAAAAATTTTTATGTTTTTTGTTTTATGTCCATAGTTAGACTCCTGCCATAAAATTTCAATGATATATCTTTATATTTGACAGAGATATAGCTTAAAATGTTTTTATTAGGTCACTTTATAATACCCATATATAAAAGTGGTCGTGGTCGTCAACCGATTTTGGCAATTTTTCGTCCAAACTTTTGCCTAAGTAAGTGTATCACGTATACCAAATTTCATCGATATATCTTCAACGGTTTCTTAGTTATGACTCACAAAACTTTCAATGTTTGCCCCTTAATAAGTGGGCGTGGCACCGCCCATTTTCCAAATTTTTTGTGTTTTTTGTTTTACATCCGTAGTTGGACTCATACCACAAAATTTCAGTAATATATCTTTATATTTGACAGAGATATCGCTTAAAATGTTTTTATTAGGTCACTTTATAATTCACATATATTTTAACAATTTTCCGTCCAAACGTTTACCTAAGTAAGTAAATCACGCGTACCAAATTTCATCCACATATAAAACTTTCAATGTTTGACCCTTAATAAGTGGGCGTGGCACCGCCCATTTTCCAAAATTTCATCAAATTTCTTCATAGGGGCCTGAGCTCAACACGTGGGAAAAATTTCATCGCTCTAGCTATATTAATGACCGAGATACCAAATTTCCGATTTTTTCTATATAGGAAAAGTGGGCGTGGTCATGGTCCGATTTCGCCCATTTTCAATACCAACCGTTCCAGTCTCGATACCAACTTGCATTTCAAATTTCATCAAAATATCTCAATTTTTGCGCGAGTTAGAGTGTTTACAGACTGACGGACGGACGGACAGACGGACATAGCTCAATCGATTTCTCTTTTCACCCTGATCATTTTGATATATATAAGTCTATATCTATCTCGATTATTTCATTCTGTTACAATCCACCGTTATGTGATTAAAACTATAATACTCTGTGTACTAGTACAGCTGAGTATAAAAAAAATGGTAGGCTCGAAGCCATTTTGGTAGGTTTTTGGTAGGAAAAAAATTTTCTTAGTGGCATCCCTGATTATTAATGAAAAGGAAAAGCGCACAGAATTGTAAAACAAACGCAAAAAAAAATATGATTACAACATTGAGAACGCGACCAAATAAAAACTATGTGTACCTCCCTGCTGCCTTACTACTTACTTGCATCCACCAACCAACAGGCGGCAACAAACATAGCCGCTGCCGACGACACCTTTTCGCCACCTTCAAACGACAACAGCAAAGTGATAGACAAATCTAAACCGCCACCGCAAATTGTCACTGTGTGTTCTCACGTAGTGAAGTGATTTTTGCAATAAAAAACAAAAACTTTTTAGTTTAGATCTTTTTGTTTTTGTAATTACTTCATTTTTAAGTTTTTTTTTTTGATTTTGTTTATTTGATTTTATTTTCT
This sequence comes from Urophora cardui, assembly GCA_960531455.1. Taxonomy (NCBI): domain Eukaryota; kingdom Metazoa; phylum Arthropoda; class Insecta; order Diptera; family Tephritidae; genus Urophora; species Urophora cardui. Next base: position 115,468,121 of record OY482674.1, on the reverse strand, counting down.
TTTGTTAATTTGTTGCTTTTTTTTTATTATTTTTTTGCATTTACATATTTGTTTCACTTTTAAAATTATAGTCTACCGCTCTTTTTTGTGTTTTAAACAAAAGACTTAAACCACAAACTTGTTTTGATTTTTTTGTATGTATTTTATACTTACCTCATAATTTATACCCAACTGTATTATCTCTTCTGCTATTTGTCTACTTCTGCTATTTGTCTGCTTCTGCTATTTGTCTACTTATTTATGCAATTATAAGTTCCTTTTTTCCAGCTTGCGTATACGAACTAGAACAAATGGCAATTGAAAGCGTAACCAAATCGCTAAGTGACTGTCCACTTAAATGTTTGCAATTATATGCTATACATAAATACATACACACGTACGTACCATGCATATAACTATATATATGCAACTAAACTACCGCCTAACCTAACTGTAACTGTCTACGCCCACTGAAGGTCAATGCAATTATTGTTGTTGTTGGTTGACGCAAAGTGGTTATCTTTGTGCAACAATTTGTTGCTGGTTAAATTTATTAATGCCGGCTATTTTGTCATAGTTTCTAGGTTATTTGGCTGGTTAGTTTTGATTTATTATTTTTTTTTGCATTCGCTCTTTGTGTATTTTTTTCTATGACGATTTATTGCTTGCATTTTTAAATTTAATTAATGAATAATTTGCGCACATTTGATTTATGTTGCTACTAACTTACTGGATTAGCTTAATGCTCACAATAAACGAGAGTAATTGCTGAATTCACACTTATTTTATTTATTTTTTTTTACCTCTTTCACATAGTGCTCGCTTCATAGTGATGCCTAGGCCGGGTCCCCAGATATGAAAAGCGGAAATTAGGGCTTCTATATGGAGCCATCTTCGATGTAATGCCCAACCTGGTTTCCTGGGGTTGGAAATTGAAAAAGGGAAATCGAAAGGGAAATAGAGGGGAGAAGCAATTAAAATGGGAAAAAATGGAGAAAGAAAAGGAAACGTAAAGGAAGTGAGGGAGGGAGTTCGAGTTGGTTAAAGAATAAGAATGGAACGAATACTCGTATAAGAAAATGAAAGTAAAAGGACAAATAAAAAGGAAAATTAAATTAGAAAGAGAAAGAGACACATAACTATTAGCCGTCACTGCGAAGGGGGGCGGGAATTTGCTAGTTTATATATAATTCTGTATGATTTCAATGCCAATATCACCTATTTTTGTTTAGACTTCGATCAATATTCGCTTTAATGTCTAGATGTACCTCGATTAATCCACAAACGGGTTACGGAAAAATTAATGCTGAAATTGCACCTTATTTTCAAAGTCAGTCGACCTTTTCGTTGCCATCGTACCTAGTAAAAGTTGTATTCTTACCTAAAGAATTTTCAGCATGATTATGCATTTTCCCAGTGACTCATGCTTCGGTCATACAACCGGAAAACGCAGCAAACTACCAACTCACACTTTCTGTGGCAGACTGCAGACTGGCGGTCGGCATACTAACAGGGCACTGTCTCTCATGTCATATCATGCGTTCTAAAAGGGACTGGTGCAGAGTCAGACGTGCGCGGCAAGCAACGAACCCAATGCTGTCAGTACTCTGGAAGATCTTCTCTGCCAATGTCCAAACCTCGCCTGAGCTGACTTGTTTCTGCACACTTCTTGTCTCTAGAAGCTGTTACGATCACATTTGACCATTGAAGTCGTCACAATCATTTGGCGCTCATCAAAGGGAGCGCTCATAGTGGCAATGAAGTTCACAACAGTCACCCTGTGGCTGTCAATTAATTCTTGAACATTACCAGAAGATCGAATCTATAAAACCCAAAAGTCGAATAGGAGTGCTCGGCTGTCAAACGGCCATTTTGGCAACATTCACATCCGCTTGAAAAAAACTCCAAAAGTTGTAAGGCGGCATAGTTATCTTCATCCATATATATCGAAGCACATGGTAGGCATCAGGTTGGCCAACCCCAATACAAGTCTCTCTATTACAATCAGATATACAAGCCATTGCTCACGGGCCAAAATCACGCCCACAGCGTGGAAGAGAAGATTCCCTATTATAACCCAGTCACACAAGAGAAAAACAGACACACTGCAAGTAATCGATCAGCGTGCGAGTAAGTAGTTTGTATTTGTATTTGCGAAATCAAAGTGGTCTACGTGTACACACGCCAGCAGCTGAGCCACTACATATTTTTTGGTGTACCAGATCCACGCTATTCAGTGGCGTAAGCACCCAAAGTGGTGCCAGCCACATGAGACATCAGTAGAGCAGAAAATTTTACCAATTTGAACGTGTTATAATAAGCGAATTGCCGCTAGGAATTGCATATCCACTATAACCTTGTACATACCCATGTATGTATAAGCAGACACCTCTTGGAAGTCAGCGGAGAAGCAAAGGAGACGCGAAGTTAATTTTATATAAAATATCAATATCTCATATGTACTTATATACATATATTTCGACATGCGAATGCAGGGCTGAGTGAGCGCACGGATTTGCAAAGCGGTACATATGTACATAATTCGATGGCCTATGTAAACAGAATTCGGGTAGCTTAGCGCCAGATTTAAACGTTTAAAAAAAAAAAAAAAAAAAAAAAAAAAAAAAAAAAAAAAAAAAAAAAAGCAAAGAAATAAGAAAAAAAAAGGTCTTGCTTTGCAATTCGATAACGAATTAGCTTTGCATCCGCACGTATGTACATGTGTACAAGTGTAACTACGCACATTCATATATAGTGAGTTTATACGTATCAGCGCTTGAGGAGAGGCAAAAGAAGGGGCGGGAGCCGTGTCGTAGATCCATTTACTCTTACCCGCAAATTCTTCCAAGGCGCCTTGAGTAGGGAAAAGCAGGGGATAAGATAAACCATAGAATACATGCATTCTTTTGTCATCGGCAACAATAGTCAGGCGCACCCCTCTTCCAATCTCCAGTGGCGCAAAGACCACTCAAGACAGATGTGTATATATGTAAATCATCCTAATACACAGTGAAGTACTTAGGTAAAAGTTAAATGTTACGCTGAAATCAACGCAAAGAATTTAATGTCAATCCACCCTTGCCTGAAGGGGGGGACAAAAGGAATGATAGTGGACAACATATATATCTGCATGTATATGCATGTGTATTTGTTTACGAGCATGTGCACGTAAAAGGCGAGTGATTTCTCGGATGAGCAAAGGCATGTACAAGTCAATATATATACATGGCTATGTGCATGAGAGTCTATGTAACAGCAGCAAAGAGATTTTCAATTGACTGATGTGAACAATCACACATGCATATAGATGTACATATATACCTACGTATATAATCTCATATTACACAATATTAGCGACAAGATCGCCATCGAATACATGAACATACATATACATGAATTAGTTAGGATTTATGTATGTACATTCCTTGATGGACATATGTAGGAACACGTATATAAATAAGTAAACGCATGCAAAACAGCTCAGGAAAAGAGCAAGCAATCTAAGAAGAGGCCAGGTATGTACGTACTATATGCCTGTATATAGATATCGGAATATCATTGAAGGAGAGCTATTCCAAGAAGAACATATTTACATGAATTTATTTAATTGCTCGGGAATGGATGCACACATGTGTATACATATAGGAATTTACATGAACATAAGAGAATCGGTAGTACGTACATACATATTTAGGTATGTAATAGTAGAATAGTTACCTAGACACTAAGAGAGCGAAGTAGACATTTAAGAGATTGAAGAATTGGACTTCAGTTAACATTCACTTTGGAAGGTAGTGTTGTGAGAGGTTAAGCGCGGCGAGAATGCAAACGGACGTACGTGAATTAATGTTGTGATCACATGCAAACCCAGATCGAGATCGCGCTGGACGCGTTTATACGCATACGCACACGCACATGTGGGTGCACAAAGTTGTTGGTAGATGTGGTTAGTTCACATGAGATCGATGTCGTGTGGTGAATTTCGCCTCGCTTAATCGCACAACAGCAGATGTAAAATTTGACGTGCAAGAAAAGCACGATAATTATAATTTTGATATTTATTTGTTTTCATTAAGCGATATGAATGATATCGCACTGTATCAATGAGCCATATCTATAACGATGAGGCAAGTAGTATAAGATCATATTGAAAAGTTTGTTAAATAAAGAAACCATGAATTGCTAAACGAAGATACTGGTGTGTGTGATGGATGGAAGGGAGCGGCTAGGTAAAGCCGGGGTGTTCCATGTATCTGGGAGATGAAATGGGAGCGATGGGCAATGAAACAGGAGTGAAGGGGGTAGAAGTGAGTAGGGGGTAATTGGGCTGACGTTAGGGGCCATCCGTTCGGGCCTTGGATGGCAATGGTAGGGTTGGGACAGCAGATAGGCCGGCCTTGAATCTATGGAGGCAAACTGCAAAGTAGGGGGTAAGATAGCCCGTGAATCGATTGTGGGGACAGTAGTACCATGGCATGATTTTTTTTTTGTTCGCCGTCAGCACAGCATTCTTATCATACAAAATGAGGATGATCCTAACTACCCACCCCATTCCGACGAGCTGAGTCGATAAAGCAAGCATGCCAAGGGGGATCATCGAGCCGAATCAACATCTGGCGATGCGGTGCGTGCTCAAGCAGGGTAAGCGGTAACAAAAATGGCGCCCAACGTGGGGCCCTAAAGAGGGCTCCAACATCATTTATTTTTATTTTTTTTATTTTCTGTAGTTTTTTTTTGTGGAGATAGAGATAGCGATCGATTCACGGACGTCTCAAAGAATATTTTATTGAATTTTGTTGGGTTGGCTACAAGTGTCTGAGCCCAAGGGCATACACTTTGAGGTCATCGACAAGTAGGAAATGTCAGCGCTGAGGTGGCTACCGTTCTGCAGATTTAGGTCGGGAATTGGAGGTAACCTAATGGGGCATGATAGAAGGGTCGAGTTTGCGAGCTCGTATCTGGCGTGGTGAAAATGCCGATGACCAGAAGGGTGCAAGTTCGACTGTGGGGGTTGTGTAAGAGGAAATTTATGATCACTCGAGCGGGATTTCGAGAAGTAACAGCTAGGACGGCTACGATACTGATGTTTTGCAAGCATGGTATATGAGGTAGTCTTAGTGAGTACGACCGAGCCGAGCTCGTATACTCAGCCCACCCGGTTAGCATTAGAAGCGGGGTGGAAGTGAGGGCATAAATTTGGGGGAGATCAGGGGGAATGGCATGGATGCCACGCCGGCAATACCAGGCTACCCAGACTGATCATCACACACACTTAATTGGAGGAATACGGGAAACAAGTTTTTTTTTGACACCACAAGCCATTTATTTTTTTTGGTTTTGCTATACAATATTTAAATCGGAGGAATCCGAGAAAGCAGTATGATGACGAGAAGGAGGAAACAAGCTAAATCAAACGCGAGGGGACCTGGCATGGGTAACAGCGCAAACAAAATAAGAGAAAAGGAATCAGAGGAGGTTGTAGGGGTCCAGGGTGAAGACCTAGAGGGAGCCGCAGCGAATTGTAGTCCCGAGAGGATGGGAGCAGAGTCACGAGCTGGCCAAAGAGTGATACCAGTGGGAGATATACCCACACCGGAAAGCACTTGGGGCGAGAAGATCGCCGATGACCTGATGCAACGATTGGAAGTGATGTTCTTTCAACATCAAATAGATGTGAGCCGTACGACAACAGAGGCCATCCGAGACGCCATGAATGCAATTCGGAAAGATGTCAAGTGTCTGGGGGAAAGAGTGGCGTTGATGGAAAAGGGAGGACAAGAGACAACGGGAGATAATGTGAACCCGTCGGTGCGTCCCTCATCCGACAAAGAAATAACAGGCGAAGAGGCTCGGCCGTCGGAAATACCGCGGCAGAGCAGGCCACGTAGGTTGTTCACGCCGCCGAGGCGACCCTCAACGGATAACGAGAGAACAGGAGAAGACCAGGCGCCCGAAACGGCGCAGCAGAGCGACTCGCGCAGATTCTTCACGCCGTCGGCGCAAGGAAAATCTGCAAGCTGGGACCAGGAGAAGAATAAGTTCAAAGTTATTAGGGATTGGGGTCTGAAGTATGACGGGAGTAGTAAATCAATACCAATAGAAAGGTTTTTATTTAGGGTTGAAACTCTTCAGAAGAGATATAATATCGCATCAGAGGATTTATACGCCAGTTTCCATTTGTTGCTATCGGGGGCTGCCCAAGAGTGGTTCTGGTTGTTCATGCAAGAACACGCCGAGGATGAAGTCGACGGTTTCGCAAAGTTACGACAGGCTCTTTTGGAGCATTATCGCAAAACCGACTGCGATGAGGAGATTAGGCAGCTGATGAACTCGAGGAAGCAAGACCTGCGGGAACCATTCGATGAGTTTTACGCATGCGTGAGAGGCATGGCACTCACGATGGAGGTTCAAATGCCGGAACGTTGTCTTGTGAACCTATTACGAAGAAATCTAAGACCGAGGATTAAAAACCTCATCTTTGGGTGCAAGATTGAGACACTGGCAGATTTGAAGCTGGAATGCAGGAGAGCTGAGAAGCATCTCGAAGAATCGGAGATGAAGTTCGCGAAGAAGAAGAGCCTCGATGAGATTGGAGCGATAGTTGAAGACGCCCTACGAGAAACCGACGAGGAAGGTGTAGTGGAAGCTCTGGAGCGACGGGAGCGAGGGAATGGTCGCAAAGAGATGACAGGACCGCGTACAGGAGAAGCGGTGAGTGCAAAGTGCACTGCCAAGGCCAAAGTTAACAATGGCCAGTGCGACTCTAAGTTCCATGAAATGACTTGCTACAAATGTGAGAGGGGAACGGGTGGATTGGTCCTGTGTGGAAAATGCAAGCAGGAAAACGGTTCCCGTGGCGAGAAGACCGGGGAAGCTCGCCAGGAGCAAACAACCCCGGAAAGGAAGTAATATACAATAAAATCTTGAAAAATAACTCGGCTAGACAAAATACAAAAACACCAATCTTTAAGACGTTTGAGGAGAGAGAAAGGGAGTATTATGAAATTAGGAAAAGGATTTTCGGAACATCGGTAGGTAGTAGCAAGACGACAAAGCCAACTGCACGGAACGCGCGTAAGATTGCAAAACTTCGGGACAAATGCAGAGAACGTAAGAAGATGAAAAAGTCCCTGGAGGCGACGATAATTCGCAGTAACATAGACCGCAGGCCATACACAGAAGTGACAATAGCGGGGGAAAGGATGACCGGATTGTTAGACAGCGGCGCCTCAGTCAGCTGTTTGGGAGGAGCAGCCATGCAGCGTTTCGGGAAAGCGAATATAGTATCATTGGATGAGGAGCTCAGGACTGCGGACGGGAAAGGGCAAGCCATAGTGGGGAAATTGAACGCAGTAGTCAGGTGGAGGGACAAGGAAGCCACACTGAATCTTTATCTAGTTCCTACTTTGAAGCAGGATCTGTACCTTGGTATAGATTTTTGGGAAGCGTTCGGGCTTTTGCCCGCGGTAATCTCTGAAATAGATGCCAATGACTCGGGAATGGTGGAGCTGACGCCAGCTCAAGCGAGGGAGTTGGAGCAGGTTAAATCATTATTTCCGTCAGCGACCGAGTTAGGTCTAGGGAGAACGCAGCTGATGGAGCATAAAATTGAGGTTTATGATGAGACGACACCAGTCAAACAACGCTACTACCCGATATCCCCGGTAAAGCAAAAATGTATATATGAGGAGATTGACCGGATGCTGAAGTTGGGGGTTATTGAGGAAAGCGACAGCGCTTGGAGCTCGCCCGTCGTATTAGTACAAAAACCTGGAAAGAACAGGCTGTGTGTAGATATGCGCAAGCTTAATGCTTGTACAAAGAAGGACGCATATCCAACACAGCATGTTGAAGGAATCCTCAGCAGGCTAAAGGACACATTTTTTATCTCGGGAATTGACTTGAAAGATGCGTTCTGGCAGATCCCCCTGGAAAAGTCGTCGCGCGAGAAAACGGCATTCACCGTTCCTGGACGACCGTTGTACCATTTTAGGGTGATGCCGTTCGGACTCTGCAACGCAAGTCAGCGACTTTGCCGCCTAATGGATCGCGTCATTCCCTCAAGGCTAAGAGATAACGTGTTCGTCTATATCGATGACTTACTCGTATGCTCCCCGGACTTCGAAACACATGTGCAACACCTTTCGGAGGTAGCCGAATGTCTCTCCAAGGCGGGTCTGACCATAAACCTACTGAAGTCTAAGTTCTGCCAGAAAGAAATACGGTATTTGGGCTTCATCATAGGCCAGGGCGAGCTTAGAACGGATCCAATGAAGGTGCAGGGCATGCTAGACTTTCCTGTACCACGCACTGTAAAACAGCTGCGGCGATTTCTAGGACTTACGGGATGGTATCGGCGGTTTATCCCGAACTACGCCACAATCACAGCGCCGTTAACCAACTGCTTGAAGAAATCTAAAGAGTTTCAGATGACTCCAGAGGCCATAGTCGCGTTCGAGGAGCTGAAACGTAATTTGGCATCGCCAAAGGTTCTGGTAAACCCGGATTTCTCCAAGCCTTTCTTTGTGCAATGCGACGCGTCCACGACAGGCATAGGTGGAGTACTATTCCAGCTAGATGAGCAAGGAAACGAAAGGCCAATCTCGTACATATCGCAAAAGCTCAATTCCGCTCAGCGGAATTATACGGTCACGGAGCTTGAGTGTCTAGCGGCAGTGACAAGTGTCAAGAAATTCCGACCGTATATTGAGGGAACCCCTTTTACGATAATTACGGATCACATGAGTCTCAAGCGGCTCATGAGTCAGCCGGATCTGTCAGGACGGTTGGCGCGATGGAGCCTCAAGCTGCAGGCGTTCGATTTTGTCATCGTACACCGAAAAGGGTCGAAGAACGTTGTGCCCGATACATTGAGCAGGGTACATATGGACGAGATCAGGGAGACACAGAGAGGTTACGACATAACGTTACAGGATGAGGCATTTCGCTCGGAAAGTTATCGTAAACTGCAGGAAACCTTAAAAAGTAATGCGCAGAGGTTGCCGGACGTGAAGATCGAAGACGGCATCATATATAAAAGAACGGGTTTTCGAAGAGACGGGGAAATGGAAGAGCATAGCTGGAAGGTATGGGTGCCAGAGGATTTGCGGCCGGTGTTATTGGAACGTGTGCATAGTGGCGTGGCAGCAGGGCATGGCGGCATAGCAAAAACTCTGGATCGGCTACGACAGAAGTATTATTGGCCTGGAATGGTCGCAGAGGTGAAAGCGCTAGTAGGAGGATGCGAAGTGTGCAAGCGTTGCAAATCAGGGAATGGCGTCAGTCGGCCACCCATGGGAGCTCGTATCGAAACTGAACGGCCATTCCAAAGGCTATATATTGACTTCTGTGGTCCGTACCCTCGGACGCGAGAGGGAAACTGTTATGTGTTCGTGGTGCTCGACCACTTTTCAAAGTTCGTATTCTTGAAGCCGATGAGAAATGCCACGGCCAAAGAAGATATATTTCATATATTTGGAGTACCTGAAGTAATCCATTCAGACAACGGACGACAGTTCACATCAGACATCTTTCAGAACTTTCTAAGCAGCTATGGTACGCGACATGTTCGAACGGCCGTGTACTCCCCGCAGGCAAACGCATCAGAAAGGGTGAATAGGTCGCTGTTGGCAATAATAAGATCCTACATGGAAGAAGGTGATCAGAAGTCATGGGACAATCACGTAACAAAGGCGGCCTTTGCACTTCGTAGCGCCATCCACGAAGCCATTCAAACGGAGCCATACAGAGCTGTTTTCGGGCAAAGCATGATACAACATGCAGATTCTTACCCTCTGCTGAGGAGGCTTGAACAAATGGAAGATTCGGAGGTGGGTGTCTTACCGAAAGACGTGAAGCTGAAGCTGTTGAGAGATAAGATCTTGCAGAACCTAAAACGAGCTTACGAGAAAGGCAAGAAGGCGTATGATACACGATCGAGGCCGGTGACATATTCCATTGGACAGACAGTGTACAGAAGAAAATTCCAGCAAAGCAACGCAGGGATGGGGTATAACGCCAAGTTGGCAGATAAGTATGTGAAAGCGGTAGTGGTTAGAAAGTTAGGAAACAGCCTGTATGAGCTAGTTGATATGACGGGAAAGGCGGCCGGCATTTATCATGCTAAGGATTTGAAGGTGTGAGTTGGTGATTCGCCTTTCGAGTTCATCGCCGATCCGGTGCAACGACTGGAGGTCAGCGATTAACTCGCCCTGTTACGATCACATTTGACCATTGAAGTCGTCACAATCATTTGGCGCTCATCAAAGGGAGCGCTCATAGTGGCAATGAAGTTCACAACAGTCACCCTGTGGCTGTCAATTAATTCTTGAACATTACCAGAAGATCGAATCTATAAAACCCAAAAGTCGAATAGGAGTGCTCGGCTGTCAAACGGCCATTTTGGCAACATTCACATCCGCTTGAAAAAAACTCCAAAAGTTGTAAGGCGGCATAGTTATCTTCATCCATATATATCGAAGCACATGGTAGGCATCAGGTTGGCCAACCCCAATACAAGTCTCTCTATTACAATCAGATATACAAGCCATTGCTCACGGGCCAAAATCACGCCCACAGCGTGGAAGAGAAGATTCCCTATTATAACCCAGTCACACAAGAGAAAAACAGACACACTGCAAGTAATCGATCAGCGTGCGAGTAAGTAGTTTGTATTTGTATTTGCGAAATCAAAGTGGTCTACGTGTACACACGCCAGCAGCTGAGCCACTACATATTTTTTGGTGTACCAGATCCACGCTATTCAGTGGCGTAAGCACCCAAAGTGGTGCCAGCCACATGAGACATCAGTAGAGCAGAAAATTTTACCAATTTGAACGTGTTATAATAAGCGAATTGCCGCTAGGAATTGCATATCCACTATAACCTTGTACATACCCATGTATGTATAAGCAGACACCTCTTGGAAGTCAGCGGAGAAGCAAAGGAGACGCGAAGTTAATTTTATATAAAATATCAATATCTCATATGTACTTATATACATATATTTCGACATGCGAATGCAGGGCTGAGTGAGCGCACGGATTTGCAAAGCGGTACATATGTACATAATTCGATGGCCTATGTAAACAGAATTCGGGTAGCTTAGCGCCAGATTTAAACGTTTAAAAAAAAAAAAAAAAAAAAAAAAAAAAAAAAGCAAAGAAATAAGAAAAAAAAAGGTCTTGCTTTGCAATTCGATAACGAATTAGCTTTGCATCCGCACGTATGTACATGTGTACAAGTGTAACTACGCACATTCATATATAGTGAGTTTATACGTATCAGCGCTTGAGGAGAGGCAAAAGAAGGGGCGGGAGCCGTGTCGTAGATCCATTTACTCTTACCCGCAAATTCTTCCAAGGCGCCTTGAGTAGGGAAAAGCAGGGGATAAGATAAACCATAGAATACATGCATTCTTTTGTCATCGGCAACAATAGTCAGGCGCACCCCTCTTCCAATCTCCAGTGGCGCAAAGACCACTCAAGACAGATGTGTATATATGTAAATCATCCTAATACACAGTGAAGTACTTAGGTAAAAGTTAAATGTTACGCTGAAATCAACGCAAAGAATTTAATGTCAATCCACCCTTGCCTGAAGGGGGGGACAAAAGGAATGATAGTGGACAACATATATATCTGCATGTATATGCATGTGTATTTGTTTACGAGCATGTGCACGTAAAAGGCGAGTGATTTCTCGGATGAGCAAAGGCATGTACAAGTCAATATATATACATGGCTATGTGCATGAGAGTCTATGTAACAGCAGCAAAGAGATTTTCAATTGACTGATGTGAACAATCACACATGCATATAGATGTACATATATACCTACGTATATAATCTCATATTACACAATATTAGCGACAAGATCGCCATCGAATACATGAACATACATATACATGAATTAGTTAGGATTTATGTATGTACATTCCTTGATGGACATATGTAGGAACACGTATATAAATAAGTAAACGCATGCAAAACAGCTCAGGAAAAGAGCAAGCAATCTAAGAAGAGGCCAGGTATGTACGTACTATATGCCTGTATATAGATATCGGAATATCATTGAAGGAGAGCTATTCCAAGAAGAACATATTTACATGAATTTATTTAATTGCTCGGGAATGGATGCACACATGTGTATACATATAGGAATTTACATGAACATAAGAGAATCGGTAGTACGTACATACATATTTAGGTATGTAATAGTAGAATAGTTACCTAGACACTAAGAGAGCGAAGTAGACATTTAAGAGATTGAAGAATTGGACTTCAGTTAACATTCACTTTGGAAGGTAGTGTTGTGAGAGGTTAAGCGCGGCGAGAATGCAAACGGACGTACGTGAATTAATGTTGTGATCACATGCAAACCCAGATCGAGATCGCGCTGGACGCGTTTATACGCATACGCACACGCACATGTGGGTGCACAAAGTTGTTGGTAGATGTGGTTAGTTCACATGAGATCGATGTCGTGTGGTGAATTTCGCCTCGCTTAATCGCACAACAGCAGATGTAAAATTTGACGTGCAAGAAAAGCACGATAATTATAATTTTGATATTTATTTGTTTTCATTAAGCGATATGAATGATATCGCACTGTATCAATGAGCCATATCTATAACGATGAGGCAAGTAGTATAAGATCATATTGAAAAGTTTGTTAAATAAAGAAACCATGAATTGCTAAACGAAGATACTGGTGTGTGTGATGGATGGAAGGGAGCGGCTAGGTAAAGCCGGGGTGTTCCATGTATCTGGGAGATGAAATGGGAGCGATGGGCAATGAAACAGGAGTGAAGGGGGTAGAAGTGAGTAGGGGGTAATTGGGCTGACGTTAGGGGCCATCCGTTCGGGCCTTGGATGGCAATGGTAGGGTTGGGACAGCAGATAGGCCGGCCTTGAATCTATGGAGGCAAACTGCAAAGTAGGGGGTAAGATAGCCCGTGAATCGATTGTGGGGACAGTAGTACCATGGCATGATTTTTTTTTTGTTCGCCGTCAGCACAGCATTCTTATCATACAAAATGAGGATGATCCTAACTACCCACCCCATTCCGACGAGCTGAGTCGATAAAGCAAGCATGCCAAGGGGGATCATCGAGCCGAATCAACATCTGGCGATGCGGTGCGTGCTCAAGCAGGGTAAGCGGTAACAAAGCCAATGCGGCTCAGAAAATGCACTAAATATTAAAACTTGCGAAGTATTTCATTGCAAGTTTAATATAAGCCTCCAATATGCTATTGGCAACGCTGCCATATTTGGTCTATGTGAGGAATCACTGGATACGACCAACGTAGCGTAACCTAAATTAAACTGTCTCTTTATGACTATAAGTAAAAGGAAATGAAAAGCTGGACTGCAATAAATAAATCTTTAGGGAAGTTTATGATATATTTAAATAAATGAAGCTAAAGAACTGGTGGAAGGTGTCCGCACCGAAGCCGAAGGAGAAAAGAAATTAAAAATTATATAGAAAAAAATTTATTTCTGCATTATTTAACTAGCTAAATTTGTCACATAGAGTTGCTCCAATACAAACGCATACATATGTATTTAGATATTATAGAAACACTCAGTACATAATGTTTACATGCAAAAATATATATTTCATGCGCATATCTATTACTTAATTTCAATTGCGGAAGATATTTCATATTTGAGATTTGAGATGCGATAAAAGGCCTTTAATGAAGCCTTTTGATTTATTTCCTATACATACTCATACAAGCGTACATATGTATGTATGTTTATTAAATAAAAAAGCCTATCAAGCTTATATACGTATGTACATACGCAATTATTCATAGCCGTTAATATAAATATGTATGTTTAGCTATAAAGCGATATATTATACTTTTTGTGTCTGCCTATTAATTCATCACAAAAAGATTTAAATTGGTTTTGTGTCTCGCCTTTGTGGTTTTACAAAGCTATATAAATGTATAGAGTACAACACAAATTTATTTATTACTGTACAATAAAACTAAATGTGATTGTGCTATACATACATACATGAAAAGGCATAGCAGAAACAAAAATAACTACAAACATAATTCCGCATTAAAATAATGCCTACCAAATTGTCAATATATTATTATTATTACTATTTTGCCGGCGTGATAATTTTTAGCTCAGCGAAGGCGAGTGGGTGTTGCAGGAAATAAATAAAAACCGTGTTTGTTAAGCGGTATGAGTGCGCAGATATGTATGTATGTATGTGTGTTTGTTGGAGGATTACATTGATTGAAACTAAGAGGCTTTTTATACATACGTACATATGTACATATATATGCTTTTAACTATATGTATTATATGTGAGTTCGTTTACAAAAATAAATCTTATGTGGCGATTTTTTATTTCATTTATGACAATTATCTTGTCCCATTGATTTTACTGCTTTTGGTTTGTTTTAGGAGACCTTTTTCTTTATTTTAATTTTTTATTTATTTGCTGTATTACACAACTCAAGTTTTTGAGACTTTCTTCCAAGATTTTTCTTTGTTATTATTTTTTTTTTGCTTCTAGAATTTATGATATACATATGCACATGTGTATATTTGAGGAAAGGAATGCTTGCGGTGCCAAGCCAAAATAGAGAGGAAGAATGGCATCGCTTGTTTTCAAACAAAGTTTACTTGACTTAAACAAAAAAAGCACAGAGTGACCCTCTAAATGTCATAAACCAAAACCCTTTTTTGTGAAAGGTAAAATTAAAAGAGAATGACGAAAAGTTTCTCGAACTAAATCATACTTTTTACACGCTTGCTAAAGTCAACAATTAAAAAGAAAATTTGTATATCTCAGCAAATTGCAAAATTCATAAGGTAACGGTTCCTTAATTAAATTTTTGCTTAGAATATACAAAGTAAAAAAAAAAGTCATAAGGTAACGGTTCCTTAACTACATTTTTGCTTAGAATATACAAAAGTAAAAAAAATGTATTCTTTTATATTCCAACAACACGCCAGCATCACACATGTCACGCGATTAATTTTTGCACATGTCCAGCTCAAATGACGTTGACACAATTAGAGTGATTTTTATAGCCAGAAAACTAATACACTTTACGAGGTGATAATAAAAAAAGCAAAAAAAAAATTGAAATAAATAAATGTGTAGTATGTGGTCAGTTATCGAACTGTTATAGCTTGCCTGTCACTCGCAGCACACAAGCCAGACAAATTGTGTTAAATGTACTAGAATGATAAAAAAGAGAATGTACTGGCACAAGTAGCTTGAATAAATGTGTGGAGTAAATGTGGCATGAAAATGTTTTTAGATATAGACAAACATATCTGCATACTTACATATGCATATCAACATGCGTCCCCATACATCTATATGCATATATTTATTCATACGTGTATGAACCTCTGTATCACAAAAAAAATACAAAAACTCAATCAATTAAAAATTTTGCATGCAAACTCGTAAAAAAAATCGTGCGTTTGCTGACCGACATAAAATTCTGTTTAATTGAAAAAACAAAAAAAAAAATTATGAAATAAAATTTTGTGACACTTTTCACGCGCTCAGCACGTCACGTCACTTGGAAAAAAAGAGTTAACACCAGCGTTGACAACAAGAACAACAAAACGTTTTCATATTTTTTTTGTCTCATTTTTCGTTTGCTCTAATTTTATTACTTTTTAAACTTGTTTTCATTCATATGCTGATACATAAATATACAAATATAAGAATATAAATATACGTTTATATATATTGTACATACCTACATACTAAATATATAAATACATATATACATATATATTACGTGTTATGCTTTTCTCATTTTTTTCCTTCTATAGTTTGCTTGCTGTTCTCATTAAAATGTGTGTTATTCGCAGTCACACACAGTAGCTGTTTTTGCTGTTGCTGCCGTAACCAATTGTGTCACACCAAAATCGCGGCGACACGTTCTAATTTATGCCTCAATACACAGAGTTGAATGTGATGTGATGGTGAATGATGTTAGTTATGTAGCTGGGGAGTTATGCGTGTTTATATACATATATATATATATACATATATATATATATATATATATATATATATATATATATATATATATATATATATATATATATATATATATATATATATATATATATCTAATAACTGTTATCTTCTAACTCGTTTTCAACTCGACACCTTTTGTAAAAAAAATTTAATTTATTTTATTGGTTAATTTGAAATTTATTGTTTAATATTTACATATATGCAAATATGATTATATAAAAGAGTGTGAGATTTTATTTACCTCTGCGAATTAGATCTATTGGTTCAAGCAGGAAGAAATACCGCATAGACTTTTTATTAAAATTTAGCGACAGAAGCATTGCTCGCAACACAGAAAATCTTAGAAGAGCCATTTTGTATACGTTGGAATAAAGAGAGCTTTGCTGGCATCATTTGATTTCTTTTTGTGTTTTTGTGTTTGTTATTTTTATTTTTTTTTCTTCAAAATGCATTAGTCAAAGCGTCTAAAAAAGTTCTATTAAACTCTGTTCACATACTAAGAATTTAAAAAAATGCCTCATTAATTAAATACCTTCCCCCTCTACGAGCTATAAATTAGCGCATTATTTTACTTATGCTGACGGCATATTTTTCTTAAATTGTAAACCTGCAAAATATATATATTTAATAGCAAATTTGTCAGCGTTACTGAGACTCTCCGCCTGTTGTTTACGACATCGTTTTTGCAATGCTTTGCTGTAAGTGTAGAAAGTTCGTTTCTTAAGTCTTTCATATGTAATGCATTTCAATGGAGAAAATGCGTCCACAATCGTCGTTGGAAAATTGCCGTGTGGTTGTTGTTGCATGCTTTTGCACACAACAGAGCTGTCTCAATGCGCAAGCATATGTAGCTGACTTTGTGCGTTTTCACCAAACTTACCATGCAATTCTGAACATGTTTGGCTGGATGTGGTGTGTAGTTTCAAAGAAGAAGAAACGTAAAAACTACAACAAAAACATAAAGTCAAGGAATAAGTAGGAAAGAAATTGAGGAAAGAAAAGAGTAGAAATAGAAATAAAGAAGTAGGTAGGAGAATTTGGAACACCAACAACATAATAGTAGCAGTGACAGTAGCAACAAACAATTATACGAAAACTATAGTTGCACCTTAGTCATAAGAAAACATCTAGAAAAACTGTCGAGTTTCGACAGTAGGCAGCACTCTAGTTAGAATTATTATCGATCCATTTAGCGGAATGTAGATACATAAAATATTAAACAAGCTAACAGTTTAAAATGCTAATCGAAAATGCTACGTATAAACTATTTTGTACATAAACTAATGTTATCTATGTGGCCGCTGTGGTGCAGTGGGTAGAGTGCTCGCCTGCTATGCCAGAGGTCTCGGGTTCAAACCACGGTCCGAGCAAAACACCAAAACAATTTTTCTAATTAGTAAAAATCCAATTATTGGGGTTTTTAAGAGCAGCGGTCACCTCTCGGCAGTGGGCGGCATACCCTCCGAGTGTTTTTCTGCCATGAAAAAGCTTCTCACAAAAAATGCATTCGCCGTTCGCAGCCGGCATAAAATTGTAGGTCCACCCAATTAGTAGGAAACACAAAAAGGAGCACACCTCGAATTGGGAGAGAAGCTCGGCCATAAAACTCGTCAGAGTTATAATAGCGCCATTGTATTATTATTATTATTATATTATTATCTTAGATTATACACAAGCTTAAGCGTCATTTCATACATAAAAGATAAAGAGATATAAAAACTAAGTGTTTAGCTATTCTGCAACGATTTTCCGCTTAATTATTCATTTGTTAATTAATTTTTTTAATTAGTTCACTTGCTTATTAGTAATAACACCCACACATAAATTTCAACTTCTGTCTACACTAATTAAATGCATTTAAGTATATATATTTTTTTTTACTTTGCACTGTTGTTAATTAAATTACATATCCTGATAAATCTTAAGTGTGAGATAAGCACTCAAACTGGTTTTATGCTATAAATGAACTGTGATGGAAGTATATAATTTATTTTTTATGTGCATTAATTGAATAGAGATAAGATAAAAATATATGCTAATAATTAATTTAATGATATACAATTCCATTTTTTTTTGAGATCGTTCAACGTTTATAAAACATGGTTATAAACCCAAGTAAATATATGCAGAAATCATCCAATTACTAAGCGCATTCCATAAGAATTCTAGCATAGCATAAATTGACCGCTGTGGTGCAGTGGGTAGAGTGCTCGCCTGCTATGCCAGAGGTCTCGGGTTCAAACCCCAGTCCGAGCAAAACACCAAAAAATTTTTTCTAATTAAATTTAGCCAAGGTGTTGAGTGGGAGGAGTTTATTCAACGTCGAGGTCTTACACTACTCAGCTACAGAAAATAAATTCATTCAGCTGGTTGTATGTATATACATAATATAATAATATAGAAGAAAGAACTTACAATTAAAATAATAGTACAAATAAAGTAAATATTGATATACGTAGTAATAAGTGTAACAAGTAAGGTATCTGTTGTCACTTGTTAAGAGCGAACAACAGGGATCTTCTTATTTGCAAAATAGATTCTGAAATATCAAAATTAGTATAATAAGAATTGAAACTTTTACATAAGCAACGGAATGGTTCATGTAATTCAAAATTTGTTCTACACTGCTTTAAGACGATTGGTTGAAAATATCTTGATGGGCGAGTAGGAACATTTAAGTTTACCTCGGTTAGAAGAGATGGGCTGTCAACTGATCCCTTTAACAGTTTAACCAGGAATACCACGCCTAACATCTCCCTGCGGCTTGATAATGTTGGAAGATTAATAAGCTTCAGCCGACTAGTGTACGGGGGAAGATTGCACCGAGGGTCCCAGTGCAAATCTCTTAACGCAAAAAGTAAGAACTGTTTTTGTACTGATTCGAGTCGATCAGAATGAACTTGATATTGCGGACTCCATATTATAGAGGCATATTCTAGTATTGGTCTCACTAACGTTGTAAAAAGGGTTTTAGTTATATATGGGTCTCTAAATTCCTTAGACCAACGCTTTACAAATCCCAAGACACTTTTAGCTTTATTTACTGTGACGTTTATATGCAAATTGAAGTTAAGTTTACAATCAAATCTGACTCCTAGGTCGACAAAATCATAAACCTGTTCCAAACTATAGTTATTAATTGTGTAAGTTGCTGGTTGTATATTCTTCCGCGAAAAGCACATAAATTTACATTTATTAAGATTAAGTGGCATAAGATTATAATTGCACCAAGTAGCAAAAGAATTTAAATCAGTTTGGAGCGCAGATCTTTCTTCCAAAGAAGAGTATGACTTGAAAAGTTTCACATCATCGGCATACATAAGAATTTTTGAGTTGTTAATAGCATAAGAAATGTCATTTATAAATAATAAGAACAGAGTCGGACCGAGATGGCTCCCTTGTGGAACTCCAGAAGATACATCAATGACGTTGGAAAAAGCATTTTTGAAAACTACCCTTTGTGTTCTATTTGAGATATAAGAAGCAATCCATTTTAAAAGAATAGGTTGAAAGCCAAGCAGATCAAATTTACGGACAAGTAATGAGTGGTTAACCTTATCAAAAGCCTTGCTGAAATCTGTATAAATGACATCCGTGTTAACATTTTCCCTAAACCCATTAGAAACATGAGTGGTGAATTCCAGTAAGTTAGTAACAGTTGATTTACCTCTACAGAACCCATGTTGCGAGGTTCCTAGCGACGAGGAAATAGAATGTTTTAGGTGATTATTGACAATAGCCTCAAACACCTTAGGAATAGCAGACAGTTTTGCTATGCCACGATAATTTTCAATGGAAGATCTATTCCCAGATTTATGCAGAGGAATGATAAAAGATTCTTTCCATGATTTCGGAAAAACACCAGACTTCAGTGACAAATTAAAAAGTTTGGATAATGGTTCATAAATATGGTCGGCGCAATTTTTTAAAAAGATTGTGGGAATCATATCTGGCCCATGGTTTGAGGAAACCTTTAGTGATTTTAGGAAAAATAAAACCTCTTCCGGATCAATATAAGAAATATTAAATGTGTTATTCGAAATAACTTTATACGGGTATTCATCAATGCTTACGTTAACATGGGAATAATTTGACTCAAAGAATTCTGCAAACAGATTCGCAACATCCTCATTATCGCTGGAGTTACTATTCCGATATCTCATAGACGACGGGAATCCCCTCACTCTGCGTTTAGAGTTTACGAAACCATAAAACGACTTTGGGTTGGAAAAAATATTCTTTTTAATTTTATTTATATAAGAGTTATAGCAATTTTTGTTTAGAACGGTATATTTATGACGCAAAATTGAATATTGATGGTAGTCTTTTTGTAAACCAGTCTTCTTATATAATTTAAAGGAGCGAGATTTCCTGTTTTTTAGAGCCCTTAACTCTTTAGTTGCCCAAAGAAGCAAGGGCTCATCATATGTACGTTTACGTAATGGTACGTATCTATCAAAAAGGCTATGAATTAAGTTATTGAAATGTAAAACATTATGATCGACATTTCCATTATAGTTTGGCCACGATATTCTTGAGAGCTCAAGGTTAATTTTATTATAATTTGCTTTTGAAAAGTCATAACAAAAACGGGAATCAGAGTTATCACAGTTATCAGTGTTTATAATTTCGTAAACTAACTCTAAAGAAGGATGATAGACATCCTCAGGTGAAATAATGGCATCAGCCTCGTTAACAGAGTAATTGGATTCATCATCAACAAAAATCAAATCCAGCATTTTTCCAAATTTATTTCTAATGATATTAATTTGATGAAGGCAGAGTTCAGACATTTCATCAATAAAAGTATTGCTGTTCAAATTAGATGTTAATGATACAGTATTATGATTATCGATGCACCAAGAGATGTGCGGTAGATTAAAGTCTCCTAAGACGATTATAGAATCAAACTCTGTCATCCTTAAGTTGACAAATTTAAGCAAGGAAATAAGCTCTAAATAAACTGAAAGGTCGGAAGAAGGAGGAATGTAACAGATTGCTAAGTAAGTATGACCCGTTCCAACCTTGATGCGGATGCACTTATATTCGAAAGTTGTAATGGAGTTTACATTAATTTCTTCCGATGGTATTGAAGAATGCACGGCGAGCAGTACACCTCCGCCAACTCTGTCTAGACGATCATTTCTGTACACTTGATATACGTTACTAAAAATTTCAGAATTAAAAGTGTGTGGTTTGAGCCATGTTTCCGTAAAACAAACAACATGGAAATTACAGTCAAAAGATTTTAAGTATAAGTCAGTTAATTTAGTATTTAAGCCTCTCACATTCTGATAGTAAATTTTCAAATCAGATTTAGATTTTAGTTTTTTGAAACAGTATTAGGAACAGAAATTGTAGGTAAATTTTTGTTACGTGATCTTGGCCTGTGTTCAAATTCACGGACGAAAGCTCCGGACGGCCAAAAGGACGTGTTCAAAAGAGTGTCAAAGTCTACCAAAGAAACATCTATTTTAAATGATGCAACATTTCTATTGTAGCCGAATTTAAATTTATTAATAGTTATATCATCCGTTTTAATTTTCGATGATATGTAAAATTTCAAGTCATCCTCGGTAGTATTGATATCGAATCTCGATATAAAAACAGATTTTTTAATTGGGACAACAACCAACTCTTTGGGCTTGGATTTTGGCTCCAAAGAACAATCCTTCGGATCAGACTCCTTCCGGGAATTAAGAGAAGAAGCTGGTGCATGCTTAGAAGAGCAAGGTCCATGCTTAGAAGAGCAAGGTCCGTCTTCCGCAGGTTTTGGTGAAGCCAAATCGATTAGCTCCACTGAATTTTGAACCAAATCGACCTGCAGGTTTTGTAACACCACTTCACCGCCCCGTGAAATGGATTCCTTCGGACTTTGTCGGTTCACTTTAGAAGACGGACCTGAAGCAGGCTTATCCAAGCACTTGAAGGATTTAAAAATGTCTTCATATTGCCTAAATTTATCGTTTAGAGCACTCAGTTCTCTACCAATTTCTGAAAATCCGTTCCTGGTTTGCCTGAAGAATTTGAACAGATCAACTTCGGTTGATCTGCACTTCACACAAGACCATCTCAGACCTTTCTTGTCGTTAACAGCGTCAAGAACTCTCCCTGTCAAGCCAGCACATTTCATATGGGCAGGCCCATCGCAAAGCCAGCATGACACGAAGCGTTCGGAGTCGCTTTTCAGTGGACAGTTTTCATAAATACAAGGCATGGTACCAATAAAATATAAAAAAGAATAAAATAAAAATTAAAGCAAATATAAATATAAATATAAATATAAATAAGAATTAAAAATAATAATAATAATAATAATAATAATAATAATAATAATAATAATAATAATAATAATAATAATAATAATAATAATAATAATATAATAATAATAATAATAATAATAATAATAATAATAATAATAATAATAATAATAATAATAATAATAATAATAATAATAATAATAATAATAATAATAATAATAATAATAATAATAATAATAATAATAATAATAATAATAATAATAATAATAATAATAATAATAATAATAATAATAATAATAATAATAATAATAATAATAATAATAATAATAATAATAATAATAATAATAATTATAATAATAATAATAATAATAATAATAATAATAATAATAATAATAATAATAATAATAATAATAATAATAATAATAATAATAAAAGCAAATATAAATATAAATACGAATTAAAAAAAGAAATTAACAATATTTAAAATTATAAAAAGTATGTACGTTTGTGTGTACCTATGTATAATATATGGGAAAGGAAAGGTTAAGTATAATAACGAAAGTTTGAATAGCAATCAAATAACAGTTTAAAAGCAACTTGAGCAGTTTAAGAGCCACTGTATGACGCTTAATAAACACGGCAACAGCTGTGACAACAAAGAAAGAAAGAAAGAGAGGACAATGAAGTGATGAAAAAAGAGCAGTGCAAATAAGTGCGCGCACAAATTTATAAAATAACAAAAAAGTTAGCCACTCAACTGCAACAACAACACAATGCAAATTGCCTTGGCAATAAAATTTATATTAATTATAAAATTAAAACATAAATATTTGTATGTATTAAGTTAAGCAATTAGATTTTTAATTTTAGCACACTATTTAAACACTTAATTTCCAATACTAAAAACAAGGAATATAATTATTATGATTTTTAAAAGAACAAAATCACAGAGAGAACAAATAATCGACTTCACAGCTTGACGTTGCCAGATTTGCTTTATGTAGTAGTAAAAATCCAATTATTGGGGTTTTTAAGAGCAGCGGTCACCTCCGAGTGTATTTATGCCATGAAAAAGCTTCTCACAAAAAATGCATTCGCCGTTCGGAGCCGGAATAAAACTGTAGGTCCACCCAATTAGTAGGAAAAACAAAAAGGAGCACACCTCGAATTGGGAGTAGGCATTGGTAACACTGCGCTGCGCGGCGCAATTGCGCTAACACCAACCCTGGCGTTATTGCGCTAACTCCGATTTGGGAAATGCGCCAACTCAATATAGCGCCAACTCAATATAGCGCCAACTCAATATAGCGCCAACCCAATATTGCGCCAACTCAATTTTGTAATATAAAACCGACTCAATTTCGTGCGCTAACACCAGCACCATTATAGCGCTAGTGTAAAATGGCGCAACCACAACGCCAATAACAGCACCATAGTATATGTATACGTATGACACCGTCACAATTATGAATGCTTGATAATGATCTAAGTGACTCTAATTTCCAGCATATTTTCACAAATATACGGAATATGTTTCCAAATGATTATGAAAATTTAAATTAATTGTGCCCTCGTAAATGTAAGCAGAATTGCGCCAAAAGAAATAAAACGCGGATGGTGAACAGTAACAAGCGAAAAAATGTTATTTATCGATTATTCCATGACAATTGCGCTAAAGGTGTTATTGCGCCAGTACCGTGAGTTGGCGCCACGAGTGGCGCTGGAGTTATTGTATCAGCGCCAAAAAAATTGCGCCATTACCCATGGCTAATTGGGAGAGAAGCTCGGCCATAAAACTAGTCAGAGTTATAATAGCGCCATTGTATAATTATTATATTGTATTATTATAAAATTGCAAGTTTTATCAAAACATTTGGAAGAAAATAAAAAAAATTAATTTATTGTAAGAGAAAAATGTTACACACAATATGAATTTTCCAAAATCTTTTTTGCTTATATATGCATCTGTTTTATGTATGCTTTTTTATGGTGAAGGGGTGAAGAATTAACAAAAAAAGTTGGTGACCGCTTAATGACCAATTTTGGCTTAAGTGTGCCATTTATTTGTTCATGGAAATTACTTAACAATATCAATAATTTAAGAAATTTATTACTTAAACATATTTGGCAAGTAATTCAACATTAACACAATGCTATTTCAATTTTGATACCAAAACGGAATTTTATTGGCAATAAAAGTTGTTTAGAAATCTGGGGTATTGGTAAATGCCAGCAATTTTCTACATTTTTGGCAGAGAAAGGTAAATACTAAAGAAAGGAGGTGTAAATTTAAGTGTTGTATTTAAGTTCATGTTGCTGTAGCCACCAAGATACTTTCTGAAGGTTTTGAATAGTGCGAGGGAAGTAACATTACTTTGCTGGATGAAACTGGTATGCTCGGGTATTAGTCACTTCTGACACTAGTCCAACTGTGGTGCGAACGATTTCTTTGGGCTTCTATGCCGGTGAATTTTAGTCACCTCTTACAACAAGCATTCCTTACCTCGGTTATATTCTGAGTCCGCTAACCTGCTGGCTTGTCAGCACAGAAAAAAATTAAATCAAAAGAAACCACCAATCACTTAACCATTTCGTATATACCGGCTTAATTATAAAAGGCAAAGCGTTGAGTCAGCTAATTACCATATAAAGATGCTGCTTGGCGTTTTTTGTGGTTTGAATTGATTTTAAATGAATTAGAAGCACAAACTGTAGGTCCACCCAATTAGTAGGAAAAACAAAGGAGCACACCTCGAATTGGTAGAGAAGCTCGGCCATAAAACTCGTCAGAGTTATAATAGCGCCATTGTATTATTATTATTATTAGAAGCACAAAAATATTTGTATGTAAGTGTTTTAGTGTATTTTAGTTTTATTTTTTTATTTAATGTATCACTAGAGCATGTGGGATTGCTTTGTCAATGACGGAAAATGGAATTTAAATACATTGTTGTAAATGTGGCTTGAAGATAATATTTATGTGAAGATATTCTACTACGTCAACTCGCGCAAATGTCCATAAATCTTCCGAAGAGCATTTCTCTCGAAGACTCCAAGTAACATCTCAGCTGATTTTGACATCGTCCATGTTTCTTTGCCGTATATCAGGATGAGAACAATGATGCTCACCGTTAGTATTCTGCTGGTTACTCTGACATATCCCTCTTTGGCCTTCGAAATATTCAAAAGTAGGTAAGTTTTTCTTATTTGGGATATACACGTTTTCATCTATTAATAGTATTTACTAAGCATAAGCATAAGCATAAAAACTTTTCCACCACCTTTCAAAATTTACTAGTTAAAAATTGCAATTTCACACTTCAGAGAATAAACAAGAAGAAGAAGAAGTTTTGATGAAATATACACACAAAATAAAAATAAAAATAAAGTTAGTTATGTCTAAAAGAAAATTAACTTTTCCTTACAAATTATTATTACAAACTTGTAAGCAGCAGAACCTTTTGTAGGTCAAACAGTAATATTTGATTGTGTGCACGTGTGTATATGTGGTGTTACTGGCACAAGTTCATGTGTGTAAAGAGTTAACGGTTCAAATAAATTGATGTGCAATTTGATGCCTAAAGCAAAAAAAAACTAATAAGCGAATGTGTTAAAGGTGTCAAAATGGAATGGAAAGGGGATAAAGTGAAGAAAAATAAATAGCGAAGCATTAAATCACATAACGACAGCTCAGCTAACGTAATAGTTTTTGCTTAAATGAATGTATAGACACATATGTATGTATACATAAAAAGGCATTTAATTTTTTAATTTTATGTGCATATATGTATGTATGTTTGCTTAAGTGTGTCTCTATTAACGCCATCAAGTGGTGAGTAAACACATGAGTAGTCCACTCTCAAAAGTCCCTATGTGAATTTTTCAGATTAAGCCGCAAAGTAGAGAAAACAAAAATAGAATTTTGGTTGTGTAATCGTATTTAATGCTATTTTTTTAGAATACGAAAGGATTTTGCAATAAATTCTTAATGGACATTATACAGCTTTAAATAGTGCTACATAATCCATCAAAAACTCAATATCGAAAAAATTTCACATAGCCAGTTTTGAGAGTGGACTACTCATAAGTATATATTTCCGAAGCAATTTCACAACAATTTTCTCCAAAAAAAAACAAAGATATGCCTTGATGAGTAATCTTGCAACCTTGTTAATCATACGAATTATGACAAGCAAAATCAAATACAGTAAACGTAACAACATAATGACATACCAAGTAATTGTATACCGTAAACTTTTGTCGTAATTTTTTCGTACTTTTTCGTACTTTCTTCAGAACATCATCATTTCGCTTGAGGGCGCTCAA
The DNA here is from genome assembly GCA_960531455.1 of Urophora cardui. Classification (NCBI taxonomy): domain Eukaryota; kingdom Metazoa; phylum Arthropoda; class Insecta; order Diptera; family Tephritidae; genus Urophora; species Urophora cardui. The sequence goes on along the minus strand of OY482674.1, from coordinate 115,441,523 downwards.
GAAAAATAACTGCGATTTGGCTTCTTTATAAATGAAGCTTTGCACGTAATTTTTTGTTAATAAATTTATACATATGTATGGAAATGCCAGTTACAAAACTTGTTCTGCTGACAAAAGCAAAGTCAGGAAGTCAGGAAGTCATCCAGCACAATCAGCATGCGCAGATAGTTTGATGGTCACTCTTTGCTATGGAGGAGGCAATTATTCTTATTTTTGCACCCAGTTGTGTGATAGCACAAGGGAAGCAGGGAAATTAATTGTTTATTTATAAAAGAATGAAATACCATTCTTCAGAGTTGCCAACTGTTTACAAAAAAACCGTACTTTAAAAATGCATTAAAATAGCTTTTAGTTGCCTGCTCAGTAGATCTGCATGCGATTGAGCAAAGTAAGCAATTTTTTGAAGTATAAACTTTCAAATCATTGTCCATAACGTCTTGATAGAAATACCTCTGAGATGTTACCTTTAGGTTAGTTTAGGTTAGGTTGCAGTGGCTGCTAATTTCCACTTAGCAGACTTAGGTCCAGCAGGTCCCACTGTGTTACCACGTGGATCCGAAGACCGCCTACCTGTGGATTCCACAAATTTTATAATTTTCCTAAATTTCATTGTAGCTAAGTAGATCCGTTAGCTTCCTAAAATGGTTATCTCCTAAGTGCTTTAGTCGCCTTCTTCCTAGTGCTGGGCAATCGCACAGAAGGTGTTTTACTGTTTCGGGCTCTCCGTCTTCGTCTTCACTGGCCCTACAGTAATCGTTATATGGAGCACTCATGCTTTCGGCATGCTTCCCAAGGATTATATGGCCTGTTAATAGCCCAGTCATTAGTGTAAGCTCGGACCTGCCTGCCGAGTGCTGGTAGACTCTTGGTCCATCTGGAGGCCACAAGAGCCGAGTATGCTTGCAAGTACTCAGACCATGTCTCCTGTCATTTGCTTCTTTGAACAACAACTTCTTCAGTGTGAGCTTGCCTGTGGTGAGCGGCAAACTTAAACTCTTCCACGACAGGGAAAGTGAAGCGGAGCAAGTTCATCTGCCATCTCGTTTATGTTACAGTGTTCAGGCACCCATACAACGTAAATGGCAAACAGCTCAGCCATCTCATTTAGAGATCTGCGGCAATTTTTCACGCTTCTGGATTTACATATGACAGTCCGAAGTGTTTTTAGTGCAGCCTGGCTGTCTGAGAGGTTGCAAATATCTTTACATTCACTTTTCCTTGCTCTCAAGAACTCAACCGCCTCTAAGTATCGCTTCTACCTCCGCCTGGAAGACACCGCAGTGATCAGTTAAGCGAAATGAGACTTTATCCTCTCTGCTAGCTGAATGGACCGCTCACTCCCATCCTAACATTAAGCTTAGATCCATCGGTGTCGAGGTGGATAGCATTGTTCGGTACCGGAAGACCCCTGGTCCAATATTATCTGGCATCACTCTATTTCATAATTCCATTTAAAAAAGTTTTTCGGTAAGCGATTATTCGATTGTTGATTTGGAATGGCCATTATTTGTATCGAAACTTCAAGTGCCAAGATTCGTACCCAGAACTTCTGCAGACCATATAATAATAATAATAATACAATGGCGCTATTATAACTCTGACGAGTTTTATGGCCGAGCTTCTCTCCCAATTCGAGGTGTGCTCCTTTTTGTTTTTCCTACTAATTGGGTGGACCTGCAGACCATATACGAGCTTGTAAATAGTAACATGTGTAAAAGCGAAATTAAACTCACAATTGGTTATAAAATCCCTCATGTATTATTACACCCATTTTTGCTATAACGCTTACTCATTTTTCTGCCTTTCATTATTATTCTGGTTCACTGCTTGTTTCCTTATGTAATCGGTCATCAGCGTTTGTTGTTAGCACATTTGCGCTGTTAGAAAAAAAAATTATCTACACACGCGGCAATCAAAACTGTTTGCAAAGTCAGTGACCAATACTACATCTAAATAACAACAAAAACAACAACAAAAGCAATAACATTAACAAAAACAGCAACAAGAATAGAAAAAGCAACAGCAACAATATCAATATCAAACACCACATCAAAACAGCTAATCACACTGCAAACAAGATTATTTTTGCATATTCAATTTTATTGTATGTGTGTAATAAAAAAAGATAATGCTAATAGCGACGCGGTACACAAATATATGTATCTACATAGCGTTTTATAACTTTTGTATTGTTAAAAAAAAAAAAAAAAATAAATAAATGCAAAAAACGCGCTGGTTTATATACATATCTGCAATTACATTCAATTGTACAAATGTCAAGAACAGATTTTACTCTTCATTATTTGCCTTCAAGTGCACTCAAAAAAAAAATTTCTCTCGATCAAAGACATAATTTTCCTTATTTTGAACACGCGTCCCAATATAAAATTTTCTTTGTTTTGTGTAAATTTTCTCAAAAATGTGGAAAAAACATAAAAAAACTTTCAAACAAATTCGTTGCCATGGGGATTTGTATGGGAATTTAATTTCTCAAAATTAAAGAAATCAAGTCTTTAAAACAAGGAAAGTTAGGAATGGAATGGCGCTTAAAGAATTTTTCATTATTTTAATGTATGAATTTTTTCAAAACAAGTATATGAAACCATGGTAACGCATGTAACAACAATATTTTATAAACCTTTTAACATGTTTTAAGGAAAATTTACTCAAAACAAAGAAAGTAGTGTTCAAAATAGGTAAACAATTTCTTTGACCCCTCCATATATTTTTTTTCTCTCAGTGTGGTCGAATCATAAAATTGTTCAATAAAGTTTGCGCGACTTCTCTTATAACATACTTACCAATTTAATTTTTATTATTTCTTTATTTAATTCCATTTTTTTTGTAGTTCTAAGTTTTAGCCATATCTTTTTATATCACAAGCATTCACTACACACTGTTTTGTGTGCTTCTAACGCAACTTTACCTAGCCTTGCCGCTCAGCATAACCATGACTTGTACTCGTAAATGTTTTTATTAAAACCATTACATATTTAGGTACATGCATAATAATAAAATATAAAAATAAGAAAAAAGCACTTGTTTTGTTGTGCTGTAAATTTTTTATATAACGGTTGCTTAATTCTTATGAAGTCACCTTCAGCATTTACTGCTACAACTATTACAAAATTTTATTATTTTAATTTTTAGATATGTATGTAAATAAAATTTGTATGTAAAGCAATACAAAAATCTAGATAATAAAATTTATATGAAGTTCGTGTAAAACTTAACGACCTTAGTTTTAATTTAGAATTTGCGGAAAACTAAGCTTTTGAGCACTGGCGTATATAAAGCTGCAGAGGAGCTGTGTAAATACAAACATATATTTTATAGTTCGTCGCTATAGAAGAAAAAAGACGCAAACTGTTTTGTTGAGGAAGAAAGACGCAAACTTTTTTTCTTTCAAAGAAAGACGCATTAAAAATATTTTTCGAAAGAAAGACTCTTTATCTTTTGATAACGAAGAAAGACGCTTTATTTTTTTTTTTTACTATAAAGAAAGACGCATTTAAATATTTTTTAGGAAAGAAAGACGTATTCGATTTTTTATTTTTCTTTGTCAATATTAATGCTAATGCGTCTTTCTTCACAGTTAATAATGCTAATGCGTCTTTCTTCGTCGAAATATTTTATAGTGCGTCTCTGTTCGTCGAAATATTTTTTAATGCGTCTATCTTCGTCGACAAGTTTTGTAAACCGTCTTTCTTCCCCGACATATTTTTAATGCGCCCTTTTTCGTCGACAAATTACTGACATGCGTCTTTCTTCTTCCGGAGCGACGATTTACATACATATGGGGGGCTCAGTGTTAATACCGAATATATCTAATGTTAACCTTGAAATTCAACGAAGAATTACTTACTTAGTTTTCTAAAAAGTGCTTCTTTGGACTAAGTAGGCAAGTAAGAAGTAAAGTTCTTTCTCGACAAAAAAAACTCACGCTTTACAAATCGCTCATTTTTCCGGTGCGGATATTGAGGTATACCGTCTCCCTAATCATATGAACCTTTTCGTTTCCTGATAATGTCGTAAGATTAAAGTGTGTTATGTGCTTGGATTTGCGTTGAACAAATTGTTTATACGAGGGCCGCTGCAAAAGTTCGCGGAAAATGTAAAGAAAAGCACAAATTTCATTATGTAAATCGCTTTATTGCATCTCAAATTATTCTCCCTTTGCATGCGATGAAACCAATCTTCTAACTAATTTTGCTACCCTGAGCGACCTGCCTCCAAATAAATAATAGCTTAAAAAACTAAAAAACACGCTTTAGTCTTAAAAATCGTACTAAAAATTGAGAAATAATTTAATTAGAAACAAAATGATGAACGAAAATATAAGTATTTAAGGAAAAGCGTGGGGATGCTCAATAATATTTGAACATGAAAATATTCGATTCGTACAACTAGTAAAAAATATACCTAGTTGCGAAATTAAAGAGTACGATATATGAAATCACAAAAAAGTCAAAATAAAATTATTAGTAAAAAAACACCGATTTTAAATATTTTTTGACATACTGAGCACCCCACGCTTTTCCTTAAATACTTATATTTTCGTTCATCATTTTGTTTCTAATTAAATTATTTCTCAATTTTTAGTACGATTTTTAAGATTAAAGCGTGTTTTTTAGTTTTTTAAGCTATTATCTATTACAGCTAAGCACACGAAACTTTGGGGTATTTGTATCCATATTGACCCAAACAAGGTTACCGAAAATTATCAAGATCGGACCACTATAACATATAGCTGCCATACAACCGATTGTTCAGATATACACATTTTGGTGTATAACTTCCCCATTTAAACAGCTAAGGACATGAAATTTTGAAGTATTTGTACACATCTTGGCCTAAACAAGTTTACCGGAAATTGTCAAGATCGGACCACTATAACATATAGCTGCCATACAACCGATTGTTAAGATATACACATTTTGGGGTATAACTTCTCCCTTTTTACAGTTAAGGACACGAAACTTTGGGGTATTTGTACCCATATTGACCCAAAGAAGGTTACCGAAAATTGTCAAGATCAGACCACTATAACATATAGCTCCCATACAACCGATTGTTCAGATATACACATTTTGTCAGAGACGAAAAATAACTCTTATTGAATTTTTTGAAATCAAAAACGTTGGGCACATTTCAATGAAAAAATTTTTCCCTTACATTTAAAAGTTATTATGGGAAAGAAAAATTTTTCCGTTGCTCATAACGATTATATTCAAATTTTTTTTTTTCAATTGCCTCATAACTGTTATTCATGAGAAAAAATTCTTTCCGTTGCTCATAACGTTTATTTTGAAATTTTTATTTTTTCCGTTGCCTCATAACAGTTATTCATGAAAATAAATTTTTTCTGTTGCTTGTAGCTAATTTTTATTTCAGATTTTTGATTTTTACTTTGTATTGTGAGTATTATTTTGTGGAATTGGTTCCTCTTTTGCTCATAGGACTTCATCTTTCGGTAACTAGTGTATGCAATTGGATGGTGCTATGTAATACAGTATATTTATTTTATTCCCAAACCCAAAGCTAGAATGTTTCAATTGGTACTAGCTGTAAATATATCCTAACTAAAATTAAAAAATGCTGATTAGAAATCGGTAGGATTTTTTTTTCCGAGCAAACGATTTTTCGAAAATAAAATAATCGATCTCGTGATAAGAATCGATAGCAATAAGAAAACAAATCATTTTGGTATTCAGACTTAGCACGATATTGTCCGGAATCTTCGATATGTATGTACATTAGAGTGCGTTTAAAATTCAAATTAACGATATTTTACTGTATCGCCCCCTCAACATGGTTAAAGAAATCAGAGATAAATTTTGGTCCAGATTGGTGGCGGTTAAGGCGCGGTGCATTGTGGGGAAAAATCTATGAAGGTTAAAAAAACCAAAATATTTTTGTAAATTATCTAATACCCAAGGATAACAAATATAAATTTTGGTCCCGATTGATAAAGGTTTAGTGGTCTTTCACGGGGGTCAAGTTTCAGATGGCCTTAGAACTTACATTTTTTTACCCCTGTGACACTCCACTAAACCGTCATCAATCGGGAACAAAATTTATGTGTGATATCTTTGACCATGCTACTACCGATTGAGGGGCGATACAGTCTATTATATTTATTGACTAATCCATACCCGCGAAGTCTTCCGCGGAAGAAAATTCAATATATTTTTTTTTAATTATAAAATATTTAAAGTAAAATTGGCAATACACCAAAATAAAAATCCAAGCGAAATCCATTCGAAACCTAAATTAAAATCGAATTAATTTATGATCTTCCATCTTCCACCAAGCTTCAGTTCTCCCTCTTTCTCTCTCTTTCCCTTTCCTATTCCCTCTCTCTCCCCCTAATCTTTAACTATCCCTATCCCTATCTCAATCTTTTTTCACTTTCCTTAGCTAAAAAGCCAGATGGGCTAAGAAGGATGGGTGACAACGCCCACTTTTCCAAAGTTGTCTAAGCTCGATTTAGTGGCCCATATTCCAAATATCATTGATTTACGCAAATAGACTCCGAGTTATAAAGATTTTAAGGACTTCTACTGAAGGGGAAGGAAAGTAGTGGGACTTTTCTGTGTACCATATATTATTTACACGAACGCTTATTTAAAAATCACTTGCGAGGAGTAAACGCTGTTTTTAAAAATCACAACCGAAGATCTTTAGCATGGACAACAAATTCCTACCACACTAAGCCATCTAATCGTACATTCACGTACATATGTATCTCATATTATTCACCAAAAAATAAAGTCCTATAACCAAAATAAGTGAATATTTTAAAAATATAAATACACGCGCGCCATCTGTTGGTACATAGCGGTAGTTATAACCTAAACTCATTAGTAAATATGTTGCATATATTTAGACAGCAGCTAGAAATTACATACATACATACATACATACATACATACATACATACATACATACATACATACATACATACAGGTGAAACTAATAAAAGCGTGTTAAAAAAGTGATTTAAATGCTTCAATGGCCTCTGCAGGCAATTCAAGCAATAATTATTTTCGAAGCGCTTTCTGAACGCACCGCTTTTGCGGGTTTAGATTCATTTTGAAACAACCACACAGTCGATTGCTGTTTAGATTCAGGCTCACATGAATATATCCAAGATTCGTCACCACTCACGATTTTATATACCGAATTTGAATGACTCCCTTCGAATTTTTCTAGTATTGCCTTGCACCAATTGACACGTGCGTGTTTTTGTTCTTCTTTCAAATTATGTATGTGGGATCCAACGACTGCAAAGCCTTCTGAGGGGCAACTGATCGTGTAAAATCCTACGTATTTGTTTCGCGGCAGTACCTAAGGATGCCTCTATCTCACTATGGGTTACATTCCGATCTGCCAAAATCATTTCATGCACATCATTAATATATTTCGCACCACAGAGATGGTCATTACGCGTTGGTCTGTCACGCTTGAATTCTGCGAATAATTTGTAAATCATAGTTTTGGATGCTACTTCATAACCAAATAACGAATTAAGTTTTTGATGTGTAAACATCTTTGCTGTAGCTACGAGTGATTTCGAAAAACAGGTAAAGTTTACGCGTAAACGTAAATGACCTTTGTGTTAGTGCACTGCTGCGTCCGTGTGAATCGCTTGGCATTGTCAGTGGTAGGTACACTGAAAAAACAACTTACTCAGATTATGGAAAAGTGGGAATGATTCGGCGCTAAAGACATATTTCCATATTTTGATGTACGATTTTCTTCAAATCAAGGAATAAAAACCACGTTTTAAAGAAAATTGTACATCAAAATATGGAAATATGTCTTTAGCGCCGAATCATTCCCATTTTTCCATAATCTGAGTAATTTTTTTTTGAGTGTAGGTAGATAGACATGTACTTACAAATGCTTGCATGCATAGCCGTGCAAATGCAAATATCAACAACAACAGCAACGAAGCGAAGTGAAGTTGTTGTTGTTGTTGTTGTTGTTTTCTGCAACTATGCGACAAATAGGCAAAATAAAAAGGACCAACCTGTTTGAACATGTATGCAAATGTATGGATATGCATACCTACATCTACCTATCTAATTTTCTGTGCAATATTGGTATCAAATGAAAGGTTTTGAGCAGGACTTCGATATAAAGCTCTCTTCATTGTGACCCCCAGGCCGGGTCTCCAGATATGGGTCAAAAGGAGGACCCGGATGATCGTTGAATATTTCTAAGCAAAATTGGTATCAAATGAAAGATCTTGAGCAGGCCTTCTTCAGGGAGCTCTATTCTTCATGGTTCCTAGGTCGGGTCCGGAGATATGGGTCAATAGGAGGACCCGGATGATCTTGCATGTTTCTGAGCAATATTGGTATCAAATGAAAGGTGTTGAGCAGCCCTTCTACACGGAGCTTTACTCTTTATGATTCCTAGGCCGGGTCTCCAGATATGGGTCAAACGTGGACTCGGATGATCTTGCATGTTTCTGAGCAATACAAAACAAAACAACATAAAAAATCAAAAGTCAAAAACCAAAAACCAAAACAAACAAAAACAACAAAATAGTAGCAGTCACAATGACAACAAAAAATTACAAAAACGATAGTCGCCTTTTAATTCATAGAAAACCAGGAAAAAAGGAATAAGGAAAAGGGAATAAATATTCGAAACAGTTTACACATCAATGTTCATGAATACCCGTTATTCACGCTTTAATTTTTTTTCACACAGTGATGCGGTGCTAAGCCGTATCTAAAATCTTACGAAATCATCACATGGAAGTCAAGATTCAAAATTTCCATTTTTCAGGCAATTACTATTGCCTTTAAATGTTTTTGAAATGAAAACGAGCAGTTTTAAATCGCACTGTCAACTGAATTATAACTAGAAAACATAAAATTTTACGAATATGACAATCGCATAATGCCGTCAATACGCGAAGTACTTGATTACGCGAACGTTTGCAGTGACCCTGGTACTATATTCCGTTTCATTGCTCCCGGTGCTTATATTTCTCATTGTCTATACAGCAAATAAAAATATGACTGGCTTTTAAACTTTCTTGATTTACTATTTTCGACAATTATGACTCAAAATAGATCTACAGTGTTTATTTATGCATCTAAATGCAAATATAATTTTCCATGAATGTCTTGCTCAAGAAAAGCATTAACTAAATTAGCGCCATTGTATTATTATTATTAAATTAGCGCTAAATGTCATAAAATGTCATAAAAGTAAACGTTATGCTAACTGTCGCTAAAAGCTGATATACCAAATAAGGAATAGAAAGAATTATGCAGTGCAAATTTGAACATGCTAAATTAGATTTTAGTGAAGGTGAATGGAAAATTAGTAAGCCAAAAATTGTGGCAAATGTGTTTTTATTTTTCTTTTGTTTTTATTTTTGTTTTGGTTTTTGGTTTTTTACTTTATTTTTTTTTTTTGTAATTGAATATTTCACTTTACCGACTTTCGCTTAACCGAACTACGCAAAAGCCTAAAGGTCACTTTTGTGCTAATTTCCATTTACACTGAAAGTTTCAGACAAAAAAAAAGCAACAACCAATAACACTGCTCTACAGCCAAAAAATACTCTGAACGCAACCATCCTTTCTATATGTAAAATCGGTCGCTGATTCCGAAAATCGGGTTCATTTTTAATTCTATGGGAAGGTTTTTGAGATATCGGCAATTTACCGTTATTTGGCCAATGTGTCCACTTAATCCTGTATATCTCTTTAACACAGTGAGTTATATTCCTTAGGGTGACACCAAACGAAAGAAAATTATTTACTTGATCGCCTATAACTTTTCCATTTTACCATGGATTTTCTTCGTTGATAGCTTATTTTTTTGTTAATGGAATGGAGCTTCACGTAAAAGATTAAAACCGAAGGTGAAGACATTGGTTTTAAAGATATTGTCTGACAAAGTCAATTTTTTCTTCAAAAAATCGTAAAAAATCGAAAAAATTAAAATTTAATCGTCAATATTTCAGAAACTATAAGAGTTAGAGAAAAATGTTATAGGAGCCATGAAAAGGAAATTTAATTTTCTTTCGTTTGGTGTCACCCTAAGGAATATGACTCACTGTGTTAAAGAGTTATACTGGATTAAGTGTACCCATTGGCCAAATAACGGTAAATTTCCGATATCTCAAAAACCTTCCCATAGAATTAAAAATGAACCCGATTTTCGGAATCAGCGACCGATTTTACATATAGATAGGATAGTCACGTCCAAAGTACAGACAAAAAATTTCATTTTGTGATCCAGTGTAATATGAGATGCCCAAATGGCCTTAAAAACTTACATACTTTAATTATATATCCCTTTCACGTAAAAACAATAATTTTTGATAACCTTTGAAAACAAAGAATGCCGCACAAACGATTGATTTCTGTTCAGCCTCTATTATTAAATTTAATTGCAACCGAACCTCTCGCCGCAATTAGCTACTTCATGCAATGCTCAACCGCATAGTTAAAGGCAATAGGTACCACTGAATTGATGGCCCAACATTTAATATTACAATACAGAAATAGATAGAAAGAGAGGAAGAGCAGAAAACCACAGTAGTAAAAACTGGAAGTTGCGAATTTTATATTTATTACTAATAAATGCGTAACGGTTGTTTGGGGTGGGAAAATTAGTAGTTATTAAATGCTTACTAAGGTATGTGTGTATATTGTAGTATATGTAAATGTGTGAGTTTTACTTGCAGACACAAAACACTCAGATTATGCAAATAAATGATCATCAACTAGAATGATTTATTGCTTTAAAGTTTTTTATACTAAAAAAAAAAAATTGGGGCGACACATTTATGGTGAAATGGTGTTAAAATGTTGCTATTAACTGCTATTAACACGCAATAAAATATTTGGAGCTGCAGGTTATAAAATGCGAAGTGGTAAGAGATTTTTCAAAATAAGTGACATATGATGCGAAAAACGGGGCGTGAATTGAAGAAAATTAAAGGCAATTTAGAGAAAGATAAATGGAAGAAAGCGCTACTGAAATGAGATTTCAAATGAAAGTGGTAAGTATACAGTGGACCCTAAAAACTGTCGCATTTGCTTGAAGTTTCGTTGAGCTGACTCTCTCTCTTTAGTTTCCTTGATGGTCACCTGGAGCGCTAACACCATCTTGTACTGTGGCTTTATGTTTTTGATCTAAACATTTCAGTACAACGAAGTTCTTCACTGGATTCTAAGCATATCATGAAGTTCATATAATAATGAAATTTTATTTTTTTGTTTAATTTTAATTTTATTCTTTTCATCTAATTGAGCAGGAAAATTTTTAGTAAAATGAAATTTTATTTTCTTTGGTTTATTTTTAATCAGGGTTGGGCAAGCTGCATTCAATTTTGATTGCATTCAGCCTTGCAGCCACCAATCAATGATGTGTGGTAGTGCAAAATTTATTTGCATTACCATTCAGTAGCGAATGGGAATGCAAATTTGGTTTGCATTACCATTCAGTAGTGAATGGGAATGAAAATGTGGTTTGCATTACCATTCAGTAGTGAATTGGAATGCAAATGTGGTGGGCATTACCATTCAGTAGTGAATGGGAATGCAAATTTGGCTTGCACTACCATTCAGTAGTGAATGGGAATGCAAATGTGGCTTGCACTACCATTCAATAGTGAATGCGAATGCAAAGGTGAATGCATTCCCATTCATTGCATTCCCACTGCAAATGTGATTTGGACTATTAATTAAAAATGAGTGCGAGTGATTTGGACAACCATTCATCATTTAATAGCAGTTAAAACCTGTGACCATAGTTAAGGTATTAAGTGGCTAATCTATTTATTAACGGAAAGGAAGTTTATGGGATATTATAAATATGGAATTAGGCTTAGCAAAGTAAAGGGAAACCAACACGGCATGGTAATATGTACATATGTTCTATGTTATACCTGTAAGTAAAAGTATTTCTTTCAACTTCTGAGGTTATAATTACACAGTTCAACAAATTTACAAAAAATTTTACTCAACACGAACAAACGCTAGTTATTATGAAAGAGGATGCCTCTCAGACCAACTTTTCCGAATAGAGTACTAGTCCCGTGCAAATCACATTTGCAGTGGGAATGCATTCACCTTTGCATTCGCATTCACTATTGAATGGTAGTGCAAATCACATTTGCATTCCCATTCACTACTGAATGGTAATGCAAACCACATTTTCATTCCCATTCACTACTGAATGGTAATGCAAACCAAATTTGCATTCCCATTCCCTACTGAATGGTAATGCAAACCAATTTTGCACTACCATTCACTATTGAATGGTAATGCACTTTGAATGGTAATGCAAAAATGCCCATCCTTGTTTTTAATTTTATTCTTTTCATCTAATTTAGTAGAAAAATGTATAGTATAATTTCATTGTTAAGAAAATGCCGTTACAACATCTGTCAATTTGGTCACACGTTCTTTTTTAAGCACAGCAGTGGATAATGATTTGCGAAAATAACTGCGCGTAATTAGCTTAATACTTTGCATGACACGTTTGTCACTTAAAAATAAATTTTCACTTTAATACGCCCACTTAATAGCGTGTTCTAATTTCAATTCAAGTTTTTTTGCTTTAACTTAATTGTAACAAAATTTCACGCACTTATATTGTTGCGCTAATTTACATACATACATACATACATTTGCGAGAGCTTTTTGTACCAAATACGCTTATTTATGTACATACCTACATACTTGCATATAAATTTTCGTTTTCGCTTTTCTCTCACAAATTGTCTTTTCACTCGTTCGACAATTACAGATTAACCTAATTTCCGTATTAACTGTAGATAACTGTGAAAGCATTTTTATCCACTTATAAACAACTAACACTAACAAGCGTTAATGAGAGGGTCGAGTTGCCACAATAGTGACAAGCAGCAGGCAGAGCAATAATAATTGCAATAACAATACAAAAATATTTTTGTGTAGGAAATTTAGAGATTTTGTGAATTATGAACAGATTGTGGTTTTATGAGTTCAGCCTAAGATATGTATTTTATTTATTGACAAGTAGGTATTTATATTTTGATAATGGTGTTTGCTGAATTTTTGATATCAGTATGAGTATAAGTGTGAGTATGAGTATGTATGAGTATGAGTATGAGTGTAAGTGGGAATATGAGTGGGAGTGAGAGGGTGAGTATAAATATGAGCATGAGTATGAGTACAAGTAGGAATATGAGTATGAGTATGGGTATGAGAGAGAGAGAGATGAAAATGAGTGTTGCGAGCGAAAAAAAAATTGCCGCTTACAAAAAATATTTAGTATACTTTCAGCTGACATTCAAGTCTCATTCCGATAAATTTTTATTAGCATGGTGTCCAAAATTGCATGAATAAAATAAAATTCACCCAAAATCCGCAAAACAACCCACATTTCATGCGACTGTGCTACGGAAATCTATACCGATAATTTTGCCTTAATATATTAAGGTTAACAGGTCGCGCAAATGCCTCAAATTTTCCTTTTCTTTTACATCAGTAAGGGAACAGCCAGACGACGCAAGAAAGTACTTTCAGAAAGTGAGAAATTCAAATTTTAGTTTTTGTTTCTTTTATAAAAACAAGTACAAAAATTTGAATTTTTCACTTTCTGAAAGCACTTTCTTGCGTCGTCTGGTTTTACCCTAATGATACATCATTTTCTTTGAAAGTCCCTAAAGAACAAGAATCATTGAAAAAGGGATTGATATTGATATATAAGGGATAAATAGCATAAAAATAGCCTTGTTCCGCAATGATTTTTTGTGTTTTATTTTTAGGGTCACCTTAACCCTAATCACCGAATTTTAAAAAGTTACGTAAAACCGAAAGTGGGACTCTGAGGCTCACCTATGGGGAAATTTTGAAACACATTATTTTGGTATTTGTTTTTTACTTTTACTTATGTAGTAATGAATTCAGAAGCATTTCTATACATTCTTATAACGGTTTATGACAATTTTTTTAGTATATAAAGATAAAAAGGGTAATTCCGTAAAATAGGGGATATTAATGTACACATTTTTGTAGTTGTTTGAATGTTCATTACAAATGGTTTTATTACATCTGTTATAAATTTATTTTTGTGCACACAATGAGAAAAGCTATGAATGAAATGAATATGAATAAATTTTTCATATGATCGCCCCTAATATATATTTTCCGCAACCAAATTCCAAATTTTTAAAACGCGACGTTCGTGGTGAAATTACTGACGCATAAAGCAGCTCATCGTTCGTTTCTCTATCTGAACGCAACTTTTCCGTAATCTAGAATCTCGGTAACAGAAAAATGATAAAATGTTAATTGTTTTGAAATTGTTGACTTTACCGGCCTCCTTAATTTTATGACATCCTATTATCTATGGTGAAATACGACGAATTCACTAAAATCCGGGGTAAGTATGGTGAGTTCATTATGTAAAAACCTCACTGGGTAAAACTTGTAAACAACGGATTCAAAATTTAGTTAAATTCTAGAAATGTAAGCTTATTACGATAAAGATACTTAAGGTGAGTCCTTGAGGCTCACTTTCGGTTTTTCGTTACAATTTTATAGGATTGCAAAAAAATGGTTAAAATAAACAAATAGCCCAAAGATCATAATTATTTCATAATTTATGAACACAACTGAAGGAATACCCAAAATTTCTGACAAAAAGCTTTTTTGGTTTAGGAATAATTCGCTTTTAAACTTTAAAGTGAGACTGAGAGGCCCACTTTAGAGGATTAGGGTTAATGTATATGTATTTAAATGTATGAATATTAAATAAAAAAAAAAACGCCTTTTTCTAATCCCTCATAAAAAAGCCTTATTATAAGGTAAGAAAACTTCAAATAATCCCTTATTCTAAGGTAAGTAAATATACTTCGTATAATTCCTTATTTTAAGTAATGAGCTAAGCCTTCTTTCCTATGGCGAATGAAGAAAAGGGAGGCCGAAAGGCGCGAGTGTGAAGAGCTTGAGATGCTGGCGGGTAGGAATGATGTTCGAAAATTTTATCAAAAAGTAAGGCGGATGACTGAAGGTTTCAAGACCGGGACGAATTCCTGCCGGAATGATAACGGCGATCTGGTAACTGATGTCCAGAGCAGCGTTGCCGTTTTGTGGGTAATTCCCCAAATTTGGGAAATTTTTTAATATTTGGGTAATTTTTGGGGAATGCTATGATTTGGGGAATTTTTGGGGAATTCGCCTTTTAATAGTTTTAACTATATGAATAATAATACCTATAAAAAATTAATTATTTTCATGAGTTTCTATTACATTCGCATTGTGTGAAAGTGTGCATGAATTTTTGCAGCATTTATTTAATCTTGAATTACCGGCTGGTCGAACATGTACAAGCAAACTTCATAAGCCCATTAAAGTAAGAAGTTAGCTAGGAAAAAAACAAGCAAATTTTATACCTTTCATGAACAAGAAATGGTATTATAACATTGAGCCAAAACAGGTTTGTCGAAAGTTCCAGAAGGAGAAATAGTGGACCCACAAAAATATATACCGATAGTATCAGAAATATAAGCTAGTTCCTCAGTTGTTAAGATACGCTGATCATTTGTCGGTATCGGCGAAATTGGACCATTATAACATATAGCTCCCCTACAACCAGAGGTCTCGGGTTCAAACCACGGTCCGAGCAAAACACCAAAAAATTTTTCTAATTAGTAAAAATCCAATTATTGGATTTTTTAAGAGCAGCGGTCACCTCTCGGCAGTGGGCGGCATACCCTCCGAGTGTATTTCTGCCATGAAAAAGCTTCTCACAAAAAATGCATTCGCCGTTCGGAGCCGGCATAAAACTGTAGGTCCACCCAATTAGTAGGAAAAACGAAAAGGAGCACACCTCGAATTGGGAGAGAAGCTCGGCCATAAAATTCGTCAGAGTTATAATAGCGCCATTGTATTATATATTAAGCCTTCTGAATATCGCATATAAGGTCTTAGCAAGTGTATTGTGCGAAAGACTGAAGCCCACCGTCAACAAGCTGATTGGACCTTATCAGTGTGGCTTCAGACCTGGTAAATCTACCATCGACCACATCTTCACAATACGTCAAATCCTGGAAAAAACTCATGAAAAAGGAACCGACACACACCATCTTTTTGTCGATTTTAAAGCCGCTTTTGATAGCACCAATAGGAATTGCCTATATGCCGCAATGTCTGAATTTGGTTTCCCTGCTAAACTTATACGGCCATGTCAAATGACGCTGGCTAACACAACCAGCACCGTCAGAATTGGGAAGGACCTCTCCGAGCCGTTCGAGACCAAACGAGGGTTCAGACAAGGTGACTCCCTTTCGTGTGACTTCTTCAATTTGATGCTGGAAAAGATAATACGAGCTGCAGAACTTCACCGTGCAGGAAGCATCTTATACCACAAGAGTGTTCAACTGCTGGCGTACGCCGATGACATCGACATCATTGGCACTAACACGCGCGCCGTATATTCTGCCTTCTCCAAGCTGGATAAAGAGGCTAAGAAAATGGGTTTGGCGGTAAACGAGGACAAGACGAAGTACCTCCTATCATCACACAAAGAAACAGCACGCCTTGGCAGCCACGTCAATGTTGATAGCTACAAATTGGAAACTGTTAAGGACTTCGTCTATTTGGGAACTAGCATTAACACCAAAAATAATGTCTGCACTGAAATCCAACGAAGAATCACTCTTGCCAATAAATGCTACTTTGGACTAAGTAGGCAATTGAAAAGTAAAGTCCTCTCTCGACGAATCAAAATCACACTCTACAGGACACTCATCGTTCCAGTCCTCATGTACGGCACAGAAGCATGGACTATATCAAAAGCAGATGAGATGGCGCTTGGAGTATTCGAGAGGAAAGTTCTTCGGAGGATTTATGGACCTTTGCGCGTTGCCGAGGGCGAGTATCGACGGAGATTTAACAATGAGCTGTACGAGCTTTACGCAGACATCGATATTGTTCAGCGAATAAAGATTCAGCGGCTCCGCTGGGCAGGTCATGTCGTGAGAATGGACGAAGATGCTCCGGCCAAGAAAGTATTTCTGTCGAAACCCGCTGAACGCAGAAGAAAGGGGAGACATCCACTGCGTTTGGAAGATCAGGTGGACAGTGATGCTGGCTCCCTAGGTATTCCCAAATGGCGCCACGCGGCACGAAACAGAAATAGCTGGCGCGCTATGTTGGATTCGGCCAAAATCGTCTAGACGGTTACGTGCCAATTAAGTAAGTAAGTAAACCATATTATAAGGTACTTGAAAACCATATAAGCCCTTAATATAATAATACAATGGCGCTATTATAACTCTGACGAGTTTTATGGCCGAGCTTCTCTCCCAAATCGAGGTGTGCTCCTTTTTGTTTTTCCTACTAATTGGGTGGACCTACAGTTTTATGCCGGCTCCGAACGGCGAATGCATTTTTTGTGAGAAGCTTTTTCATGACAGAAATACTCTCTTAGGGTATGCCGCCCACTGCCGAGAGGTGACCGTTGCTCTTAAAAAACCCAATAATTGGATTTTTACTAATTAGAAAAATTTGTTTGGCTCGGACCGTGGTTTGAACCCGAGACCTCTGGCATAGCAGGCGAGTACTCTACCCACTGCACCACAGCGGCCACTTAAACTCCATAAAATACGTTATTACAAGGAACGAGATAATAAACCTTATTATAAGTATTTAAGTATCAAATAAGGAATTATGTGAGCTTTATATCCCATGACAAGTTTTAGGAATTATGTTTCCTCTCGGAGAGAGAGAGCGATGAAAACACAGGAAAATAAGCCTCATTATAAGCTTTTGTTCATACAAATTAAGTTACCTTAGAAATTATTTTATAAGCCTTATCTAGACTTAAATAAGGCGTAGACTTTTTGAAAAGTATGCATATATTTAAGGTACACATACATACATACATGTACATATTTACATACGCTTTTGCTATACAAACGAAAATTGCAGATAGGATGATAAATGCTGGTGTTATTAACGACAAAAAGAGAGGAAGGCCATCTGATCAAAATAGCAACCGTCCAATTCCAAAAACGGAGACGAAATCTTGTACTAAAAGACCGATTTCAGACATATAGTATGATGGGGCTGGCCATTGGCCATTACCAATCTAGAAAAAGAAAATATGCAAATATTGCAACCACAGGACTTAATTTCCTAGAATTAAATATAAATAATGTAATGTTGCTTTGTGTTTAACATAAAAAAATAATGTAGTTGTTCTACGCAGGCTTCAGGTCAAGTTGAAACAATGTTTAACAATTTTATTTTTCCCAATATATTTCGGTCACCCACGGTGATAAATCTCAAGGGATTCCTTTAACACGGCACTTTCCTTTGACATGTAGTTTAAAAAAAATTTATTTTTATTTGTTTCAGAGCAAGTGGTGCAAAAAAGTATAAATACATGATGAACTTCATACTACCAAATATGTTTAAATGGTAAATTTTTGTATGCATTAAATCCCAATGTAGCCATATGGCTACCAATAAATTTTAGCAAATATATTCACTCTTACTTACACTTTTCACCTTCTTAATGCTAAAATGTAGTTTTCAAGAATTACCTTACACGAAAATATTTTTTCTGTACAAATAAATAAATTAATTGTATATATTTTATTGATAAGAAACTTATAATCCAGCCTAATGCAAAGGGCACGTGGGCAGCTAAATAAATGTCAAAATTTTCAATGTTTGCCAATGTATAATTAGAAATATTGAGGGCTAAATCATTTAAGCAATGTTGGCTTTAAGCATTGTTTTTTTTAAATGGAAAAAAATTCCGTAGCAAGACGTTTAAATATAGATTTTTAATTTGGTAGCCATATGGCTACCATGGGAAGGAAAGGGTTAATACATTTTTACTTATTCATAAGTGGAGCTTGTTGGCCTGATTTCTATTATAAAATTATTTTCCACCCACATTACATTTTAAGTGTTTTGTTACTTTTTGTGCGCTTATGTACAAGCAATGCTTCGGCTTTGACATGAATTTCTTATTGTTTTTCTTTCTTTTACTGACCACATCTTGTTTTTTTTTTTTTTTTGAAATTTTCCAAATATGGCATGTAAACACTTAAGTCTACTTGTACGCTTAAATCTATTTTTCTTGTACTTTACGGAATGTAACAGCTGGTATTTTTCGTCAGCATATTTTGTGGTCTGCCAAAGGGCCTTATTTGGTCAGCTGAGTACGTGTGTAAAACCGAAAAAAAAAAAATATATATTTCAGACATTTTTTGATTTTCATATTTTTTTTAGCATTTTTCGTAGCAGTTAATTGAACATAATTTGTAGAATTCAAAGTGCGAATTATTGTGGTTTTACTGCGAAGTAATTTTTACTCACTCATAGCTTATTTGAAATGCGTAAGTGGCAAAGCGCTGGAAATCAAGCGATTTTTTGTCTTTAATTTTTTTTTCTTCTAAAAGATGAGTCAATTTAGAAATGATATTGCTGAAAGAAAGAATAATGTGTAGGTGTAGCGAAAGCTAAATTCTGAATCACATTTGATGATAAATATAGTAAACTTTAATTGTTTTATAAAAAATAACGTTGGCAACTACAACAAAGTTTTTTCATATAAAGCAAATTTTAAGCAAAAATATCTTATAAGACGAAATGCGCTTAGGTATAACATTAGCTAAAGTATAAGAGATATGAGTTTTTGATGTATTAAAAAATGCCAAGCCATTTAAAAACTTACCCTTGAAATCATTCATAAAGAAAATATAACAGTGCAATCCTTCATTTGCTGATTATTCAAGCGAAAAATGCAAAAAAAGAGAAATTTTTATAATTAAAATTTGAAGGTCAATTCCTCAAAACATTATTCACAATACAAAAACGCCCTCATATTTGCATAATTTGCAACCAAAAACAAAAAAAAAATAGAATCTCTTGAAGCAAAAGCGGTCATTAAACTGAAGTGAAATGAGTTGGGACGGGACGCTCGTCGCAGAAAGCAATAAATTTGCAAAATCAACCAAAAAGAATAATTTTATTGTTTTTGTCACCACTTTTTTACTTTTTTTCTATCTTTCTTTGTACACAAAAAAAGCCACAAGCAACAAACTTGCTTTTCGAAATAAACTCTTGCCATCACTCTATTACCTACATATACTATACATAAACGCAATTAAACAAAAGACTGAGGCAACGAACTTGCAGATATGAATGTGTTAATTTATTACAACAGTCTCTCTGAACAGTCAACCATGAAACTCATTTAATATTCATTTGCAGCTGCTTAGAGTCTGAGAAATTTGCTTCTAATATTTCGTCACGAAAGTAAAAGTGTGAAATCTCTCCATTGTTTCAGTTACGAATTGTATATGTAACTGCGTTATCTGCATCATCAGTATTTGATGGAGTTTTAGGTAATTTGAATTAATTACAAAATTGTTTTTTCCAAAGTGTGATAGTATTTGTGTTATGACTTAAGGCAATGCCGGCTGAATGAGTTCATTAAATAATTTTCTAAGAGATATAATCAGGGATGGAAAATAAGAATTATTTTTGATTTTTTAACTGAAAAAATTAACATTTATAGTCAATCCAATGTGATTTTATTTTTTTTTTTTAGCTTTAATCGAAAACGTCAAAAAATAACCTAAATTTTGATTTTTATTTTTTATTTTTTAGAAACTAGAAAAAAACTTTTTAAGCATGGATGTAACTACAGCTGTTTCACGTTAGATTCCTTTAAGACTCATCTTAAAAAGTTTTTTTCTAGTTTCTAAAAAAATAAAAAATAAAAAATATAACCTGGGCCTGTGCTCGTTAAATTAAATAAATTAAAATAAAAAATTAAGTTCATTTGAACATCCCTACACTTTATTCGCTACTTATGTTTAATCATACAATAATATGTAAATATGTACATATGTATGTGCATAAGTTAGAAACGAATTATAGTAGGAAAGAAACTAGCAACAAATTTTCTATCAGATGTCGAAGGCAGGCAAGGTGCGCAAGTTCGAGTCTTGGCAGAAGCAAAAGTAACCTGATGAGTCTTAGAGGGATCTAAGGTGAAACAGCTGTAGTTACATCCATGCTTAAAAAGTTTTTTTCTAGTTTCTAAAAAATCTTACTAATATTATAAATGCGAATGTAGCGATGTTTGGATGTTTGGATGTCCAGACGTTTGCTTTTGTTCCTCAAAAACGTGAGAATGGCAAGACGGATTTTGTTGAAATTTGGCACGCAGACAGGTTATAGTCTGGAAGGAAGTATAGGCTATTTTTTTTTTTTAATTTTGGGGGTTCCGACCCTGATAGGGACCGTTACTTTTCGATATTTTTTTTATTCCATAAAAATCTGAGTATACTGGAACTATACTTATGATATTTCGCACATAGGTATAGAAAGATCGTACAATATGGGTATCAAACGAAAGGGGAAGGCCCCAGGTTTCATTTGGACTTCGATATATTTCGATAAATTGATCGATAACTGAGTTATCGGTGAAAATGTTATTGCCCAAAAACATTAAAATTACACTACAATATTGGTATCAAACGAAAGGGGATGACCCCAGGTTTCATTTAGACTTCGATATCTTTCGATAAATTTATCGACGACTGAGTTATCGGTGAAAATGTGATTGCCCAAAAACCTTATAATTACACTACAATATGGGTATCAAACGAAAGGGGATGGCCCCAGGTTTCATTTAGAATTCGATATCTTTCGATAAATTTATCGATGACTGAGTTATCGGTGAAAATGTGATTGCCCAAAAACCTTATAATTACACTACAATATTGGTATCAAACGAAAGGGGATGACCCCAGGTTTCATTTAGACTTCGACATCATTCGATAAATTTATCGACGACTGAGTTATCGGTGAAAATGTGATTGCCCAAAAACCTTATAATTACACTACAATATGGATATCAAACGAAAGGGGATGGCCGCAGGTTTCATTTGGACTTCGATATGTTTCGATAAATTGATCGATAACTGAGTTATCGGTGAAAATGTTATTGCCCAAAAACCTTAAAATTACACTACAATATGGGTATCAAACGAAAGTGGAAGGCCCCAGGTTTAATTTGGACTTCGATATATTTCGATAAATTGATCGATAACTGAGTTAACGGTGAAAATGTTATTGCCCAAAAACATTAAAATTACACTACAATATGGGTATCAAACGAAAGGGGATGGCCCCAGGTTTCATTTGGACTTCGATATATTTCGATGAATTTATCGATGACTGAGTTATCGGTGAAAATGTGATTGCCCAAAAACCTTAAAATTACACTACAGTAGGTATCAAACGAAAGGGGATGGCCCCAGGTTTCATTTGGACATCGATATGTTTCGATAAATTTATCGATGATTGAGTTATCGGTGAAAATGTGATTGCCCAAAAACATTAAAATTACACTACAATATGGGTATCAAACGAAAGGGGATGGCCGCAGGTTTCTTTTGGACTTCGATATATTTCGATAAATTGATCGATAACTGAGTTATCGGTGAAAATGTGATTGCCCAAAAACCTTATAATTACACTACAATATGGGTATCAAACGAAAGGGGATGGCCGCAGGTTTCATTTGGACTTCGATATGTTTCGATAAATTGATCGATAACTGAGTTATCGGTGAAAATGTTATTGCCCAAAAACCTTAAAATTACACTACAATATGGGTATCAAACGAAAGTGGAAGGCCCCAGGTTTAATTTGGACTTAGATATATTTCGATAAATTGATCGATAACTGAGTTATCGGTGAAAATGTTATTGCCCAAAAACATTAAAATTACACTACAATATGGGTATCAAACGAAAGGGGATGGCCCCAGGTTTCATTTGGACTTCGATATATTTCGATGAATTTATCGATGACTGAGTTATCGGTGAAAATGTGATTGCCCAAAAACCTTAAAATTACACTACAGTAGGTATCAAACGAAAGGGGATGGCCCCAGGTTTCATTTGGACTTCGATATGTTTCGATAAATTTATCGATGATTGAGTTATCGGTGAAAATGTGATTGCCCAAAAACATTAAAATTACACTACAATATGGGTATCAAACGAAAGGGGATGGCCGCAGGTTTCATTTGGACTTCGATATGTTTCGATAAATTTATCGATGATTGAGTTATCGGTGAAAATGTGATTGCCCAAAAACATTAAAATTACACTACAGTAGGTATCAAACGAAAGGGGATGGCCCCAGGTTTCATTTGGACTTCGATATGTTTCGATAAATTTATCGATGATTGAGTTATCGGTGAAAATGTGATTGCCCAAAAACATTAAAATTACACTACAATATGGGTATCAAACGAAAGGGGATGGCCGCAGGTTTCATTTGGACTTCGATATGTTTCGATAAATTTATCGATGATTGAGTTATCGGTGAAAATGTGATTGCCCAAAAACCTTAAAATTACACTACAGTAGGTATCAAACGAAAGGGGATGGCCCCAGGTTTCATTTGGACTTCGATATGTTTCGATAAATTTATCGATGATTGAGTTATCGGTGAAAATGTGATTGCCCAAAAACCTTAAAATTACACTACAGTAGGTATCAAACGAAAGGGGATGGCCCCAGGTTTCATTTGGACATCGATATATTTCGATGAATTTATCGATGACTGAGTTATCGGTGAAAATGTGATTGCCCAAAAACCTTAAAATTACACTACAGTAGGTATCAAACGAAAGGGGATGGCCGCAGGTTTCATTTGGACTTCGATATGTTTCGATAAATTTATCGATGACTGAGTTATCGGTGAAAATGTGATTGCCCAAAAACCTTATAATTACACTACAATATGGGTATCAAACGAAAGGGGATGGCCCCAGGTTTCATTTGGACTTCGATATATTTCGATGAATTTATCGATGACTGAGTTATCGGTGTAAATGTGATTGCCCAAAAACCTTAAAATTACACTACAGTAGGTATCAAACGAAAGGGGATGGCCCCAGGTTTCATTTGGACATCGATATGTTTCGATAAATTTATCGATGATTGAGTTATCGGTGAAAATGTGATTGCCCAAAAACATTAAAATTATACTACAATATGGGTATCAAACGAAAGGGGATGGCCGCAGGTTTCTTTTGGACTTCGATATATTTCGATAAATTGATCGATAACTGAGTTATCGGTGAAAATGTGATTGCCCAAAAACCTTATAATTACACTACAATATGGGTATCAAACGAAAGGGGATGGCCGCAGGTTTCATTTGGACTTCGATATGTTTCGATAAATTGATCGATAACTGAGTTATCGGTGAAAATGTTATTGCCCAAAAACCTTAAAATTACACTACAATATGGGTATCAAACGAAAGTGGAAGGCCCCAGGTTTAATTTGGACTTAGATATATTTCGATAAATTGATCGATAACTGAGTTATCGGTGAAAATGTTATTGCCCAAAAACATTAAAATTACACTACAATATGGGTATCAAACGAAAGGGGATGGCCCCAGGTTTCATTTGGACTTCGATATATTTCGATGAATTTATCGATGACTGAGTTATCGGTGAAAATGTGATTGCCCAAAAACCTTAAAATTACACTACAGTAGGTATCAAACGAAAGGGGATGGCCCCAGGTTTCATTTGGACTTCGATATGTTTCGATAAATTTATCGATGATTGAGTTATCGGTGAAAATGTGATTGCCCAAAAACATTAAAATTACACTACAATATGGGTATCAAACGAAAGGGGATGGCCGCAGGTTTCATTTGGACTTCGATATGTTTCGATAAATTTATCGATGATTGAGTTATCGGTGAAAATGTGATTGCCCAAAAACATTAAAATTACACTACAGTAGGTATCAAACGAAAGGGGATGGCCCCAGGTTTCATTTGGACTTCGATATGTTTCGATAAATTTATCGATGATTGAGTTATCGGTGAAAATGTGATTGCCCAAAAACATTAAAATTACACTACAATATGGGTATCAAACGAAAGGGGATGGCCGCAGGTTTCATTTGGACTTCGATATGTTTCGATAAATTTATCGATGATTGAGTTATCGGTGAAAATGTGATTGCCCAAAAACCTTAAAATTACACTACAGTAGGTATCAAACGAAAGGGGATGGCCCCAGGTTTCATTTGGACTTCGATATGTTTCGATAAATTTATCGATGATTGAGTTATCGGTGAAAATGTGATTGCCCAAAAACATTAAAATTACACTACAATATGGGTATCAAACGAAAGGGGATGGCCGCAGGTTTCATTTGGACTTCGATATTTTTCGATAAATTTATCGATGATTGAGTTATCGGTGAAAATGTGATTGCCCAAAATCCTTAAAATTAACCAACAAGGGGAAGTTTTTTAGTCTATGCACACACGGTTGGTGCGACGGTATCAATTATGGTGCATTGCCCACCCGCAAAAACAAAAAATAAAAAAACAGGTAAGAATTTAAATATTTCCTTTGCGTTTATTCTTACAGCCTCTTCTATAACCATCTTTGGGCCTTTTCACATTACTCGGCACGACTACGTATACTTTTGTCTTCAATGAATCCATTAAGATGAATTTTTGGTAATACATATTCAAACCCATGAGTTAACGTTTTTTTTTTCTCTTTATGGTGGACTTCGACAACTGAATTCTTATCTACAATGTTGAAAGGGGACTTCGTAATTGCGGACAAGGCCGCGGGTACAGGCTAGTAAAAAATATAACCTGGGCCTGTGCTCGTTAAATTAAATAAATTGATTTTTATTGTTTAGCTCAAAAATAAAAGTCAAAATGCCCATAACAATGATTATAATCATTATCATAATTATTGGTATGTATATTTGGTTCATCGGTCAATATGAATACCGAATACCAAATACGAATATTAAATTTGAATACCGAATACCGAATACCGAAAATCAATACCAAATACCGAATACGAATATTAAATTTGAGTACCGAATATTAATACCGAATACCGAAACCGAATATTAATACCGAATACCGAAACCGAAAATCAATACCGATTACCGATAGCAAAGACCGAATACTGAATATCATTACCGAACAACAAATATTAATACCGAATATGAATATTAAATTTGAATACCGAATATTAATACCGAATACTGAATATTATTACCGAACAACGAATATTGATACCAACTACCGAATACGAATATTAAATTTGAATACCGAATATTAATACTGAAAATCAATACCGATTACCGATATCAAATACCGAATACTGATTATCATTACCGAACAACGAATATTAATACCGAATACCGAACTGAATATTAAATTTGAATACCGAATATTAATACCGAATACCGAAAACCGAAAATCAATACCGGTTACCGATATCATATACCGAATCCTGAATATCATTACCGAACAACGAATATTAATATCGAATACCGAATACGAATATGAATATCTAATTTTAATACCGGATATTAATTCCGAATATCCAATAATAATGCCGAATATTAAATTTTAGTACCGAATATGAACGCCAATTGGATAATTTGAAGAGGATTTTGATATGGAACCCAATATTAATACCGAAAACCGAATATTATAACCGAATACCGAATATGAATATCAAATTTTAATACCGAATACCGAATATTAATACCAAATATAAAATTTGTATACCGAATATCGAATGTTAATAAGAATACCGAATACGAACGCTAATTGGATAATTTGAAGAGGATTTTGATATGGAACCGAATATTAATACCGAATACTGAATATTAATACCTAATACCGAATAATAATACCGAAAACCGAATATTATAACCGAATACCGAATATGAATATCAAATTTTAATACCGAATATCAAATTTTAATACGGAATATCGAATGTTAATAAGAATACTGAATACGAACGCTAATTGAATAAATTGAAGCGGTTTTTGATGTGGAATCACTATTAATAAGAGAGTGAAGGGGGTAAGAAATTAAATTTTTATTAAATAGAATAAAATAAATCAATGTAAAATGTTAGAAAATTACCCAAAAACCAAGGTTAAGTGCATTTATATAGTCAGAGGAAGTCGCATATAGGCGTTTTTACATAGTCTCATGATATTTTAAATTTCTTGTTTCTACATAAAATAAAATAATAAAATAAAATAGTTAATAAACACATAGGCTTCAAAAAATCACCTTACATATGTGTATTAAACAACATTTGACGTCAACAATGGAATAAAATTTTAGAAATATCCATGACTTCTTATATTTTGCAATTGATCAAAAGACTTAAGAAACAAACTCGATTCACAACTACTCGCCAATAGTGAAGGTAAACAGCGGCAAATTAAAGGAATTTAGAATTTCAGATGAAAATGTGGCACTTATCTTTGTTTTTTTTTTTTGTAATACAAAAAAACGTTTTAAAATAACATGGGAAGTAATAAATAATTAGTGGTAAATATGTATTAGAGAACATAATATAAATACATGGCTCATTCGATGCAAGATTGTCGTAACTCAAAAAATTGTAAGACACGAACAAATTATTTCAAGTTATACCCGGGAAAAGCTTTCTTTCGATGCCATGTATAGACACATGTATGTATTTGCGTAAATGTTCGCCCTTTTGAAATATGACACTCTTGTAGCGAGTAAGCGATGCACATACATACTTCTGCCTTAACTAAAATGTATGCAATTTAGATATAATACATACACATTTTCTCCGCTTCAAATTTATAACTACCTACTATTCTCCATTTTCAATTTTATAAACACAATACATTTATATGTATGCAATCAATCCTTTTTTGGCCGCCTATTGTTTGGCCCCCAGTGATTCCCATCATTAAATCGCACCAAAGGGAATATAAAACCCTTTAAAGGCTACAATGCACACTACTCTAGTTAAACGGAGCAACCGAAAATAAAATAAATAAATAAGGGGGGAAAATGCATAAAAACAGATAAAAATTTAAACAAGCAAAGGAAACGACAAGCAAAATAGATTTTCTTATTTGATTAACACTGACACTATGACCATAAATAACTGCCTAAAATATACTACACAGTCACCCAAGGGTGTTCTAAGGCAGAAGGCATTGTCTAGGAAATTGCGCTTCAGAGCTAGCAAACAGCCAACAAAAGAAAAAATAAAGAAAAATAACAGCGATAACAACAAAAATTGCATGCAAAAATAGAATAAAATAGAAAATACTAAATATAGAGTGATACTTGAAAGGAAATTGAACATTAAGCCTTGTTGGTGGACATGCAAAAGTACTTAAGGAATTGTAGGAAAAAGGCATAGACATAACAACACAGCAGCGAAAAGGGCTTGAAAGTGAGTAAAGCTGAATACTGCATAACCAGTTGCAAATTTTTAAGTCTTGCTGCTAGCAAAACGTAGCTTGTTTTAAGATTTGATGGTATGAAAAATTGCATAAGCAATAATTGGGTATAACATTTTTTTAAAGAACCCTATTTGTACTGCAAAAAGTAAGATAAATTCTCGAACGAAAATCTTTGTTGTCCATGCATTTAAGTCTTAGACGGAAATTGGACTTCCTTAGTTAACTTGACTAACAAGCATTGCCAATGTCTTTGCTGGCATGACAAGCCAACTACACAATGATTTTCCATTTGATAATCGTTTTCTTCTGCGTTTTTGTTGTCTTTGGTGTAAGCTAGATGGAATGAAGTTGGTTGGAAGGCAGTTGCGCGTTATTGTGAAGGTAAGTGTTGCCTTTTCTTGTTTGTTGTTGTTGCTGTGATTACACAATGTAGCAGGAATTGGTGTAGCTTAGATTCAAAGGTCTAGTTATGGTGCAATGCAGACTTTAATACTGCGACTTATGGTATTTAAAAAAGAAAAAAAAAAAATATTTGAAAAAAAGTTGTTTCCTCTTTTTTGCGTTTAAGGGTTAATAGTCATATTTAATGCAAAATGGTATGTAAAAAATAAAAAATAAATTATTTGAAAAAAACAATTTTTTTTTGGTGATTTTAAGGGTTAATAGTATTTAAGTATTTATAAAGGTTAATAATATTTAAGCAAAACACCAAGTTGGTGACATCTTTTTTACGGAAAAAAATTTTATTGAACGCAGTAATTTGTTAGTGTTTTCATAACAAATCTTGTTTTGATTACAATAAAATGATAATAATTGTAAAGGGTTACAATTTAAATATTAAATATTTTTTAATAAGAATTAGCTTTTTCTGTAAATAAAGAACTTCAAAAGAACATGACTCTATTGTTATATATATATTGCGTTATTGTGCCAATATTTACTTATATAGTCAATAAAGGGTTAAAAGTTAAAAATAAAATATTTTAAGAATTAATTAATTAATTAAGAATTAGCATTTGCTGCAGATATAGTGCTTAAAAAATCTTCCCCTATTGTATATATATTGCCCTATTGTGTCAATGAAGTGCTCGTTAACCTTAGGTTTACCAATACCCACCCGGGTGACCTTTTGCGTTTTCTTTTTGCGATTACTCAGCAACTATTGGACCGATTTTAAAATAATTTTTACTCACTAATAAATTTTTCGAGTTCTTTCAGATAATAACAAGTTTGAACTTTTTTTCATCTGGAATATGCTTTTTTTGCGATTTTGACTTTTTATGTACGTAGTTTACCAATACCCACCCGGGTGACCCAGTACACTTTTCTATGAAAAGACGTGCATATGAACATATTATTGTTGCTATAACTTTGTATATTTATTGTTTAACTATATTTTGATTGCTTTTACAAAGTTTATAGAAAATTTATAGAATAAAAATTTATTTCAAGCCAAGCGAAATGCCGAAGGATCTATACAACAATTTATGCATTTTGTTTGGCTGATACTTTGTTCATCGCAAATGGGTTTATTGCATTTTATGCATATTTGACTAGTGTTTGGTATAAATTTCATATTAAAACACTTATAACATTTTTCTTTCATCTTTACTCTCATCAACCTGCTGGAAGGTTGCCTTTTTTATTAGAAATAAGGAAGGGCATTGATAAATTCATTCTTTCTAGCAAATAGTTCCTAAGATACATACAATTGCCGAATTTATGTAGAATCTTCAAGTAATATTATGCCTAATGAACTTCAGCATAATTTAGATATGACAGAGCTTTCTGAGAAAGCCTGTGACTGAAGAACCTTGATATTACCTGGTTGATTTCCTCCGTATATTATGAATGCAGCAAGTGTTGCTGCTTCTAGAAGCAAGGTCGGCAAAATTGTGAAAGATGTTGTGTTGAGGAGCACAGAGCGGTTTCCGCTACATTCGCTGAGAGAAAAAAAATATATGGAGGGGTCAAAGAAATTGTTTACCTATTTTGAACACTACTTTCTTTGTTTTGAGTAAATTTTCCTTAAAACATGTTAAAAGGTTTATAAAATATTGTTGTTACATGCGTTACCATGGTTTCATATACTTGTTTTGAAAAAATTCATACATTAAAATAATGAAAAATTCTTTAAGCGCCATTCCATTCCCAACTTTCCTTGTTTTGAAGACTTGATTTCTTTAATTTTGAGAAATTAAATTCTTATACAAATCCCCATGGCAACGAATTTGTTTGAATGTTTTTTTTTATGTTTTTTCCACATTTTTGAGAAAATTTACACAAAACAAAGAAAATTTTGTATTGGGACGCGTGTTCAAAATAAGGAAAATTATGTCTTTGATCGAGAGAAATTTTTTTTTTGAGTGTTGGTTAAAATTTTTGCTGTTTTTTATTTACTCATATAGATCAAAGTGCCGATGTCTGATCTACAGCATTAAAAGATAATGCCAAAGCTAGAGAAATTCTACTCTCATGTTCCTGACGGGTTGAATTCATTTAGAATATAATATGTACATACACACATACACATATTTTATTTTTGTTTATTCTTCCCACCGTAAATATCATCACACTAATCTTTGGCTAATGATAATTTAGTAAAAAAGGTATATATGGCGATATTTCTACGGGAATCCTTTTACGGGTCAACAAAGTCCTTAACAACTCGCTCGCCTTGTTTTGATCGTTTTTTTTTATATGTACTCATTACGGGGTGTTTGTTGTTTTTGTTGGCTTAATTTCACCAAATATAGTTAAATTAAATATTTTGAATCATTGACAGGCTTACATTTTACAATAGTAATAAATATGTTTGGGCAATAAAAATTTAAAGCACGCTAAAGCGCCCGGAATGCAAGAAAATTTCTATGGGTCACCCGGGTGGGTATTGGTAAACCTCGTACATAAAAATCTCTGGTAATCGTAAGGTTAATGGGTTAAGGTTTAATAATTTCCAATAATAAGGAAAAATCACTTACATTCAAAAGAATTTAGCTCGGTTTCACAACGCCAAGCGAATACTCCAATCAATTGTGTTTACACTGTCAGAACAAAGAGTTCAAAAACTTCTTCTATAAAATGAGTTAACGGGTTAAAAACGCTTTTCCACTCACTTGTAAGGGTGAGCTCTTTTTTGGCAAAAATTTAGAACTTGCAAAAAAATAATTGTATCAAAAAATAACAGGCGAAAAAAATTTCTACAAATTTTAACCCTCTAGAGGCCACTAAATGTGTTAAAGTTGCTATTTCACTCAGTTGTGAATGTTAACTGTTTTTTTTTTTATTTAGAATTTCCAAAAAATTATTGCAGCAAATAAAATTTCGGGAAAAATAATTATATACAAGTCCTAACCCTCTACTGACCACAAGAAGGCAGACAGCTGATAAGTTACTGATTAATTATTTTAAATTATTTGTATGAAAATTAAGTTATTTTCAATTAAATTTGCTAGCTTCTAACTACTACCCAAAGCCCTCGTAGCTATACTTGTAGAGCAAAGGAAAATGAGAAACTTATGCAAGGTACTCAATGGGTTAATAAGCTTCATAAAACATTGGATACCCATGAAACTTGATTGTCACTTGAGAAACTGTGTGTTTCGCCCAACAGTCATATATACATAGTCAAATTTTGACTCTTCATTTAATTAAAAATCGCCAATGATCATTAAAAAGATTGTTCTGTAAAGGGTTAAAGATTGTTTTTTAGACGTAGTTTAGAAAAAATGTAGACATAGAAAAAAATGTTTATAAACTTGCAGTTTTTTTACTTAAAATATCAAACTCTTTTCTTTATTCTAAAAGAAACTTATTCCGTCACCAAAGTTCATTGTAAATAAGTGTTGCATAGTGTGTTCAAGCTGCGCTTTTGGCCCTTTTTGCAATTACTCTTACTTCTGCTGGCGATTTGCTGGTTTAGCTGATACATAGCGTAGCTTCTAACAGCTGTCAGCCAATTTCCTTTTTTAAAATGTTCATTGTTAGAATAAATGTGCACTTCTTCTTCAGTTGCGCACACTCGTTTATTCCTTTACTGGATAGCTAGGCATACAATTTCCTTAGCTTTAAGGCAAATGTTTGCATGCTGCCACCACAAAGGCTACTAGTGCCTACATATCTACTAGGTACAATGGCAGGAAGGTAGCAGCTAACATTGCACACTTTCAGTTGTTTAACGAAGGGCCAGTTTTTCTTATGTTTATGTTTATGTCTTTTCTTTTTTTTTCTCCTTTTTTATGTAAATATGCAGCTGGCAAGCTAAGGAATTGCCTATTTATACTCGTATATATATATTTTTTTTTTCATTTTTGTTTTTTTGCTTTGCTTGTTTTTATAAATTTTTCTTCCATTTTGATCAATTTTCTGTCCTTTTGTGTTGTTTTTGTGTTTAGCAGCAAACCCTATTTGGGTGTTGGGCGCGATTTATAAGTCGTTTGTTTGCATCAATTCCACCAAACAAGGTACAAAGGTACATACGTGTACATACCTACGTTGAAACTGGCCAACACCCGCCGCCATCATTATCAGCTGGCAATATCGTGAAGTGAGTTAAATGACAGAATTATTCGCTGATATATAAGCAATGATTGGATAGAAATAGTATGTATGTAGGTATCATGTACGAGTATATGTATGTAAAAAGGAAGAAAACTGTGTGTTGATTCTGTTTAGTTTGCTCAGGAAAAATATTTTCTTTTGGCTTGTTTTTCTTTTTTGCGATAGATAAAAATGTTATTGAACCTTTTGCTGAGGTATCGAGAATATGTGCGGAAGTTAAGTTAAGACAATTTCGTAAGAATTTAGAATTTGCAACCATGCAAACCCTTATTTTAGTCATTAGGTTGTCTGTCTTTCGTTGTTTTTCGTAATTGCTATTTTATTGCATAAAAATTCTACCTGGAAGTCTAGAAAAGCGCAAATTGAATGACTCAATATAACTATCGCGCATTTCGGTGCCTAGTACCGACTTTTAATGCACCGTATCAAAAGTAAATTTACTCCTATATGAATACTATTATATTTGATTAGAGTTGAAAATGGAAGCAACTTGCCAATTTAATGAAATTGCTGGTGAAGAGCGCACTTGCATTCGTAGAGACTTGAAAATTGCTTACACTCTACATAACTTGTGGGGAGTGTATTTTCCGTTACAACGAAAACCACAAGAACTCGCTTAAAGTTTTAATACGAACGTCGTTTAAGATAGCATAGCCTCTGAGGACAGAAAGTCCAAGAAGTACAAATCGTTAAATGTTTTATTTCATTATATTTATTTTACTAAATCAATGTTAACAAAATCTTACTAACTAAAATATATACATTACATAAACAGAGGTCCCGCCATTGCAAAGTAAAGTTCCACATTTGTAGAGAGTCGATTAAGCTCTTTCTTCCTTAAACGACCTCTTGCAAGGGGAGCCATGCTGAAATAATTCAATCGAAGAACTTGAATGTAAAGCATATTATGAAAACCAAGCATTCTATTATAGTTATATAGGAATATTGAACAGACAATAGAACCAGCGACAATATTATGGCTAAGCATCAAACTACAAGCGAACCGTCTCGCTTCGAGAGCATGAACCTAAAACTGGAGCCATTTCTATCCACCGCAAAATTAAGTGTTTGAAGGGCAAATAATAAACATTTTCCTTGTACCCTTTCAATGAAGAATACAGCGGGTTTCAAATGGCTGAAACTTAGATTGTACTGACGAAGTGAATAAAATCTTTCTTATGCATAAATACTTAGGTTCAGGAAGTATTTGGTATAGCGCCGTATATGAGCAAGACAAATGCAAAGCCAATATTTGCAACAATATTTTATTGTGGCTAGAATTGGACATTAAACAAAGATCAATTTGACCATGAAAATGCTTTCTAAAATTCATTAGGGTAGCATCGGTGTATTATTATACCTTTCATGAGAATGAAATGGTATTATAACTTAGTGCCAAAAAATTTTTGTCGAAAGTACCAGAAGGAAGCGTGGGGGACCCACCAAAATATATACCGATATGATCAGAATCACGAGCTGAGTCGATTAAGCCATGTCCGTCTGTCCGTCTGTCCGTCTGTCCGTCTGTCCTTCTGTCCGTCTGTCCATCTGTGTGAACGCAAACTAGTCCCTCAGTTTTTGAGATATCTGAATGAAATTCGGAATACAGGTATGTTGTTATATGCAGCTGATCATTTGTCGGAACCGGCCGAATCGGACCACTATAACATATAGAAAACAACCGATTATTCAGATAAACATGAACTTTTTGGATGTAATTTGTGCATAACTTCCCCATTTAAACAGCTAAGGACATGAAACTTTGAAGTAGACGTGCCCATTTTGGCCCAAACAAGGTTACCGAAAATTGTCAAGATCGGACCACTATAGCATATAGTTCCACAACATCCGATTATTCAGATATACACATTTTGGTGTATAACTCCTCCATTTTAACAGCTAACGGCCTGCAATTTTGAAGTATTTGTACCCATATGGACCCAAACGGGATTGCCGAAAATTGTTAAGATCGTACCACTATAACCTATACCTCCCCTACAACCGATTGTTCAGATATGGACATTTTGGTGTATAACTCCTCCATTTTAACATCTAACGGCGTGAAATTTTGAAGTATTTGTACCCATATGGGCCCAAACAGGGTTACCGAAAATTGTCAAGATCGGACCACTATAACATATAGCTCCCCTACAACCGATTGTTCAGATATGGACATTTTGGTGTATAACTCCTCCATTTTAACATCTAACGGCGTGAAATTTTGAAGTATTTGTACCCATATGGGCCCAAATGGGATTACCGAAAATTGTTAAGATCGGACCACTATAACCTATAGCTCCCCTACAACCGATTGTTCAGATATGGACATTTTGGTGTATAACTCCTCCATTTTGACAGCTAACGGCGTGAAATTTTTAAGTATTTGTACCCATATGGGCCCAAACAGGGTTACCGAAAATTGTCAAGATCGGACCACTATAACATATAGCTCCCCTACAACCGATTGTTCAGATATGGACATTTTGGTGTATAACTCCTCCATTTTAACATCTAACGGCGTGAAATTTTGAAGTATTTGTACCCATATGGGCCCAAATGGGATTACCGAAAATTGTTAAGATCGGACCACTATAACCTATAGCTCCCCTACAACCGATTGTTCAGATATGGACATTTTGGTGTATAACTCCTCCATTTTGACAGCTAACGGCGTGAAATTTTTAAGTATTTGTACCCATATGGGCCCAAACGGGGTTACCGAAAATTATCAAGATCGGACCATTACAACATATAGCTCCCATACAACCGATTGTTCAGATATGGACATTTTGGTGTATAACTCCTCCATATAAATAGCCAAGACACCATTTTTTCTAATAAATCTTTCCATAAATAACCCACAGAATTAAAATTATAAATTAAACTTAATCCGGCTATGTACATACATAGGTAACTTTTCATTTCCCCACTCATGAAAGGTATGAAGTCTTCGGTACGGCCGAAGACAGCCACGCTTTTACTTGTTTTTATTATTACTTACATATTTTTGTTAGAAAGAGAAAAGTTTTTGTTACCTGCAAATGAAATATAAATAAGTTGTATTAGTGTAATGAAAATTTAATTGTGCTAAAAGTGATATTACTAAAATTATATGGGCATTATTAGGTAGAATATTTTAATCCAATAGTTGCATCAAGAGATTGTCGTTTTGAATATTTTTATATGGGACATCGTCACAGGTATTCTCAGAGTAAATTTTCATACAAAAAACAAAAAAAATAGCAGAGAAAATAAAACTCAAAAATGCCTCCTTTGAATATGCAACACTTTTTATATATGTATGATTTTCCTATTAAATTTTATTTTTTAAATATACTTTTTGCTGTTTAGCTCCTTTCAAGGGTAATGGTTCATGGAAGGGGTTGCAAGTAACACAATTACCGCTATTATCTTCCACATTTGATCCACTTGTGACCGCAAAGCTGATCCAGGACTGCTCTTTCTTCAATGTCTCCAATATCCCAGTTATCATACAAATGCTTGTACCAGCAGCAAATTCACTCGAGCAGGTACAATATTAACTTCAATACTACTCATTTAATTTATCAATTCCAAAAAAGCATCAAAATCTTTTCTTACTATGTATAAATACCAATCAATTCTGATCTTTACACACCTCCCACCCAACAAATTCTAACTTCTATCATTCATCAAAAAGTTAATACAACACACGTTTGGAATTTGAAGATTGTCGTTAGCCTAGTAGCTAAGTAAGTAAGCAATTACGTAAAAAATACCAACGAAATCATCACCATATCTGGTAATTTGACAACATTCTTTCGCATTTTTTCGCATTTAAAATGGCAGTTATAAAAATGTGCAACATTGCATTGCATAATTCGACAAAAACAAAGCAAAAAAAGCATTTTTAAACAATTTTTGCTGCTATTTCAACTGCGATGCATGCAAAAATTTGCAAAGCAACTAAAAACTAAATACTCGTGGATGAATGTAATATATATGTACGAGTATTTCGGTATGCAAGTAAATATATGTAAGAGACATGATACCGAAATGTGCATCATCTAAAAACGATTACGCAATTAAACAAACATGTGTGTGCCATTGCAACAATAACAAAAGTTGTTTGAAAAAACAAGCCACGCTCGTGCGAATTGCATAAAAAGAAACGTTTATATTTGCTGGCATACAATAAAAATATATACATACATACTATTTGTTTTTGGACCAACATATATGTTTGCAAGCAGTCGCCTTGCACTAATAATTTTTGCGTTTTGGTTTTGTTACTGTTTTTGTCTCTTTATAAATTATTTTTTGAAATGCGGAACAGCTTAAAGTAATAAATTTTTTTTAAAATGTAAACGAATTTGTCGCTGGAAAATATAAATAGAAGAAGTAAGATCTTTAGGGAGCGTGTCATTATTCCGTATTACAAAATTCTGGGTGACAAAATTCTGTAAATTGCAAAAAAATTCTGCTTGAACAAAATTCTGCTTTTTTAGAATTCTGCTTTTTAAAATTCTGTTTTTTTAAAATTCTGCTTTTTAAAATTCTGCTTTGTAAAATTCTGCTTTTTCATAATTCTGCATGTTTAATGCGAAAAATTCTGCTTTATTGAAGTTTTGTGATTTTCGTCATAAAAGAAGTAACAAAATAAACATTTATTCCATAAATATACATATATGTTTAAGCGATAACAATATTTTAGTTTAGCCAATTCCAATATTTTTTGCAATTCTTTTTAAATATGTAGTGTGACTTAATTCATTTCGTTTCTTCATAATTCATACCCTCCGAGTGTATTTCTGCCATGAAAAAGCTTCTCACAAAAAATGCATTCGCCGTTCGGAGCCGGCATAAAACTGTAGGTCCACCCAATTAGTAGGAAAAAACAAAAGGAGCACACCTCGAATTGGGAGAGAAGTTCGGCCTTAAAACACGTCAAAGTTATAATAGCACCATTGTATTATTATTATTATATTACATATGTACATATGTATGTACGAATATTTTAAAAACAAAGGGGGGCATATACTCAAATTGTGTAAAAAGTTTTACTAACTAATAACCATACCTAAATTAGACAATGAATATCCCACAATGTTCTGTATTACAAAATTCTGTATTAAAATATAATGTTAACTGTTAACATTATATTTGAATACAGAATTTTGTAATACAGAATTTTGTAATACAGAATTTTGAAAACAGAATTTTAGAAAGCAGAATTTTAAAAAAGCAGAATTTTAAAAAAGCAGAATTTTAAAAAGCAGAATTTTAAAAAGCAGAATTTTGTCTTTAGAATTTTGTACATACAGAATTTCGACACCAACCCAGATCTTTAGTATCTATACTATACTAATCCGATCTTGAGAATTTTTAGTAGCCTTGTAAAGTTCCATGTCTATAGTTGTTATATGTCTATATATGAACAATCGGTTGTATGGGAGCCATGTGTATCTTATAATGGTCCTACTTTGAACGATTCCGCAAAATTGTACCCGCAGGTGAAATGAAATTTTTAAGTCAAGTGAAACTTTTTTCAACGCAAGTGAAACTTTTTTTAACTCAAGTGAAACTTTTTTCAACTCAAGTGAAACTTTTTTCAACTCAAATGAAACTTTTTTCAAGTCAAGTGAAACTTTTTTCAAGTCAAGTGAAACTTTTTTCAACTCAATTGAAACTTTTTTCAAGTCAAGTGAAACTTTTTTCAAGTTAAGTGAAACTTTTTCAATTGAATTGAAACCTTTTTAAAATGAAATTAAACCCTTTTCAATGGAAATTAAATTGAAAAACGTTTAATTGGAATTAAAAACGGTTTCAATTCAATTGAAAAAGTTTCACTTGACTTTAAAAAAGTTTCGTTTGAGTTAAAAAAGTTGCACTTGACTTAAAAAAAAACATTTAATTTGACCAGAACTAGCTATATTCAAAAAATTGATTCATACAGACATACAGCAAGACAATTGACTGTAGCTTAATAGACTCAGCTCATGATTCTGATCATATCGGTACATGTTTTTGGTGATTTATAACCTCTTCTTCTAGTACCAGCAATAATTGGGGTTTGAACATAATTTATAATATGAGTACTAATATTGAAGCCGATCTTTTGAGCTGTTCGTGAGTTATGCGAACACAATATTTTTATTTATTTTTTCAGTATTTTTAATAACAATGTACATATTTTCCATTTTTTTATTATTTCATATGCCTTTGTATGTATGTAAGTACATACAAAAAAGTCCCAGCAAACATTCGGAGTCAAAAACGAGTCAGAAAGCAATCCTAAACCGGAGCGTTCTCACTCATTGTGAGCTCATTTTGGAGTTCGAAATATATGTAGTTCTGCTCTTAAGTTTGTCGCCAGATATGAGCTTAATTTCATAAATCATATGAGCCTGAATAAGAGTCATAAAATACTGCTATTGGACTCATATTTTCTTCTTATTTTTGGTCTTATATGATTCTTATTGGATTTCGAAAAGACTCATACACCTTATGAGTATGAACAGGAATCATATAATAATCCTATTTGATTCATATTTTCCTATTGTTTATGCTCTTATATGACTCTTATTGGATTCAGAAAAGACTTTTATCGCACTCTTATCGAAGTCATATATGACTCTTTTTTTCTTTTTTATGATTATTAAAAGCAAACAATATCCTTTTTAGCATTTTCCGTCCTCTGATCCAGTTCTATTCATCCCCTTTCCATTCGGTTTCCAAGTACATATATGTAGCTTCACCCCCGCTTGTTCTCATCTTATCTAATTGTGGAAACTTCTTCGCCCTCACTGCTTGCCTTATAGTGTTTTCTATTTCGTATTCTCTTCCGGTATCGAATCTTACATTAACCTGGAATTCAATCCAACGAAATCATATAGTGTAACATTAAACATTTTATTGTTCTTTATACCTTCCCTTTTTCGAAAAATCATCTATGAATTACAATCTTGGTAAAAAAATAGCTTTTGCTCATAATTTGCATCATACAGGAGCCATATAACTCATATATGATGGTGTTACTTAAGTTCATATTTCGGATTCATATCGGACACCAAAAGTATGAAGGTTCTGAGAATGTTTGCTGGGGTATTACAGTTAATATATGTATGTACATAGCACTAAGCTCCCACATAATTTAGCAATTCAAAAATCACTTACTTTGCACCTAAAAAATCTTGTATGAACAGCCAAAACTCCTCCTCTCATTTGCTTTTATAGACTTATGTAGAACCGCATACATACAAAGACATCTAAGTTTCACGCAAAAAAAAGATAGAGAAAACACTGCCAATTCATCAACTAAAAAACCTCCGCATTTCAACGCAATGTTTTTCATTTTTCCACACCCTAATCCATGTGACATTGTTTGTTTTGCACACAATTAAATTGATTATTACATGTATGCAATCAGCTTCATTAAGATTTTGAGTTCTTACAAGCTATAAACTGTAAGAGGAAATTACGTTTATTTGGTTTCATATGCATGCACAGCAAAAATTCAGCATTATAGAAGGCATTGTCTTAGATTATCTTGTACTAGTAACGTAAAATAGAATAGCTCTCTCAATAACTACTAAATTCTACAGTCGCTTCTCTTAAAGGCATTGCTGAATCGCTCGGCAGTAAGGCAAATTGTATCGGCATTCAAATTGTGTCTTTCCCTAACCCAATAAGGGTACAAAGTAATTTTTTGCTTGATCTTCTTATTCGACAATGATATACCGACATTAAAGTAAAGCATTTTGTAGGCAGAGAATAAACGACTGGTAATGTCTTATGCGATTTTATTCTGATATCTATGATGATCAAGTTGTTTTATCTTTTTTGGTGGTATGTAGATATCCCATTCGTCATTTATTCAACTTTACCGAAATACCTCACATACTTTGTAAATCTGCTACAAAGTAAAATAAACATCATACACTCAAACCCAAATAAAAGTTACCGCCACAGAGTTTAACGTTTCTTTAATTTCAAACTCATTTAAGTTTCAATTTCTTCACATTTTTTCTCACAACTGCATTAACCCAGTGCGCTTCAGTTACTCTCTACTCTTAGCTTCATATGTAATTGGGCGCTGCAAGTCCACATTTGCTTTGCGTCATTACGCCAACACTTAACTTCGAAAAAAATAACGGTCATATGGCAGCATAAATATACACACAATGTATGGTTACATATAATAAACATTTCTTGCTTTTTATAGCCTTTACCTATTTGCTGTGGGCTGACAGCTTTAATATGTATTGTATTTTCATCTCTGACAACAACAGTCATTAGTTAAGTTCAAGTTATAATTGATGAAGAGTGAGAAAAGTGAAAGCGTTACATATGTATGTAGGTTGAGTAGCATAGTTGAGGGCATAATACTTTTTTTTTTTTATACTCAGCTGTACTAGTACACAGAGTATTATAATTTTGATTTCATAACGGTGGATTGTAACATAATGAAATAATCGAGATAGATATGGACTTATATATATCAAAATGATCAGGGTGAAAAGAGAAATCGATTGAGCCATGTCCGTCCGTCCGTCCGTCCGTCCGTCCGTCCGTCCGTCCGTCCGTCCGTCCGTCCGTCCGTCCGTACGCAGGATAACTCGCGTAAAAATTGAGATATTTTGATGAAATTTGAAATGCAAGTTGGTATCGAGACTGGGACGGTTGGTATTGAAAATGGGCGAAATCGGACCATGACCACGCCCACTTTTCCTATATAGAAAAAATCGAAAATTTGGTATCTCAGCCACTAATATAGGTAGAGCGATGAAATTTTACCCAAGTATTGAGCTCAGGCCCCTAGGAAGAAATTTGGTGAAATTTTAGAAAATGGGCGGTGCCACACCCACTTATTAAGGGTCAAACATTGAAAGTTTTATATGTCATAACTCAGAAACCGTTGAAGATATATCGATGAAATTTGGTATGCGTAATTTGCTTGCTTAGACAAATGTTTCGGCGAAAAATTATCAAAATCGGTTGACGGCCACGCCCACTTTTATATATGGGAACTATAAAGGGGCCTAATAAAAACATTTTAAGCGATATCTCTGTCAAATATAAAGATCTATCACTGAAATTTTGTGACATGAGTTCTACAATAGACCGGAAACAAAAAATAAAAAAAGTTTGGAAAATGGGCGTGGCACCGCCTCTTTTTATACAAAGGAATCTACGAGCCTATTACTCGACAAACAACTGAGATATTATGACGAAACTTGGTTTATACACTTTTATAACATGTGTTAATAGACACGCAAAAATTTATTGAAATCGGTTTATGACCACGCCTACTTTTTAACAAAGATATTTCTTGAACACCCTTTTGGAATTTGTAACGTAAGTCTTTGGAACTAAAAGTCATTTTGCACTAACAATAATATTTATATGCTTATTTGGATGATTGATACAAATTTTGAAAATGGGCGTGGCTGCGCCCTGTTTATGCAGCACTCGTGTCATATAAAATACACCCTATATCGAATAAACGCAAACAAACAATGAAAGCATACAGCTGAGTATCTAATGTTCGATTCCACTCGAACTTAGGCTTCCTTACTTGTTTGGAAATGGCGGAGAAAAGAAAAAAATAAAAAAAAGGAACAAACTACAAAAAAATTAACTAAAACGATAAGATAAAAAGGTAGAGCGCGCTTTAAAGATGAAATTAAGATTAAATAATATGTAAAAAAGTTAATTGAGTGAAATAATAGACAGCAGGAGCTAAGTAAGTGATTAAATAATCACTGTTGAACTTCGACGAGCTTTTTTCATATCTTAATAGAAACTGTTTATGCAACTTATGCTGTATAGCTTTCGTTCGTGCATTTGCATGCGGCTGTGAAAAACTGCGGTAATTCTCAGCCGTCTTATGCATTGTTCGAGCTATATAGCATGAAGGAGCAAATCGTACTCGGGATTTTTCACAACGAAAAAGAGGTTGGCACTCTCGCCCAACCTTGGAGCCGCAATCACGCTCCTCCCCACCTGAATACATTCAAGGGTTGTAAATATGGTATGTATGTGCATATATACATCCAATATATGCACATATGTACATACACACGTACATATGTACACACTCGCATAAAAGATGCTACACCTCCCCGTAGCCACCCCCACACTACCCAACAAAAGATGCTACATCTCCCCGTAGCCAAACCCAATCCAATTCCCTCCAAAAAAGCAACTCGCCTTCCCCTCTCCCATCAAAGCTTAAACAGAAACTTTAATTGGTTTATAAGAAAATTTATTTTATCTTTACTTCGTAGCTATTAGTTTTTTTTTTTTTTTTGTTTTAAAAATTTATTTTGTAACCAATTGAGATAGCGTACCGAGTATGCATTAAGTTGATACATTAGACTGTGCAACAGCATTTCTGGGGGCTGAATAGTTAATTTCCATACAGAGCGAAAGACCACTATCCATATAGTAAAATTAAACCGTTTTGCACCCTGAGATCAAATTTTTTTGATTGCTATTTTAAATGAAAACAAGTGTTAAAATGCGTATCCTATAGAAATTTGTGGTTAAGAAACATATAGTAAAATTGCACGAACTTTAATTTCGTAGAATAATTTATCCCTCTAGCACTTCCACGAAGAGGTGATTTTAGCCCCTTTTCTATAAATTCCGAAAAAATATCTAGTCTTTTGAATGTCGATAGAGGGTTAAAATGTTTTAGAAAATTATTCTCCATGAAATTTCACTAGGGGTCTCCTCAGAAAAAATCTTTTTACAAAGGACGCAAGAGACCCTCTGTCTTAAGAAGCGTTGGATTAAACTTCTCTGAAGTTTCCTTGATGGCCAACTTGAGTTCTATAACAGATTTTTGTCCATAAATTTGGTGTCAAATGCACTTGCAAAGGTTCTTTATTAGTTTCCAATTACAACTAAATGCGACTTTTTTCTCATCTGCTAAAGACAGCAGCCGTCTTACTTGCTTTGAATTTAATTGCGTGACGAAAGAGTAGTGACATTTGCGAAGAGAAAATCTTTGATATTTTAAATGCATAACCAATTCAAATATCAATAATGGCAATTCAAGCATTCAAATTAAGTGAAAACTCGATCAGACCACGTAAACAATTGTCATATAAAATTTATTAGTGAAAGTGAAAAACATAATTATATATTTGTTTGTGGAGCAATACGTGACATGAGAGAGCGCTGCAACGAGCAAGCGAAGAAGCAAATCAGTGAATGAAATTGAAGAAAATATGTATGAAGATGTTAAAAGCAAAAACCAGAAAATAGGAAGAAAAAATACACAAAAGAAAAACGTTGACAATTTTACGGAAGCCAAAAAAAAGGCAAAAGAGCAATAGTAGCTTGAAAAGAAATTAAATAACTTCAAC
This sequence comes from Urophora cardui, assembly GCA_960531455.1. NCBI lineage: Eukaryota > Metazoa > Arthropoda > Insecta > Diptera > Tephritidae > Urophora > Urophora cardui. The sequence goes on along the minus strand of OY482674.1, from coordinate 115,397,285 downwards.
ACAAATGCAAATCAACTCAAACGCAAATGTCGTTCAATCTGCTGTTAAATTTTTTGCTAGCTTTGTTTTTTATATTTTTCTGCATAGACTGTTTTTTTTTTCAATACAACTATTGTTATTAAATTTTTAATGATATTATTGTAAATACATATATTTTTGTTAGCAAACGATATTGTCATTACAGCGATAACATGAAATGGCTTTGTCACAGACAACTAAAAAGTACAAATGCAAACGAATATCTCTTGTGCTGTCACACAATACGTTACCGATAGAAAAGTGAAAAGCAAAAAGCACAACAGATAATAATATCATAAAATGGCGCTATTATAACTCTGACGAGTTTTATGGCCGAGCTTCTCTCCCAATTCGAGGTGAGCTCCTTTTTTGTTTTTCCTACTAATTAGGTGGACCTACAGTTTTATGCCGGCTCCGAACGGCGAATGCATTTTTTGTGAGAAGCTTTTTCATGGCAGAAATACTCTCGGAGGGTATGCCGCCCACTTCCGAGAGGTGGCCGCTGCTCTTAAAAAACCCAATAATTGGATTTTTACTAATTAGAAAAATTGTTTTGATGTTTTGCTCGGACCGTGGTTTGAACCCGAGACCTCTGGCATAGCAGGCGAGCACTCTACCCACTGCACCACAGCGGCCACATGACACAACAGATCCACAACAGATACAATTTCAAATTATAAAAATTTTGTAACGATTGCCATTTTACGTAAAAGTATTAAATTTTTGCATTTTTTATACCTTTCATGAGAATGAAATGGTATTATAACTTTGTGCCGAAAATAAAATCTTGAAAGTACTAGAAGGAGGCATGACAGACCCATCAATATATATACCGATATAATCAGAATCATGAGCTGAGTCGTTTAAGCCATGTCCGTCTGTCCGTCCGTCCGTCCGTTCGTCCGTCCGTCCGTCCGTCCGTCTGTGTGCACGCAAACTAGTCCCTCAGTTTTTGAGATATTTGATTGAAATTTGGAACACGGGTGACTTTTGGTGCTCAATCGATTATTTGTCGGAATTGGCCGAATCGGACCACTATAGCATATAGCTCCCATACAACCGATTGTTCAGATATACACATTTTGGGGTATAACTTCTCCCTTTTTACAGCTAAGGACACGAAACTTTGGGGTATTTGTACCCATATTGACCCAAACAAGGTTACTGAAAATTGTCAAGATCGGACCACTATAACATATAGCTGCCATACAACCGATTGTTCAGATATAGTACACATTTTGGTGTATAACTTCCCCATTTAAACAGCTAAGGACATGAAATTTTGAAGTATTTGTACACATCTTGGCCTAAACAAGTTTACCGTAAATTGTCAAGATCAGACCACTATAACATATAGCTGCCATACAACCGATTGTTCAGATATACACATTTTGGGGTATAACTTCTCCCTTTTTACAGTTAAGGACACGAAACTTTGGGGTATTTGTACCCATATTGACCCAAAGAAGGTTACCGAAAATTGTCAAGATCAGACCACTATAACATATAGCTCCCATACAACCGATTGTTCAGATATACACATTTTGTCGTATAACTCCTCCATTTAAATAGCCCAGACACCATTTTTTCTAATAAATCGTTCAATAAATAACCTACAAAATTGAAATTATAAATTATACTAAATCAGGCTATGTACAACATACATAGGTAGCTTTTCATTTCCCCACTCATGAAAGGTATGAAGTCTTCGGTACGGCCGAAGACAGCCGCTCTCTTACTTGTTTTTTTTTTTGTAAAATGTTATGTTGGGTGAGTTTTGTATGGCCACTCGCATAGAGGAAGTGTTTTTTGTGATATATGCCAGAGTTACGTAAAGTCGGCTGATGAGGAGAGAAAAACGTGCTTTGATATTTAAAGTAATTCGATAAGAGGAAATTTAATTTCCAAAAAATGGAATGAAAAAAAAAATTGGGGTAAGAAAAAATATATGTTTACGACTGTAGGTATATAGTTAAACTAACTAGGCTTTTATGGCAACTGTTTTTTCAAAGACAACTACCTTTCAAGAGAAAAATTTGTTTTACCTTTATAGTTACCCTTGGAAATACAGTTGCCAGAATAGCCCTATAAAATTCAAAGTACTTACTTCTAAAAAAATTATTCCTGCTTACTATACGCAAACAATCGGAAAGTTAGGTTAGATTAGGTTGAGGTATCTGCCTTCGCAATTCGAGAAAGCAGAGGCACGCTTAGGCCGAATTTGCTCATTGTGATACCATATGGGTAGTTTAAGGATAAATTCCTGGGAAGCTTAAACAGCGCGTTTGTTTAATGAAACGTAGAAAATATACAGTTTGTCAATTAATTCTTTGCAAAATGAAAACAGTTCAGAAATTTGTTTTCATACTGGTATTTCGTCAATTAAGCTTAGCTTTTAATTTTTTTTAAATACTAATATTAAATTTAATATGTTTACAACATTTAGGGCCAAAAAAATCCAAAACTTAAGGCATAGATACAACAGAAAAAACAAAAGTTCAAAAAATTATAAAAAACATTTTGTCAATTAATTCTTTGCAATTTTTTCATATGTGACAGAAATTGAAAAAAAAAAAAAAAAACAGACCTCATCGTTGAAGTTTTGGTATGACGGCCACTAGCCTCAACCACACATTGTAGACGAAGAGTTATGGAATGAATCAGGTCCTTCAGACCATAAATTTCGGGTATTTTATGCCATTCTTCCTGAATGGTATTAATTACAGCCTTTATCGCTAGTAGACCTTCGTTTTCTGTCTTGCTATTTCAAGAAAGGCCAGAAATTTTTGACTGGGTTTAAGCTAGGACTTTGGGCAGATGTATCCATGGCTTTGGTGCAATTATGCAGTACCCAAGTCCTGCACAGCAACGATTTGTTTTTAGGATCGTTGTTCGGGTACAACTTTTACTTGAATTTATTGGCGTTTTTTGGTTAAAAAATGCAAATTTTTATTGCGATTCTCGACTACTCGTGTCAAGCTAAAACTCCTTCGTCATCAGGTCATTAAAGATCCGCAGTCCGCAAACACCCTTTGAGGATACACACCTCCACGTTATTTCAGACAATTTTCGAAACATATGATTTGGTCTAATATTCTTCAGTAGCTCCGCCAGCCACTCGAAGAAATGTCTATGTAAGGAGCGACACCTGACCATCGACAGTGCAGTACAGTTTCATAACTAGTATTCCACACATTCTCTTTCCTCCACGTTTCAGCGGCTGCGACAAAAATTGACATATTTGTCGACGATCAATATATTTTTTTACATCTATAAAATATAAACGATATGATTTAAAATACGCTTTTATTCTAACTAGAAGTACGATTAATTACAACAATAATAATTAGTAGGAAAAACAAAAAGGAGCACACCTCGAATTGGGAGAGAAGGTCGGCCATAAAACTCGTCAGAGTTATAATAGCGCCATTGTATTATTTATTATAGAAGTACGATTAAACATTTTTATATAGAGCTGTATAAATATGACATGCCCATCCAATGGTTATAAAAGATCTGCTTTGGAAATGGTTTGAAGCTCTTTTGAAATATTAAAATTGAAGCTTTCATACAGATAACCTTTCCAAATACAAACTTATGATCTTTAGAGCTACGACAAGTCCTTTGTCAGTGAACTCTATAAGCCACTGATGTACGCTGTATCCAACTAATGTCCAGAGAAAGGACTTGCTACAGTTTCTTAGTTAGTTTTCTAATAAAATCACTTCAGACGCATCGTTTTATATGCCATCGCTTGAATCGCAGGTACAATAGCACAACTTGCAGTGATTGACCTTCTATGCAAGTCTACAAATTAACTACTTAATTTACACATAGGTTAGGTGAGTTTGGAATGGCTGCCATAGTGGCACACTTAGACCAGTTCAGACGCCCATTGTGATACCACAAGAAGAAAATTACACTCAAACATAACTTGTTTTGACCTGATGCTGTCTCAAATATCACTCACACTGGCATTTTTCATAAAAAAGTGATAATTTTAAAGCATTTTTTGTTTTACCAAAATACACTCATAAAACCATTAGCAGTTAAATTAGTGTTAATAGTATCGATTCGCTTCCAAAAATTAATCATCCCAAAAATATCATTATGAATAATTTTAAGTGCAAAAATTGAGGCTGTGACATCACACAAAAAGTAAAAAACTAAGATAATAATAAAAAACACACACACGCTTTAATCTATTCTACATAAATCAAAATTATGTCTAATTTAACCAGGTCAAGGTAGCGTATCCAAAATTTTGGTTAATCATTAATTGTAGCATTTATATATAAACATACGTGTGTATATATCGCACATTTGTTTACTGTAGGAAGTGCCATTCATAAATCAATTTAAGAGCATTTCCTAATCATTTGTCAATTTTAGCGGTGTAAATTAATTTTAATTTAACTCTCAGTCTCAGCTGTTGTGATATGCCCTTAAGTTTGTTTGTTTGATTTGTACAAAATTTCTAGGTCATAAATTGGTATATACGAAGAAATAGTAGCTACTTAATGTGGCAAGGCAAGCTCATGCTTCAAATTAATAGTTTTATGGGTAGGTTTTATTAATTACTAGAGAAGGTACAAATGACAACTTGCTAATGATTTTATGTGATTGGATATGAATAGAGTAAAGGATTAGCAAAGTAATCAGCAAGAGGCGATGAGGCATTTCTTTGCCATTAAACCAATGTTTATTTATTTATTTATTCAGTGGTGTTATATCTAAATCATAAGACTTATTTTTAGATTTAAGTAAAGAGAAATTTGTATCTAAAATATTTGAGATAAAAATGAAATATTTTAGAGCCCAAAATAGAGAGTCCGAATACATCTAGTTTTAAAAATATTAGTACGGAGGGATCTGTATGGGATATGGAAGCAAATGCGCTTGACAAGTTAGATAAAGTGAAACAATCGAACCTCAAAATACGTATCAGACAAAGGCAATGAAATAATGTTTCTGCTAATTTGAAGGGATTTCAGGTTAACGTAATGCCACATGTTAGGCCCAAGAATTTAACAAATCTTGTACCAATTATTACAGCTCTGCAGTTCTACACGATTACATCAAAACTTGTAGACGAATGTCTGACAGTGCTAAACATCCTACATGGTTTCTAAAAACAGGATGTTACTGGGATGGATCCCTTGATATGAAGGCTTGCAAAGCAGGGTGCATCTTCATAATTCTATGGTCCAGAACACTTTTGTAAGCCAACAAACGTATATATCAGGAAGATCATAAAGGAATGGAAAAATAAACAATTCAGGCAGCATTAGGGGAACTGTTACGGACAAAGGCAGGCCAAATGGTTTATTATTCCATCACAACGAACGTATCCTCACTCGATACTATACGGAACACTGCTTTCTTACTAGGCCCTTCCCTTACGATTTCATGTACTGGTTTAGTCTTCAAATTTTTTTGACTAATATACAAGTAAATTCATTAAGAATTCAACAGCGATACCACCAATTGAACTATAATGAAATTAAAGGGTATTTGCCATGATCCTAAAGTATAGAAATGTGAGTACTTTAGTGCCATGAAGTACTTCATAAGAAGAGGTCTTTGTGTTGTAAAAACTCTGAATAGGTTACCTGCATTGAATGAAAATTTGCTATGATAACGATTTTTAAAGCTAAGTCGATTAGAGCGTCCTCTGTGTATAGCTCGGCAATTGCAAAATAAATTAAGCAAAACTCTGTAACGTCCTTTTATGGAGATATCGGTTCGTTTTGCGTGACGACTTTCGAAGCTTACAAACATCCTATGATCTTAAAGGCCACATAATTGTCAGTTTTCTGGCTGTAAGTAACCTCCAAAAATATATCAATCACTTAAATAGATTAATCTATTTTGCTCACACTAAACAAATTACTGCTTACGGCTAAAAACCTAAAAACTATAACTATAACTATAGCAAAGGCAATAACAAACGCGTAACCTACAATTTTCTAATTTTGAAAAATTACGCAATTCATTCACTTCAACGCCCAAATTTTAATATTTTTCAAATTTACTTTTATTTAGTGTTAATACAAGTTGCACTTCATTGCTGCAACGCTTACGCCATACTTATCTAAACAGCGACAGCACGGTGAGCAGTGAACTAGTTATTTGTGCAATTAAATTTAAACTTGAACTTTGAAAAAAAAAACAGAAAAAATTAGAAAAAATTACAAAAAAATTTAAAAAAAAAATGAGAAAAAAGTTAAAAAATGCGACAGAAAACTAGACTGCGTGGAATTTTTGAAAATCAGTAATAGTTGCCCGCGAGTTTGAAAAATTATGAATTTACATGTTGAGTAAAAGGCAGAGAGTAGGTGTAGAAGTGCCAGCAGAAGTGAGTGGTGAAGCTAGTGCAAGAGTGTTTATATGAAAGCTAAGTGCTAAGCGGGTAAATGAGGTTTATATGCATTGAAAATTATTCTTTATACTTTGGCGGTGTTTGACTTAAAAACATGTGTTAATTTCATGCTTCAGTAAATTCGAAAACTTAATGAAATTTAACAAAAAGAAGAGAACAATTAAAAAATGAAATCTCATAGCAAAAACTACTTTGCTTAGCACATAGACAAATCAGGCAACAAAAACAACAGCAGTAACAGCTTAAACCAAAAACATGCTTTTTATAATGTGAATACAAGCGTTCAATATGTAAGCAAAGCAAACACAAACAAACCGCAGCAAGCAACAACAAGCGAAGCGTGTAGGCAAGTGCCATTGCCAACACTTATCGACAACCAAATCGACGCGTTGCGGCAACGAAATCAACGCCACCGTAAGCCTCACGCACTGTCGCGGCGAAGGAAATATTTGATTGTTTTCGTTTTTTTTTTTATTCTTTGTTGATTTAATTCAAAAGCTTAGTTTGTTTATAGTAGTAGAGGTTTATGAAAGCACTGAACGCATTTTTTGAAATTACTGTTTATACTACTCCTCATTGGAACTAATACTACTGCATAACTGCGCATGAACTGATATAGAGACAAAACTCTGGACTTTTTTCGGTAAAATTTGTGTTGTTGTTTTTTACTAAATTTATTTCATTGCTCCAATTACATTTACATTAATAGATACTAGTATCGCCGGTGGTCGAAATTCGACCATGCAATTTATTTTTTCAACTTTGTATTGGTACAAAAATTATTCCTTTTCGCGGAGATAAGCAACACTTTCCAAATTCCAGTTGTACCGCAACACTGATTTGCCCTTTTGATCACGGTCCGACGCGAAATGATGGTCAAAATCAAGGCAGATCTAGGAAGGTAGGCCCGGTGAGCGCTTTTAAATTAAAGCGACTCTTCAACTGTGTTTACGATATTTGTAAACACGTTTACGATATCTATTTATCTTAACCAAAAATTTTATTTATTAATTATAAAGAAATTAAATAATTTATAGAAAAAATTATATGCCTATGCACTGCTCCTGACTCATACGAACACATCCATATCAATTTTATGTGGATATGAGTATGTTAAATGTGCTAAACAGCCTGGCAATTGTTTGTATGGGAAAAATGTTAGCCTATTAATATATAGATAGTGGGCACATTTGCCAACGAAGCAAAAACGAAGTAAATCAAAAATGGTACAAAACTAAAAACTTTATTTATTAATTATAAAGAAATTAAATAATTTATAGAAAAAATTATATGCCTATGCACTGCTCCTGACTCATACGAACACATCCATATCAATTTTATGTGGATATGAGTATGTTAAATGTGCTAAACAGCCTGGCAATTGTTTGTATGGGAAAAATGTTAGCCTATTAATATATAGATAGTGGGCACATTGCCAACGAAGCAAAAACGAAGTAAATCAAAAATGGTACAAAACTAAAAACTTTATTTATTAATTATAAAGAAATTAAATAATTTATAGAAAAAATTATATGCCTATGCACTGCTCCTGACTCATACGAACACATCCATATCAATTTTATGTGGATATGAGTATGTTAAATGTGCTAAACAGCCTGGCAATTGTTTGTATGGGAAAAATGTTAGCCTATTAATATATAGATTTATGAAAAGACTAGTCGCGACTACACCATTTTGGATGAGTTCTAAAAAATTCTATATTTAGTTCATTTGCGTTTATATAATCTGTTTTTGGAAGGACTAGTTTGAAACTACTTCCCGTGAATTCTGTGAAATCACCGGTTTTATACCACTCCTCATTGGAATTAGTATTACTGCGCATGAGTTGACAAAACTGGAGATCTTTCGGTAAAATTTTTGTTGTTTTTAGTAAATTTATTAGCTTTCTCCACTTACATTTACATTAATAGTTGTTTATAAAACGCCTAGTCGCAGTCTAGTCCATTTGGAATGAGTTCTTGAAAACTGTGTTTAGTTAATTTACGTTTATAAAATGTGTTTCTGAAAAGACTAGTTTCATACTACTTCTGATAAATTTTTTGAAATTACTAGCTCTCTACTGCTCCTCACTGAAACCATTGTAGAACTACTACGAATTAACTGACATGCAGACAAAAATCCGGGTTACTAGTAAAATTTAAGTTGTTGTTTTTACTAAATGTAGTAGATGTTTATGAAACGACTGATCGCAAACTACTCGGCTTAGGTTGAGTGCTAAAAAATGCTGTATTAAATTTATAAAATAATTTTTTGAAAGGAGTAGTTTCATGCTACTCAAAATACGACTAGTGCTAGAAAGCTATTTGCCATTACATGAAGAGTTCTCCACAAACGCATGGAAAGTGATCGAAATAAATTAATAAAAGTAGTTATTGAAGAGACTAGATTCATACTACTTCCCATGACACCAGTGTTAGAAGATCGCAATAAATGCTCTTAAAGAAATAAATGCACTTAACAGCTTAATAAACTTACACTAGATACTAGAGTTTTATAAAAGGACTAAACTCTGGACTTTTTTCGGTAAAAATTTTGTTGTTGTTTTTTACTAAATTTATTAGCTTGCTCCAATTACATTTACATTAATAGATATTTATGAGAAGACTAGTCGCGACTACCCCATTTTGGATGCGTTCTAAAAATTCTATATTTAGTTCATTTACGTTAATATAATCAGTTTTTGGAAGGACTAGTTTCAAACTTCTTCTCATGAATTATGTGAAATCACTGGTTTTATACTACTCCTCATTGGAATTAGTATTACTGCGCATGAATTGACAAAACTGGAGATTTTTCGGTAAATTTTTTGTGGTTTTTACTAAATTTATTAGCTTTCTCCACTTACATTTACATTAACAGTTGTTTATTAAACGCCTAGTCGCAGTCTAGTCCATTTGTATTAAATTTATAAAATAATTTTTTGAAAGGCGTATTTTCATGCTATTCCAAATACGAATAGTGCTAGAAAGCTATAAGCCATTACATGAAGAGTTCTCCATAAACTCATGGAAAGTGATCGAAATAAATTAATAAAAGTAGTTATTGAAGGGACTAGATTCATACTACTTCCCATGACACCAGTGTTAGAAGATCGCAATAAATGCTCTTAAAGAAATAAATGCACTTAAAAGCTTAATCAACTTACACTAGATACTAGAGTTTTATAAAAGGACTGCTTACAGATTACTCCATTTGGAGTTAGTTATCAAAAACACAATTTTAACTGCCTTACAACTCTCTATAGGACGTTTAATGGAAAATGATTGTCCTCTGAACTAATAATCATCTCTTATGCAAAAATATCCACTTCACCACTGGGTTCTTCACCCTCGCTCGGTGTGTCTCTGCCCTGCGCGCTCATAAATAGTATTGACTTTTGCTACTTGTCTTGCTGCATCACTGCGCTCTTGATTGTTATTATTATTTTCGTTTTTTTTTTGTGCAATTCGCAATGAAATTAAATTTAATATTTTCAATTATTTTTAAGGTCAAGACCAGTAGCAGATAGGCACAAACACAGACACAACGAAGTTGAGTTTAGGTGGGTGCCACGCACGTACGTATGTACGTACGTAGAGCTGTGAATATTTATTATGTGTGATTTGCACAATAACTTCATTATTTTTTCAATTTCATCAATTTCGCACAAACTCACACACATACATGCATATGTATATATGTATGTATGTATGTAAATTATAGCAAAGTTAATATTTCATGCATGCATATGCATTTTGTAAGATGTAATTACATACGCACAACCAATGTAGCATAACGGCGAACGTGCGTGGGGCCGGCAATAACAAATTATGTTTTTTTTTTGTCTCGCTCTCATCCGTTTCGCTTGGTCAACTAAATTTAATATATTTATTGATAATCGAAGGTTAAGGTAAATTTTATAAGGGATTTAGTCAAGGTTTGATGATGGATTTTTTGTTTATTCAGTTTTCTAAATCGCTGAGTGAGAAACGTGCGAAAATTATTAAAAATTAATGATTGTAAAAGTAATTCGGTAGATGTTCCTTAAGCACCTGACTGGCTAGCGACATTTGAGTATAGAGTTTATATCTAAATTACTTTTTGGTGTAGGCATGCCTATTATAATTTCACTTTGAAATATACAACATGACCCAACGATAGTGTTTGAAAGAACTTCACGCTTTCTAAAAAAATATTTCTACCATTCCTTCCAAATTTAGTAGTTGAAAATTAAAACGCGAAAAAACTTTATTCGCAGAATTAAAACTTTAAATTAACTAATATTTCATCATCAGCAAGAATTTGCTAACCAGTAACTAGTTATTGCCCTTTTTTGCGTTCAGAAAAAAATGCCCTTCATTATTATTAAACAACATTCACCTCAAACAGAAAAGTCAATTAAAGGCCGTTCATATTTAGTTAGCATAACGACTTTGCCATTTTTTGTTGTTTTTTAATTTCATGCTGTATTAGTTAACAACTTTGACTTAGAGTTTTTGAACTTTAAATTTATTCATGTTTTCGGTCCTGCTGTTGGTCAAATATTAGATAAACTAAAATGTTTCGGTATATTTATTGTTTTTTTAGCTTATTTGCTCCTTTTTGGTTTAAAGTAATCTTGTTTATATTTGCTATTATTGTTGTTCTTTTTATTTATTTTGTTGGTGTTGGTGTTGTTTTTCTTTTGTTTTTTTTTTTATTTTTTTCATCAGTTTAGTTTTTCTTTTCTATTCGTTAATTTCTTGTCAAAAAACGCAATAAACCTAAGCCATAATCCGCCATAACACAGAACCAACAAAAGACTTAAGCAACGAACTTGAACATTGTCTGCTGCTGTGCTACGCTGGGCATTTTGCAATGATTCATTTTTTCTATTTATTTGTTGAAAGAAAATCAAGTGTGACAATGTGAACAAAATAAATTTTGCAATTTGTGCGAGCTAAGCGCGCTTAATGAAGTGGAATAAATTGCATTGATTTTAGTTTTTTTACTTAAGTTGGGTGTGAAAATATGCTAAATTAGATGACTTTTGCAATGATGGACTATGTGTAAATGAGGTTATTGTTGTGTTGTAATGATGAAATATTAAAAACGTATAATAAAATACACAAAGTAAACCAAAAATTAAAAATAAAATAAAACCAAAAATAAAATAAAATAAAATAAAATAAAATAAAATAAAATAAAATAAAATAAAATAAAATAAGATAAAATAAAATAAAGTAAATGAAATAAAAATGAAATAAAAATAAAATAAAAAAAATAAAATAAAATAAAATAAAATAAAATAAAATAAAATAAAATAAAAAATAAAATGGAAATAAAATAAACTAAAATGAAATAAAATAAAATAAAATAAAATAAAATAAAATAAAAAAAAAATAAAATAAATTAAAATAAAATAAAATGAAATAAAATAAAATAAAAAAAATAAAATAAATTATTTTTAATTATTTTAACGTTTTCTTAACTTTATAAAAATATTTACAATGGTAGTTAAAGACTCGATTGTTTCTTATTATTACACATTTCTACTCACAGAACAATGCAAATGTCTCTACATAGTAAATTCCATAGAATTTCTGTAAATCTTTATACATTCAGTTATAATAAGAAAAAAATTGTCTTCCAACACAATAGATCTTTCTTGCCTTTACACTAGACAAAAAACACGCAAATGCAAAACAGTAGCAGAATTGCAGATAATAAAATAAATGAAAAAAAATATTGCAAACAAAGAACGCAAACACGCTTAATTAAGACAAATGAATATAAAGAAAAACACGCAAGCGCAACAAGCCTATAACTTGAACGAAGGCAAACTGGCTGACTGTGCAGTTAAATGGATAAAAATATCTGTCTAAAGGCACGGTAGGAAAAATGCACAAAACGTTTAAATTTGAGATATAGGAGAGGCTTGTATTACTGTACTGACGTCCGTAAATTTTGTGGCACATGCACCCTCAACGGTTCTACAGTCGATTCTAATCGAATCTGTATAGGACATGATTCATTAGCTAAACTTCGGCTACAATATTTAAGTGAAACCTGCAAGATCTGCATGCCCTACTGGGTGCTATAATTTCATTTATTAAGTTAAAAAGAAAATATGTATGTATGTACCTGCCAGACAAGAAACAATTGCTCTACAACTAGAGGCACACAACCGGAGGTGATTGGCACTTCTGTATAAAATATTTGCACAAAACGTTAATTGGCAGCTAAAGCAAAATAGATAAAAATAAAAACATAAAAATACTTAAAAATAAAAGAGGAAAAAAAAAACCAAAGAAGAAACAAAGCAAAGAAAGAAAAAACAATAAAGAAAAAAAGTATTATTCAACAGTAAAATAATTATAGCAAAAGCATATTGTGCATGCATTTTTATGTGTGCGTGTCGCTTTCTGCAAAATGTTGGGCTTGGCTAACTGTCACAAAATCCTGCTTGAGTGTCGGGTGTCAAGCGGCAATTAGATAAAAAAAAACATGCTGGCATGCTGGTTCTATATAAAGTTATAACAACACTTACCTACATAGCTATGGACTACACATGCATAAGCACATTCCCTACAAAATTGCGGCAAAACACTCATTAGCTTAAAATTACTTGAATTATTTTTCTATTTACATAAAAAATTTTTAATGCTGCGCCCTAAGCTGCTTTTATTTGAGCACGCGCCACTGACTGACTGACTGGCTGGCTGCGTTTTTTTTTTGCGCTCACTTAACATTTCCGAGTAAGGTAAGGTGACCGACCAATTGGCATGGCACACTAATAAGTTTTTAGTAACTTAATCAACGCATATGGCGAAGGCGTTAGGTAGCTAAATAACATTGAAGGCTAGTGAAGCCTGTGTAATTATGGAAATATTAAAGAGAAATATTTCAAGCAATTGACATATTTTTAAGATTTGTGCAGAAAAATAATGTCACTTTTTAATGCGGATTTGAGCAACTTTTTGTAGGAATTTCATAATTTATTGAGTTCAGAAGCATGGCTTATTTTAGTCAATAAAAATGCTGTCCGAAAAAATATTTTAAGCCTATATGTTGGCAAAACACTCCTTTAAAGGAAGTTTCTAGTAAAATTATAATGCAAAAAGCTATTTTTTTGTGTATTAATGCTAATGCAAGAAAATAAAAAGGAATACCAGTATTCGCTTTGCGCTAAGTTCTTTGAAAAAAATGTAAGTCTTATGAGACTAAGTCCAAGCAGTCGTTGAAGTTATGCTAAAAGTGTCAGAGTATTTATTGATTTTTGGATAAAAAATTTGATCTTATTAAGTTAAGCTAATTTTATACTGATTTCACACAGGCGGTTAATGGAGTAATTATGCACATTTTCTTCATTAAGTCAATAATGAAGCTCGATTTTCCATACAGAAGTTCAATTCTTAATGGATCCATTACCAATTAATTGAATTTTTAATCGAATAAAAATCCAATACAACTCTGGGAGGTAAGTTCTTTTTTTTTAATTTTGAAATTTTCAGTGTCAACCGTCAATTAGTTTTGGCATGAATTTATTATCCCAGCAAACATTCTCAGAGCACTCATAATTTGGAGTCGGATATGAATCACAAACATGTGTGAAATATGTGTGAGTTTAAGCTTTAAACAGAACCGATCTCCGGACGTTTTCGCGTGGTGCGGCGATGACATTTGTTTCCGAATATCACCCAGTAAAATAGAATCAATGCCAAATTGCCATATGCATAATAATAATAATATAATACAATGGCGCTATTATAACTCTGGCGAGTTTTATGGCCGAGCTTCTCTCCCAATTCGAGGTGTGCTCCTTTTTGTTTTTCCTACTAATTGGGCGGACCTACAATTTTATGCCGGCTCCGAACGGCGAATGCATTTTTTGTGAGAAGCTTTTTCATGGCAGAAATACTCTCGGAGGGTATGCCACCCACTGCCGAGAGGTGACCGCTGCTCTTAAAAAACCCAATAATTGGATTTTTACTAATTAGAAAAATTGTTTTGGTATTTTGCTCGGACCGTGGTTTGAACCCGCCACCTCTGGCATAGCAGGCGAGCACTCTACCCACTGCACCACAGCGGCCATATGCATATTTTTATAATTACGATGTTTCCCTACTTCTTCAATTGACTCTTCGCTTCTGTATACATTTTCAATTTTTTCCACATCAAAAAACATATATTTTTGTTTTATTACATGTTTTTATCAAGTTCCAAATAATTTACATTTTCAATTTTTTCCACATCAAAAAACATATATTTTTGTTTTATTACATGTTTTTATCAAGTTCCAAATAATTTATTTGACAGGCGATAGCCGAAAATTCGTCCGACGCTGATTCTGTTTAAGCTATAAGGAAACATTTTTATAATTTTTTTTCTTGTTTTTTTAAATGATAATTGTAATTCGAAAAATGGGAAGTAGGTATAAAAGTATCACTAAAGTTCAATATAATGTTGAATGTTCCACTATATTATGGCGTTGTATTGAATTTCAGGTTCGAATCCGGAGGAAAATACAAATGGACAACACTATAAAGCAAGCAATGAAGGTTCCACAATGGTTGCGTTCAGAATCCCAACGGTTGCGCAACAGTTGTGGTTTTATCTTCTGAACGCAAAGTTGAGTATTTCTGATCAACTAAACATGATGTGAGTTTGGACACTTTTTTCCATCATAAATTGTTTATGCTCACTTCGGACAACATGTTGTGCTTATGATTTTGACATATGTACAAAAATTTAAATACCTACATATATTTATGAATTTTTGAATGTAATAAAAATGTTTCAAAGCAGCGAAGCTATTGCCGACTATGTTGGGGATAGGTAATTATAATAATAATTTGTTTTTTGTCGGTATCAGCTCGTTCAGAAGGCGCAAATTATATCACTTTCCGCTCGGTGTTTTGCTCAACAGTTGCGACTTCTGAACGCAACCAATGAGAGAAGAAGAAAATAATCTGTGATGAAGGGAGAGAGAGGATGAAGAGAATTGGGTCAGAGGAAGGAAAATACAAAAACAAAATAATTTTTTTTGGTTTTACCACATATTCAGGCTCATAAAATTTATGAAATTAGGCTCATATCAGGGGACCACCTTAAGAACAGAAATACATACATTTCGGACTCCAAAATGAGCTCATATTGAGTGTGAATGCTCCAGTTTGGGATTCCTTTCGGACTCTTTTATGACCCGAATGTTTACTGGGATTATTTATTCAAAAATTGTTGTCAATAGCAACAAATTATTTTATGAAAATTGACATCTCCTTGTTAATTGAGTGTATGTGAAACACAAAAATTTATTGTTAAATTATAAATGTAATGTACTACATTAATTTTCTGTCTGAAATCAGTATAAGATAATAACTTATGAAATGCCAGAAAAAGTAAATTACTATATTCTTCAGTTCTCTTGTAAAAATTGAATTTTAAGTAAAGAATTTAATTACTTAAAATAACATAAAAACTTTTATAAGCCTTCTCTTAAATCTGTAACTTTTATTTATTGACTTTCATGAAAGCTTCGCATGCCGTAACATTTTCAGTACTCAACCATATTTGGGCGCGTGCCATAAAAGATAAGCAAATCAATGGCTTTATAGCAAACATTATTTGTACAGCGGCGCGTACTTGATATTTATTACGCTGCAAATAAGGATTATATGCTCATTGCCTATACATATGTACTCGTATATGTATGTAGGTACATATGTATCTGAATATATCTATATATACTCATATATGTAAAAATATATTCAATATCTCGCCGAATTTTTTACCTTTTTATATTTACGCAAAAAGTGCCAACAACGTCGTTGAGCAGTAATAAATTTCGTGTAGATTTGGCAATGAAATGTAATTAAAAATTTGTCTGTATGCATGAATAAAAATGTTAAATCAATATTGAAAAAAAAAATAAATAAATAAAAATTAAAAGAAAATTAAAATTAAAATTAAAAAAACAAACAAAAATAAGAAACAAAATATTACAAAAAGTAATAGAGCACGTCGAACGTATTTTCTTATACCCTTCATGCACATAGTACTATTTATTGCAGTAAACTGGATATAAGCATTTGTGTCAGCTTGCTGTATCACTGTATTATATTTCATGCAGAAGTAACAGCTGTAAAAAGAGCAGCAGAGTTGCTAGATTGTAATTCCTCACAAAGAGGACTTATTAATTTTTACATACTTAGATAGTCAGGCGGCTATAAAGTCGACACTGTCGCATGGCACCTCATCCAAGTGTATGGTGGAGTGCAAGGAAGCCTTAAGTACATTACGCAGAACTAGTACTGTTCATCTGTACTGCATACCAGATTACAAGAGAACATACGGGAATGAGAAAGCTGATCAGCTGGTGAAGAATAAGGGTGCAGGTCTCGGAGTAGAACACTACATGGACGTGTCGATTCCACTCAAGGAAATTAAGCATAGTTACTATATATGTATATAGATATATATGACAAACCATGCGGATAAAGCGTGAAAGCAAGCGCAGAGCTGCCAGGTGTCAAAAATTGTGTGTAAATCGTACGATTCGAAGTTTGCTAATGGTTGTTAATGTAGGCGTATAACACTGTAGGTAAATTTTTAACTTTTGAAATATCACAGAGAAACGCCGAAACACGTCAACTTAATTTTTGGCTGTAGAATACGATGGCACTTACAGAAAGTCAAAGTTAGCTCTTGTTTTCGAGATATTTAGGAAAGAAGTTTCAGAGCTCTGAAGGTAAATTTTTTTTCTGTCTATAAACTTTACTCAGGCTTGGAACCCTTTACTCGCATAAAAATTTTGACAGTTGCTCTTACTTAATTGGGACATTCTAAATTCAATGCCGCCTTTAGTTTTCCCAAATTGGTTCCGGTTTTCGAGATAACGGTGTTTAAAAATTACCATCAATTTGGACCTTTTTGTTAATAACTCAGTCAGTTTATGAGATAGTTTGCCAAAACTTTGCACGTGACAATATTTTAGTATTACCTTAACTATTTCTGCAAATAATTGAAATCGGATCACTATAACATATAGCTGCCATACAACCGATTTTTCAGATATGGAAATTTTTGGGTATAACTTCGCTATTTAAACAGCTAAGGACATGGAACTTTGGAGAATTTGTACTCGTATTAGCCTTAATCTATTCCCTGAAAATCGTCGAGATCGGTTCACTATAACATATAGCTGCCATACAGCTGATTGTTCAGATATATGGTTTTGCACTTTTATTTTTCTATAACTCCGAAAATAGTCATTCTGCGTGAAAAAGCAACATAAACACTTTCATTCAAAATTAATAGGTGAAAAATTTTCTCATATACGATTTCCACGTATCTGCATCAGTTATTGCAGTTTTGTGCAACCAAGGTTAAAATCTCACCATAGGCATTTTTTTCAAGCCCAATAACACATATCGTCGCTCCCAACGAAGACTAGCACGGTTCGTTGTTCGCATGGAAGACTAACACACTTCGTTGTTCGCGTGGAAGACTAGCATGCTTCAGTTCTCTGCGTGGAAAGCTAGCATACTTCGTTGTTCGCGTGGAAGACTAGCATGCTTCAGTTCTCTGCGTGGAAGACTAGCATGCTTCAGTTCTCTGCGTGGAAGACTAGCATACTTCGTTGTTCGCGTGGAAGACTAGCATGCTTCACTTCTCTGCGTGGAAGACTAACATGCTTCACTTGTTTGGGTGGAAACTAACATACATATTCTGATGAGGGGATGTGGTGGTCTCCGAAATGGATCCATAACTTCTACCAAAAATTTTTTTTCAATTTTTCTTCATTAAAAAAATGGCCAATAGCTCATTTAAATTCACATAAAATAATTATTAGAATTAAAACGGCCATATAAATACAAATATAAATATGTATATCGGAGAGCCTGCCGAAAAACAAAAGTCTGAAAACAATAACAAGCATTGCCTGTACAAAAGCTTTGCTTGTTAATAGCTTTAGAACTTTGTACAAACCAAACACATAATCGCACCAACATACTAGGTAGCAAAGGCAGAGTGTCATTAAGCTACTGTTGTTGGTATGTGGATTGTAATGGAAGGAAAATTGAAATTTAAGCGAAACAAAGCTGACGGCGGTGGTAGCTCAATGGTATAGACAATGGACTATCAATCGAACGACTTAAGTTCGATTCTCGGTTGAGGCCGCTTGAAGAAGTCTGATGAGGGGATGTGGTGGTCTCCGAAATGGATCCATAACTTCTACCAAAAAGATTTTTTCAATTTTTCTTCATTAAAAAAATGGCCAATAGCTCATTTAAATTCACATAAAAAAAACATACTTTTGTTTGTTAGAAATAAGCTTAGGGGTTAAAAACCGGAGGAGGATGGTCCGAGGAGTGAAAGATATTTGATAAGTAAGTGCAAGAACAATAATTCATACTGCAATAAAACTTTAAACAGGAAGCTTCAGCCAAACTATATGAAAAGTATATGAGTATCAAATATTCCTAGACTTGTACTAGGCCTACTTTTAAGTATATGCATAGGTTGTGCAAATAAAAAAAATTCCGAGTTAGTTGTTACTCGAACTCTATATTTATATATCGTCGCTCCCAGCGATGACTATCACGGTTCTATTTTTTTTAAATCATTTTAGAAATACAAAGATACACACTGTGCACACTTTTTGTGTAGTACATCAGCACTAGTCATATCTACATATACATATATAAATATAGAGTTCCGAGTAATAACTAACTCGGTGTTTTATTTGATGCAAAAGCCAGGTTTTATTTGCACAACCTATGCACATACTTAAAAGTAGGCCTAGTACAAGTCTAGGAATATTTGAAACTCATATACTTTTCATATAGTTTGGCTGAAGGTTCCTGTTTAAAGTTTTATTGCAGTATGAATTATTGTTCTTGCACTTACTTATCAAATATCTTTCACTCCTCGGACCATCCTCCTCCGGTTTTTAACCCCTAAGCTTATTTCTAACAAACAGAAGTATGTTAGTTTCCACCCAAACAAGTGAAGCATGTTAGTCTTCCACGCAGAGAACTGAAGCATGCTAGTCTTCCACGCGAACAACGAAGTATGCTAGTCTTCCACGCGAACAACGAAGTGTGCTAGTCTTCCACGCGAACAACGAACCGTGCTAGTCTTCCACGCTAACTGAACCGTGCTAGTCTTCGTTGGGAGCGACGATATATCGTATTAAATTAATTGGATGATCTTTATATCGTCTTACAGAGAATTAAAAGACCTATTACGCAGTTTTTAAATGAAGAAAATATATGCATGTTTGAGGATTTTACACGCATTTGAATAACTTTTTTGTTAATTTTTCATACAATTTTTCCCCAAATAATGCCTAAAAGTATGCTTCAATAGTTTTCAAACAATAGTTTTGTAGGAATATTTTACTACAAATGCATATAAAATCCTTAAACCTGCATATATTTTCTTCATTTAAAAACTGCGTAATAGGTCTTTTAATTCTCTGTAAGACGATATAAAGTTCATTTAATTTATTTAATACGATATATGTGTTATCGGGCTTGAAATAAATGCCTATGGTGAAATTTCAAACTTGGTTGCACAAAACTGCAATAACTGATGCAGATACGTAGAAATCGTATATGAGAAAATTGTTCACCTATTCATTTTGAATTAAAGTGTTTATGTTGCTTTTTCACGCAGAATGACTATTTTCGCAGTTATAAAAAAATAAAAGTGCAAAACCATATATCTGAACAATCAGCTGTATGGCAGCTATATGTTATAGTGACCCGATCTCGACGATTTTCAGGGAATAGATTAAGGCCAATACGAGTACAAATTCTCCAAAGTTGCATGTCCTTAGCTGTTTAAATAGCGAAGTTATACCCAAAAATTTCCATATCTGAAAAATCGGTTGTATGGCAGCTATATGTTATAGTGATCCGATTTCAATTATTTGCAGAAATAGTTAAGGTAATACTAAATATTGTCATGTGCAAAGTTTTGGCAATCTATATCATAAACTGACTGAGTTATTAACAAAAAAGCCCAAATTGATGGTAATTTTTAAATACCGTTATCTTGAAAACCGGAGCCAATTTGGGAAAACTAAAGGCGGCATTGAATTTAGAATGCCCCAATTAAGTAAGGACAACTGTCAAAATTTGTATGCGAGTAAAGGGTTCCAAGCCTGAGTAAAGTTTATAGACGGAAAAAAAATTACCTTCAGAACTCTGAAACTTCTTTCCTAAATATCTCGAAAACAAGAGCTAACTTTGACTTTCTGTAAATGCCATCGTATTCTACAGCCAAAAATTTAGTTGGGGTGTCTCGGCGTTTCGCTGTGATATTTTGACCTCCCTACAGTGTAATCGCTATTCTTACAGGGCACTCCTCGACTGTGCTTGAGTGCGTTAATAGACTAAACGAACTGGCAACTCGGAACTCTATCCTACTGGCATGGGCTCGAGGTCATATATTAATAGAAGGCAATCAGCAGGCGGACAGCCTGGCCAGGCAAGCGGCGGCTGCCAACCAATAAGAGCTGAGCAAATTCATAGCAATATGCCCACATACTATCAAGAATGAGCTCAGAAACGAGGAAAGAAAGTTAAGAGAAGAGCACTGGCGCCAAACCGTTGGAATGCAGTAAACAAAAGCACTAATGTGAGTGTATAACATAAGTCGATTCAAAGGGCTTCGGAAGAATAAACTGAGAATGTTGACAGGAATTCTCACAGGACATTGCAGGCTTAGGAAGCATATGCATAGACCAGGTATCCTGTTAAGCAGTCTATGTCGCTTCTGTGACAGAGAAGATGAGTCAACAGAGCATATATTTGTCGAGTACGATGCCGTTGCAAGGAAACGTGAACGATTCCTGGGCACGCCTTGGCCAGGTCAGGGGCACATCCAGTATCTAAAGGTTAGCGATATCATTCGATTTCTGGAGGAGCTCGTGTTAGATGAGATAATGTCATCGAGGAGAGGGTGCAATAGACGTAGTGGTCGCAGTTAAATCCTCAACGAAATCTATCTACCTAACCTCATGACCACGAAATAGTCTATTTGAACGCAAACTGGTCATGAACATGCAATGGCCTCTTATAACGCCAACTAGTTCCTTAGGTTTCTGAGATGTATAATTGAAAGTATGTACTATATGGGTTTACTCTTATGTGCAATTGATTATTTGATGGAGCCGCTGAAATCGAACCACTATAAAACATAACTGCCATACAATCGACTTTCCAGATTTGGATATTGTAGGGAATAACATATGCTGAATTAGTCTTCATATATGTATAACCTAAAGAATGATGGTAATTCCTTCGACAATACATTATAAGCCACATAATTAGCAGTAAATAGATTATGAAAAATCAGACTATTGAATATTAAATTTTCCCTATTCATGAAAGGTATCAAGTCTTCAATAAGGCCGAAAACAGTTGCGGTCTTACTTTTTTTTTGTTACATTACATTTGTAACTTTGTTTTGGCCACACACGCCAGCACGCAACGACCAAAAGCAAATTTATCGTCACATTTCTGTGCACAGAACGCACATAAATTTTGACTTCAACAGAAGCATGTTGTCATAGGTTGTAAAGGTAGTTTTGCTACAAAATTTAAGTAGTGTATGAAATTAATAAATAGACGTGTCAACACTATAGACACCATAGCAGTGGGTAAAGAAATGACTAAATTACTAAAACGATGAGTGCACAAGCAATGCGGAAAACAAGCGATTCGTAAGCAAAATGCTAATCTGACTGGTTACTACGTGCGCGGTCTGATTAAATGTATTTCATTAGTGATTTGACAATATGCAGCGAAGATTGCTTAGAAATTGATGACAAACCAATGGGCCTTTACATTGCAGGCAACTCATTTGCGTTTCATTGTAAAAAAATTAACGTTTAGTAGATAAAGCATTAGTCTTTAAGCACCGGTTCGTTATACAAAATTAACCAAAAAAAAAAACAAAACCAAATCTAAAACACTTAATCTCCACTAAGAGAGCGCATTTAACTACCGCAAAAACTACCGTTAACACAATTATCATAGCCTAAAAGGATTTGTCAAGTTCTTTTGTCGGTCTGAACGCTATTCCTTTTTATTGCTGTTTTTTTCACAAAACGTAAACATTTATTTACCCTGTTTGCGTGTGTCTGCACTGCACAGATTGCGCATTTTTTAAGCCACTCACTTATTTAAATGCTTGTGCAATTAGTATGTAATTGAAACTTACAGTTAAGTCAACCACTTTAAAACGTACGACAGACATTGTATGGCTAACGGTCAAATTGTGCAGGCAGGCTGTTGCCGGGACACGTTCGCAAATACAAAATGAAAAACAATGCAAGAAAAAAAAAAAAACAAAAGAAAACAGCAAAAAAAGCAAAAACCATCCAAAACAGCTGATAAATCACCGACTCATATTTTTGCCATAAATTCAAAGTGCATGTGTGGCGTGGCCTGTTCAACTGGTTTTTTGTGCGATTTGAAAAGCAGGCATGGGGTGTGCGCGCGCATAAACACACACACACACAGTTAGATATATAGTTGACTTAATGCAAGCAAATGAATGGAATTAGTTATAAAAGACTTAAGCAACGAACTTGCTATTGCTTATGGTGGTGCTTTTAATGTTCAGCTAAGATTTTCATCAACTTTTGACACTTTGACACTGACATTAGCTGTATTTCTTTGTCTGTTTTCTTTCTGTGATGTTTCTGTGTATTTCTGTCTGGTCAAAGTTTCTTTCTTTGCTATTTGTTTGGTAATTTTTCTGGACATTTTGTAATGTGTTGTGTCATTTGCTGATATTTGCTATTTTGATTACAAATCTAACGGGAAATGAAATGGTTTTTAATTTTTAATGGCAGCATTAAAACAAAAGGCAGGGAAATTTGTAAAGAAATTAATTAATTTACATATTTACTTTGTCACCTATTAGGGCTTTGAACTTATGTAGATTGGGAAAATTTATGTAAATGATATATTATTCAGTTGAGGGCAAATACATCAAGTTTGATGACAAGAAATATACTATAACGTTTGGGTGTTCAACTCACGATGATGAGCAAATATTGTGGAAAATAGTAGATCAAAAAAAAACATTAAAATAAAAATATATATAAAATAACTCGCTAAAAATTTTACCAATAATTACAACTTATATACTTTAATCTACTTATTTATCAAAACTAACACATTCGATGTGATAAAAAGTAGTTCAAAAATAATACAATTTCGTGATAATTCCAAGAAATTGTGTTGCCGTTGCGAGCAAAGTTAATTTCATTATTTATAAAACTTTCTAAGAACAGCCGAAGTTGACCGTATATAAACCCTCATTCCGACCATTTTTTATACTCAGCTGTACTAGTACACAGAGTATTATAGTTTTAATCACATAACGGTGGATTGTAACAGAATGAAATAATCGAGATAGATATAGACTTATATATATCAAAATGATCAGGGTGAAAAGAGAAATCGATTGAGCCATGTCCGTCCGTCCGTCCGTCCGTCCGTCCGTCCGTCCGTCCGTCCGTCTGTCCGTCCGTCCGTCCGTCCGTCCGTCTGTAAACACTCTAACTCGCGCAAAAATTGAGATATTTTGATGAAATTTGGAACGCAAGTTGGTATCGAGACTGGGACGGTTGGTATTGAAAATGGGCGAAATCGGACCATGACCACGCCCACTTTTCCTATATAGAAAAAATCGGAAATTTGGTATCTCAGCCACTAATATAGCTAGAGTTTTAAAATTTTACCCACGTATTGAGCTCGGGCCCTTATGAAGAAATTTGATGAAGTTTTGGAAAATGGGCGGTGCCACGCCCACTTATTAAGGGTCAAACATTGAAAGTTTTATATGTCATAACTCAGAAACCGTTGAAGATATATCGATGAAATTTGGTACGCGTAATTTGCTTACATAGACAAATGTTTTGACGAAAAATTATCAAAATCGGTTTACGGCCACGCCCACTTTTATATATGTGTATTATAAAGTGACCTAATAAAACCATTTTAAGCGATATCTCTGTCAAATATAAAGATCTATCATTGAAATTTTGTCGCATGAGTCCAACTATGGACATAAAACAAAAAACACAAAAATTTTGGAATATGGGCGGTGCCACGCCCACTTATTAAGGGGCAGACATTGAAAGTTTTATGAGTCATAACTCAGAAACCGTTGAAGATATATCGATGAAATTCGGTACGCGTAATATAATTACTTAGTCAAATGTTTTGGCGAAAAATTATCAAAATCGGTTGACGGCCACGCCCACTTTTATATATAGGAAATATAAGGGGGCCTAATAAAAACATTTTAAGCGATATCTCTGTCAAATATAAAGATCAATCACTGAGATTTTGTGGCAGGAGTCCAACTATGGACATAAAACAAAAACTACAAAAATTTTGGAAAATGGGCGGTGCCACGCCCACTTATTAAGGAGCGAATATTGAAAGTTTAATAAGCCATAACTCAGAAACCGTTAAAGATATATCGATGAAATCTGGTACGCGTGATATATTTACTTAGCCAAATGTGTGGACGAAAAATTACCAAAATCGGTTGACGACCGCGCCCACTTTTATATATGTGTATTATAAAGTGACCTAATAAAACCATTTTAAGCGATATCTATGTGAAATATAAAGATAATTCATTGAAATTTTGTGACATGAGTTTTACAATAGACCGGAAACAAAAAATAAAAAAGTTTGGAAAATGGGCGTGGCACCGCCTCTTTTTAGACAAAGGGATATATGAGATTTCTTAGCCTTTAACTCGACAAATAATTGAGATATTATGACGAAACTTGGTTTATACACTTTTATAACATGTGTTAATAGACACGCAAAAATGTATTGAAATCGGTTTATGACCACGCCTACTTTTTAACAAAGATATTTCTGGAACACCCTTTTGGAATTTGTAACGTGAAGTCTTTGTAACTAAAAGTCATAGAGGGATGAAATTTTGCACTAACAATAATATTTGTATGCTTATTTGGATGATTGATATAAATTTTGAAAATGGGCGTGGCTGCGCCCTGTTTATGCAGCACTCGTTTCATATAAAATACACCCTATATCGAACAAACGCAAACAAACAATGAAAGCATACAGCTGAGTATCTAATGTTCGATTGCACTCGAACTTAGGCTTCCTTACTTGTTTCTTATAATAGTTTTCACTATTTAATACATCAAAAGAAAAAAGTGCCAGTGATATCCAACTTCCAAGATATGAAGGCTGAAAACTTGTTTCATGATAGTGAGGTTGAGGATATAAACTCGAAAATTTCAATAGGCTTTTCGAGGCCACAAAAAATATAATTTTTAACCGCAAATTAGCCCAGCATGCATCGCTAATCTTAAAGAAAATTTATTATTTATTTATTAATATTAAACAACAAATAGACTATTGGTTAGATTTACACAATATATTTCGTGGATCTAATATTAGGAGGCTTATAAAAAATTAAGCCTAGAACAAGAGAATTCAAAGACTAAGGGCCATTTTCACAGTGATGGGTTAACTGGCATTCGATAGTTAACTATCAATTTTTTTATTTTATCTCTCTATAAAAAAATAAAAAATTGATAGTTAACTATCGAATGCCAGTTAACCCATCACTGTGAAAATGGCCCTAAAGACGACGAATATGAATCTAAAGATATAAAATTTCTTAACAGGCTATGATAACGATAGGGTGAAATAGTTTCCACGAACTTCAACGAGCGCAAGGCAGAGCGCAAAGTAAAGCACGAAAACGCCCTCTAAACGAATTGTGGGTAATCTATTAATATGGACTGTGATATGCTCTCCAAACAAATACCGCATACGTTAACCGGGACTGCACTATTACGGCGAATAAAAGCTAATATATAAATAGATTTAGGGACTAGTTAGTTAATGCGGGTAGTAAAATTGAGTTTGGGGTCAAAAAACGGAGTCTTTAGCTTCAGAAACAAATTTGAGGGAAACAATGCAGATACTTAGTATAGGATATAAGATTAATGTTATTTGCATATGAAGAGTAGTCAGAATTACTAATTTTTAGTAGTAAATTATTACACATATAGCTCGTGTATATAATTTATTGAGCTCTTTTTGAGGAATATGTGAATCATCAATAGATTTTATTTTATAATAAGTTTTCAAACTGTCAGCATACCCTATTGAAAGCCTTGGAGAAGTCGGTAAAAATCGCATCTATTTGAAATTATTAGATGCTCATCCGGATCGATTCAACTTCTTACCCACACTCAATTCCTCATGAGCATTTCATCAAAATTGCGACCTTGAAATAGTACATGAATTATAATTAATAACGAACCAAATCGAGAAATTCCCAGAAATTGACTAGTTCATTAAAATGTCTGGAATGCCAACAGCGAAAGTGTTTCAGAACAAAAGTCTAGCTTTCAAGTTCAACAGAAATTGCATAGGTAAAGCAGCAAATGAATTGCTACTCATTTGTTATATCCAGTTGGTTTTTTTTTTTGTGAAAAAATACATATCTTTCAAACCAACTCCTATAATTATACCCTGCAATTCCAGTTAAGCCCAAAAAATTATTATTTATTTGCGAAAAATGCAAAACGTGCCAAATTTAAGCTGAAATAAAACATTTTTATTTTTTGACGATTGTATCATATAATTGTATGTAAATTCAGCTTTATATACAAAATCGCTTCACGCCCCAAAATAACAGAAAACAAAATTGAAAAAAAGAAAGAAAAAAACAAAAAAAAGGAAATTAAAAAAAAAAAAACAAAACCAAATCGCGACGCAATTATTTCACATGAAAATATGCGCAATTAACATGCAAAATTATATGTTTGCGTATGGAAATACAATGTTTTTTTTTTTTTGGAATTTTATTTGTTTGCTGAGTAAACAAAGAGAAAAATTTTAGCGATAAACTTCTATGAATTATTGTAGATGCAAATTGATTGCGAAGGGAATATATGTATATGTATTTAAGATCATTTAATGGAATTGGCAGTCAAGCACATTCGTAGGATTGAAAAGTAAGAACGAAAAAGGACTAACAGAAAAATCTCAGAAATTCCAACCGTCCCCATCGAGTATTAAAAACTAATTGAATCACAGAAACCTACAACTTTTAAATACAAAAGTCACTTAAATTGACCACCATAAGGCAACCCAAAAAAACCAAAGGCAGCTTAGCCCACGAACAACATCCAACAATTCATAATTAAATTTCCACTCAACGTTTCTAAAATCTAGCAATAAAAACCCAGCCCATTAACTTTTTAAAGTGCATAAATCCATATTTGTCCCCATATATAACTCAATCGCCATGCAAACATGTGCATACTTAAAGCATTCCAAATAGTTACATTTTTACAAACTACAAAGAAAATTCATATATGTACATATAAACATACATATGTCATATGTAACTTACAACAATTATAATCATAAAAAAATTTAATGACACTTCAACTAATCCACTCAGCAGCAGCCGCAAGAAAACAAATGCTGAAAATTTCCAATTTTATTAGTCATCATTAGCTTGTATGCAATGCCGGTTTTTTTTTATTGCACTTATTAGCAAGTTTGTGACTAAAGTCTTTTGCTTTGTTATACAAGAACCACAAAAAAACGGTAATGGTAGCGCGAAACAACAACAAACAACAACAAAAAAGGTAGATATACATATATGTAGTTGGCTAAGATCAATGCCATTGATTGGTGGTTGACATAAAAATCACGGTTAGGTATATTCGTATGCGCAACGGGTTTGCCGCTTAAGTCTTTAGATTGCAATATTTAAATTGCATGTGAGGCAAAGAGGTGGATAGTTAAAGAGAACTGAAGTTGAAAAATGGAAATAAAAAATTTAAATAAAAATTTAAAAGAAATAAAAATTGAAAAGAAATAAAAAAATAAAATAAAAAAATTATAAAAATGTTAATAAACATTGAAAAGAAATAAAAAAATAAAATAAAAAATTATAAAAATGGAAATAAAAATTGAAAAAGAATAAAATATAAATAATCAGCAGAAAATTAAAAAAAGAAGTGCACCAATGCCAGCTTGCAGTGCAGTAAGAAGGTCAGTAAAGAAAAATGACAAAATTAATTAAGTGGAGTAAGGTCGACAATTTTTTTTAACAAGTGTAAATAAAGTTAAGGATGAAATGGAGAAGGCATATTAATTTACACACTTTGTCATCGCATATACAGGAGGTAATAATAACCCAGTTAACCAAAGTAGTAGAGCTACGAAATGATACCCCAGCTGGTTAGGGTCTTAGAATATATCCTCTCGTAAGAGGTGACTTAAATCCACCAGCCTAGAAGGTTTATAGTGATCACTAATGTCAGAAAGGAGTAAGGATTTATACGGCAAAGGATTGTTCGCTTCTCCTATATTTCCCAAAACCTTTGGAGAGTCTCCGGGTGGCTACAAAAACAACAGCTGCGATCTATCTTATTCATTTAACTATTAATCCTGGAAGAGGTCATTTTTGAGGTCAGATATGCAGTGAGAAGTGTACATATGTGTTCTGTGGCTCCGTATGAGAAGTTGTTCCTCCTTTCCTAGTTGCAACGATTTTCAATACTCACATGTAACGCTTACCTTATTATTTATAATAAAATATTTAAAAACAATTTCTTAAAGCTCTTAAAAATTAACTCATACTTATTTTACGCATACATATATATGTATACCTTAAAAGTATGGCAAAAAAAAGTTAGTAGCTTCGCCTACGTACCTTTTGCAGTGTTTCTGTTGTGCTGTTTGCGTGGTCGACGTTGCTGCTGGTTTATCCGGTTACCTTTCAGCTTGTCTTGCCTTACTTTATTTTACCCAGTGCCTTATACTAAGCACACAAAAGTATTTAAAACAACAAAAGTAGTGTATGTCACTTATTCGCACAGCACAGCGCTTAAATTTTGTTGCTAATATATTTGTATATAAAACTTTTGCTGTTTTTTATAATGAACTTTTGTAGTTTGTAGTGTTTGCAGTTTGTTTGTTTTGGTAGCAGCACACATAACATGTGACATCAATTTGATTGATTGTTTTTTAAATTGTTTGAAGTCTTTTTTTTTGTTTATTGGAAAAAAAACGTTTAATTACTTATTTTATCGACGTTCTAGTTGAATTATAAGATGGAAGTCAAATTACGTAGTTCATCAATTTTACAAAAGACGTTACTCAACACAAACAAATGCTAGTGGTTATGACAGAAGATGTCTTCTAGAACAACTATGTCGAATAAAGTATTAGTCCAGTGGGTTCTGAGTTTTTTCTTTAATATAAGGTATATGGCTGGAGGTGTAATTGCTTTATCGAAAATAATTTGCATACAAAAAGACTACAAGTAAAATTTCCGTCATCTTTAGTAGAATTTTGTGGGGAATTTTTCTCTCTTTATCCCTCAAACACCCATGTAAATTGGTATTTTTCTCTAACCAATTTGAAGAAAATTCATTAAAAAATTCACTTCTTAGAATATTTTAACCCATTCTAAGAGAATTTTAAGCAGATAATTTGTGGTTGTCATTAACCCTGTAACACCCACGTAAATGTGCATTATTAATCTTTTCTAAAATCGGTTTAAAAAAAGTTCATTAAAATGCACTTAGAGTGTTAAAATTTTCTACGATACTTTTAAGCAGACAATTTTTGGTTGACATTAACCCTTTAACGCCCACAAAAATGAATATTTTTAAGCAGA
This sequence comes from Urophora cardui, assembly GCA_960531455.1. Classification (NCBI taxonomy): domain Eukaryota; kingdom Metazoa; phylum Arthropoda; class Insecta; order Diptera; family Tephritidae; genus Urophora; species Urophora cardui. Next base: position 115,367,173 of record OY482674.1, on the reverse strand, counting down.
CGATTAGAAGTATACTTTAACCCTGTAACACCCACTTAAATGGATATTTTGAAGCTTCTTTGAAGGAAGTTCATTAAAATCTGCGATTGGAGGGTTAAAATATCCTATTAAAACTTTAGGCAGATAATTCGTGTTAAACTTTAAGCCTCTAGCACCCATAAAATTGATATATTTAACCTTCCTCAAAATAGCTTGAAAGTTAAAAAAGGCACTTCGAGATTTAAAATGTTATGCGATAATTTGGTAGAATTTAACCCTCTAAAGCCCAAACAATTGATTATTTTAATTTTCTCTAAAACGGTTTCAAGGAATTTCATTAAAATTGTACTCGGAGAGTTAAAATATTCTACGATAGTTTTAAGCAGACAATTAGAAGTAGACTTTAACCCTCTAACTTCAACAAAAATTGTTTTTTTTTTACTTTCTCTCAAAACGGGTTGAAGGAAGTTCAGTAAAGAATGCGTTCAGAGGGTTAAAATGTTCTACAATCAAATTAAGCAGAATATTCTATCAGGAGCCACCAAAGTTTGAAAAACCTGTGCGGGTTAATACAAGTACGTAAAATAAGAGCTCAAAGCAAGCTAATTTTAATTTTCATTGTTTCTTTCTTATTTCATTTAATACTTGTTTTTTTTTTGTATTTTTTTGTATATGTACATGTATTTTGCCTATTCCACCAATTCCTATCATTCCACTTTTTATTACGAGTATATTTTCTGTTCAACGAAACTTTGCTTAACAGCTGTTTCTTTTGTCTAAACTCGTTTTACTCTTGCTACATTATTATGTTCAGTGGTTTACAACCGGAAACATATGCCGGTGGTGACGTAGCCACACAGCAAAATAACATGCGCTGTTTATTTTCCTACTACAAACTCATTTAACTTCGACAAAAAAAACGAAAAGAACATACTTACATTTGTCTTTACATACTTTTATGCTACTTCAGTTCCCTTAAGCTTTCCTACACTTCATGTATCACACCTTTGTTTCATTCTTTTTCTCTTTCTTTCTCCATATTTTCGCTGTCCATTTCCTAAACTTTACACACACGTCCACTGCCTTTCGTTTTTCTTTTTACACACCTCACAACCAACTAATTTTCGTATGCAATGCACATCGGCTGCACAAGTGTCTTGAAAAAAAAAAAAACTAAATTTCTCTCTAATCTGTTGTAAAATGTGAAAATTGTGGCAAGTATGCGCTACTCTGCTTTCGTTAGTTAACTTTCGTCTTCTACCCACAACTTTGCTTCGGTTTCTTTCACTTTCCTCATAGCAGCGCTTGTATATTCAGCACACCAGCAGCAGCAAGCAAAATGCAATTTAAAAAAATGCTTCTGTATCTTTTCTATTTCAATTGTTAGTTGCTTAGAGGCATTTTTGGTTTTTCGTTCTTGTACTCTCTAATATTTATTGTTGCTTTCTTTGTATGCACATTTTCCTGTTGTCTCGACACACTTGGCTTAATTTGACTGCATTATTATGTGCAGTGACTATTAACTTTTTAACCAAGTTCTTTGGCATTTATTCTATGCTATTTTTTGTTGCTTTGTTGGAGAAGAGAAAGGAAGGAGTTTACAAAAGTTGCGTTTCTTTTCTTTGGTATTCAGAACGCAAGCGCATTTATAGCGCTTCTGGAGGTTTCACTTTTGAACTTGACAAAGTATTTTTTTCTTTGCTGTTACTAGTTTAGAGGAAAGCTGGAAGTTTTATTTTATTACTGATTACAGAAATAGTTTGTATAGTAATCAAAGAGTTTTAGTTGAGAAGAGTCTTCTTAGTCAAAAATTGTTTTAGCTCAGTAAATACAGAGTCAGTACTGCCGTTCATCAGTGGTACTTAAGAATATTGGTTTTGAAAACCTGAAAACTCAAGCATGCATACTTTCCAAGTGAAGTCGCAAGTTTTTCTTTTCTTTTAGAGTACTTAATCAAATTTACAAAAAGGAATTTCTCTGAAAATCAAGAAAAAAGTTCAGTATATGTGATTATGTTGGAGTGGCTATGGCTATGCAAAGGCCAGATACAGAGACCCATTGATATTATCAACTACAGCTTAATAGTCATTTTCGAGTAAGTAAGCTCATCAAGAAATACTTCCACATTCCCTGGAGTGCATATATGACGTGATCGCTTGTAATCTCATATCAGCATGTACAACAATTTTACAAAAATTTTACTTAATACAAAAAAAACGCTAGCAGTTATGAGAGAGCATGTCTCCTAGAACAACTTTGCCGAATAAAATATTAGTCCAGTGTGGTCTGAGTTTTTTTATATTTTGTTTGGAGGTATCTCTATCGAAAATGTCTTGCATACAAAACGACTTCATATAAAATGTCTGACCTCGGTCATCTTCAGCAGAATTTAATGAGGAATTTTTTCCTCTTTAACCCTCTAATGTCCACGTAAATGGGTATTTTTCTCAAAACTGTTCAAAGGAAGGTTATTAAAAATGAAAATGAACTTTATATGTTTTACGATTACTTAAAGCAGACAATTCGTGGCTAACATTAACCCTCCAACGTCCACGTAAATGGGTATTTTTCTCAAAACAGTTTAATTAAAGTTCATTAAAAATACAGTTACAGCGTTAAAAGGTTCTACGATAATTTCAAGCAGACAATTCATCATTGACGTTAACCCTCCCACATAAATGGGTATTTTTAAGCCTTTCTCAAAACAATTTGAAGAACGTTAATTAAAAATGCAGTTAGAGGACTAAAATTTTCTACGATAATTTCAAGCAGACAATTCGTCGTTAACATTAACCCTCTCACGCGCACATAAATGAATATTTTTAAGCCTTTCACAAAACAGTTTGAAGAAAGTTAATTAAAAATTCAGTTAGAGGATTAAAATGTTCTACAATAATTTCAACCAAACGGTTCGTCGTTGCCGTTAACCCTTTAACACCCACATAAACGGACATTTTTAAGCCTTTCTCAAAACAGTTTAAAGAAAGTACCTTAAAAATGCAGTTGGAGATTTAAAGTGTTCCACTACTATTTTAAGCAGACAATTCGTAGTAGAATTTAACCCTCTAACGCCCACGTTAATGAGTATTATTAATTCTTTCTCAAAACAGCTTAAATTACAAATGAATTGAGATTGTTAAAATATTCTTATATAATTCGAAGCACACAATTCGTGGTAGAATTTAACCCTCTAATTCCCATATAAATTAAAAGTTAATCTGCTGACCAATGAAAAGTTTCAGGGTAGGTGGAGATTCGTGAAGTCAGTTAAATGTCCTTCTGCAATTTCCTGACACTCTATATAAGTACTTAGTTCAACTTGAAAATCTTGTCACCTGCTAAATAAGTTATATCTAGCGTAGATAGCTATATATGCATATCCTAAATTATGATTAGTTTTCATATTTAGTACATACTTAATACTGTATTTAAGGACTTCTTCTAAGCAAAGTTAAGTTCTTGGCTTTCTTCATAGTTAGCTCAATCAAAAAAAATATTTAAAATGCTAGTGGTTTATAATCTAGCGAAGCTAGCTAGTTATATACTTATGTACATGCGTAGCTAGAACTATAATTAATTTGCTTGTAGTTCAATAATTTTGCTTTATTTCCCTTTACTTATAAAAACTATATTTATACGCAATTCATACGCATAAAATTTAAGACAGCACAAACAAAGAAAAAAGAAACTAATTACATTTGAAAATAGAAAAAATTCAGCAAACCTTCAACTACCTCACCTCTATTTAATTTATAATAAAATTTCCGTATACATATTAGTTTTCTTTAAACGCGCCGCGCACTCAATTCACGCCTTCGTCATTAGCCTTCTATATATGTAAATAAATATGTATGTAGCCAGCCCATAACGCCTCATACTGACCCCACTCTACTCCCATACATCTTACGCTATAACATTCTATGTACCAGTTCAATGATTTTTTTTATTCTAGTCTTTCTAGTCTTTTTTCTGCTATTTTTTATCTGCTATATTTTTTTTTCATTTGCCGCTGACATCATATAACTAGTAAAATTTAATAACCTGTATGCTGTATGCTATGTATATATGTAAGTACTTGTATACATATATGAAGTGCAAAAGCAACACTTGAAATAATTTTTAAGTCGCGCAAATAATTAAAATAGCAAGCAAACACAGTCTTATTACAAACAAAAAATTGTGCAAAAAAAAAGTTTTGAAAAAAAAAAAATATTGCTCTCCTCGCTTGCGCTTTTGCTCATCATCAGCTGCAAAATTCATTTCGCTTTTGCAAGTTTCTTTTTTCCTTTTTTCACTTGCAATTTTGCTTTTTTTATTTTTATTGCATTATTTGAGTTCACTGCTATCACTTTTGTTCCTTATTAATTTTAAACACAAACTCAAGTGTATTTAGCACTTGCGAGGACAAAGAATTGTCAATATTTAACCAGTTAATGTTCTTTTGTCCAGATTTTTGTCTTTATTCTAAACTAAATACGAGTATATTCCAAAAAGTCAAGTTATTAGCATTGAAAACACCAAAATTGAAAACACAAAAAAAAAACTTGTTTCACCATTTGCCGTTGACGTTGCGCTTTTTGTCTCAAGTTCTTTGCTCACTTGTGTATAATTCGCTTTTAAAAAATTTCTGCAATATTTTTGTGATATTTTCTGCGATACCGTATCGTCGCTATTGCCCGCCAACGCTGTACTAAAAGAGTTGCTCGACTGCGTCGCGCATTAAATAAATTTTCGCCGCTGACATCATCGAAAACCGAAACGGCAACGACAAAGTCGACGACTGCGGCAACGACAACAAGTTTAGCACCGTCGATGATGCTCACAAAGCTTAGCGGAACTTGTATGCGGTTAAAATCTCGTTGTGTAGAGGCGTTAAAGCGCTTTTCATGACTTATAGCCCAACCACTGACCGACGGCGTCATATCTCTCAGTTACCTCACGCAATAGTTCAAAATCGACACCATTCACGCACGTAAACGCACGCATACCCAACGCAAGAATCAGTTGTTTTCCTTTGTTTACATTCTGCATTGTTTTTGGTTTGTTTGGAATGAGTTGAATAACAGCGTTACCATTGTACAGCAAAGTATACATGCAGTTTTTGATTTCGTAGTAACTTGTGTTTGGTTTCGTAGTAATTTTTCTTGAAAATCGTATTATTCATAGAATTTATTAATAAATACATTTTTAAATTGAAAATGTTGTATCATGATAATTTAAAACCAAATATTAATTGCAGTTTTGTTTACTTCTGACTCCGTGCTTCTACATTTTCTACTATTATTTCTTAAAGGCTTTTAAGAATATGTACATATGTATGTATGGGCACTAAGAAACCTAATTTTTTAAATTAATAAAATGCAGCAATTATATACAGATACTATTTTTATTTTAATTTTTAGTAATAATATTCATCGCGGTTATTTTTTAATTTATATATTGCATATGTACGTATTTCGGTCTTTTTGTTGTTTATGCTTGTTGTCAAATTCACGAGTCTTGCCGGCTCACTAAATATTATTCACCTGACAGCTTTTAAAAATTTGCTATCCGGGGTAATTTTGCTAAATTGAACAGTCAAAAATATTCACAATAGTCAAATATATTAAATGCAACAGTCAAAAATATCCACAATAGTCAAATTTAGTAAAGAAAACACAGCAGAAAAACTTCACTTTTTTCTATTTAAATTTTTATCTCCATATAAAAACAAATACAAACGATTGATACAATATGTAGTACAATTTAGTAAAAAAAAAAACGCCAGAAAACCTTCATTTTCTCTATTTACATTTTTATTTCCGTGTAAAAAAACGATTGCGACAATAGCCAAATTTTGTAAAAAAAAAAAACGCAAGAAAAAACTTAAATTTTTTTATTACATTTTTATCTCCATATTTAAAAAAAAATACACTTATGTTAACATAATTTTATAATCGGCAACATTCGGAATAGTTATTGAGGTACTTTGGGAGCATATTGAAAGATTGGTACAAATTTACTACAAAATAATCGCTCCGGCAACCCTGTTGCAAAGAAAGCAATCATGAGAGCATCAGCTGACACGTTATTACGTGAAAAATCAAATTGAGCTAGGTTTCTACGATACGTGCGTCAAGAGAGCCGTCGTCATGCGTTGGTGAATGGGCATTTACACTACAACTCCATAAGACAGGTTGTGTCAGCTGACACGGGCTACGTGCGTGCGTCGTTGACTGGTTGGACTATTAAACACCAACAGCAATGCCGCCAACAGAAATGACGGCAGCAGCAGAAGTAGCAGCAGCAACAACTCTTGCTCTCTTTTACCACTTTTTAGTTGCTTTTAGTTGCTTGTGTGTTTGCTGCCTTTGCGGCGAGTGTTTTGCCAATAAGCTGCTATTTTTTCTACTTTTAGTACTAAGCCGGCTTTTTTGCTTGACCGTGAATTGTACTAAATTAGCCGGCTTCTTGAAAGATTTAAGGGAAATTAAGCTCAGAAGAGCGAAGTCGTTTGCTCTTACGATATTCAATGAGATCGTGAAGTGAGTTCGTTGATATTTTAGTACATTTGTGACAAGGAAGTTCTTGTTTCCTGAAAATAAGTGGTATTTTAATGTTTTTTTTTAGGAAGCGGCAGATGCATTCCTTCTTGCGCTGAAATATTTCATGAATATTATGTAGAAAATTAGAAATATTGAATTAGATGACCTAAGGACGAATGAGTTAATCGGACATCAGATGACCATCCCTAAGTAGAGCGACAATAGGCGTTTTACAATAAAATAGCAACGAATCCCGGTTAAATTGAACGGAACCAAAACGAGCTGTGGAAGCGGATCTGGTTTTTCTTATGAGCAGCTGAATATCGTATTTTCGCCACATTTCAATCATAGTGCAAAGTATTTTAGGCAACGTGGACGATATCAACATTATATTAGCTGAAACTTTGAATATTTTAGAAAAGTATAGAAGAAGATTTAGTGATGATCTGCTCGAGCATATCGTAGGGAGGCGTTCTTTTTTGCTCACGTTATGCGATTGACGAAAGATGCTTTTGCGCGGAAAATACATCTTTCATCATCCACCGTTGGTATAAGCACCAATATAAGGCTGGCGGATCACTGTAGTGTGTTTCAGCAGAAGTAGCTGTAAAGAGGGCAGCAGAGATGTTACTCTGTAATCTCTACAAAGGGGATGTATTAATTTTTATATAGATAGTCAGGCGGCTTTAAAGTTAATATTGTCGCATAGCACCCCAAGTTTGTATCGGTTTGCAGGGAAGCCTTAAGAGTAATATAAAGGGATAATAATGTCAATTTATTCTGCATCTCAGGCCACAAGGGGATATACGGGAATGCGAAAGCTGACGAGCTGGCAGAGAAGAGTGCAGGTCTCGGAGCAGAACATTTCATGGACGCTCCGATGTCACTAACTGAAATTAAGCATATGCCGATAAGGCGTGAAAACTATCGCAGGGCTGTATGTGTGAATCGTACGATCTGAAATGAAATAAATAGCTGTTGTCCCTAAAAAGAGATGAATATAGATTTACAGTCGACTTCCTCACATTACACTATCTCTGAGCATTACATGCATTCAAAATGTGACTAGTTGATGAAAGTGAATGTAGATGATGAGAATTGCAGGAGGAGACTGCGGAGCATGTTCTCTGCTCCTAATAAGAAAGAAAATAATAGGGTGGCTAACTAATTAATAGAGCAGATATGAAATCCAACAAGGTATATTTTCTGTGATGTATTGTGGAACGATTTTTCGTCATCCCTTGTCAAATTTGACATCATATTCCTATCCTGTCGGAAAAGCAAGCAACCAAAAAGTAATATATTTTCTGTCCTGATCTGCACAGAAAGAAGCCTCTTCAATCACACTAACAAATACCAGAGAGGGATCTTATCGATCAAATCTTATTCTACATGCTCCTTTCGCACGACATTCCTCCGTTTAATATTCCGATACGCACCTCCATAGTTTCGCTCTGTTTTTCGATTAAATAAACTTAAGAATGTAGTATCTGCAATAGGCCTTGCGACATGAGTAGATACATTTGTATTGAATATTTGTCACTTGTTCTTACCGTTTAAACTCATTCCCACCTACCGTTATAAAGCGCTGCAAAAATGTTTAACTAAAAAAAATAATCACAATGACCTTCTGCTTTTTACATATACCGAATAAGTAAGTATGCGCGTGAACGTCATACACTCATTCATTCATTCATTTATTAATTAATTCTATATGCTTTACTTACTTACAAGCAGGCATTAGTGCGCACACCAGACTTAAATACAAACACACTTATGCACACATAAACTTCCACATGCATACTAATGCAGCTTAGATTTATAGTAGGTGTCAACTATGAAATAATATTTCACACTTTGTTGCATTTTTTTGTTTTTCTATTTTTGTTTTTATTGTCGTGTATTTTTTTTTAATTGTAATTAAAGTGCTTTTAATATAATAACTTCCACACACATTTTAAGGGGTGTTTTTGTAAGAGACTTTAATTTTATTTTTTTCCTTTATTTCTTCGTTTTATTGCTAATGTAATTTAAACGCTTTTAATGTAGGCGTTTTTTATTTTTTTTGCACAATATGTCATTTAGAAAGTGAAAATTGGATTTTAGAAAAGTAGATTAGAAATACAATTCAAAATTTCCAAAAACCAATTGACTATTTCTAAAATCCAGTTGACGCTTTCTACAATCTACCTGGAAATGGTGTAGACCAGACTATCTCAAAATGTCTGATGGATCATATACCACGTCGTATTCACAATTGGACATCAGCAAGAAATATCTAGGGAGCCTCTGACAATGTCATCTTTGAGTCTACAAAGGGCAAATATACATGATTGCTGGGAAATTCATTCATAAGTAGTTTTTACCGGCCTACCACAATTCCATCCCATTCCGTTCTAAAACAAGGGAACAGCTTAGCATAACAAGTTTCATGCGCTCAAGACTGAAAGCTACAAAATGCGTTGACATTTTCAATCGCAATACCCTCTTTCTGTTGACAGCTTATCAATTAAGTAATTTTTATAGTGACAGAAAATCAGACTTACGATTTTAATTATCATCCAATGACCTACAAAGCTAGACATCTACCTTGGAACTCCTTCCAATTTGTAGGGAGAAGAATAACTTCAGATTCTGTTGTATACCCCATTCAAAACATCTATCAATAAGTAATTTTCCATGCACAACGTCGCCAACGTCTTAAAGTCGCATAAATAATCTAAAGAACTTATCGCGCGAATATCGGTTTCGCTAATTTCTAGCCGAAGGCCAAACATTAATTAGGAACCGTTCTTTTATCTTTTCTTTTTATACAAACACTTTTATATCAAGAATATATTGCGGAGCTCAAATTTCTTATAGCCAAAAGACATGCTATGCATGCTCAAATCAAATTTGAGCGAAAACGGCATTTATTAAGCATAAAAATCAAGCTCTTAATTTCATTAGAGATAAGTGGAAAAAAGACAAGAGGATCGAATTTTGTCAAAAAACCGAAAAAATAACAAATTGGGCAACAGCTATTAACATTTGTCTCGTGCTCAATTTATTTTTTTTTTTGAACAAAAGCTAACGCCAACGCATGAAAAATTATTTTGCATGACAAAAAATAAATAAAACAAGTAAGGAAGCCTAAGTTCGAGTGGAATCGAACATTAGATACTCAGCTGTATGCTTTCATTGTTTGTTTGCGCTTGATGGAAACACGGTGCACTTAATATAAAGCGAGTGCTGCATAAAGTGGGCGTAGCCACGCCCATTTTCTAAATTTTTATCAGTCATCCAACTAAGCATATGAATATTATTCTTTGTACAAAATTTCATCCCTTTATGACTTTTAGTTACAAAGATGTCACGTTACAAATTCCCAAAGGGTGTTACAGAAATATCTTTGTTAAAAAGTAGGCGTGGTCATAAATTTTTGCGTGTCAATTAACACAAGTTATAAAAGTGTATAACCCAAGTTTCGTCATAATATCTCAATTATTTGTCGAGTTATGGGCTCCGAAATCTCGTTGATTCCTTTGTCTGAAAAGAGGCGGTGCCACGCCCATTTTCCGAAATTTTTCTATTTTTTGTTTCCGATCTATTGTAGAACTCATGCCACAAAATTTCAATGAATTATCTTTATATTTGACAAAGATATCGCTTAAAATGTTTTTATTGGGCCACTTTATAATTCCCATATATAAAAGTGGGCGTGGTCGTCAACCGATTTCGCTAAAATTTTGAACATGTATTACTACAAGTAGTGAAAGTGTATACACCATGTTTCGTCATAATATATCGATTATTTGTCGAGTTATGGGCTCAGAAATCTCGTATATTCCTGCTTCTAAAAGGAGGCGGTGCCACGCCCATTTTCCAAAATTTTTGTGTTTTTTGTTTTATGTCCATAGTTGGACTCCTGCCGTAAAATTTCAATGATATATCTTTATATTTGACAGAGATATGGCTTAAAATGTTTTTATTAGGCCACTTTATAATACCCATATATAAAAGTGGGCGTGGTCGTCAACCGATTTTGGCAATTTTTCGTCCAAACATTTGCCTAAGTAAGTATATCACGCCTACCAAATTTCATCGATATATCTTCAACGGTTTCTGAGTTATGACTCATAAAACTTTCAATGTTTGCCCCTTAATAAGTGGGCGTGGCACCGCCCATTTTCCAAAATTTCACCATATTTCTTCATAAGGGCCTGAGCTCAATACGTGTGTGAAATTTTATCACTCTAGCTCTATTAGTGACTGAGATACAAAATTTCCGATTTTTACTATATAGGGGAAGTGGGCGTGGTCATGGTCCGATTTCGCCCATTTTCAATACCATCCGTTCCTGTCTTGATACCAACTTACATTTCAAATTTCATCAAAATATCTCAATTTTTGCGCGAGTTATCGTGCTCACAGACGGACAGACGGACAGACGGACGGGCATGGCTCAATCGATTTCTCTTTTCACCCTGATCATTTTGATATATATAAGTCTATATCTATCTCGATTATTTCATTCTGTTACAATCCACCGTTAGGAAATCAAAACTATAATACTCTGTGTACTAGTAAAGCTGAGCATAAAAAGAGTGTATTAGAAGAGGGGAATTAATAGAAAGAGGAAGAAAAAAAGGGAGAAAAAAGCCTAAAGCAAACAAAAATGACAAGAGAAGCTAAATGGTTAAAGAAATTTTAGTTGCTAGACAAACAAACACATGCCACACATACTTACAAGGTACACATGCTTTTGCTGTTGCGGGTTTAAGGTAAATAAATCATAGAAAAATATTTGCAAATTGAAATGCAAATTTACGATTTTTTATACATATGAATGGAAACGAGTTGTTTATTTAGGCGACATTAGTCAAGTAATCGATATGAAAAGTGCTACAAATCAATCAAAATTAACAAAGAAAATAGATAATAAGTAAATACAAACCAAAAGCAAATAGCAAAAGCAAATAGCTAACATTATAAGCATATAAGCAGTAGCACCAACAAAAGCAAAAAACAAAACACAACTACTTATATGACGTCTTAGGTATTTAATTAATCTTCTAGCCGGTAGAAGAAAGTACCCAAAGACTAAGCTTACGCTCACATAAAGATTTATCTAAACAGGAGGAAAAAACCAATAATAGCAATTGAATAAATTAATTAAAATTAAATAAGAAATGAAAATAAAACCATTTAGCAGAAATTCTATGCATTAAAGTGAGTCCATTTAAGATATTTTGCTTTTCTTTTAACTAGATAGATTAGGCCAGGTTGCATAGGATATTATCTACTATTCACATTGTGATGCCACATAGATCCTCTCCCCCATACACTCCGATTTAAAACACTGTGTGCATTTCATAAAAATCTAGGAACTTTCTAGATCACCTAGCTTCCTAGCTAACAAGCTTCCATATTTAAACCATTTTTTTCTTTACAATGCACTGCGACACAAACGAATATGTTTTAATGCTTTTAGTTCCCCTTCATACCAAGACAGGACCTGCAGTAGTCGTTGTAAACTTTTCTGTATGCTTTCCGAAGAGTATGTACTCTGTTTTTGGAAGAGTATGTACTCATAATCAGTAATAGTTCGTCACTAGTGAGTAAGGGCAGTCGCCTTGACGGTAGGGCGTTCCACTATGGCCAGATAAGTTTTACATGGTTACAAGCGCAAAGATTTCGCCATCTGTTACTTACTTGTTTAAGATAAAATTACCCACAGTAATGGCTTGCTGTTACTGAATGGCTTTTCTGGACCTTTCCAAGACAGTGGTTGTGGACTGGATGTGCCATCTCGGGAAAGTCCGTCCTCTACCTTTTTATCTGATAAATTACAGTATGTTAAGCTCTGCATTTCAGCTGCCTCAGCCTAAAAAAAAATCCATAAATTTTTGAAAAGTGCTATCAAGCTCACCAAAAATAATGTCAGCACGGAAATCCAACAAAGAATTTCTCCTTTCAATAAGTGCTACTTAGGACTAAAAAGGCCATTGAAAAGTAAACTCCTCTCTTGACGAAGAAAAATCACGCTCTACAGGATGCTGATGGTTCCAGTCCTCATGTATGGTGCAGAAGCATGGACCATGTCAATGCCATATGAGATGGCACTTGGAGTATTCGGATGAAAAGTTCTTCGCAAGATTTAATGACTTTTGCGTGTTAGCGAGGGCGGGTATCGAGGCAGGTCATGCCGTGAGAATGGATGAAGGTGCTCCGTACCAGAAAGTATTTATTCGAGAGCTGCTAAAGGCAGCAAAAAAGGGAGACCGCCACTGCATTGGGAAGACTAGATGAAGCCTGACTCGTGCTCTCTTGGTATTTCCAATTGGCACCAGTTAGCATGAAACCGAAACGACTAGCGCGATTTATAGGACTCGACCAAAATCGTGTAGACAGTTACGCGCCAATTAAGAAGAATAAGACTTAGAGTAAGCTAAGTTCTGAGCCACAACTACACTGCTTCAGCCTAAAAGTCACTTCGAACTTTCAACGTTCTTTTTGAAGATTTTCAGAAATTTTTGAGCATACAGTTTTTGAGTATTTTAATTTCATTCTTCTAAGTATTTCCGTGGTTATTAGAAAAAATTTTCGTCTGAAAAGTGTCAATCATTTTTATCAAAATGACTACTTACATATAATCAGATTTATAGTTTTAATACATTTTGCTATAAATTGTATGTCGCGGTAGTGCCAGACGGTCTCAAATCAAAAATGCTAATTTCTTTGGTATAAAATTTCCATATCTACTTGTACAAAAGTTCCTCAAGACGAGTATCAATAGGCATATGTGCATATATTTTTAATTTCCTGTCCCAAGAGTATTGCTTGAATTTAAATTGACTGCATGTACTTAAGCATGTACATACATATATACACCCAGAAAAAAAATAGTGTGAAATCAACCAAAAATCAACAAATTTTGTGGTTAATTTTTTTCAACACGATGCTTAATGTATGCCATCATGTAATCGTGCAAATTTAACACTACTGTCAAGTGTTAGTTTAACAGGATGACAACTGTTGATTTTACAATTTTTACTAGTTAATGTTACAATTTAAGCTGGTTAAATTAACACGAAATGATCCTGTTGAATTAACAATAACATCTTTTTGATTTTACCTTAAATTTATTGTTAAATTAACTAGAAAGTCTTGTTGATTTTACAATTTATTTTTATTTAATAAAAAAACATATAAAACATAAAATATATAATAATCAGATCAACAAAGCATATTCGAGTGCATCTCCCGCACAACCGACCAAATTGAAAGCGTCCTTCTCATACGAATAGTTTATACATGGGCGATAGTACTTACTATCACTGGCACCGAGTAATGTTTGGCCGCTAATGCAACGGTATATGCACCGCATGCTGCGTGAAAGACTCCATTCGCTAAACATCTCTTCGTGGTAAAAATCGCAAACTATGAAGAGGAAAAAGAAAATATTGAACATTAGAAACTTTTAGAAACAAAAATGCAATCCACTTTTAACTTACCTGCGAACTAAAAATATAAATGGAAAAACCATTATCACGCACTGCCAATGATGCTAAACTCCCATCATTGCCACGGCACAAAATTTTCTTTTTGTTAAAAAAAAAATACTTAATATTAGTTTGTGTTTTGCACGAACAGCAGAACTTCAAACGTTGAAAAAATTGTGTATGTTTCAAAATAGTTTTGACGTTCTTTTTAACACTTTTTTAGATTATATTGACACTAAGGGTATTCATTTAAGAGTATAAGTTTATAAAGTGTAAATTTCTATCAGTTTACACACACTGTTATATGAACGCACCTAATAATTTTTTTTCGTAAACTTGTCATCAGCTGTGCTATTGTAAAAATTTATTTAAAACTATATCTACATATATTAAAGACATATATTAAAATATGCCAAAAATAAGTGAGAAATCCAAATTAAAACGACTTTACAAGGAAATTTTTGTAAATGACTTACTGATGCTAGAGGTTTCTGTTGCGCAAGGTTGCTTTTTTCGAGTTTACAGCGTTTACACACTGAAATGTGCGCGTAAATTTCTCAACCATGCGTAAATGATTTTCCATACAAAATTTGACAGTTCGTTTACAAACTTTATAAATTTACAAGTTTACACACTTTACGAGGCATTTATAAGGTTAAATGAATACCCTTACTATCATCATGTTAAATAAACCAAATTCCAAATGACATTTAGGAATAAAATTTTATATTTGAATCATCTTGTATATTTTAAAATTTCTTCATGTTGTATCAACAATAAAATTTGGTTGAATTTACCAAATTTTCAGATGACAGTTACAAAGCCAAAATCATGTATCAAACATCGTGTAATTTGAAAAAAAATGTTGCTGTTCTATATGTAAAGATCGATCGTGTTAATTTTACAAGAATCGTGTTTTTTTCTGAGTGTACATATCTACATACATATATGCAACATCAGCGCTGCAATTAAATTTACTCCCTTTCCAAGTACCTACGTTGCTGAGCTCTTTGGTTTGCTCGCCTTTTAAACTAAATTGCGCCGTTTTGTGTTTGTTGCTTTTATGCGAAATGATTTATATACAGACTTGCATATGTACATATGGATGTGTATATGTACATATGTATATGAAGTTATACATATATATGTGTGTTGTGTACTTCTTGTACCGCTTAACTATCCGCTTTTGGCTCCACTATCCGCTTTTTGCTCCACACTTGCATGTGCTTAAACCGTTTATTATTTTTTGCTATTTTTTCTTGAATTTTTTTCCTTGCATTTTTTTGGTCTGGTGTAAATCATAACATGCGCCTAGGGCAGACAGTTTTGTATATTTTTTTTTTGTTATTGCTTTAGGTATTTTATTCTTCATGTAAAGGTTTAGCTTTTGCGAAGACTTCACTCTGCATTTCAATCAAGCACTAATATAAAGTACCATTCAAATAAAAAAAAAAATAAAAAAATAATGTTACTGACAACTTTTTTGCAAAGCAACAACAAAATTGCAGCATAAGATATAGTAACATATGCATTTATACATACACATTCATACATGCTTATAAAATCCATATAAAATCCCTTGTCAGCATATTGCCAGCGTCCACGCGCATGACCCTTGCAGTTCAAAAACGTGGGTGACACAATCATGGACCGTTTTAAAATGTTTCGGCACAACATACATAACAAATCGTTGTTGTTTTGGCATAGCAAACAAAAAAGGCTTTAAAGGCATAATTTGCTATGCTATTTTTCGCTTTTTATTTTTGTTTTTTTTTGTGCTTTGTGTTTTTGTATGTCTGCTGTTATAGCCGTAAGCTGTGCATGAAAAAGAAGGAAGTTATAATTAAGGGTAAAGGGATCATGTCGAGTATGGCTTCTAGCAATTTAAATTGCCATTGACGCCCTTTTGAAGTAACGTTTATGTTAGCAGAAAAAGAGCATGTACAATGTATGTATATGTATGTATGTAGGTTTTGTCTTGTATGTACTTGGTACAGATTTAAAAGGAAACAGATTGCTCTTGTTCAAATATATACTGGCAGGCGTACTTATTTTAAAAATTATAAGAGGTTAACATTTTTCCACGTTTATACATACTTACATACATGTAATTAGAACGCTTGTGGTATGATTTATGAAAAAATATACATAAAGAAAAAATGAATATACCATAATTGCTTTTAATTTCTAAGGTCTTGGTTGTAATTCGTTTCCTGGCACTGTTGGCTGTTTTAAAAGGAATAAAGCCCTGCAGTGGGTAGAGCGCTCGCCTGCTATGCCAGAGGTCTCGGGTTCAAACCACGGTCCGAGCAAAACACCAAAACAATTTTTCTAATTAGTAAAAATCCAATTATTGGGTTTTTAAGAGCAGCGGTCACCTCTCGGCAGTGGGTGGCATACCCTCCGAGAGTATTTCTGCCATGTGAAAAGCTTCTAACAAAAAATGCATTCGCCGTTCGGAGCCGGCATAAAACTGTACGTCCACCCAATTAGTAGGAAAAAACAAAAAGGAGCACACCTCGAATTGGGAGAGAAGCTCGGCCATAAAACTGGTCAGAGTTATAATAGCGCCATTGTATTATTATTATTAAAGCCCTGAAAACTTTGAAAAAAAAAGAAATAATTATACAGAAACTTTACACGATCGAGAGCATTCTGAAATTTTCTACAATTTATGTACAAAAAGTGCGAGGACGCCAATACAAGGCTCTTCTCTAATTGACCATAGGGATCGGACTAAAATCGGAAACTGCTAATCAATTGAGTATGCCAAAACATATTTTTGAAATATACAATTGAGATGGAGGGTAAATTTTTTTAAATAAATGAACTATTCTTTGGTAATGGCGCACACTTGAGGTTCTCTTTGGACGTATAACGTAGCCCGAAAAGTATTAACATCAAGTACGTCGTCCTTTTCCGTGTGCTGTGGTATCCCTGCAAAAAATGCGATCACTCCGGGATACATCCGGGACAACTCGCAAGGGAGCATGCGATTACTACCCATTTGTATCTCTTTATATGGGTTGAAGTGTTCTCTTTTGTTTGAGCATGTCCTATGAAGAGACTAATTGTACCCAGTTTGTACCCGAACGGGTAGCAAAAGCGCACAATTGTACCCGTTTTGTACCCGAACAGGTAGCAAATGCGACACATCCATTTGTGCGACTAATTGTACCCGTTTGATACCCTTTCGGGTACAATTCGTCTACAATTAGTATACATATTTACCCGTTCGGGTACAATTGGGAACAATTGTAGACTAATTGTACCCGAAAGAGAGCGCTCCCGGACAAATCTTTTTAGAGACTCGTCGCACACTTTTTTACAGGGATAAGACGGATGTTTCCAACGTCTGATACCAGCGCTATAAAGTTCCATTCGTCTGCGGATGATACGTTGTGTATACAGTATATTCCAGAAAGTGCATAAAGTCCTTTCTCGAGACATACAAAAATCACGCTCTACAAGACGCTCATCGTTCCAGTCTTCATGTACAGCGAAGAAGCGTGGACGATGTCAAAATCTGATGAGATGGAGTATTCTAGAGAAAATTCTTTCGAAAGATTTATACACGTTTGCGCGGTAACAAGCGCGAGTATCGACGGAGATTTAATGATGAGCTGTACGAGCTTTACAAAAACATCAACACTGTTCAGCGAATAAGAATTCAGCGGCTGCATTGGGCAGGTCATATCGTGATAATGGATGACGGTGCAACGGACCAGAAAATATTTTTATGGAAATCCGTTAAAGAAAGAAAAGGGAAACGTCCGTTGGGAAGATCAGCTGAGGACTGACACGTCCTACCTTGGCACGAAATAGAAAGGAGTGGGATGCTTTATTGAACTCGGCCAAAGTCGTCTAGACTGCTACGCGCAAATTAAAAAGATAAGACGGTATTCCACAGAGTCGTGGGGCCATTATTCAGATTTATGGTACATTGTTATTAAATTCATCACAATTGTCCTTTAACCTCCGCTTAATATATATTACAAATTCGATTGCATAGAAACATTTTTTTTTATATTTCATTAAGAGCTCGCATTTTACTTGCTCATTATAAATGTTGCTTCATACATATCTACACCCATAGATAAATACACACATAAATGAATACAATATTTTACTAAAACGAAGCTAAGCGATATCTGCTTCCATATATCTAATGACTAATCATGAAGTTAAACAAACCAAACCTTTTATTGCTTGTCTACGAGTATGTACGAGTATAAAACCGCTGAAATTCGATCAAAAAAAAAAAAAAACAAAAAAAACTCATGAAATTCAAAACCACCAGAAGAAAAAGAAAAATAAAAAACACGAAAACAGGAAAACAGGAAAAATATGCTAAAAAGCGCAATAGCCGTTAATCAACGAGGTTATAAGTACTAGAAGCAACAAACAACCGGAAATTTTTGTCAATGTGTACACATTAAAACTGCCACCACAAAACATATGTAAATTTAGTAGACAAACAATCACAACACACCCTACTACATAAGTATGTACTATGTCTACATATGTACGAATGTGTACTTTTTTTGGGGCGTAAATAATTTCATTGCAATTAAAAAGTAAATATTTATTAGCATGTTTTCTTAATTGTACATAAGGCGTGAAGTTTATTTTATTTTATTTTTTTTTTTTTGTTTTGGCTATACAGCAAATAATTTTGTTGATTATTTTTTATCTTTTTCTGTTTTTTTTTTATTATTATTTTTTTTTTTTTTTGTTATCGGAGAACTGCACGGAATTTTTTTGATTAATTGCTTTCAATTAGTCAATTAGACACAAATTTCGAAAACAAGCAGAGAATATACGTTAATTTCAAAGATTAAATTTTACAGTTATATGGGTACGTGATAATATACATATGTATTCTTTAAAAAAATGCGAGCACATTACCCTCTTCTCTGTGAAATTTAAGTAATTTTCTGTTGCCTTTTTCGCTTTTTCAGTTTTGTTCGCCTTTTTGTGAAATCTCAACATTTGTTTACACGCAAATAAATAGGTACAGCGTGTCAAATATTTTTTTGGATGTGATAATGTTGACAATGCCATAGAACATATTTCTAAGTATATTATGTACTCGCATGTGTTCATGTATAGATACATTTGTAAGTCACTCAGATAATATTATGAGAGACCAAGAAATTTTTGTTGTCTTATATTTTGTAAAAAGAAGAGAAAAGCTCGTAGAAAGGAATAAGAAATGTTACACTATTGTTAGAAATTTACCATATTCCTAATTAGAATAAATATAATCATTCGATTATAGTTTTGTTCCTTCTATATTTTCTAATGTTTTTTTTTTACTCGTTAAAATTTTTTTCTACTTAATTGAAGAAAAACAAATAGGTGGTATGTATGGTACTGGTGGCTTCTGGTACTGGAAAAATCATATTTTGAAGGATTAGGTTAGGTTGAGTTGTCCAATCCTAAGATTTTCACATAGACCAGAACTGGTCAACAGCGTTGCCAAAAGCACTTTGGGGGCAATTATAATATCTGTTGTAAGTCCTGGTTCGTAATGCCTCCTAGGGATTAAAAGTATGCAGAACCGAGGCATCTCAGTCATTATCTGCGAAATAATAATAATAAATAAATGCTGGGCATTGTTAGAGGAGATGTTTTAGAGTACCGATAGTGTCAAGTAAAATAAATTAAAATATCAGTAAAAATACCGTACACATTTTAGTTTCAGCTGGCGTGGAAGCAAAAATTAAGTAAATTAACAGAAGTGGACGTGTAAGTACTTTCATAATGGCTGAGAAAGGCTGATCAAAAACTTATATGGCAGAACTAGAAGCCTTAGATTTGGAATAAAAGTTATTTACATATACCATCGATAAAAATTAAATAACAAAACTTTCTATAAAAAGAACAACAAGATAAAGACCAAAAACCTCGATAAAGTTCAAGCAAGATGAATAAAGATGTACAGGGGGATGCGCCCAGCAACTATGGGAAACCTATTTTGTCCCCCAATAAATCTAAAGCTATGCTTACAGAAATCGATAGATACTCTTGCGTCTATTTCTAGAGATTGCTTCGCATTGAAGTAGTACACATGAGGTGCTCTGAGGTTTGTGTATGTGAGTTTTGAATTTTTAGTAGCCTCTCCGAAATTCGATTAGCACTAAGATTGCTTCTAGGGGGAATAATGATCGCTTTTTATTTGTAACCACTTGAGATAAGTTTTTGCTCACATAAGCTAGAGGTATTGTCTTTTTGGCGGCTGGTTTGCTGGAGTTTTCTATGAGTTCCGGCACAAGTATAATTTACTACTACCTGAGGCTATTGGCCCGACTGTAGAATAGCTACTGCTTGGTATGGTAAGCTCAATCAAAGAAATGATGATGTAACAAACAATCAATAAAAGCAAATCTTATTTAAACTCAAGTAAACCTTGCACTTATTCGGCGGTATACTCTTTCATTACCCACACATGGTCAACAATCCAATAAATCTGGAACAATAGCAATACATAATGAACAACACAAGAGTTCAAGCCACAGCTCACTGTATGCCTTGAACAATGAGGCAATTAGTGTGCATCATAAACAAAGTTTCATTCAACTGTTGAAAAGTAAAATATCCGGATGCAGTTAAGTGTCACCAAATCAACTGCAACATCAACAATCAAAGCATCAATTTACCGCGAGCCATCAAAATTTGCGCACACAGAAGTGCACTTAAATATTGGTTTTCTTTTTTCTTTATCATTTATGCTATAGTTAAACAACAATAGAAAAGTAGAAAAAACCTGAAATATACATATATACCTACTGGCGACATGCAACAATGTTGCATGATAATGCAGCAGCAAGCACTAGCGGCAACGACGCCAAAAGCGGGAAAAATGGCAGCAGCAGACAAGCGCATATCTATCTTTTGCTTGGGTACATGCCACAAAGTGTCAGTTTGTACACGCCACCACCGCTAATGACTATGTTCGGTGGGCGAGTTAGAAAAGAGGTGGGCGACAAAATTGGTTTTCTTGTTGCAGCCGCGGTAGTTGTTGTTGTTTTTGTTGCATACCAAGCAAAGCACACATACTTATTTGCTTTAGCAAGTTTACCGCTTAAGTCTTTTGTACGTTATTATTGTGTTAGCTTAATTGTTTATTGAGTGTGAAAGGCGGACGATAAAAGAATGGGACGATTTATGTGTTTGCTTTTTATGTGGACAGTTTTATAAGAAGTGCGTTGCTGATAAAGAAAAATTGAGATATTTCCGCAAAGTTTATGAAAATAATAATAGACAGGCGGGAGTGCAACTATAATGAAGTTTATGCCGAGATTGTTCACCGGCTCCAGATTTTTTTCCCACAAATTGGAAGGATCACGAATGAGAATATGAATACGAATGCGAATACAAATACGAATACGAACACGAATATGAATACGTATACGAGTACTAATACGAATGCGAATGCGAATACGTATGCTATATGAATACGAATATGAATATGAATACGAATACGAATGCGCATACGAATACGTATACGAATATGAATATGAATATGAATATGAATATGAATATGAATATGAATATGAATATGAATATGAATATGAATATGAATATGAATATGAATATGAATATGAAAATGAATATGAATATGAATATGAATATGAATATGAATATGAATATGAATATGAATATGAATATGAATATGAATATGAATATGAATATGAATATGAATATGAATATGAATATGAATATGAATATGAATATGAATATGAATATGAATATGAATATGAATATGAATATGAATATGAATATGAATATGAATATGAATATGAATATGAATATGAATATGAATATGAATATGAATATGAATATGAATATGAATAAGAATATGAATATGAATATGAATATGAATATGAATATGAATATGAATATGAATATGAATATGAATATGAATATGAATATGAATATGAATATGAATATGAATATGAATATGAATATGAATATGAATATGAATATGAATATGAATATGAATATGAATATGAATATGAATATGAATATGAATATGAATATGAATATGAATATGAATATGAATATGAATATGAATATGAATATGAATATGAATATGAATATGAATATGAATATGAATATGAATATGAATATGAATATGAATATGAATATGAATATGAATATGAATATGAATATGAATATGAATATGAATATGAATATGAATATGAATATGAATATGAATATGAATATGAATATGAATATGAATATGAATATGAATATGAATATGAATATGAATATGAATATG
Organism: Urophora cardui; assembly: GCA_960531455.1. Lineage (NCBI taxonomy): Eukaryota > Metazoa > Arthropoda > Insecta > Diptera > Tephritidae > Urophora > Urophora cardui. The sequence goes on along the minus strand of OY482674.1, from coordinate 115,344,899 downwards.
AATATGAATATGAATATGAATATGAATATGAATATGAATATGAATATGAATATGAATATGAATATGAATATGAATATGAATATGAATATGAATATGAATATGAATATGAATATGAATATGAATATGAATATGAATATGAATATGAATATGAATATGAATATGAATATGAATATGAATATGAATATGAATATGAATATGAATATGAATATGAATATGAATATGAATATGAATATGAATATGAATATGAATATGAATATGAATATGAATATGAATATGAATATGAATATGAATATGAATATGAATATGAATATGAATATGAATATGAATATGAATATGAATATGAATATGAATATGAATATGAATATGAATATGAATATGAATATGAATATGAATATGAATATGAATATGAATATGAATATGAATATGAATATGAATATGAATATGAATATGAATATGAATATGAATATGAATATGAATATGAATATGAATATGAATATGAATATGAATATGAATATGAATATGAATATGAATATGAATATGAATATGAATATGAATATGAATATGAATATGAATATGAATATGAATATGAATATGAATATGAATATGAATATGAATATGAATATGAATATGAATATGAATATGAATATGAATATGAATATGAATATGAATATGAATATGAATATGAATATGAATATGAATATGAATATGAATATGAATATGAATATGAATATGAATATGAATATGAATATGAATATGAATATGAATATGAATATGAATATGAATATGAATATGAATATGAATATGAATATGAATATGAATATGAATATGAATATGAATATGAATATGAATATGAATATGAATATGAATATGAATATGAATATGAATATGAATATGAATATGAATATGAATATGAATATGAATATGAATATGAATATGAATATGAATATGAATATGAATATGAATATGAATATGAATATGAATATGAATATGAATATGAATATGAATATGAATATGAATATGAATATGAATATGAATATGAATATGAATATGAATATGAATATGAATATGAATATGAATATGAATATGAATATGAATATGAATATGAATATGAATATGAATATGAATATGAATATGAATATGAATATGAATATGAATATGAATATGAATATGAATATGAATATGAATATGAATATGAATATGAATATGAATATGAATATGAATATGAATATGAATATGAATATGAATATGAATATGAATATGAATATGAATATGAATATGAATATGAATATGAATATGAATATGAATATGAATATGAATATGAATATGAATATGAATATGAATATGAATATGAATATGAATATGAATATGAATATGAATATGAATATGAATATGAATATGAATATGAATATGAATATGAATATGAATATGAATATGAATATGAATATGAATATGAATATGAATATGAATATGAATATGAATATGAATATGAATATGAATATGAATATGAATATGAATATGAATATGAATATGAATATGAATATGAATATGAATATGAATATGAATATGAATATGAATATGAATATGAATATGAATATGAATATGAATATGAATATGAATATGAATATGAATATGAATATGAATATGAATATGAATATGAATATGAATATGAATATGAATATGAATATGAATATGAATATGAATATGAATATGAATATGAATATGAATATGAATATGAATATGAATATGAATATGAATATGAATATGAATATGAATATGAATATGAATATGAATATGAATATGAATATGAATATGAATATGAATATGAATATGAATATGAATATGAATATGAATATGAATATGAATATGAATATGAATATGAATATGAATATGAATATGAATATGAATATGAATATGAATATGAATATGAATATGAATATGAATATGAATATGAATATGAATATGAATATGAATATGAATATGAATATGAATATGAATATGAATATGAATATGAATATGAATATGAATATGAATATGAATATGAATATGAATATGAATATGAATATGAATATGAATATGAATATGAATATGAATATGAATATGAATATGAATATGAATATGAATATGAATATGAATATGAATATGAATATGAATATGAATATGAATATGAATATGAATATGAATATGAATATGAATATGAATATGAATATGAATATGAATATGAATATGAATATGAATATGAATATGAATATGAATATGAATATGAATATGAATATGAATATGAATATGAATATGAATATGAATATGAATATGAATATGAATATGAATATGAATATGAATATGAATATGAATATGAATATGAATATGAATATGAATATGAATATGAATATGAATATGAATATGAATATGAATATGAATATGAATATGAATATGAATATGAATATGAATATGAATATGAATATGAATATGAATATGAATATGAATATGAATATGAATATGAATATGAATATGAATATGAATATGAATATGAATATGAATATGAATATGAATATGAATATGAATATGAATATGAATATGAATATGAATATGAATATGAATATGAATATGAATATGAATATGAATATGAATATGAATATGAATATGAATATGAATATGAATATGAATATGAATATGAATATGAATATGAATATGAATATGAATATGAATATGAATATGAATATGAATATGAATATGAATATGAATATGAATATGAATATGAATATGAATATGAATATGAATATGAATATGAATATGAATATGAATATGAATATGAATATGAATATGAATATGAATATGAATATGAATATGAATATGAATATGAATATGAATATGAATATGAATATGAATATGAATATGAATATGAATATGAATATGAATATGAATATGAATATGAATATGAATATGAATATGAATATGAATATGAATATGAATATGAATATGAATATGAATATGAATATGAATATGAATATGAATATGAATATGAATATGAATATGAATATGAATATGAATATGAATATGAATATGAATATGAATATGAATATGAATATGAATATGAATATGAATATGAATATGAATATGAATATGAATATGAATATGAATATGAATATGAATATGAATATGAATATGAATATGAATATGAATATGAATATGAATATGAATATGAATATGAATATGAATATGAATATGAATATGAATATGAATATGAATATGAATATGAATATGAATATGAATATGAATATGAATATGAATATGAATATGAATATGAATATGAATATGAATATGAATATGAATATGAATATGAATATGAATATGAATATGAATATGAATATGAATATGAATATGAATATGAATATGAATATGAATATGAATATGAATATGAATATGAATATGAATATGAATATGAATATGAATATGAATATGAATATGAATATGAATATGAATATGAATATGAATATGAATATGAATATGAATATGAATATGAATATGAATATGAATATGAATATGAATATGAATATGAATATGAATATGAATATGAATATGAATATGAATATGAATATGAATATGAATATGAATATGAATATGAATATGAATATGAATATGAATATGAATATGAATATGAATATGAATATGAATATGAATATGAATATGAATATGAATATGAATATGAATATGAATATGAATATGAATATGAATATGAATATGAATATGAATATGAATATGAATATGAATATGAATATGAATATGAATATGAATATGAATATGAATATGAATATGAATATGAATATGAATATGAATATGAATATGAATATGAATATGAATATGAATATGAATATGAATATGAATATGAATATGAATATGAATATGAATATGAATATGAATATGAATATGAATATGAATATGAATATGAATATGAATATGAATATGAATATGAATATGAATATGAATATGAATATGAATATGAATATGAATATGAATATGAATATGAATATGAATATGAATATGAATATGAATATGAATATGAATATGAATATGAATATGAATATGAATATGAATATGAATATGAATATGAATATGAATATGAATATGAATATGAATATGAATATGAATATGAATATGAATATGAATATGAATATGAATATGAATATGAATATGAATATGAATATGAATATGAATATGAATATGAATATGAATATGAATATGAATATGAATATGAATATGAATATGAATATGAATATGAATATGAATATGAATATGAATATGAATATGAATATGAATATGAATATGAATATGAATATGAATATGAATATGAATATGAATATGAATATGAATATGAATATGAATATGAATATGAATATGAATATGAATATGAATATGAATATGAATATGAATATGAATATGAATATGAATATGAATATGAATATGAATATGAATATGAATATGAATATGAATATGAATATGAATATGAATATGAATATGAATATGAATATGAATATGAATATGAATATGAATATGAATATGAATATGAATATGAATATGAATATGAATATGAATATGAATATGAATATGAATATGAATATGAATATGAATATGAATATGAATATGAATATGAATATGAATATGAATATGAATATGAATATGAATATGAATATGAATATGAATATGAATATGAATATGAATATGAATATGAATATGAATATGAATATGAATATGAATATGAATATGAATATGAATATGAATATGAATATGAATATGAATATGAATATGAATATGAATATGAATATGAATATGAATATGAATATGAATATGAATATGAATATGAATATGAATATGAATATGAATATGAATATGAATATGAATATGAATATGAATATGAATATGAATATGAATATGAATATGAATATGAATATGAATATGAATATGAATATGAATATGAATATGAATATGAATATGAATATGAATATGAATATGAATATGAATATGAATATGAATATGAATATGAATATGAATATGAATATGAATATGAATATGAATATGAATATGAATATGAATATGAATATGAATATGAATATGAATATGAATATGAATATGAATATGAATATGAATATGAATATGAATATGAATATGAATATGAATATGAATATGAATATGAATATGAATATGAATATGAATATGAATATGAATATGAATATGAATATGAATATGAATATGAATATGAATATGAATATGAATATGAATATGAATATGAATATGAATATGAATATGAATATGAATATGAATATGAATATGAATATGAATATGAATATGAATATGAATATGAATATGAATATGAATATGAATATGAATATGAATATGAATATGAATATGAATATGAATATGAATATGAATATGAATATGAATATGAATATGAATATGAATATGAATATGAATATGAATATGAATATGAATATGAATATGAATATGAATATGAATATGAATATGAATATGAATATGAATATGAATATGAATATGAATATGAATATGAATATGAATATGAATATGAATATGAATATGAATATGAATATGAATATGAATATGAATATGAATATGAATATGAATATGAATATGAATATGAATATGAATATGAATATGAATATGAATATGAATATGAATATGAATATGAATATGAATATGAATATGAATATGAATATGAATATGAATATGAATATGAATATGAATATGAATATGAATATGAATATGAATATGAATATGAATATGAATATGAATATGAATATGAATATGAATATGAATATGAATATGAATATGAATATGAATATGAATATGAATATGAATATGAATATGAATATGAATATGAATATGAATATGAATATGAATATGAATATGAATATGAATATGAATATGAATATGAATATGAATATGAATATGAATATGAATATGAATATGAATATGAATATGAATATGAATATGAATATGAATATGAATATGAATATGAATATGAATATGAATATGAATATGAATATGAATATGAATATGAATATGAATATGAATATGAATATGAATATGAATATGAATATGAATATGAATATGAATATGAATATGAATATGAATATGAATATGAATATGAATATGAATATGAATATGAATATGAATATGAATATGAATATGAATATGAATATGAATATGAATATGAATATGAATATGAATATGAATATGAATATGAATATGAATATGAATATGAATATGAATATGAATATGAATATGAATATGAATATGAATATGAATATGAATATGAATATGAATATGAATATGAATATGAATATGAATATGAATATGAATATGAATATGAATATGAATATGAATATGAATATGAATATGAATATGAATATGAATATGAATATGAATATGAATATGAATATGAATATGAATATGAATATGAATATGAATATGAATATGAATATGAATATGAATATGAATATGAATATGAATATGAATATGAATATGAATATGAATATGAATATGAATATGAATATGAATATGAATATGAATATGAATATGAATATGAATATGAATATGAATATGAATATGAATATGAATATGAATATGAATATGAATATGAATATGAATATGAATATGAATATGAATATGAATATGAATATGAATATGAATATGAATATGAATATGAATATGAATATGAATATGAATATGAATATGAATATGAATATGAATATGAATATGAATATGAATATGAATATGAATATGAATATGAATATGAATATGAATATGAATATGAATATGAATATGAATATGAATATGAATATGAATATGAATATGAATATGAATATGAATATGAATATGAATATGAATATGAATATGAATATGAATATGAATATGAATATGAATATGAATATGAATATGAATATGAATATGAATATGAATATGAATATGAATATGAATATGAATATGAATATGAATATGAATATGAATATGAATATGAATATGAATATGAATATGAATATGAATATGAATATGAATATGAATATGAATATGAATATGAATATGAATATGAATATGAATATGAATATGAATATGAATATGAATATGAATATGAATATGAATATGAATATGAATATGAATATGAATATGAATATGAATATGAATATGAATATGAATATGAATATGAATATGAATATGAATATGAATATGAATATGAATATGAATATGAATATGAATATGAATATGAATATGAATATGAATATGAATATGAATATGAATATGAATATGAATATGAATATGAATATGAATATGAATATGAATATGAATATGAATATGAATATGAATATGAATATGAATATGAATATGAATATGAATATGAATATGAATATGAATATGAATATGAATATGAATATGAATATGAATATGAATATGAATATGAATATGAATATGAATATGAATATGAATATGAATATGAATATGAATATGAATATGAATATGAATATGAATATGAATATGAATATGAATATGAATATGAATATGAATATGAATATGAATATGAATATGAATATGAATATGAATATGAATATGAATATGAATATGAATATGAATATGAATATGAATATGAATATGAATATGAATATGAATATGAATATGAATATGAATATGAATATGAATATGAATATGAATATGAATATGAATATGAATATGAATATGAATATGAATATGAATATGAATATGAATATGAATATGAATATGAATATGAATATGAATATGAATATGAATATGAATATGAATATGAATATGAATATGAATATGAATATGAATATGAATATGAATATGAATATGAATATGAATATGAATATGAATATGAATATGAATATGAATATGAATATGAATATGAATATGAATATGAATATGAATATGAATATGAATATGAATATGAATATGAATATGAATATGAATATGAATATGAATATGAATATGAATATGAATATGAATATGAATATGAATATGAATATGAATATGAATATGAATATGAATATGAATATGAATATGAATATGAATATGAATATGAATATGAATATGAATATGAATATGAATATGAATATGAATATGAATATGAATATGAATATGAATATGAATATGAATATGAATATGAATATGAATATGAATATGAATATGAATATGAATATGAATATGAATATGAATATGAATATGAATATGAATATGAATATGAATATGAATATGAATATGAATATGAATATGAATATGAATATGAATATGAATATGAATATGAATATGAATATGAATATGAATATGAATATGAATATGAATATGAATATGAATATGAATATGAATATGAATATGAATATGAATATGAATATGAATATGAATATGAATATGAATATGAATATGAATATGAATATGAATATGAATATGAATATGAATATGAATATGAATATGAATATGAATATGAATATGAATATGAATATGAATATGAATATGAATATGAATATGAATATGAATATGAATATGAATATGAATATGAATATGAATATGAATATGAATATGAATATGAATATGAATATGAATATGAATATGAATATGAATATGAATATGAATATGAATATGAATATGAATATGAATATGAATATGAATATGAATATGAATATGAATATGAATATGAATATGAATATGAATATGAATATGAATATGAATATGAATACGAATACGAATACGAATACGAATACGAATACGAATACGAATACGAATACGAATGCGAATACGAATATGAATACGTATGTATATGAATATGAATACGAATACGAATATGAATATGAATACGAATACGAATGCAATTACGATTACCAATACGAATACGAATACAAATACGAATACGAAATTGATAAAAAAACGAATGCGAATATGAATAAAAAAAAGTTTATTTTAAACAAATACAATTACAAGTAAAAATATGAGCTCGTAAAGAATTCCATACATTTTTAATAACATACATACATATATATGTATGTATGTATGTACAAGCAAAAACTCAAAACCAACAACATCATTAAAACCAATTAAGTTCAAGGAGCATTACACATTCGCCCAACTAACCAATAACTGTCAACTTTAAAGCCCATTGGTCTACTGAAACAACAAACTGTGCTGTAAACATTATAATTGTAAATATTTTACATGCGTTCAAGAACTATCAATCGCCCAAAATGACGCTATAAAAGATGCAATAAAAATATTTACGTGGCTGCAAAATTACTACCTTCATCAAAGTAAACAAGCCTCCGATTGACAGAAAAACATATATCACGCAACGAAATTATACGACACAACAACAACAACAAACACAGAGCATTGACCAAAAAAATCTTCAGCTTAACATTCAATTAGCGTACGGACGCAATATATTTTGTTCAAGCGGAACGAAATGAAAGAAAAAAGCAGCAAGAAAATAAGTAAAATGAGCAAACCGCGAGTGCGTAAGTGTAAGGGCGAATGTATAATGAATGATTTTAATTTTAAATACATAGTTTTTTTTTATTACCATTTTTTATGTTTGCTGTAATGTGCGTAAGCTGTCAAACTGATTACTGCAGAGCTGAGTTATTTCAACTAAGTATTTCGGAGTTGCTAAATGCATATGCTCACACATACATATGAAATAGTGTATCAAGCCATATTGCAGCAATAACTCCTTTTTTCACAATTCTCATCAGCCACCGCTTACTTAAGCCTACTTAACACATAAAAACGAAATCATGTCTGCCAACTGAGGCGTCGGCGTTAATAAAACCCAAACAAAAATTTACAAAAAAGCGCAATGCAATTACCAGCAACACAAGTAGTAGGCGCAATAGTTGTTTTTACTTAACGTTTTTTTGCTTTTTAACTTTTTTTTTCTAAATTTTATTTTATATTACGAAAAAGTATACATAAAAATATGCGCATTGAAAAATCTGTGCCTAATGAAGCAATAAACGACGCTGTTGAAATGCTGCCATCAACAGTTGAATTTTATACGAAAAAACACGAGTGAGAAGAGATCTTCGATGTCATGCAATGCGCTTTTAGGCACGCGAGAATCAATTTGAAGTTGGTTAATAAGGCATGCAAGTACTTATACTTAGCTATATTGTGTACGTAACACCGTATATTTATGGCCTAATTATGTGGCAGAAATCTTTGTCACGAACTTAATAGACTGTTGCTACATTTCCACAATAGAAATACTCGTATTAGGTGCTAAAGAAATAAAACTTTACATATGCTTTCATGGTAACTAAATGAACGAAAAAGGGCTGTGAGATTATTATAGACCGATTTCCAGGCGATTTTGAGAGGATCGTATGATGATTATAAACCGATTTTAAGATACTGTGAAGCAAATTTTTTTAATCGAAAAACTGAGGGTTGGGAGCAATACCTTTTGTTTCTGACCCCGAAGGACAAGCTAGTACGCCGAGTATCCACAAGAGATCAATGGCGAGATCCAGAAACACTCAGAACACTCAAAACAGAAACTCTCAAAACAGAATATGGTACTGCATCTGGCTGGTACTTAGAGGCGGAATTCAGGTGCCATTATGCAATGCAATGACGACGGGTTTCAATCGAAGATTTATGCCATTCTGAAAGCTGCAGAATGAATAATTGGCGAGAGGTAGCGTGAACATCAAATTTTTATCTGCAGTGACAACCAGGCTGCACTAAAGACATTGGAAACTACGCGAACCTCTTCAAAAATTGTTCACGAAAGTAAGTTGCTCCGTAGCAAAATTAATTAAACTTCAACTTATGTGGGTACCTGGGCGTTGAAGATAACGGACTGGCCGATGAAATAGTATATCGTGGATCGGCGGAACACCCAACTGAACCACAGCCAATCATAGGACCAAGTATTGTGGGCGCTGCGAAGTAAATCGGGACTCACTGGAGACACTGGAACTCTACAGATTCCTGTAAAATTACAAAGTACTTTCTGAAAAAGCCTAAGTAGGAGGTAGCAAACTTTCTCCTCAAGCAGAGAAGGAGGGGAACTTCGGACCCTTGTGGGGTTGATTACGGGACACAATCCATGGTGACAGCACATGACCACCATGGGCATCATCGAGAGCTCATTATGCTAATCCTCTATGGAGGAGGACGACGAGGGAACAGAGCATTTCCTCTGCACTTTTGATGATTGATTTGATGATTGTTATGCTGAGAAGATACTGAGGGGAGCATAAGATGAATTTAAGTGATTATAAGTTGATGGTACGAAATGAATCGTTTGCTTTATTTCATCAGTCCCGGTATAAGAAAGTATTGAAGCACATTTTCCTTACATGCGGGACATTAGGCAGGATTTCTTAAAAGACATTGAGCATAAACTCACATCAACTGAGCTCAGACTGTCTTCTGTATATTGGACGAGTCTTAAGATGACCCTTTAAGGATCAGTGGTCTCTACGAAGTTTCAGCTTAAAATGTTATATCGTTAATCGCCGCTACTGCTAGGGGGAGCAGTTGAGGAACAACCCACACAGTAAAAAATTATAGTTTATTTTTAATATCATTTGATACTTAATTTAATCATTCTTGGAATTAAATTTGAATTTGAATGCCAAAAAGTCTTATTTTTAAACTATGAGAAGTTTTACAATTTTATTTATTCTAAAATAGTTTCAAAATTAAGTCTTGAAAAGTATTAAAATTCTCTCTAAAGAAATTTAATCATTTATGGTTTAAAAACAAAACCTGAAAAGTATAAAAAACTTTCTCTTTCTCAATTATATAACCATTAAAGTATTTTTGGTTTGAAATCAAAACCAAAAAAAGGATTAAGAAAAAATTATCAGAAAAAAAAAATCAAAATAAATCAGACAAAATCCGGAGGAGTAATTAAATCTACTAAAATAAATGGCCCGAATTGAACAATTATATCAAGTAAGTAATGCAGGAGATTAATTAAATATCATGAGGGTAAATTTTGCTTTATTTTTTCAGTCTTAAGGCAGTATCACTACAAGAACCGCGACGGAGCCGAAATTTCCCTGGATATCTCCAAAATATTGGTGTAAAATTTTACAATATGTATATATATATATATCGAGCCCTAACCGCCATAAAAGTGTATACAACAAAATTATCGATTTCAGCTTTTTTATTGAAATCAACAATTTATTATCACATGCATCAACTCCCAAAAATTTTATAGCTGTGAAATATGCAGTTTCGAAGTTAGAGACTAAATAAACTTCAAGGCTGCATACAAACTGTATGCAAAACAAATTAAAAAACTTCGTCCTGTAAAATTTACTTTTTGTTGGATACACTTTTATGGGGATTAGGGCTCGATATATAAGGTACTTTAGTGTTTGCTACTACCGTTTTGGATTTTTATGTAAATAAACAATGTTAACGTTATTCAATTTCTCATTAATCTTTGGGATAATGGGTTATTTGCGGTATATCCACTGGAAATTTTATGGGGGTTTATTTTTAAATCCAAAAAAGTATACAATTTACTCCAATTTTCGGTTAGATCTAATACCATTTAAACTATTTTTATTACCAAAAATATTATAAAAATAATCAAAATTTGGTTTTGATTTAATTCCATAAAAGTATAGAATTTATTCCAATTTTGAATTGACCTTATACCATTTCAACTACTTTTAATACCAGAAATATTCTAAAAATAATGAAAATTTGGTTTTGATTTAATTCCAAGAAAGTATTAATTTGGCACCAAAAATAATTTCTGTCTCTCAATATTCTCTTCTTTTTTTAAACCAGAATGGTTTAAATTTTATGCTTTTTGGCATTGTTATATATAAATACCAAAATGGTATTAAAATTAAACTAAAATTTTTACTGTGCATACATACATCGTTAAGACTGACTAAAAAGTTGAATTTACTTAATTATATGCTCGTGCCCCGGCTGAGGCATACAACTCAAAGTGGTTTGAGTCTGCGCTATAAAAGTGGTTGTTATTGCAGTTAGCAAAGTCACTTATAACTCACCAATTGTCCGTCAACAAAAAACACAAATATTAAATTCTCATTGCACACAGTTGTGTGATGAAAATCGATTTCTCATTTATTACATTGTTTTTTTTTTTTTTTTTTTTTTTTTTGTATTTCGTTGTGAAAATCTTAATTACTTGCACAATTAATTGCTCAATTCCAACAAAATTCACATTTGTAACACAACAACAACAATTTAATATGCAGCCAAGACCTTATTTTGGCCCTTGCTATGCAACGTTAAACACGAAAAAAAGAAACAATGCTGCACAAGCAAACGCTCATATACACGCCATATACGAACAATGAGCAATGACACTAATTGACTGCGTGCATATGTACCGCCATATCTATGTGCTCTGTGAGGTGGCCAAATTATAAAATAATATACAGACATATGAGTAATATACAAAAAATACAGATAGACAAACGTGCAGACAGACACACATACATACATCACATACTTATGTTTTTTTTAATTTTGATTTTATGCAATTTGACACACTTTAACAATCAGTCAGATAGTGAGGCATGCAGTGAGTTAACCAGCAGTCAGTCAAGCAGCAGTCTATAACTCAAACAACCATATTTGGTGTGCTTAAAAAATCGCATTATGCACAGCGAAACAGAAATAACAAAAAAGCTCCGCACTTAATATGATTTTCATTGATATAAAAGGGCGCTGAGGCAACGCGGCGTTAAGGGCGCCTATTGCTGTGCCTTGTCTAATTACCTTTTTGATATGTATAAAAATAATAATGGTATGTGAACTGTTGCAATAACAAACAACAATAAAAATATAATATTAAAGACATAGGCATATTAAGAAACAAATTCGTCAAACATCAATATACATACGCATACACGCATAGTGTATACGCTGCAAAAAGATTCATAAGCCTAAGCTGTCAAAATGTAATACGCTGACATTCGCTCATTCGCTCTGCTCCAAATGTTTTGATACTTATAGTGCCGGTAGTGGAGAACGTGTGGCGTTGCGTTAAAAATCAAAATTCATTTGATTTCAGTAATCGTTTGCATGCAATTCCTATAGAATAGATCGGATCAGCTGACATGGTATACGGGCTTGCGTCGTTGACTAGCCACGCTATTTATTTTCTGTCATGCGCTTATATCACAAATAGCGGGAGAGGGAATTGAGTTTTATAAGCAAATATGGGCCAAGAGAGCACAATGTGTGGCGAGCGTAAAGTTTACGCCGTAAACAATTGTGTATTATCATAGGAAAGATTTCCGCTTGTAAAAAATATTCAGTGTATTAGGGATGGGCAAATTGGAAAAATATATCGATATATATTATATCGATATTTAAAAAAACATCGATTTATGCCGTGTAAAAACATCGATATATCAATATATCGAAAGGGTCGGCTTTACATTAAGGAAGCACGCCCCGCGAAAACCCATTTTTTCACAGGGTTAGAGGTGCTCTCGCAGATCTCAAAACTGATATCAAAACTTGCCGGAGACTTATAGTTTACTAGATATTTGTTGTTAAAGTTGGACGTGTCTACATGTATTCTACCAATTCTGAAGTATAAACATAAACATCATTAAGAATTGCGTGAAGAAGAAAGTAATGTAAATTCAAGCACCCGGACATTACCCAGCAAAACCCGTGTGATGGAAACTAACACATGCAAAAGTTTCACACTAATACATTGACACACTTTTTTATCATATGTGAGAGGACAGGGTTGATTCGTTTAAAAAAAAAATCAAATTCGTGGAAGCTAGTTGATCGCGTTCTTTCGTGTGCTAAAAATATAGTTTAATAGTGAATAAAGATAAGAAAAAATAATAATTAATAATCGTTTTTTAAAGTATAAAGATAAGTACATACATATTTAAGTCAAACCAGCTTTATTATGTAGTACATTTACATATATATTTTTTTTTTCACTTCAATTTCAGATGTCTTCCAAGAAGTCGACTCTATAGAATTCGAGAGAGGCGTATGCAAGACTGTCGAGCTTAGCCATCACCGCGAGCAGTAAAAAGTATATTTTTGGTGTTAAAAATCTAATTTTATTTCATATACATATGTTAATAATATCTGTGTACTGAATATAATAAATATAGACTATGATAGATTTGTTTGTGGCTCATTTGTGAAAGGTTCAGGCATCAAATTTGTGCTGTTAAATTCAAAGCGAATCAGAAATGTATGAAAAATATCGAATTTGGCTCGAAATGACGAAAAATTATCGATTATCGATGCACGGTAGTTCAAAATATCGTCGATATTATCGGCTGTACTATTTTTAAAATATCGATATATTGATATATCGATATATATCGCCCAACCCTACAGTGTATTTTCAACTGGCATGCAAGCAAGTGGTGGGTTAAAAAGCGCACGCTTATCTCATTCCGATGTATATAAATGTATAAATATTAACTTTTCAACCCTAACAGAATATAATTTTTATTATTAAATAAACCGCAGTGCTTAAGTTGCGCAAAGAATGTGAATTATGCTGCTAAACAAAAAGCGTATTTTTATTATCCCTTCACTCAGAGAAAAAGCAAGCTAAATTTCAGTATAGCGGGCTTGAATCAAGCCGAAAACGTTATGAAAGTCTGTTAAGCTCGAAAATGCTAAAAGCAAGAATATATTCTTATTTTTAGGATGATATTTTTGAGAATAAAAAGCTTATAATAAGAATAAAAACTTATTTTCAATATTGCCCATGATTGATTTGAAAATGTAAAATCTTATTTCAAGAACGTTCAACTTTGTTTTAAGTATATTTATTCTTGATTTTCCACTTTTTCGAAATTCAAAATTCGAAATAATTTAACCCACCTAACAAAATGAAAAAAAATAAGAGTTTTTATTGCAATGCATGGTATTTTATTTCGTTTTATTTTCAGACATGTACATTAAGCCGTATCACGTTATATGGACAAAAAAAAAGTTTAGCGTGTGTCAGTTTTATTTGAACACTTATGTCGAAAAAATATTTTTGGTGTAAAAATTTTTTTTTTAGGCCCGCGTTAAAAACAGCTAAATCGCGTTTTTTGTAATAACTTCCTTATTTGATGTCGGATCTCTATGATCTTAATGTCGCGTAAAAGGTCTCGCGCAGCACTATATTTGGCCCATATAAAGTTTCGACCTCAAAGGTTGTCCTGAGTTTTACCTTTAAAAATTTTGGAGTTACTATCCCTAGATTTTTTTATTTTTATCACTAATACAAAGCCCTCAAAAAACCATGAGGAATCCCCCAAAGAAATTCTAGCCTTTATTCACAAACAAAAAAGTTATAACGTTGTAAAATGAAACACTTGTTTTTTTTATAAAAAATTACCACAGAGAAGCGGCGAAACACGTCAACTTAATTTTTGGCTCCAGATTACGATGGCGTTTTTAGAAATGAAGTGTATGCACTCCCATTTTCGAGATATTTAAGAAAACATTTTCAGTTTTCACATACAAAGCGATCCGATGTGGGGGCGTATGAGTAACTATTGTTGAGGTAATAAAAATAAAGAAAAGGGGAAAAAACTATACGTACATATATGTATATAAAATGCATATGAGAAGGAAGAGAATTTCCTGCACATAAATTCCAATTTGTTTTAAACGTTCGAAACCTGCACTGAAAAAACAACTTACCCAGATTATGGAAAAATGGGAATGTTTCGGCGCTAAAGACACATTTTCATTGTTTTGATGTACAATTTTCTTTAAATCAAGGAATAAAAACAACGTTTTGAAAGAAAATTTTATTCAAAACAATGAAAATATGTCATTAGCGGCGAATCATTCATCATTCATTTTTCCATAATCTGAGTAATTTTTTTTTGAGTGTGAGCAAAGTAATATAAGCGACGAAGAATTCACTTTCAGAGCTCTGAAACTGCTTTCATAAATATCTCTAAATTTGGAGGACATCGTCATTTTTGGTCTCGGTTATCATAGATAAGAAGATGTTTTGGGGATTAAAGTAAAGTGCGTTGTTTTCAATTGTAGGCTGAATAATTAACTGCATTTCTAGGGGCAGACGACGCATCCAGCGCAAGTATTGATAATACATTTAGACTTCCGTTGTCTCTTCTTAGGCGCGTATAATTTTACAACGAACTATAGCAGTTTTTCTAAATAACTTGGATGATTTTACGATACGCACGGATGCAGAAATCGTGAAGCCGTTGTAAGCCAGCGCGTTGTGCTTAGAGATCCCACTTGAATACTTACCAAATCTTCACTACAGCCATTATCATTCAATATAAATAACGTTGATCAGCACGAATAGTCCAATCATCAATAATTTTTGGCATATCATGTATCCAGTATTGGTAGCTGTTCCATCGCGGTACAACATTCTCAAGTCAAGCGAGGACTTAGAATACTTTTTAATCAAAAACTCATACTATATGGCGTTACTGCCTCATATAAATAAGAACTTGGGATAATTTTTCAAAAAACAGGTTCTCTGATTTTAAAACGGTATAACTTTTTTGTTTGTGAGTAAAGGCTACAACTTTTTTAGCGGAGTCCTCGTGGTTTTTTGAGAGCTTTGTATTAGTGATAAAAATAAAAAAATCTAGGGATAGTAACTCCAAAAATTTAAAGGTAAAACTCAGAACAACCTTTGAGGTCGAAACTTTATATGGGCCAAATATAGTGCTGAGCGAGACCTTTTCTGCGACATTAAGATCATAGAGATCGGACATCAAATAAGGAAGTTATAACAAAAAACGCGATTTAGCTCTTTTTAACGCGGGCCTAAAAAAAAATTTTTTACACCATAAATATTTTTTCGACGTAAGTGTTCAAATAAAACTGACACACGCAAACTTTATTTTCGTGATACGGCTTAATGTACATATGTATATAAATATGTATATATATAGTAATATATATAATATACAATTAAATTTTTTCATACATATACATATATTCTGCAACACATCGTATATTATAAAACTAGAAATATTTATTTAATACAAAAATTTTGGAAGATTTCAAACTAGAAACAGATCAGTATTCCTGATTTTATTACTAAAGAACGAGGAGGATTTACTATAGAAGTAACATTATTCAAATACCTTTTTTGATTCTTTATGTTTAGCTTCAAGACGCATGCTCCATACATACATATGTATGTCAATGGATGCTCTATTTTGCGGCAGCTTCCAGTTTATCCTGTTGCTTTAGTTTGCGTTGCTGCAAATAATGAAAAGGACAAATGTTCATTATATACAATATTTTCTTAAGCTCACAGGATAATAATGCAAACACTCTCCACTTACCTTTTTCTATAAACAACTAGCTGACCCGGCAGACGTTGTTCTGCTAAAATTTATTCCTATTAAGCCTAAAGAAAAGTATATGATTAGCGTATTGCTAACCATTATCTTAGAGTCCATTTTAATGACTGCGAATAATGAAAAATTGTCTGTTCTCTGAATAAAAGTTATAGTTATATTCACCGCGACAAACCTACTTCCCCCGATCCCTATCTCTATCTCAATCCCTATCTCTATTTCAGTCTCAATCTCAATCTTAATCTCAATCTCAATCTCAATCTTTATCCCTATCATTATCACTATCACTATTACTATCACTATCACCAGGGCCGTGCGCAGGAATTAGCCTTGGGGGGGGGGTTTAATTTTGGTTTGCATTCGCATCCATTTTTCGCTAAGATAAACATATTTGCTGAAACAGATATCCAGACCCATACACCATAAATTTAAATGTTTTCTAACTTTTCTGAAACTCATTATGATTCATCAAAACCTAGTTAACCAGGTCCTGAATAGTACTGTTTACAGTACTTGTTAATTGAAACTGCTCACTGTTTTCACAAAATGAACATTTTTTGTTATCAGTACATTTTTTAAAAAAATGCCAAACGAACATATGCTACACAACTTTGTAATTTCGGAAAGCTCCAAGTGCAATGCAAAGTGCCGAACTTATGTATTGGCCAACCTTATTTTTTGCAACTTTCACCAATTTCTTCTTCCGTAAAATTATTGTAACTAATTTTGTCAAAAATTATGAGTCAAGATTCAATGCAAAATTTATAAACTGTATTTTGAAAATTTTTGCAAATTCATTGCAACTTAGATTTGGTCATGCGCACGGCCCCGACTATCACTATCACTATCACTATCACTATCACTATCACTATCACTATCACTATCACTATCACTATCACTATCACTATCACTATCACTATCACTATCACTATCACTATCACTATCACTATCACTATCACTATCACTATCACTATCACTATCCCTATCCCTATCCCTATCCCTATCCCTATCCCTATCCCTATCTCTATCTCTATCCCTATCCCTATCCCTATCCCTATCCCTATCCCTATCCCTATCCCTATCCCTATCCCTATCCCTATCCCTATCCCTATCCCTATCCCTATCCCTATCCCTATCCCTATCCCTATCCCTATCCCTATCCCTATCCCTATCCCTATCCCTATCCCTATCCCTATCCCTATCCCTATCCCTATCCCTATCCCTATCCCTATCCCTATCCCTATCCCTATCCCTATCCCTATCCCTATCCCTATCCCTATCCCTATCCCTATCCCTATCCCTTTCCCTGTCCCTTTCCCTTTCCCTATCCCTATCCCTATCCATATCCCTATCCCTATCCCTATCCCTATCCCTATCCCTATCCCTATCCCTATCCCTATCCCTATCCCTATCCCTATCCCTAACCCTATCCCTATCCCTATCCCCATTCCTATCCCTATCCCTATCCCTATCCCTATCTCTATCTCTATCTCTATCTATATCTCTATCTCTATCTCTATCTCTATCTCTATCTCTATCTCTATCTCTATCTCTATCTCTATCCCTATCCCTATCCCTATCCCTATCCCTATCCCTATCCCTATCCCTATCCCTATCCCTATCCCTATCCCCATCCCTATCCCTATCCCTATCCCTATCCCTATCCCTATCCCTATCCCTATACCTATCCCTATCCCTATCCCTATCCCTATCCCTATCCCTATCCCTATCCCTATCCCTATCCATATCCCTATCCCTATCCCTATCCCTATCCCTAATCCTATCCCTAATCCTATCCCTATCCCTACCCCTATCCCTATCCCTATAGCTACCTACCTTTACCTTACGGGGACCGTCCATCACCATCCGGGCCCACTACTTTAGCCATCTCTGGGAAACAGCCTTAGAAATCACAATGAAAATGGCTGTATGTGGAAGCCTGCTCAACGCTTTTCATTTGCTACCAATATCGCTCGGAAACATTCAGGGGTTATCCGGGTCCACGCTTTGACCCAAATCTTGGAATCCGGCCTAGGCATCACTATTTAAAAAGCTCTTTGTTGAAGTCCTCCTCAACAGCTTTCATTTGATACCAATATCGCTCAGAAACTTTCCAGGGTCACTCGGTCCCACGTTTTAACCCATATCTGGGAACCCGGCCTAGGTATCGCAATGAAAATAACCAATTAACCAAATAATCCAATTATTCGATTTTTTAAGAGCAGCGGTCACCTCTCGGCAGTGGGCGGCATACCCTCCGAGTGTATTTCTGCCATGAAAAAGCTTCTCACAAAAAATGCATTCGCCGTTCGGAGCCGGCATAAAACTGTAGGTCCACCCAATTAGTAGGAAAAACAAAAAGGAGCACACCTCGAATTGGGAGAGAAGCTCGGCCATAAAACTCGTCAGAGTTATAATAGCGCCATTGTATTATATTATATTATATTATATTATATTATATTATATTATATTATATTATATTATATTATATTATATTATATTATATTATATTATATTATATTATATTATATTATATTATATTATATTATATTATATTATATTATATTATATTATATTATATTATATTATATTATATTATATTATATTATATTATATTATATTATATTATATTATATTATATTATATTATATTATATTATATTATATTATATTATATTATATTATATTATATACCCTACTATGTGCACTAACACCACATGAATCTACTGTGAAAATTTCATAAAGAACGGTTGGTTACTTTGGGAGTTTATAAAGGACACACATCCACAGATGCACACATACACACATACACACCGATTTTTCCAATTTTCGGACTTTTCCGGAGGGATTTTCCAAAATTTTCTTCCGTACGAACCATCTCCCCGAGAATACGAACAACTGACAAAAAATTTTACAGAAATCGGCCCAGCCGTTCTCATCTGATGAGGTTAGTAACATTTTTTACACCATTTTTATATATATAGATTGTACAGCCAACGCAACCCAAAGTCAGTACAGCAGCTAGAAACACATACAACTTCATGCGTGCACTCAATGTCGTTGCATATGCATAGGCGATCACAAAAATAAAAGATCACCAGACCACACCAAAACAGATCATCACAAAACCAATTTGACTGATGCCCAATGTACATTACACGCAGGTCTGTGTGAAATCGGCTCCAAAAAATGCCTGTTGCATGCCAATGAAAACGGTAATGGGAATGAGCAATCATTGGGTTTCGTCAGTTGACGGAAACTGACCGATTATACATACATACATATATAGCTCCATGCCCGATATTAATTGTGCCGATTGTAAACGCTTAAGGGGATCCATGAAGATGACAATAATGGTAACATGCGCAGTAATATATGATATATGTATGTATGTACATATATGTAAATCATTGAGATATCGCAGGTATTGTCTGGTGGACGATTCAAGTTTCCAGGACTATTGAAGCCATGCACAAAGAACTGCAAATTCTCTTCGGTGGCGATGGTGGCGTTGGAGTCGCCGTCACTGCCACGAGCGCCATTTGAAAATCAAAAACAGATTTTTTATTTTACATCTTGCTTTGTATGTATTGTATGTACATTCCCAGCAGTATTTATCAGCTGGAAAACAGCACATATTTCCTACTGAATATTCAGTAGAGATGTAGTTCTAATATCTGAACTTTCCCTTTCGTTTTTATATAGAGGTGGCGTCGAAAATCAACTACCTAAAAACTGCCGAACGAGAAGGGAGAGTTTCTGTAGGAAAAAAGACCTGAATACGCAGGGAGAACTTCCATAGCATGTATTTCAGTACACCTGATGTCTTCACTGCGTGTTCAGTTATTTTTTCAGCAATGAATTTTGAACTTAGTTTCAGACTATTTTTCATAATGAATATTCTACTGAATATGCAGCTCCTTACCTCAAATACTGCTGGGTTTCTTTTTTTTTTTGTTTTTTGTTAAAAAATATTTTCGTTTGAACAAAAAATCAACGAGCAATTACATATGTATATATGTATGTACATATGTATTTCGGAGAACACTTGACTCTGGTATTCTTAAATTAAGAATTTTATTCTTAAAGCAAGATTTTTTCAGATTTTTATCTTGCTTCTTGAATACCATTCCTCTTTCAAGATTGAAGATACTTATATTTTATATATTTTTTCTTAATTTCAGTAATTCTTAAATCAAGTACGACATAGCTTGATTTTAGCCTGCAACTTTTCTCTGAGTGTTATTATAAGATATTAAAACTCTATATAATTCCTTATAACAAGAAATTATTCTTGCGCTGTTTCCTTTGGAAAATAAGCCTTATTATGGGGTATATAAACACCACATAATATCTTATTATAAGGAATTATCTAAGACTTTTTCCCGTGACAGATAAGCCTTCGGAATAAGGTTTCCTCTCATAGAGAGAGAGAGAGAGAGAGAGAGAGAGAGTAGTCATTATAGCGTGATGACACAACACAGGAAAATTAGCCTTATTATAAGCCAATATCCATAAAAATTTTCTTACTTCGAATTTGCACGCATTATTTTTATGCTCTTAAATCTTCTGGAATAAACCTTAAATAATGCGTAGATTTTTGGGAGGGTATTTTTGTACATCTATTTTTTTTTACATTGTTGTATGCAATTTTTTGCTTTTTTGACATTACCTTCTTACCAAGGACATTGTACTCTTCGTTTCTATGCTTTTAAGCCTAAAATATGTCGCTAAAGTTAGGAAATATCGCTTATTCATCTGCCTGAGAAACCATCTTGATATATTTCCACTGAAGAGCCATCATATTATTTAGTTCTCTGATAAAAGCGAAAAGCCTGTACTCATAGACAAGCCTCAGTTGATCAACTGATCGGGTGGTTGGGATTATTGGCTCCTCTAACCTGCTCCAAATGAAAAAAAAAAATCAACGAACACACCACATACATCCTTTCAAGTTTACTTCATATAGCTCTCCCTTAAAAGTTTCAAACTCTCCGCTACGAATACAAAATAGCGACTTTGCTCGAAGCGGCTTATAGAAAGTAGTAGTGTTTGCATCCCATCATTCAAATATGGTTATGAATCATTCAGGCACAAAGAACACATTTTTTTTATCACAGTAGCTTAAGAATTGAAAATTGAATTCTTAATTATCGTAATTGGATGCTGAAGACCAATGCTGACTTAGCTTTTGTAGCAAAGAAGCCAATTTGAAATAAGCAATTGGGCAATTACATAAGTTGTAATTAATTTCAATTTCAATTTATTATTATTAACAAATGTGATTTTGTCTAAACATATGTATATTGTTGCTTGCACAATAATATAATCAACAAGAGAACAATAAGAGCAAGAGCGTATAACAATTTTATTTATTTAATAAAGGTTTTGTTTTATTTCGTTCTACTTTGTATTTACAAATCTATAATTAATTTTGTTTTTTTCTTTGCATCGAATTGACATTCGTTTTGGTTGTCTAACAATTTTACGAGAACCTTAGTCACTCATTTAATTGGTGATAAATTATGTAACAAACAACATTTAATTGGTATACAAATATATTTACATAAATATTTACCATAGATTCATAGACATACATATAAGCGAATAAGTTTATGTGTCTCAGCGGAAAAATTCAAATAAAATTACATAAATGCCGAAAAGCAATTTATTTCAAACAAGACAAGAGTGGCTATAAAAGCGGCAGAATAAAGAGAAGAAGAAGAAAAACTATCAAACTATACAAAAGAACAAAAAAAAAAAATAATAATACGAAACAAAATGAGGTACGGCTGCCAATTTTAGATCGATGTGCTATGTATATATGCACAGCTTCAGCAAGTAGGAGTGTACAAAATGGTAGCAAAAATGGTAAAAATAATAAATTAAAAATATATTGCTTACGATGGAAGTATTCTTTTTTTCTTCTTATTTTTGCTTTGGTAAAAATAAACTTTAGCTAATACTTACTTTGTTAGCTGGTAATTGGTTTAAGTTGTCTTGAGTAGTGCTTGAAATTAAATTTATAGTAAACATTTAACGAAAAGTTGCGTTTTTTTGGTATTGTCTAATTATTGCTTGGCCATTTAAGAACAAAAATTACAAAATAAAAAAAAAATAATTTCGTTTTGCAGCAAAAATGTCGTAACCAATGATTATCGCACTCCACTCTGCTCGCGCTGTTCGCTTAGCTGCAATTCATTGCCACACACATATTGAAAAAAGACTTAAGTAACGAACTTGATCTTTTATTTTGCTTGCGCTGATTTTTGCTGCTGATTGATTTGCATTTATGATAAGCACGTTAAGCTTCTGTTTGCAAAAATTATTGAAATCAGCTTAATTGAAAAAATAAACTATTATTGGCAAAATAAATATAAGAAATGTGTGTGTGTGTGTGCAATAATTATTGGTTTAAGATTTTTTTGTGACTTTAGGGTAAAGCGAATTTTGGCTAGAGAAAAAGTATATAAAAAAATTGTGAGCTTTGCTGTTTTTATACCCTTAATGTATAGGTAATGGTATTATAACACAATAAGATTCTTGCAAGAACCAGTAGAAGAGTTATTAGACCCAACAAAATATGTATATACCGACCTTAGCAGAATTAAGAGTTTTGTATGTACATATATGAGACGATTAAGCCACCAAAAAATAGTCTCTAAGATATCTGCTGAAATTTCGGTACATCAGTGCCGCTCTTTATCTATATGATCATTTATTGAAATCGAACAAAACGGTCCATATGAGATATAGCTTCCAAACAGCCGATTGTTCAGGTACAGATGTTTTGTGGTATAACTTCTCTAGTTAAAAGGGTAATGAAACAACAATAATAAATAATAAACACCTTTTATATGTGAGCAAAAGCATCTAAAAAACTATTAGGGTTTAATTAGAAATTCAAATGCCTTTAAGTTACAAACTAACTTCTTGCAATATTTATACATTTTCCCACATTAACATATGTTAACAATTTATTTTTATTTATTTATTTTTTTATTCACAGTTAAGTGCTTTTAATTATTTAATATTCAGCATGAATTTGACTTAATTTCAAAAGTCAATATACTATATACATAAGCTGACCGAATGATTAAATCACACAAACACACATACATTAATGGTATACCACTCAAGTGGCTAAACAGCTGCTAAATAGAAAAAAAAAAAATTCAAAGGTGCCTTCGCCATCATATCAAGCAGCACTTCTGAAAACTATTGCAAACAAGCCCGCATAATATAATAATAATTTTATAACAAATTCTATTGTTTTATTTATTAACCAGCTTTTTGAGGTAAAGCAAAGGTTGGCTTATTCATAAAGTTGTTAAAGCATTTTCTAAATTTTAACCATTTGAAAAAAAAACCGATATCAAAGCATTTTTAAGCACTCAACAAAACTATAAATATGCATTTAAGTTTATGGGGTGCTAAATGAACTTAAATTTATAACACTTCCATATAGTATTTTGTAACTATTTATATGCAGACATACATAAACATAAGTACATAAGTAAAGAAAGAAAAAAAAAAGTTTAAAGCCTTTTGTCAGCTTTAGCGCCATATATTCACATATTTTCTTGTAACAAATATATTTATGGTTTAATACTTACATATATAAAAATTATTTCATTCAATCGAACTGACGACAAGCTGAATAGTTCTGGGAGCAAATAAATCGGAATTAAAATAAAAATGAATGGCCAAAAATAAATCTGCCAGACTCTTGCTAGATCTGGCTGATAAGCAATTTTTGTGCTTTTTACTAAATGCTTGTGAATAGCGATTTTATAACGTTGCTAAATATACATAAATACTAACTTCTTTATGATGCAATTTTATTGCGCCATAAATGTGAGATAATATTTTTAATACAAATTACTGATAATTTTTATTTATTTCAATTAAGCAAACAGTAAATTAGAGATAAAATAATGTCAAAATAAACAAAAACGATTTCAGATAAGCATCTCACGCTATAAATTTGTCCAACGTGCTATATAAATATTTATACCATAGCTAATTATCAGCTCTTTCTTTTTACTTTCATTCTGCGCCAGCTGATACTAGCCAATAGTGTGATTCACTAAACTTGTTCAACTACATTCACACTCATTAACTTAAACAAAACACAACTTTAATGATTTTGCTATTTGACTGTAATTTTTTTAGCCAAACATGCTGGCAAGGCCGCTGTTGCTTCTATCTTTGGCAGCATTTTTGATTATTTTTGTTATTCAAAAAGAATATGTATATACCAATGCAGACATACTTGAAATTACTCCACAAAACTCGTGTAGGTTTTACGATAGCAGAGTCGCCTCTCAAGGGCCAAACCATTTCAGCAACGCGAGTCCTCTTCTTCACTTCAGTGTCTCGACTACGGATAGCATATCAAAAGTACCTTAATTCCTGAAGGAAGCTGATTTTCTGCGCTGCATCTAAACCAGCCCTTTGACTAATCAGCCAAAAGCCTTTTTATCTTTTGCTGCTTTTGTTTATAAACTACTTATAATCATATTTTTTTATACCCGTACATAAACACAAAATTTTGTGTAGAAAGGAATAAATTCCTCTTAGCGAACAAATATGTAGATCGACCTCAAAATCGAAACTCATATACCACGGCAATGTAATTGTACAGTGTATAACGATTGCGCTTGCTAAAACTGCGACTGCTTGTTCTGTTTAACCCCCTTACTTAGCATTTTGCTGCAATAAAAAAAATGGACCGACCGATCTATGAATCCGCAATCCCTCAGCTTCTATGCCATGGCGATATTTGCAAAAATTTAAACTTCTGTAAGAGTATGTCCTTCTACTAAATTTGTCTAGGTTGACATTTTTAACGTATATTTTCGTCAAGAAAGCGTTCTAAGTACTTGCCCAAGAAATGCTACTCTGGCTGCACTTCTCAGAACGTTCGCTGGTGGGTATTTTTCCATTGCAATAACAACAACAATGTTGGCGACACATTAGTGAATATTCTCAGGGATTTGTAAAGCAAGAGATAATACCATTTCAATGGAGGGTCTTTATGAGTTTATTTTTGGTTACTTGCTTCTTCGACAGGGTAGATTATTCCACAATACATAAATTTTTAGACTTCACTTCACTTCCACTCAAAAGCAATTTTGGAAGGTGGAAGCTATTGCGAAGGCTAAAATGTTTGCTTCTAATTCTTGGGAAGATTTTACTGGAGTGCTTCTCGGTGAAAAATTTCAAGTATCCAACAAAAGGTCTCTAAAATCTAATAAAACACTAATTTTGTTCGGAAAGATAGATTTCCTATAAAGTAATTCTGAAAGAACTCAGTCTTCAAGCGTCCGATTCCTCATAATTCAAAAGTATTCCTGACCAAGCCTTACTGTCTAGAATTTCCATACATACATATATTAGTATGTAATAGACTTCTCTGATGCCAAAAATCTCATTTAACATATGAGAAAGCAAATGTCGCCAAATCAAAAGAGAGTGCAGAAAACTGATCAGTGATCACAAACGATACACCGTTCATCAGCAGTCACAGTCATCAACTTGTGGAATATTTTCTTCATATTTCAAATTTCATTGAGCAAAGTCGTGTATATAAGACTTTAATCCCCTTAATTGCTGTGTAAATATTGATTTTTACAATCATCTGATGCAAAAAAATCTCCTTTTTAATTAGAAGCTAAAAATTTGTGCAATTGCCTTTTTATTCAAATTCACGCATGCTAATTGTTGCTGGCAATTTTTAGTTAAAGACATGTTTTACAAAAAAACCTCATTAACGTACACAATGATATTTTCAATGCTCAACTTAAACAGCACCAGAAAAAAGTGAGTAAAACAAAAAAAATATTTATATATATATTTAATTTTGTTAATGAAGAAATACGGTGCGTTTTGGCTTAATTTTTTTTTTGTTTTATTTATTTTTTTTTTTGTAAAATCGCAAATACATGTTCCAAATCCATATAAGCAAACGAAATTCACCATATTCATTCATTCGTTCATTTACAAAAAAAATTCACGCTCATATTTATTTGGTAACCCAAAACAATTATGAGAGCTAATAAATGAAACCGTAGACTTAAGCGACAAACCTACACATCCCACCAACCATGCACGAACAAACAAAAGAAAAAGCCTTACAAGTAAAAACTTGCGCGCAGATACCATCTGGCACCAAAATGTCTACCACGAACTGGCTGGCGAAAATTTATTCGCAATAAAAAATAATAAATAGTTTTATAGTTTTTTTTTGTATTTTCTTTATTCTTTATATATTTTGCATTTATTTTTATTTTTTCTTTCCTTTTGCTTTCATTGTTTGTTTGTCTGTGTCTCATACGCCAAGCCGCTTTGTGCGCCACTTTGCCACTTTTTTCTCGTCTCAGCAAGATCGATGAGCTCTCAAGCTTCATGTGCGCGTACCTTAAATAAAAAATAAATAAATTATAGTATATTTCCATTGCTAACGGTTAAAACACATAAAAGTCACCATTTTAGCGGCCTCCTCATTCGCCCACCATCGAACTACACAAATTTGCAATCTTCAACGTTTCATTTATTTAAACTCTTTATATTTGGCTAAGAGAGCAAGAACAAAAAATTTTTTTTCCACTTACCCCAACAATTAAAAAATCTGTGTGTTTTCGGGTTAATAAATTGAAAAAACGCCTCGTCGTTTAAAAAATTAGCAGCCAACACTTTTTAATTTCTTTATATTTCTTTGCTTTTTTTGTTGCTCTTCTTCGTACTTTTTTTGTTGTTGGGAATTTGTTTTTTCTTTGCACAGCTCTTGGTGGCATCAAGTGTTGAATCACGAGTAAAATTTATTTGTGTTGATTTTGGGGCGTGTGCCCGTGTGTTGCACATCTTTGCCGCCACTACGTGTGTGTAGATATGTGTGTATGTGACAATCAATCAACGCCTTGTTGTGTCTGCGTTCAGCACAATTTGGATACGTGCATACGAGTATGTACATAAATATTTTTTTATTTTTTAATTTGTATATAATTTCTGTATAAATAGCATGAACATTTTAGATATCGTTGACATCAACATTTTGGTGTGTACGTGAATTTCTGCGAACGTTTGTATATGCGTTGCTGTAGCTACGCATTAGCGTAGGATACCGCAAAAGCGGCACACTTAGGCCAGTATGGAGGCCCAATGTGATACCACGAGAAAACAGATTACTCCGCCTTTTGAACCTGTTTGAAAACCTGATGAATTTCACCAGGTCTTTTACGTCCATGTCTGCCACTCTACATAGACTATCCAGGAAAGGGCTGTCGAAAAAGCGTAGACTTGCGCCGTTGAGAGCCAGGCAGTAGCAAATTAGGTGTTCGATTGTCTCCGCTTCCTCATCATCTTTGTAGCTTCTGTAGTATCTGCGATAGGGTGCATATAGCCTCTTTACATGTTTTCCGATGAGTCAGTCGCACTTTCACCTCAGAGATTTCGTCTTTCCTTAGGCTACATACTTGACGAGATCGCTTGTGTTCCTATTTTGCCTAGATGTTCCTTCTTCTTCTTCTTGATTGGCGCTTAACCGTCTAGACGATTCTGGCCGAGTCCAACAGAGCGCGCCAATTGCTTCTGTTTCGTGCAGCATGGCGCCACTTGGGAACACCTAGGGAGGCAGCATCGCTGTCCACCTGATTTTCCCAACGCAGTGGAGGTCTCCCTTTTCTTTTGCGTTCAGCGGGTTTCGATAGAAATGCTTTCTTAGCCGGAGCGCCTTCGTCCATTCTCACGACATGACCTGCCCAACGCAGCCGCTGGATCTTTATTCGCTGAACAATGTCGATGTCTGTGTAAAGCTCGTACAACTCATCGTTAAATCTCCGTCGATACTCGCCCACGCCAACGCGCAAAGGTCCATAAATCTTACGAAGAACTTTTCTCTCGAATACTCCAAGTGCCATCTCATCTAATTTTAAAATTGTCCATGCTTCTGCGCCGTACATGAGGACTGGAACGATTAGCGTCCTGTAGAGTGTGATTTTTGTTTGTCGAGAGAGGACTTTACTTTTCAGTTGCATACTTAGTCCGAAGTAGCATTTATTGGCAAGCGTGATTCTTCGTTGGATCTCCGTGCTGACATCATTCTTGGTGTTAATGCTGGTTCCCAAATAGACGAAGTCCTTAACAGTTTCGAATTTGTAGCTATCAACATTGACTTGGCTCCCAAGGCGTGCTGTTTCTTTGCGTGATGACAGGAGGTACTTCGTCTTGTCCTCGTTAACCGCCAAACCCATTTTCTTAGCCTCTTTATCCAGCTTGGAGAAGGCAGAACATACGGCGCGAGTGTTAGTGCCAATGATGTCGATATCATCGGCGTACGCCAGCAGTTGTACACTCTTGTGGTATAGAATGCTTCCTGTATGGTTAAGTTCTGCAGCTCGTATTATCTTTTCCAGCATCAAATTGAAGAATTCACAGGAAAGGGAGTCACCTTGTCTGAAATCTCGTTTGGTCTCGAATGGTTCGGAGAGGTCCTTCCCAATTCTGACGGAGCTGGTGGTGTTAGTCAGCGTCATTTGGCATAGCCGTATAAGTTTTGCAGGGAAACCAAATTCAGACATTGCGGCATATAGGCAATTCCTATTCGTGCTATCAAAAGCGGCTTTAAAATCGACAAAGAGATGGTGTGTGTCGGTTCCTTTTTCATGGGTTTTTTCCAGTATTTGGCGTATTGTGAAGATCTGGTCGATGGTAGATTTACCAGGTCTGAAGCCACACTGATAAGGTCCAATCAGCTTGTTGACGGTGGGCTTCAGTCTTTCGCACAATACACTTGCTAAGACCTTATATGCGATATTCATAGATGTTCCTGCTAGTATATAGATATGCTGTTTAAGTATTAGCTTGCATGTGACAAATGACATATATATCAGAAGGCTGCACGAATGGATTCGAAACGGCCAACAAAATATTCGCGGCCGTCCAATTACAGTACCTACTTGTTTCTGTCGTTTTAGAATAAACGCAAGTAGAGCACAACCATAAACAGAACCAATACAATTACTTATTCGTAGCGACAATTACATGACCTTAAAAAGGTTCTGCAAATAGTGTACACTACTTGCGAATACTTCGAATATAATCGAAATATATGTATGTATGTACATACATATTTTCATAAACACACATCCAGACGTTGTGTTCAGCAAAATTACGCTGCTAGTGTGAGTGTGTGTATGTGCATATGCATACACACTAGGGCGGGTCGATTGGTAGGGGCCAAAAAAAAAATTAACAGGGACACATCGCAATTATAAAAATTTGGGTAATTTCAAGCTTTTTTGCCCAAGAAACCATATGTCTAAAATAAATTTCGAACCAGAGCTTTTTACGATCTACATATTTCCAACTGTTCTATATATTTTAAAATAACTCGGTAACCAATACTTCGATTCTTTTGATTTTTTCGGCATTAGTTAGGAAACTTATTTGGCATATTAAGGTGGTTTTATGAAGGAAATAAAGTTCTCCCGAAATTCGCGGAACAACCCGATTTGGAATATAATACGGAAATCTATACCTAAAATTTTTCCTTAATATATTAAAACTAGCTGACCCGGCAGACGTTGTTCTGCTAAAATTTATTCCTATGAAGCCTAAAGAAGTCTTTGATTACCGTATTGCTAACCATTATCTTAGAGTCCATCTTAATGACTGCGAATAATAAAAAATGTCTATTCTCTGAATAAAAGTTATAGTTATATTCGCCGCGACAAACCTACTTCCCCCGATACCTATCTCTATCTCAATCCCTATCTCTATTTCAGTCTCAATCTCAATCTTAATCTCAATCTCAATCTCAACCTTTATCCCTATCCTTATCCTTATCCCTATCTCTATCTCTATCTTTATCTCTATCTCTATCTCTATCTCTATCTCTATCTCTATCTCTATCTCTATCTCTATATCTATCTCTATCTCTATCTCTATCTCTATCTCTATATCTATCTCTATCTCTATCTCTATCTCTATCTCTATCTGTATCTCTATCTCTATCTCTATCTCTATCTCTATCTCTATCTCTATCTCTATCTCTATCTCTATCTCTATCTCTATCTCTATCTCCATCTCCATCTCCATCTCCATCTCCATCTCCATCTCTATCTCTATCTCTATCTCTATCTCTATCTCTATCTCTATCTCTATCTCTATCTCTATCTCTATCTCTATCTCTATCTCTATCTCTATCTCTATCTCTATCTCTATCTCTATCTCTATCTCTATCTCCATCTCCATCTCCGTCTCCATCTCCATCTCCATCTCTATCTCTATCTCTATCTCTATCTCTATCTCTATCTCCATCTCCATCTCCATCTCCATCTCCATCTCTATCTCTATCTCTATCTATATCTATATCTATATCTCTATCTATATCTCTATCTCTATCTCTATCTCTATCTCTATCTCTATCTCTATCTCTATCTCTATCTCTATCTCTATCTCTATCTCTATCTCTATCTTTATCTCTATCTCTATCTCTATCTCTATCTCTATCTCTATATCTATCTCTATCTCTATCTCTATCTCTATCCCTATCCCTATCCCTATCCCTATCCCTATCCCTATCCCTATCCCTATCCCTATCCCTATCCCTATCCCTATCCCTATCCCTATCCCTATCCCTATCCCTATCCCTATCCCTACCCCTATCCCTATAGCTACCTACCTTTACCTTACTGGGACCGTCCATCACCATCCGGGCCCACTACTTTAGCCATCTATGGGAAAGAGCCTTAGAAATCACAATGAAAAAAGCTGTATGTGGAAGCCTGCTCAACGCTTTTCATTTGCTACCAATATCGCTCGAAAACATTCAGGGGTTATCCGGGTCCACGCTTTGACCCAAATCTTGGAACCCGGCCTAGGCATCACTATTTAAAAAGCTCTTTGTTGAAGTCCTCCTCAACAGCTTTCATTTGATACCAATATCGCTCAGAAACTTTCCAGGGTCGCTCGGTCCCACGTTTTAACCCATATCTGGGAACCCGGCCTAGGTATCGCAATGAAAATACCTTTATGTTGAAGGCCTGTTCAACACCTTTCATTTGATACCAATATTGCTCGAAGGCTTGCTGGATCGATCTGGGTCCTCATTTAGGCCTGTATTCCGGGAAGCTCCCACTTTTTCGAAATTCTATATACCCTACTATGTGCACTAACACCACATGAATCTACTGTGAAAATTTCATAAAGAACGGTCGGTTACTTTGGGAGTTTATAAAGGACACACATCCACAGATGCACACATACACACATACATACCGATTTTTCAAATTTTCGGACTTTTCCGGAGGGATTTTCCAAAATTTTCTTCCGTACGAACCATCTCCTCGAGAATACGAACAACTGACAAAAAATTTTACAGAAATCGGTCCAGCCGTTCTCATCTGATGAGGTTAGTAACATTTTTTACACCATTTTTATATATATAGATTTAGAGGTCGTGCAAATGCCTCCAAATTTCTTTCTCCTTTTATATCAGTGATGATACATAATTTTTTTCAAAGTCCTTAATGAAGAAGAAAAACATTTCTTATCATTAAAAAATGGAACATATGTTTGTTGGGCTTTTATTTTTTGGTCCACCTTAATGCCATATGCACATTAAATAAACAAACAAACCAAAGAAGCAACAAGGTTTTGTGAATACTTCATAACATGGTTATTATTATGTTCTATTCTATCGTGGCGAATAGTGTACACTAATCGCTCCAACAGAGCAAATAGAAATAGTATTTGTATTCCAAATGAAAAGTATGGGTTATATTCGTATCTGGATTGAAATTGTGCTGTGACTAATTGTACAATGCATAGAGTATTCGCAAATATAGAAGAGGCAAATGGTATTGTGCAGAGGTCTAATATATATGCGTTCTTTGTCTGGAAGAACCTGCTCGGTAGTACCTTGTCTTGCTACTTCATTTGCCTTGCAATTACCATCAATATCCCTGTATCCCGGTAACCAAACGAGGTGCTAACAGGTCTGTGTGGACATCTCCTGTAGAGATCGGCGACAGTTCAGTGTTAGTTCAGAATTGAACGAGTGATCGCCAAGAGACTTAATTGCTGCTTAACTGTCGCTTAAAATAAATAGGTAAATGCTTATGAATAGATTTGTGTCCTACATGGTTAACAGCCTCCATTATTGCCGAAACTACAGTCTGGTAGCCGGAAAGATGACTGTTTATATACAATTTTCGGCTTCAAACTCCATAGAAAATATTTTCTGATTAGACTTTTCTGTTCGGAACTTAATAGCTGAATTTCCAAATTTCGTTGGCATGCCTAAAATACACAGTAAAGGATCTTAGTATAACTCTAACTCTAATAAGTTTGAAGGCCGAGCTTTTCTGCCAAATCGTGGTGTGACCCTTAATATTTTCTCTTACTAACTGGTTGGACCTAAAATTTTATGCCGTCTGTGAAAAGCATTTTCATGGCAGAAATACACTTGGAGGGTCCAAAGCTCCGTTCATTTACTTTGTGAAATTGAATGGTAGAGAATTCAAAACAAAAATATCGCCATAACAAATACATACATTCTTGAACTCTCAAAACCATTTTTTTAAACCTCATAACCGCCTAAGTGAAACTTTTATAACCGTCTATGCCAATATTAAGATATGCCAAACTTTAACTCCAGGCGCTCAGTTTTATAGTTTCATACCATAAATTTAGTATTTTGGAAACTTGGTAAGCTCTATATTTCCTTCTCATGTTCTTCTTTTCAGCTCTGAACTTGTAGAATTGAGCTTCATGACTTCAATTTTAATTTTTGTCGGTTAGGCGGTTATGAAAATCTCACTTAGGCGGTTATGAAGTTTAAACGGCGATACGTAAAAAATAAGCCGAGGTAAAAAATCAGGCAAAAGGTAATACTATTATCTTTAAAGTGAATAACATAATAAATTTTGTGTACCAATTGCTATAGTCATTCCATTTTTCTAAAAATAGCAACGAAATGGCATAAAAAACTTTGAAGTTTATGGATACCAATAGAGCTTGACACAAAGCTTTTGCTTTCTCATTGTCTTATCGGCGAGGAAGTAAATTGCGTGATATGTCAACTGATAGTAAACGTACCAATTCACAATAAAATCAAACAAGTGTAAAAAACAATAAACCGGAGCTAAATTCTTCCTCCTTTTTTTGGTATGACATAATATTTTTTTTCTTTTATCACAAATTACTTTCAATTGTTATATAAGACATTAAGTAATAGCATAGCAACAGCAAAACTCTATAATACTATTAACAAACCATTTTTCATACAAACTGCTTTCATTCATTTACAAATTTTCTTTACAGTCATGGCATATACATAGTATGTACATATGTATATTCAGAGTTGGTTGTACACACATAACGTTCATATAACTAATTTCCATATTTGCACAATTGTTTTGCTTGTTCTTTATGGTGTTAATAACATAAATTAGCAAAAAGTTATTGACCGCAACACAGTGGTGGATTAAAGGTCCAGAGCGCCCTAGGCAGCTACTTTCTCGGCGCCCCTGTACCGACCATAAATGGCCATCATAATACTACAAATTTTAACTACCTAGTTGTTTTACACCCTAACAATCAAAATCTTTCCTCTTTATAATATTAGTGTAGATGTAGATATAGATGATGTAAAAGCTTAGATAATTTGTTAATCTCTACATATAATAAAATTGTAACAGGTCGATGTCTGTACATTGCAGATATCGAGAAAAAAATGATTGGGGGAAGCATTATTAAGCCAGTAGAATCCAAATAAACCATTTTTAGAATTTTTGTCTGTCTGTCTGTCTGCCCGTATGTTTGTGGCCGTATCACTCAAAAAGTGCTGAATGGAATTGAACGAAACTTTTTTTTATTGGATTACTAGACGCTCAACTTAAAGTTTAAGGTATTATTTGTTTCGATATCTCGACCGGTTTCGGAGTTATCGGCCAATATGTGCACCAAAATGTGTTAGTACAATATGGGTATCAAACGAAAGGTGTTTATGAATGCTGCCATAAACCATTTGATTAATTTCAATACCTAAACTGGCTTCGGAGATATCTCATAAAATGTGAACCTTCTTAATCTCAAAATGCTTAATATGGCTATTTTGTTATAAGAAATAAAATAATGGCTACCTGGTAACCGACGTACAGAGTGTACTTATGTTATGGAGCGATAAATTCTCCTCATTGATAAATTGCGAGGGAGTCGTCGAACCCGATACAACAATCCCTGACGATGGAAAAAACATTCCACCACCCGACTATGATGAAGTGAGGACAGCTATACCCCGGGTCCAAAACAATAAAGCTCCTGGAAAAGACGGACTACCTGCCGA
This sequence comes from Urophora cardui, assembly GCA_960531455.1. NCBI lineage: Eukaryota > Metazoa > Arthropoda > Insecta > Diptera > Tephritidae > Urophora > Urophora cardui. The sequence continues at coordinate 115,308,192 of OY482674.1, read as the reverse complement.
GCTGTTCAGCTGGTTGAAAGCAGGCATCATCTTAGAGTTGAAATCTAGTCTTTTTTGTTGGTACTTATTATTTACCAACAGAGTTGAGAAATAGAAGAGAAATTATACGCATACGAAGTCGCGGGCAACAGCTAGTATTTAATAAATTAACAAAATAAGTTTTGAATTATTTATTGAAAAAATATAAGTAAGCAGTAACAGAGCAAACAAAATTTAAAAAATTAAAAATCTCTGCGTCTACATTTTTGTTTCGCGAAATTGTCGATAACATCATCGTAGTTTAATGACAGCACTAAGACAGATTCAATATTTAGTATTGCTAACGAATTTAATCTCTTATCTTTCATGTTTGAGCGAAGATAGTTTTTCACTCTTTTTAGGCAGGAAAAACTCCGCTCCCTACTGCAATTACTGACTGCCGTCGATACGCACATTCTTAAGGCTATGTCAATGTTGGGGTAAATTGTGTCAAGCTCTTTATTTCTCAGAACCTGTAATACCGCGTTCGTTGTTCGGGGCAGTTCTCCGTCTCGAGCTATCGTGGTTAAATAAGAACGCAGATGGATACATTCGTCAACAAAGCATTTTTCTAAATCATTGGAATACATTGTTACCAACGAACTTGCTCTATTTTGAACTTCTTCGGTGTTTAAATTCGTCAAATTGCATAAAAATGAAAATTTATTGCAAAAATTATTGTACGCTTTTAGTCTCTTTCAAGTTCAACGACAATTCGGTATATAATTACTAGGTATACTGTCACTCGGAATGTTTCCCGACCCGATAATGAAGTAGTTATATCTTCAGCAGATTCATCTGCTGTGAGCCTTTTCTTCCGTATCCTCTTTGTGTCCTTTTCATATTCTTTTACTAACGACAATTCCAAGGCTTGCTGTTCATATTTATCAAAATTTCCCCTTTCTGAAGAAACTTTCAAAATTTGAGAAAAAGGCTTGAAAAAGTAATTGCTTTTTTTATTAATATAATCTAATATTTTGATAATCGCCAAAAAAGTCGCCATCGCCAATTTTCATAAATTGGTCGCCAAAGTTTGTAAAAAATCGCCAATTTGGCGAGAAATCGCGAGTACTGGCAACCCTGACGACGCAACAAACGCGCAATATTGCACAATATATCGATGCTTGTGCAATATAATCGATTTATCTATTATCGATCTATTATAGATCAGCTTTAATTCTTAATCGTCGATATGTTATTTTCTTTATTTGTTTAAAAATTCTGAGCTCGCGCGCCCCTTGTAACTACGCGCCCCTAGGCAAGTGCCTAGTTTGCCTTAGGGATAATCCGCCTCTGCCGCAACAGCTGGTGACAAAAAACGAAATGTGCACAAAAGCTGTAAAACCGTAAAAAGACGAATGATTACAAAGAATTAATAAAAAGAGAGGTCAAGCCACGCAATCGATGGCTCTACTCTACAAAGCAGCTTCATTAAACACGCATTTCAGCAGCAATTAATTGAGAATTTATGCATTTGCAACATGCTGCGTTATGCCATTGTAGCAGCAGAAATAACGGCAGCCGCAAAGGTGGACACAATAAAAGCGGCAATGCCAACACAACGAGGATGGTCACAGTGGCAGCGTGTGAAGTGCATTTATTAAATTTTATTCTCACAATTTGCTTTAACTTTTTTATGCTGTGCTTCAAATGATATTTTCCTGGAAATTTACTTTTTTATGCCATTTGTTGTATGATACTTTCCTGGAAATTTATAAAACGATTTCTGGCCTCTGGTGAAGCTGGAGTTTTGAAAATTAACGCACCTTTTGCTAACAGATTGATTGTTATAACTCTGAATTCGATTTTACTTATACCTATGCTTATTATACTCAGCTGTACTAGTACACAGAGTATTATAGTTTTAATCACATAACGGTGGATTGTAACAGAATGAAATAATCGAGATAGATATAGACTTATATATATCAAAATGATCAGGGTGAAAAGAGAAATCGATTGAGCCATGTCCGTCCGTCCGTCTGTCCGTCCGTCCGTCTGTAAACACTCTAACTCGCGCAAAAATGAGATATTTTGATGAAATTCGAAATGCAAGTTGGTATCGAGACTGGGACGGTTGGTATTAAGAATGGGCGAAATCGGACCATGACCACGCCCACTTTTCCTATATAGAAAAAATCGGAAATTTGGTATCTCAGTCACTATTAAAGCTAGAGTGATCAAATTTTACCCACGTGTTGAGCTCAGGCCCCTAAGAAGAAATTTGATGAAATTTTGGAAAATGGGCGGTGCCACGCCCACTTATTAAGGGTCAAACATTGAAAGTTTTATGATTCATAACTCAGAAACCGTTGAAGATATATCGATTAAGTTTGGTACGCGTTATTTACTTACTTAGACAAACGTTTTGACGGAAAATTGTCAAAATCGGTTGACGGCCACGCCCACTTTTATATATGTGAACTATAAAGGGGCCTAATAAAAACATTTTAAGCGATATCTCTGTCAAATATAAAGATCTATCACTGAAATTTTGTGGCAGGAGTCCAACTATGGACATAAAACGAAAAACACAAAAACTTTGGAAAATGGACGGTGCCACGCCCACTTATTAAGGGGTAGACATTTGAGTTTAATGAGTCATAACTCAGAAACCGTTGAAGATATATCGATAATATTCGGTATGCGTGATATACTTACTTAGGCAAATGTCTGGACTAAAAATTGCCAAAATCGGTTGACGACCACGCCCACTTTTATATATGGGTATTATAAAGTGTCCCAATAAAAACATTTTAAGCGATATCTTTGTCAAATATAAGTATAATTCATTGAAATTTTGTGGCATGAGTTCCACAATAGACCGGAAACAAAAAATAGAAAAATTTTGGAAAATGGGCGTGGCACCGCCTCTTTTTAGACAAAGGAATATACGAGATTTCTTAGCCTATAACTCGGCAAATAATTGAGATATTATGACGAAACTTGGTTTATACACTTTTACAACTTGTGTTAATAGACACGCAAAAATTTATTGATATCGGTTTATGACCACGCCTACTTTTTAACAAAGATATTTCTGGAACACCCTTTGGGAATTTGTAACGTGACATCTTTGTAACTAGAAGTCGTAAAGGAATGAAATGTTGCACAAAGAATAATATTCATATGCTTAGTGGGATGACTGATAAAAATATTGAAAATGGGCATGGCTACGCCCACTTTATGCAGCACTAGCTTTATATAAAATACGCCGTGTTTCCATCAAACGCAAACAAACAATGAAAGCATACAGCTGAGTATCTAATGTTCGATTCCACTCGAACTTAGGCTTCCTTACTTGTTTTTATAATTTTTGGAATGTAAGCAGTTGCTATGCAGTAAAGTAACATGAAGAAAAGATTCCTATTTAGGGTCAAACTTAAAAAATTTACTCACGATCATACCTATAAGCTAATTTTACCAATTGAGCAGCTTTCGGAGTCTTGGATAAACATGTGTGGTTACGCTTTAGCTAATTGCTGTTCCCTTGTAAACATACATACAAAAATTTCAAGCCTAAGTAACTGCAGACATCTTCATCTACATAATAAATTAACGTTTGTAAGATTTTCGAAATTTTACATACATACATATGACACGTGTTCAACTACCAAGCAAATGAACACATGGGTACATGAACGGAAATTGTTAAATGCCGAAAATGGCAAAAACTAGGTGTGCAGCGCTAGACATTAAAAAAGGCAATGACAATTGAATGGCAGATACAAAGTAAATAGGTTTGTATATATGTATATACAAGTACGCTTATTTATTTACATGTCTACACATGCTAAACAAACCTAAAAAGTAGCCTGCCTACTATTTTAAATAAACACATTTATTATATAGTAGATATTTTAATTGAAAATAACTAAATTTGTGCAGTGAGCAGGATGATGAGGGAAGACAATTTTTTTTGTAATAAAAAAAATAATAATTTTAATATATATTAAAATTAATCAATCATATTTTATTTAACAAAGCTGCCATAAAATCGTTTTAGATTAATTGCAGCATCCGCCAGTAGCAAGTAAAATAATTAATTGTTTTTGAAAAAAAATCAAAATTTTGATGCAAACACCTACATTAATGAATTTATGGTAACTTTGTTATTGTTACTAAAAATTTTTGTTGTTGTATTTAGCTTTGAGATGTTTTAGCTAAAATGTGGATTTTCCTTATTAAAACACTAATATAATTATCATATTAAATATGCAAATTTAAATTAATTAAATTAATCATATTATGTATATAATTGTATAATGCTGACGGCAGTGTTATTAAAAGCATTTATATAAATGTAGTAAAATCTATAAACACACATTACATTAAGACATTTAACTAAGATAAATTATTATAGAAGAAAATTGTTTAAATTGCAGAAGAACTGTAAACGCTAGTCCACTTGAAGAGCCGTTACAGTGAAGTTCAATAGCCACATTCATTCTAAAAAAAAAACAGACAAAAAATCAATCATCTCCAGAAATAAAGCAGTTGACTTAAAGTGTGTATGCTTTAAAAGTTATACAAGTCTTCAGGCAATTTTACACGTAAGTACGATACATTGGCAATCAAGTCATTAACTGATGGCGCGTGAGTCGATTTTGACATGCAGACAAATGTATCGCCGGCTAAGTAAGCAACTGCACGAGCCAGCAAGCGAAGCCACAAGTGGAGAAGCAATAGACTAATGGGCAAACGAGTACATATTTACATATATCTATATATATATATATATATATATATATATATATATATATATATATACATATTTACATACCTCTATATATTTACATATTTATACATATTTAAGTGCATAGACACAAGCTTACTTATACGAAAATTCATGCACGTTCCATAAAGTCAACACAAATGTCTTTTCATTCATTTAGCTAACAGTTCAAAAGCATCGCGATTTCTAATGTCATTTTGTTTAGTTAAGTTTTATTGCAAAAAGCCTAAAATGGTGTTGAATTACCTTTTACGTGTGTAGCAGCAGCAGCAGCAGCACAAAAAAAAAACACAAAAAACATTGATTAATTGTTAACAAGATAAATTTTTGCAGATTTGCATGGTTGACTAATAGACCGTTTTTGATTACATGTGGTTGATTGTGGTTGGGTTGGTGCGCTGGCTGATGACTATGCAAAAGTCATAGATTACTGCTGATTGAGTGAGTAAGGAAAATAAAGTTGTGCAAGTGAATTAATTTGCATACATATGTTTTGTATACATCCTTATTCATAAAAATATCAAAGATTTATAGAGCTTTTTAAAATGACATTTCCAACAAATTTTCAATTATAAGAGTTTAATAAACCTATTTTATTTTTTATGAATAAGGGGATACTGTATAAAAGATAATCTCTTTTCTGTACCGAAAATACTAACTTTCACAGAAAACTAAAATCTCTAGAATCTAGCTTAGGAATTTTTGGAGCTATATAGCATGATTAAATGTTAAATGTTTAAATAACTTTGAAGACCTTTTCCTCGTACAGTCTAATGTTCTATATAAAAAAAATTACGTTCTAAATATCTTTATTAATTTCAAATACGAATTGTTTAGCTTTACGTTCTTCCTTTTGTTTCAATTTCTTTACGCTTGTACGTCTGTCAAGTTATAATTTGCATTGAATTGTAATAAATTCTCACCATAATTTGTGTCACTTAACACGCGTAGGATTAACTAACATGTGGCGGTGTGTAAATAGATAAAGAAATAAATAAATTAAAAAATTTACCATAAAATATCCGTATTAAGTTGTTATGTACATAAAGTAAGTGTCACTTGGCTAAGAGTGACAAACAAATGGTTCAATTATAATTACATATATACATGTGCTTACGCCTTCTTTGTCTAATTGCGTAGAAAAGTTTAAGCGTTATCTTTGTCACTAAAAACCATTATTATACAAATTAAACTCACATATATTTAGTTGAATATCTTTGATTAATGAATGAGCTGCTTTTGTATTTACAGCAGAAGGATGTACGGTTTTTTTTTTGTAGTTGCAAATGAGGATTTTCCTGAATGTTTACTGCGCTATAAAGTAGCTATAAATTTGATTTCAGAAATCTAGCCCAATTTTTTGGACTTTCATCGATAAACTAATTATAGTAATTTTTGCTTCTGCCAAGACTCGAACTTGCGCACCTTGCAGTACAATAACTACAGTTCTAACCACTGAGCTATTGCCTGCCTTCGACATCTGATAGAAAATTTGTTGCTAGTTTCTTTCCTACTATAATTCGTTTCTAACTTATGCACATACATATGTACATATTTACATATTATTGTATGATTAAACATAAGTAGCGAATAAAGTGTAGGGATGTTCAAATGAACTTAATTTTTAATTTTAATTTATTTAATTTAACGAGCACAGGCCCAGTAGCGAATAAAGTGTAGGGATGTTCAAATGAACTTAATTTTTTATTTTAATTTATTTAATTTAACGAGCACAGGCCCAGGTTATATTTTATTTTTTATTTTTATTTTTTTTTTTTTTTTGTTTTTTTTTTTAAAATAAAAAATAAAATATAACCTGGGCCTGTGCTCGTTAAATTAAATAAATTAAAATAAAAAATTAAGTTCATTTGAACATCCCTACACTTTATTCGCTACTTATGTTTAATTTAAAAAAAAAAAAAAAAAAAAAAAAATAAAAATAAAAAATAAAATATAACCTGGGCCTGTGCTCGTTAAATTAAAAAAAAAAAAAAAAAAAATAAAATATAACCTGGGCCTGTGCTCGTTAAATTAAATAAATTAAAATAAAAAATTAAGTTCATTTGAACATCCCTACACTTTATTCGCTACTTATGTTTAATCATACAATAATATGTAAATATGTACATATGTATGTGCGTAAGTTAGAAACGAATTATAGTAGGAAAGAAACTAGCAACAAATTTTCTATCAGATGTCGAAGGCAGGCAATAGCTCAGCGGTTAGAACTGTAGTTATTGTACTGCAAGGTGCGCAAGTTCGAGTCTTGGCAGAAGCAAAAGTAACCTGGTGAGTCTTAGAGGGATCTAAGGTGAAACAGCTGTAGTTACATCCATGCTTAAAAAGTTTTTTTCTAGTTTCTAAAAAATAAAAAATAAAATATAACCTGGGCCTGTGCTCGTTAAATTAAATAAACTAATTATAGTAAATTCATAAAATAATATGTATGCAGGAAGGTATCTCATTCAAAAGATTTAAGGATTAAAAAGTCTTCCAGACGAAGTTATGACAGCTTCATTGGGTTTCATTCAAGTTAAGCAATACTTCTACCTCTGGTTGGACGTAAAAAACCTGATCTAAAGACAAATTTAGGATTTTTAGGCGTGAAAAACTTTGAGTATTTTCAATATAAATTGTAGTGGAACATTCTCTTATTTAAGATCCAGAAGCTCAACTAAGGAGAAGAAAATGTGTCTTGAAAACATAAGCTTTGGATACAGAAAGTTGAATATTCTTACTGATGCATCATGATGTGATAGAGTTTCGGGGATATGTGGCAGTATTATTTTCTGTTTTCTTTAATATAATATCTCAATATAAAAGGTATTTACTTTATATAAAAGCACAACAGAGGATCAACCCTCCATTTCAGGCACATTCAAAAAGTCTCAGACAACGAAAAAATTATAAGTACATTAACAGAATCATCATCTATCTATCTATCTGTCTATATATATATATCTATCTCTTTATCTATCTATCTATCTATTTATCTATATATCTATCTATATATCTATCTATCTATCTATCTATCTATCTATCTATCTATCTATCTATCTATCTATCTATCTATCTATCTATCTATCTATCTATCTATCTATCTATCTATCTATCTATCTATCTATCTATCTATCTATCTATCTATCTATCTATCTATCTATCTATCTATCTATTTATCTATCTATCTATCTATCTATCTATCTATCTATCTATCTATCTATCTATCTATCTATCTATCTATCTATCTATCTATCTATCTATCTATCTATCTATCTATCTATCTATCTATATATCTATCTATCTATCTATCTATCTATCTATCTATCTATCTATCTATCTATCTATCTATCTATCTATCTATTTAATATATCACTCAATCTTTAAGACAACAAAGCACAGAAACAGATCACTATGGATCTGGCGCATAGAAACCACCGCCACAGCATGAATCAATAATGAGTAAACTGAAATTCTAGAACGTTTCTCTTGTGTCAATTGACTTAATAAATATATCGAAACGCAACTTTAAGAGGCAGCCAAACTCATAAATAATTCAAATCTGAAAATTTGTAAATTTATGAAAAATGTGCTTACATTATGCGTGAATATATTAAAGCAGAGCTGAAACGATTTTGTCTACTCACACATACATAAACGCTTACTTAACTAAAAATAAAAATTACAAAATAACAACAAACATATGTACTTGTATGCATTCGCAAGTACCTGTTCAATTATTATTATTCCAACAGATGAAGTGTTGACCAACGAAAGCACAATGGCAACAAGCAACGATATGCTTAAGCATTTTGTCTTAACAAACAAAAAGGGCCTTCAACTTGACACTTAAACGCACGAGTGTGGCAAGTCACGTTTTTAAAAAATACATATGTACATTAGGCATATAACAAATTTTGACGAAAAATTTGGCATACCACCACGTGGTGGCAAATATTGTACAAGTAATGAATATCACTTTTTTATGTGATTTCGGTTCAAAAACGTTCCGCGCAAAAATGGATTTCTAAAAAAAGTCAGATTTTTTTTTAATTTTTTTTTAATATTTTTATTTTTACATTTTTGTCAATTGTTATATGAAATAAGTTTTAAGTTTAAAGTATGTGATGATTTCCAAATTTCTTTTAACCCTTTCAGTACAAAAAATCAACCGGTGAAGCGAAAAATCTGAAAATTCGTATTCTAACTAATTCTGGGTCGCTGATTTCAAATTTTCAAGAAAAATTTTTGTAAGTCCCTTGGTTTTACCGTTATAACGTGTCCAACATATTGGACAGCGGTTCCCCATAGCTGTAAAAATAAGAACTTCTTCAGGAGTCATTTGTTAGCTTTATTCGTCTTTATTTAAAGCCTAAGCAGTTATTTTAACTTTTTATGCATAAAAAACGCTCCAATTTTGTCAAGAAATAAAAGTTTTTTAAATATTCTTTTTTTTTGCATTGATTGGCGTTTTTCGCTTGTGTAAATTTTGGGATATGTTTCGAATAATAATATACCTACTGGCGCGAATACAACTCTAACGAGTCTTAGGCCAAGGTTATTTTCCATTTCCAGGCGTGCCCCTTAATTTTTTTTCAACCGATTGTGTGGACCTACAGTTTTAAGCCGGCTCCGAACAGGTAATATAATAAAAATAAACTCGGACGGTATGACGCCTATTGCCGAGTGTTGGCCGCGGTTTCTATTCTTGAAAAATTAGTTACATTAATTTTGTATTGGTCCGCGCTTGGTTCTAATAGGGGACCTCGGCATGGCAGCCAGAAACTCTCTCACTACATCATTCTTTCGAATTATCTGTGCGTAATTTCAATGGCGGTGTTGCTGTTCGCTTCCATTTTCTGTAGCCCAATCTAGGCTGAAATAGAAGTTGTTTCTTCTTCTCTTTGTCCCTCCAGTTAGCTTTGTCTCCGTTGCTGATTCCGGTGAAGTTCGAAGCTAAATTGACAACTTTGTTGTCGAACCATTTGGAAAATATTACCTTTCCATTCGAAATGTAATATTCAGCAGAAGAACCACGTCCCCGTTTAGCCATTGTTCTATGATCCGGAAGTGGCGGTTGGCTAAAACGCACTGTTCCAGCAGCTTTTATTCCCCTATCGTACCTAAATTTCGAACAGGGCGAAATAATGGAAGTAAATATCGAAGAAGAATACATGCCCTTTTTGCCCTCAATAATCATATGCTTATTGGGCTATAACATAGTGGGTAATTCGACTCAAATGGATTTCGCAAATAGTTCATCCAATAGGGTTGAAGACTCTTCGTAAACTGTAAAATCCGAAAGGCTTTCCGCTTCTAACACAGAAAAGCCCTTTATACCCACCTCATGGACTTGGATTCCCTAGATATATTGCTTTGTGATAAACTCTCCCTTGAAGGGGATTACCTGTCCAGTAACACAAAGATTTTCCTCAAAAGAGTATGGTAAACCCCAACGCTTATCGAAAGAAATGCGAATTTGATGGATCCTTGTGGAGCTTGCCATAAAATCCTCACCAAAGTACTTCATAAAGTACCGTATTTTCATTTTGAATAGCAGTGGAGTCATTTTGAAAAAGTGGTATATGTTTTCTATTTTCTCAATCAAGCTTCAAGAATCTCTTCCTCTGTCGAAGCATGCCAAGAAGTCATATCCTCAATAAAAAGCAGACATATAATAAAGCTGGTATAAAAAACCAGTAGTAAAATTTGAGCACATTTTGACAGTCTCTGGGTACTGTTGTCCAATATAACGGACATGTATATTTAGAGACCCCCTCGAGGAACTATTCATAATTTTTATTTCTTATTTACACAAAACATATTCTTAAACTTGTAGTAATACTGATGATTTTTTTCTAAGTTAAATTCCAGCAATAAATAATAGTTTTTAATCGTTTTTTACACGACTATCTTTCAGAATTTAAACAGGTATTTAATTTAGGTAAAAACGCGTTTAATTATTTTCGGAAAATCAAAATAAAGAAGAAATCTAAAGAAGAATAATATAATTGTTGGAAAGCAACAATTTTTTAATCAGTAAAAGCTTTAGTATGTGAGAAAATAAAGTTTTAAGTACACATAAACAGCGTCCAATATATTGGACGTTTTTACTGAAAGGGTTAATATACCTTAAGGTAAATATCTATTATTATGAAGAAAAACGTATACACTGTACAAAAGTTTTTTGTTTTTTTCAGCAGTTCTGATAAAAAGTAATTTCGTTTTGCGCGGAAACTTTTTTGCAATTTCGCAAAAAAAAAAATACTGGGGTTCATACTTTTTTATGCTCTATTCGACTATGGTATGCCGTTTTTCGTATTTGCAAAAATTGTAAAAAGTTATATGCCTAATGTACATACATATCAATACTCATACAAACATGCTTACATATGTATTTAAGTACTCGTGTACCGGCAAAAGATATACATATGAGTGATAGCTAAGCACGCCAAGACATCGCACAGTGGTTCGGCTCCATACATTTTGCGGAAAAAATAGAAGGAGTGGTCCTAGGACATTGAAATTTTGCACAGAGGTTATATGTGAGCTAATTAAGAAATTTTCAAAAAATGGTTGAAATCGGTCAACCCCTAGGGGTACCTCCCTTGGACCTATAAAAAAAAGATTTAAATAAAAATTTTAGTTTCAGCTAAAAAAAAATTAAGATATCTTCACGAAACTTGGTACATGAGTTAGCCTAATTAAAGGCATTGACAGCGCCAAAAATTGTTGAAATCGGCCACTCCCCTGGACCTATAGTAAAAATTTTTAAAGAAAAATTGTAATTTCAGCTCCAAAAATTAAGATATCTTCACGAAACTTGGCGCATAAGTTACTGTTATGAAAGATATCGACAATACCAAATATAGGCGTGATTAGCAAACAACCACGCCCACTTTTCCTACACCTTTTATTCAAAAACAAATTAATATATACATATACATATACATTTTCAGTAACTGAAAAGAGCTCTTGTAAAAATTTGATGTACTTAATGATTATATTTATAATACATATAATCTAAAATATAACTATGTATGTATATATGGAAAGAAAAAAAAACAAATATAAGGAAAATGTTTAATGATTTAGCATATCCTTGACAACAGGATCCAATTCCACACACTTTTTGTTGGGTTGCCGTCTTATGGACTTTATATAATGATCAGAACTTGCCAGTAATCGATTAATAACATCTGTATTGGTAGAAATTCTATCTAGCCTAGAAATCATAAGCCCCATTTTTTTAGTAAGGGTTAACTCTGAACATGATAAGGATTCAACTTTTCTGCTGAGAAAATATCAATAAGACTTCTTGTTGTGTGATCAAGTAAACTTTGCAAATTAACAGCAGCATATTTTTCTGTTACTACAATTTCATCCGGATAACATTTTTTTTTTTTTTATCTAATACTTTAAAATAAGCTGGTAAAATGTTTAAACAAATGTGTTTGTTGCTATTGTTGTTTGCAAACCGCAATGTTATGACGAATGTATTTAACGTTATTTTTGTTTGCATTACCATTGATTATAATAAATTAGGGTTATAATTTACCAATTTGCATTTTTATCTAACCCTCTCTGTGCCTTCATATTCGTAAACAAAAAAATTTCACATAAGATGTAAACGTTAATATATACGCATCAGCCTAAAAGCATGCTACATTTTGTCAATTTTATCAAAACTTTCGACATTTAAATCAAGTTTACATCGATTGGGGAAAATATGGGAAAAATTTTTTAACAGAAATTGATAGAAGACATTCCAAACTTTCATTTTATTGCAGTTAGCGAGTGTAGCACGCTGTAGCACACAAACTTTTTGTCCATCGAAGTTAGAAAAGGTAGCATTTATGAAGTACCATTTTTGCTGGCCTATATTTTTTTTTAATATTTGGCCGATTGCACTGATTTTTTCTTTAATTAGTCAAGGAAGTGCTATATTTTGTTTTAAACTCACAACTGGGACAATGGAGATATAAGATATAAGGAAAATTTATAGCTAAAGTTAGAAAAAATTTCAAGCAGTTTTTGTTGAATAAAATTTTTCTGACTTCTGATACCATTATTTTGTAAAAAAAAATCAACTTTTTGCAAAGTAGTCATGAATTGTTCATATTTGGATATTTTTTTATAAGACTACATCATTAGAATCTTAAAATTAGGTATTGAAAAAAATGTATTTTTTCCGCGGCTGAACCACTGTGCATCGCAATGGCAGTGACAGTGAGTGGCGGCTAGCCAACCGGCCGCAAATACACTTGGAATTTTTTAGCGAAATATTGAACGCAGCATCCCAACAACAACAACAACGAAGTTTTTTTTTTTTTTTATTTACATGAGAAGAGCACACAACTCCTTTGTAGCATGTCGTTGGACTGTCGCCGCCGCCACCGCTGTAGTACTCGTGCTTGTGGTGTCAATGGCTGTTGAGCTGTTGTGCTTCAGTAAAAAAGTGCTTAAGTAACAAAGACCAAGAAAGTCGTGATGATAAAAAAAAATCACAATTTCTCGTATAGCATACTTATTATTAGTATGTATAATTTTTTGTTGTTGCTTTTTTTGTGTGGAAATGAGATGTGAAATTTTGTGCTTTGGAGGAAGTTATGAATTTTGTCATGTTCTACAACTACATTACGGATCGATTTTTAACTGATCGGCACAGATAGAAACTTTAAGTTTTAGGTTGTTTTGATTAGTAAATATAAAAGAAAAAATACCTATTTTTTTATTTGGGAAAACCCAATCATTTTGTTTTTCCCGAAATTCTTCTTGGAATAAAATTTATAAAAAAAAATGTTAAATAGTTCAAATTTATTTTATATACATTTCTAATACTCGTATAAATGTAAAAATAAATACTTAAGGTCACTAGGCCTCCTACGAAAAAGTCGTGCAAGAATTCCGTACAAGTTTCCTTTAGATTCCAATCATCTAAGTATACTATTGCTGTTGCATTGACCAACCAAGGCCTCAACTTTAATTAAGTATTTTCGTGGACCTTCAAATTTTCAGTCAATATTGATTGAAAAACTCTATTTACATGTAAATATTAATTAGAAATTTAGTTCGTACAATAAACTACCTGCTTTTTCGATTAATTTTTAATTTTATTTGTCTCTCTTTAGCCATTGTTGGCCACGCTTCAAGACGCACTTCAATGGAAATGCTTCAGAAGACTTAAGACACGAACTCATTGCTTACATACAAATTTCGCACTTATCTACATACATACATACAAACATACTTTGTGTTTATTATTTATTTTACTTGCACACCTTTTATATGTTTAACTAACTCTATTATGCGTTGACATTGAAATTCTAACAATATTTGTTATTTTTTTGTTTATTTTTTTTTTTTGTTTACTGTTTAATCTGGTGTGAAAAAATTAACGTTAGCAAGGTGTTACAGTATTCGTGTTTTTTTCGAAATTACATTTATTTATTACTAGTTTTTGCTACATTTTTCTAATCAAACATTATCTGTTATTATTTATAACACCTGGTTATGTACATATTGATATGTAAATACAAACTGGCGGCGATGTATTGAAATGTTATTGAAGTGGCAGCTTAAAATTAAGCACAAGTTTTTGATAATTGTTTGCCGATAATAAAACAACACTACATTGTTAGAGAAATATTTAGAGTACAATGATTTATTAAGCTGTGTTGTATTATACTTGTTTTAATATATTACCGATAGTTTGATAGATAAGAGAATTTAGTTTGTAGAACAAATATAACCAGTGTTTGGCTATTATGAGCTATGGAAATGTAACCTTCATAGAATGCTATATTTTTGTGTCATGAAGTCTAAAATCCCTAACATCACTTAAAAAAATATATTTAGTTTTTCATTTCATAGAGTTATGGTTGTTGAGTTATCAAACATATGGAAAACAAATTGAAATAACCAATTAACAAATAAAATAGACTTAATTAAGAAAAATATATCTTATAAGAACATTATGCAAATCTCAACAAGTTCTTATAACCATAAATAAATATGTACATACATGTAAAAGTTTTACAGTAAAACTATAATCAACTAACAAAAGACTTAAGCGACAAACTTGAACCGAATTGAACTGTCACACACGGTCAATTTATTGAAAAATTATGGATTGATAGTAGTAGTGGTAGAGACAGAACAGTTAGCATCAAATTTAGTAGCAACATATGTATTGTAATATCTAATGGACAAGCCAGTGGCGCACACAGAAAAAAATTTTTGGGGGGGTTTTCAATATCCAACGGAAAATTTAAAAAAAATACATACTTAAAACTCGTCCAGACAATTTTTACTTAAATTTATGTTTGGGGAGTGGACCTACGTATGCACACATTAAACAAAGGCACCTTTTAAATCTCAATTCATTGCATTTTCTCTGTATTTAAACTAAAACTAAAAAGTAAGGAAGCCTAAGTTCGAGTGGAATCGAATATAAGATACTCAGCTCTATGCTTTCATTGTTTGTTTGCGTTTGTTTGATTAGGGTGTATTTTATATGAATCGATTGGTGCATAATGTGGGCGCAGTCACGCCCATTTTCAAAATTTTTATCAATCATCCAACTATGCATATAAATATTATCGTTAGTGCAAATTTGCAACCCTTTATGGCTTCTAATTACGAAGATGTCACGTTACAAATTCCCAAAGGGTGTTCCAGAAATATCTTTGTTAAAAAGTAGGCGTGGTGATAAACCGACTTCGCTAACTTTTTGAGCATGTATTACCACAAGTTATTAAAGTGTACAAACTGATTTTCGTCATAACATCTTAATTATTTGTAGAGTTATGGGTTCCGAAATCTCGTAGATCCCTTTGTCTGAAAAGAGGCGGTGCCACACCCATTTCCACCATTTTACTATTTTTTGTTTTATGTCTATAGTTGGATTCATGACACAAAATTTCAGTGATATATCTTTATATTTGACAGAGATATCGCTTAAAATATTTTTATTAGGCCCCTTAATAGTTCCCATATATAAATTTGGGCGTGCTCGTCAATCGATTTTGGGAATTTTTCGTCCAAAAATTTTCCTAAGTAAATAAATTACGCGTACCAAATTTCGTCGATATATCTGCTACGGTTTCTGAGTTATGACCTATAAAACTTTCAATGTTTGCCCCTTAATAAGTGGGCGTGTCACCGCCCATTTTCCAAAATTTCACCATATTTGTTCATAAGGGCCTGAGCTGAATACGTGTGTGAAATTTTGTCACTCCAGCTCTATTAGTGACTGAGATACAAAATATCCGATTTTTACTATATGGGGAAAGTAGGCGTGGTCATGGTCCGATTTCGCCCATTTTCAATACCAACCGTTCCAGTCTCGATACCAACATGTATTCCAAATTTCATCAAAATATCTCAATTTTTGCGCGAGTTAGAGTGTTTACAGACGGACAGACGGACGAACAGACGGACGGACGGACATGGCTCAATCGATTTCTCTTTTCACCCTGATCATTTTGATATATATAAGTCTATATCTATCTCGATTATTTCATTCTGTTACAATCCACCGTTATGTGATTAAAACTATAATACTCTGTGTAGCTGAGTATACAAACCTCAGCTAATATCCACAGCATACTTTTAGGGAAATGTCTCCACACTGCTTGTATATAAACATAATCAGTAGTT